>JARKIA010000048.1:0-600000 GCA_029289565.1 Mycena galericulata
TAGCGATCTTAGCAAGTACCCCCTACGAGTACAGACTAGCTATAGGGTCAACAAACCGTTGATTCAAACCCCGAACTACCCGACTCAAAGCTCTCAATACAAGAGGAGTGATTGGTTGTAGTGTGATTTGGTTGTTAGTGTATAGTGGATAGTTCATTTGTCCATTTGCATTTAGCGGCTAGATAGCATATTTCCCGCCGTACTTCGAGAGCCCCCGTCTCATCTGGAGCCCACCGCGAGGGGATTATAGCAGAAACTGTGATAGAAACTTGCTTTCGGAATAGGATTTGTCCTTACTCGAGTAGTGAAAGTCGTACTCAAACAAGTGCGAAGAACTCGAGTCTTTCAATTGAAAGCTTGAGTTAAGCTGGTTCATCACGTCACCTAAGAAGAACCCAGCTACAAACCGTGAATCTTCGGAAGAAGAGTATCAAGGAGAAGGTTCTCAAGAATTTCAATCTTGGACCAAACCTGCTCCAAAAACCCGTACAACTGAGAGATCAAGGAGTGCCGGATTAGTTCCAGCTCTTACCTTTTCAAAGAAAAGGATTCCTTCAGCTGCAGACAGAGCCCGTACTACCGCTTCACAGCAAACAGTACAAAGACAAACAGCCTACGAGGAATTACGATCCGAGACCTTACAAAGTGAGGGCGAACTAGCTACTAGCCAACCCAGCACATCTCGAATTGAAACTCTCGAACCAGAACCTAGTCCTCCAGGGAGTCCTTTAACTCCTATAGTGCCTAGTCCGAATCCCACAACCGTTGTAGTTCAAGCAAACGTTACTCAATTAAGCGTACCAATGTCTACTACTACAATAAAGGTCCCGGTCCCTTGGGACACCAGAAATAGCCCGTCCTTCGATGGCAGAACCGCCGCAAGCTTGATGAAATACCTCAAGCATTGCAAGATGATAGTAAAAGAAGCCAATGTAACGGATGAAGAAGCGAAGAAGGACGTAGTCCTTAGATTTGCATCCTTATCTGTACAAGAAGAATGGTCGAGTCTGTCCAGCTATAACCCCCCAGGCACATTTGATGAATGGGTGGCCGAGATAGAGGAGTTGTTTCCCGATATCAAAGCTTTCAGGGTTGGTTCAATCACCCGTCTTCAAGAAATCTGCAACGAACACGTTGGGATAAAGAAGTCAGACCAAGGTCTGATAAAGCGCTTGAACATCCAGTTCAAGCTGGAAGCAGCAAAGCTTAGAAACCCACCTAGTTTGGTTACAAACACAGCACTGGTAGACAAGTATTTAACATGCTTTGAACCGTCGTTTGCTTTAGAAATCGGTCATATGATTTCTCGAGTAATGTACGACCAGATAGCTGGGTTGACTAACGTCCCAAACCCTTTGCCCGCTCAAATTGATAGGCCCGAAAGGACTATAGAACTTGACGAGCTATTCATCTTAGTTGAAAGGCTTTCAAAGATAAATGTCAGACCCACTACTACGGGTATGAGTTTGTCTTCGGCTGCTCTGCCAACGTCTGGAGCGCCTACTCAGGCAGCAGACTGGGCAAAAACTGAAATGAGGATTAAAGACGAAGTTAGAGACCAAGTTGAGGCAGGATTCGCTCAAATCAAGGACACTCTAGTACTGCACAAGAAAGAAATGCGGGCAGAACTAGCTGAAGAGTCTAAGAAGAGTAGAGCTGATTTCAAGCAAACTATGGAGCAGTATATGGGCCAGAGTAATTGGAAGGGCAGAGATGCTCCTCCCCACCGAGATATTGTCCAAGCCGGGCAAGCGTCAAATCGCGACGGTGAAGATAGGACATTTAGGCAACCCAATAGGGATTGTTTTTATTGCTACCTTAGTGGACATATGGTCAGAGACTGCCCGTATAAGAGGGAACACATTGATGCAGCCAAAATTCTTATAGAAAATGGTCGTATGAAATTAGGAGACGGCTCAGCCTTTCCTAGATGGCCGGAGACCAAGAGTCAGAAACAAAGGGTTGATGACTACTATGCTAATAAAGTTGTTCCTGGGGCACCAGCTGCATTTATGCAACAATACTCGCACCCGAGAGTAGACCAGATTACGCAATTCCAGCAAGACATAGTAGACAATTTGAACTCTGTATATGATAGTCGCGACGACGAGATCCGTTGCTTCCAAGTACAGAGGATTATTGGAGAAAATAAGGCTAGAATGGAAACGTACCTCCCGGTTGCTTCCTTTCAACAGAACCAGTACCAGCCACAAGTCTTTAATCAGGCAATGCCTACTCAAGTAGCGCCTAATCAAGCAATGGCAATGTACAACCCAGGGACTGTTCAAGCTTATGCTCCCGCTCCGCAAGTCTTTCAGACTCAGCAACCGTTGAATTTTCCTGTTACACCGCAGGCAGCACCTCAAACGCAGGTTGCACCTACGCCAGGGATGATTGACCTTAGCCAGTTTGCAGCAAATGGCGCAGATAGTAGACGCTGTTCGGGGTTCCAGCAGCTTACCTACAAACCAAGCACAATTTGCACAGACTAGACAGTCCACGAAGGAAGGGCAGACCCCGTCCCCAAACTAGAGAGTTCGAGGAAGGAGGGAGAGGCTAAGAAGAAATCTAAGTCTCGCTCAGCTGACCCGCCGGAGGACCTAAGTGAAGCTGAAAAGAATGATAATTGGAGAAAAAGGCCGGTTGCTGTTTCGAAGCTACCCGGGATAGAAATTGTTATGACCAAGAGACCTGAAAAGAAGAAAGTGGCTTTCAAGGAACCAGTGCTAGATCCTATAGAAATACAGGAGCCGGCTAAAGAACCTGAAATTCCACCAGATACTCGGGGAGAGCCCGAGAAAGTGCCAGAAAAGGAGAAAGAGCCTGAATTACCCTATAGAGATGTACCTGCTCTTAATCGAGTAAGCACTCCGAAATTCTTAAAAGCTAAGGAAAATATTCCTGTTGCTAGTAAAGAAAGGGCGTACAGAATTAAGGCTCCAATAGATAATATGGGAGAAGAAGAGAGTCTGTTGGAAACAGTATTGAGGACTCAGGTCACTTTACCGTTAGGTCGACTAGTGAAAGCCTCTCCTCACTTAGCGTTGGACATGAGAAAAATGCTCACAAAAGTTCGTAGTCCATTGAAGTTTAAACCGATTAATGCTCTCTTGCAAGAATCGGATTATCCTTACATGGAAGACGATATAAGCTGCCAATTAGACTATGATGCGATTCATATCGAGGACTTACCCAGGGTAGACTCGTTATATATTTCCACAGAGGAAGACACAGCGTTGGATCCTAGAGTTAAGGCTGGGTACATGGTAGTCCCAGATCCTTACTTACAGTACTTGGCTTCGTTAAAGGACGATGAGTCCCCTCGACAAGTATTTGTGGCCAATGACTCTGCCTCACTAAGGGTTATATTCCCTTTGGTAGATGGAAAACATCGTATTGAAGCAGTAATTGATAGCGGTTCTCAGATTGTGTCTATGGCACTTTCTGAGGCTGAGCGTTTAAATATTACTTGGGACCCAGACATTCAAATCTATATGCAGAGCGCAAATGGTCAATTGAAGAAGTCAGCAGGCTTAGCCAGGAACGTACCGTTCGTGGTTGGTGAAATAGCAGCCTATCTTCAAGTTCATATAATTGACCAGCCAGCATATAAGATTCTCTTGGGAAGGCCCTTTGACATCCTTACTGAAAGCCAAGTTAATAACTCAGCTAACGGTGGACAAGTAATAACATTGAAAGACCCTAACACGGGCAGGCGCTGTACAGTGCCTACACACCCTAGAGGGACCTATTCTGCTGCTACTAAGCCGGAACCGCTGCCACAGAATTTCAAGGCTCCTACTCACCCAGGGCCCACTACTCAAGCAGAGTTCAAAAGCCGTAGAGCGACCGTAGAAGAAGTCAAAGACGAATCAGAGGAGTCAGATAGCGATGAATCGTCAGACAGCGAGGATGATGAGCCGGGTTTTCAACGATCTTCGAGGAATTGATGGCAAAAACCCAAGATGGCGAACTAGCGCTACAATTTGGGTTCAATGAGAAGAAAGAGTTGGAAATCCAGGGCTACCTAGAGCCGCGAAGTGGAGGCAGGTTCACAGCAGATGAGGTACGGGCAGGGTATATAGCCGCCTCTGCTGATGCTAAGAGCCTCAAGCAGGACAAACAGGCGACGGCACTCTTTAATGAGTTCCTTAAACCGGTTAAGCCAAAAAGCAAGACAGAGAAGTCCTTTCAAGTGTTTACATGGGATGAAGCCGTCCCGGACCATTTGAATGGCAAAAAGAGCAATTTGAACCGTGGGAAACATCCGGAACATTCCGAGACTGAGTGCTTCTGCGCCCAAGTTCCAGAATATATCGTTCCTCGAGTAAAGAAACTTTGGACAAAGCCTTATCAGAAACGTGAGGCGGCCAGAGAGAGACGGGCTGAAGCCTCTGACTCACAGAAGCACCGAAGGGCGCTTCAGATAAAGAAGCGCGCTCTGAGAAAACTAGAGTCTTACTCAATTAAGCAAGTTTTCGCTGGCAAGAAATATAAGCCAGTAGCTTTAAAGATTAGACCTGTGTTTACAGACCTTCCAGAGAAATTCAGAATCCGTAGAGAGATTAAGGGTGATCCGTTGGAGAATATGCCAGAGTTATCAACTAACCCGGCGGAATATTCGCCAACCTGGGAAATACACCCCTGATAGAAAAGAAATCATAGATAAGATCCATGAAGGAGATTTTCTGTGGCCAGAAGAGCGTAAACTTATGCACGAGTTTATGATGAAGCAGGAAGGAGCGTTTGCCTGGGATGACTCTGAAAGAGGCAGTTTCAGACA
The DNA here is from genome assembly GCA_029289565.1 of Mycena galericulata. Taxonomy (NCBI): domain Eukaryota; kingdom Fungi; phylum Basidiomycota; class Agaricomycetes; order Agaricales; family Mycenaceae; genus Mycena; species Mycena galericulata. The sequence continues at coordinate 4,784 of JARKIA010000048.1, forward strand.
CGACTTCTTCCCACCGGTAGAATTCCCAGTTATTGAACACAAAGTATGGGTTGAACGAAGTATACCTATTCCGCGTGGACAATTAGATATGGTTTGTAAACTTATCAAGGAGAAGATAGAAGCTGGAGTCTATGAGCCCTCGAACGCCTCATACCGGACTAAATTCTTCGGGGTAATTAAGAAAGATGGCAAGAGTATTCGATTAGTGCATGCATTGGAACCTCTTAATGCGGTAACAATTGCTCACTCAGGAGTACCTCCGGCCACTGAAGAGTTAGCAAACCATTTCGCTGGACGAGCCTGTGGTGCAGTCCTAGATCTTTATTCGGGCTATGACCATAGGGACATTGCAGAGAATAGTCGGGACTACACTACCTTTCAGACGCCATTTGGTGCTCTTAGGCTAGTAAAGCTCCCGCAGGGATGGACTAATTCAGTACCAATATTCCACGACGATGTTACTTACATCCTCCGAGATGAAATCCCGCATGTTACTATTCCCTACATAGATGATGTTCCAATACGAGGACCCGGCACTCGTTATCAGAATAAGAAACTAAAGTATGAGACCATACCAGAGAACTCAGGCATTAGACGGTTTGTGTGGGAACACTTCCAAAACGTTAATCGAATAGTGCAGAGACTCAAATATTGCGGAGGCACCTTCTCTGGTAAGAAAGCCCTCTTATGTATGGAAAGTTTCCCAGTCGTAGGACATATATGCTCCTTCGAAGGGAGACGTCCTTCAGAAGACAGGATTGGTGTAATCACTAGATGGCCAGCGCTTGAGACGGTTTCTGAGGTCAGACAGTTCCTCGGAGTCGTTGGACAAGTAAGGATGTTCATCAAAGACTATGGGATTATTGCGAGACCCATAGCTAGACTATTGCGGGGAGATGTTGAATTTGTTTGGGGTGAAAAACAGCAGAAGTCTATGGATGCCATAAAGGCTGAAATAAAATTATGCCGTGCCCTAAAACCGCTTAATTACGAGTGGGATTCAGACATAGTTCTAGCAGTAGATACATCTTGGCAGTCAGTAGGGCTAGAAGTCTATCAGTTGGATCCAATAGACCCGACTAAGAAGTACTTCGCAAAGTTCCTATCCATTCCGTTGAATGACCGTGAATCGCGATTCTCTCAACCTAAGAGAGAATTGTACGGTCTACTAAGGGCATTAGACAGGATGAAATACTGGCTATTAGGAGCCAGAAAGTTGGTCGTTGAGACAGATGCGTTGTACATCAAAGGGATGTTGGCTAACCCAGGCATGGGTCCGAACGCTACAATCAACCGTTGGATAGAACAGATTCTGATGTTCCACTTTCGATTAAAGCATGTAGCTGGAAAGACTTTCCCGCCAGATGGATTGTCAAGAAGGCGACCAGTCGAAGGCGATGAGGAGGTAGAAAATATTGAGGACGGTTACGATGAGAATCCACCGCCTGAAGACCATCCTGAATGGGACACAGAAGGGAGGCAGCCACTAGATTTTGAGGAGTTCAAGCACGAAATTGATACTCGAGGTGGTTATACCCAAGCTATAGAAAAAGCGGACTTTGAAGGAGACTTCCAGCAGGAATGCTTAACTGCGTACCTTAGTGAAGTAAGTACTGCAGAGTTCGTAGAGAAATCAGTATCGCACAGAAGGTTTAGAAGTGCCTCAATATTTAATGTCGCATGTTAAACCAGAAGAGTTATTGTTGCCAGAAGAAAAATATAAGCTAGATCCAGAACAAAGGGAAGAATATCCCGAGGATCATAGGACGGATAGTGCTAAACAACTAGACGACCGGCTTATACTGGTAAAAGAATGGCTCAAACAACCTGAGTATAGACCTGAAGGATACTCAGATAAGCAGTACGCTACTTTCGTACGCTATGCCTCATTATTCTTTGTTGATGAGAAGACCGACAGGCTGTATCGCCGTGATGAGGGTGGTGCACACAAGTTGGTCGTTGCAAAAGAGTACCGAATGTATATGATGCGTGCAGCGCACGATAGTTTAGGACATAGAGGAGCTTATTCAACCAAGAGCATGATTGAAGTAAGATTCTGGTGGCCAGACTATAGCAGAGACGTAGACTGGTACGTTAAATCGTGCCACCTATGTCAAGTAAGGCAGAAGACTCTATTAAGGATTCCGCCAAAGCCTACAATGACACCTAGTGTCTTTCAGAAGATTCATTCGGATGTGATGATCATGGGGGTTCCCTCCAATGGCTTCAAATTCGTTATTCAAGCAAGGGACTCGTTGACTCGATATCCCGAGGCGAGGCCTTTACGAGCAGATAATGGTGAAGCAATAGGAAAATTCTTATTGGAAGACATCATATGCCGTTGGGGCTGTCCGTCTGAAATAGTCACAGACAATGCACCACAGTTCATTGCTGCCATGAAATGGTTAGCGGCGAAATATGGGATACGCGGAATAAGAATTTCAGCATACAATTCACAGGCTAATGGCCCAGTGGAAAGTTCGCACTTTCATATCCGTCAAGCATTGTTTAAAGCTACAGGAGGTGATACTCGTAAATGGTTCTGGTTCTTGCCACATGTATTGTGGGCGGACAGGATTACTACAAGGAGAGGTCTAGGTTGTACACCCTACTTCGCAGTCTGTGGTGCGCACCCAGTGATACCCTTGGATATCGAAGAAGCTACTTGGCTAGTTGACTACCCCGGAGAAATTATCTCGACTACTGAATTAATTGGTTTGCGCGCTAGAGCGTTAGCCAAACATGTTCAACACGTAGATGAGATGAGAGAACGAGTAGACGCTGAGAAACTTGCAGCAGTTAGGAAATATGAACGTGTTCACGAACACACCATTAAAGACTTGAAATTCGAGCCTGGTGACATGGTGTTAGTAAGAAATACAACCGTGGAAAAGTCGTTGAACACCAAAATGGCAATCCGTTATAACGGACCTATGGTGGTAGTCAGAAGAACTAAGGGTGGCTCATACCTTTGTTGTGAACTCAACGGTGCAATGTTGCATGGAAAGATCGCGCAATTTAGAGTTATACCTTACCTGGCTAGGAAAAAGATCGACTTATCAGACAGAATACTAGAATTGATAGACTTGTCACAAGAAACTCTTGAAGACCTAGCAGCCGCTGAGGACGAGAAAGACGAGTATTTGGGCAAGGACATGCAATTCCACAGAGTAAAGTTAAGGCCAGACTGGGTAGACATTGATCCGGATGAGTTATCTGATGAATACATCGAAGATGACGAAGAGGATCAAGAACCAGACCTAGAAGACGAGGTGTATGATGAGGAGAACCCGAGACGCTCTAAACGCGTTGCCCGGGCTAGACTCAATTAATCTAGCATATACTCGTGAACATAACGCACTAAATGCGTTACTCGAGTAAGACACCTTATTCAAATAAGCCTTAAACTCCTGAATCAAAGAGCGTGTTATATAAAGAATGTAATACGAGTGGGATCGGAGTAAACGACGGATTACTACTAATGGGCTTGGCTAAGAAGCCGAGTGCGCAAGTGGTGTTCGATATTTGATAAGCCTGTCTTAATCAAGTAAGGCGCGAGTCAGATTAAGAAGAATAGGAAAGGAATATCTCTTACCCAAACTAGGTTTGAGGTTCCTGGAGAGTAAAGAGTTGACGCTCTCCAATCTCCTTGAGGAGGAGGTCGTGTTCAGCCTTGTTGAACTCGAACAAGCGGAGGTGATAGGCCAGGGTGTGCGAAGTAACGTGCAACTGGTCCCTAGTTGCAACCTCTTGACGGAGTAAGGCGTTGTTGTTAACCCTAACGTCAACACGACAAGCGCGACCGGCGTCGTTGATGATCTGAGAGGTCGTCCGCGAGTCGTTCGCTAGCGGTGGAGTGAGACCCGAACACATAGCGATGGGCAGTTTGAAATTACCCTGCGAAGAAAAGTAAGCTTCATCGGCCTCAAGACGCTTCGAACCGCGCTTTCGCTTGCGAGATACGGTCGAAGTGGTTAGGAAGTTATCTACCTGGAGTACCTCCGAGGGATTGCTCTTGGCGATGAAGTGAGCGGCCTTGCGATACGAAGGGTGAGATACGTCGAGGCCACGAGTAATGATGTAGGGGAAGCAAATGGTTTTACCACGCACCGTGGCCTAATCAAGTAGCGTTAGTTGAATAAGCGCTACTTGAGTAACGGACGTACCACAGCTTCACCTCCGGTCTTGGGCAATTTAACGCCCGGTGGCAGCCTAGATGCGTCGATTGTCGCAGTCGTAGCCCCACCATCGAACACCACATCATCGTCGTCAACGTCGATGACAGGGTGCGCTTGCGCAGTCTTCGTAAGATTGTTAACAAGGGTACGAGCATAAGCGTGGGCTTCGGCAAGGACTACACACCAAGTTAGTGACTCCGTTCATAGGGTCATCTTCACCTTGACGCTCGGCGTCAGACTCGCCATCTGTGTCCGCTCGGACGGTAGTTGACGAGGAAGCGACCTTAGCCTTCTAAGACAGGAAAAAGAGCGTACTCAGATAAGCTGAAAGGCGAATGGATAAAGACATACCTTAGCACGAGGCTTGCGAACCTTCGCATTCTTGGCTGCGACCTCGGCGAGGACAGCAGCCTCCTTGGCTTCGGCCATCGCCAGGTCTTTCTCCTGACGATCGAAAGCGGCCTTGGCCGTCTTGGACTTAACAGCAGCGTCCCGCAACTCATTGAGCTCAGCCAAAAATTCGGCCAACTCTTTAAGCTGGGGATGCCACTCGCCTTTAGGACTCAACTGCGAGTACTTGTGTCGACAGCTGAACATGATGCTGCGGAGGTGGGCGTTGTGAATGAGGTGCTTCGTATGCTCTCGAAGTTGACACTAGACATAGAACAGAAAGAGTCGTTAATCAAATAGCGCTACTCAAGTAGTGCAAAAAGGTTAACTGACAATATTCCCAATGCGATACGCAATGAACTTGAGCGTTTCGGCGGGGCTCCCCAGTCGAACCTTGCTAATAGCCGCGGCGGCGTCCATCGCGCCATTCCAACAGTCCTCAGGGACATTGGCCGGGCAAGCTGTAGCATCGGTAACGGTTGACATGAAGAGGGCAGGGAATTGAAGGGCAAAAGGAAGCAAATCAGGTCGAGAAGTCGTGTACGACTTTAAAGAAAGCGAACTGATCATGGAAACGGCCTATTACAAACCAACTGGGGACAGTTGAGATTTAAAAATGGGGGAGATGAGACGCGATTATTCAATTAATCAGCCTCTCTCTGTCAGGGATCCGTTTTTCCGTGCCCTATCGTCCAATAGAACTACGACAACGAACGGTTCAGTAGGCAACGCATGTTATCCACATGAAGAACCTTACTTGAGTAGCACGAGACGGTCATATTATTCAATTAATCAGCCTTTCGGGCCCAGGATCCGTTCATCCGCAGTAATATTGTCCAATAGGAATTGTGCCGATGGGTTGCCAGTGGCCAACACATGTTGGGCCGCATGAAGACCTTACCCGAGTAAGCACAAGTCAGCCAAGAAAAAGAGACGATCCTAGAAATGACTAAATAAGGCAAAGATCAATGCATCAAAACGTTGATAAGAAGCCACATTTGGGTGATGCCCCTAGGATAAGATGATGGTTCCGGTAGGAATACGATTAATGGCGCAATCCTTACTCGGTTAAGGCAGCCAGGTATCACAAGGACGTCGTCTAGACTGGTACCGTTGCTCAGACGGTCCCAATAAGTTTGTACTAGTCCCCGAAGCATCGTGAATTGGCTACGACAAGAAACAGGAAGTAGCTAGGGCTATGAACGCTACTTGATTAAGGCTTAAGGCGAAGGAGCCTCCAGCAGAGGAGGGCTCTCAGGGTCACTACCAGTGTCTACAACAGGGGCATCAACAGTGACAAGATTAAGACCATTGGCAACGCGTTCAGTCAAAATCTCGATCAAACGATTGGGGACAGTGATCGCATGAGCAAGGGACAGCAAGCGCTGAGCGTGCGCCTGCGGGAGCTCAAGGATGACGTGGCGAAGGGCGACCTCGTGCCGATAGAATCCGATGATGCTGGAAGCCTTAAAGAAGTTCTCGACGTGCTCGTAGGTAATCTGGCGCTTCGAAAGATCGCCGATAGCCTGCCAGTCCGGAGCGTTACCTACTCAAGTAAGGATTTTAGCTCATTAAGACCACCAAAGAAAAATAGACGCACTATGAGCCTCGCGGACTTGATTGTCGACAACGAACATGTGCTTCGACCACTCGTTGTAGATGGTGAAGGTGCACTCGGAGCGAATAAGGAGGGCGCACTCCTTGCAAGGGGAGGTCCAGAAGTCGAAAGTGCAGTCGTGACCGAGCGCCTGGCAGGCAGAACAAGCCTTCGTAGGCTTAACCGAGTAGTGTCAGGATAGAAAAAGCTAAATAGAAGAGGCTAGACTCACCCGGAAACGATGAAGCATCGCGAGGATTTCATCGTAGTACACTGAGCCAGTCAAGACAGTCGCCATTTGGACTAAGGAGAGGGCGCGAAGGAAACCAGAAAACGCTTCAGGTCTTATATGACTAGCGGCCAGGTCCTTACTCCCAAAAGAGTCGAATCTCCGAAATTTCATATGATGTACATGATAGATCTGCGAAGTCTAAAACTAGTAATTACGCAGAGACCACCTGGGCAATGCGGTTCTCGATCAGATGCAACGCCTGGGGTCCGTATCCATCACGCGTCCACTCGAAACGGATACGGCGAAGGACGGAAATTTGAGTAATACGGGAAAGTTCCTCCCGGTACTGAGCTCGAGTTACATTGAAATACCCGCGGCGCAGGAGCTTGAAGGCCCGTTTGACATAGTGTTGGAGGTCAGCGAGAGGGTATCTATTGTGCCAGAAAGGCACAGCTACTAGAAAAATCAGATAAGCTCGGATTGGCTTACTTGAGTAAGCCTATTCGAATAACGCACCAGCCTGGTGAGCTGCGGGATCGCGATTATAAAACGTTTCCCAGTTACTACGCTGAAGTAGATAGCAATTGGTATCGAGACGCTTGTTGCAGAGCCAGCAAGGGCGGCCCCAGGAATAAATTTCACATGTGATACCAGCAAGTTCACACTGGGAACAGCCGTTCCTAGGCTGAAAAGGCTAATTAGACTAGCCAAGGGCGAGGAATGTAGCCAACACACCTGCATATCCTCCAGCATATAGATAGCATACCGCTCGTAGTCGTTGCGAATGGGCATGGGTGAAGGGGCGTTACTCAAATAGGGGTAAAATTGCCATCTGTTGTTTCAAATCACCTTACCCGGGCGAAGAAACGATCGATCAAGAATCATATGGTGCACTGATACAGTACACTATGGTTCTGAGTACCAAAGACTACGTTAGTGACTATCTAGAGGTCCGAAAGTCCCTCTAGGCTGGAGTGGACTTAGAAACTTTCGCGAGGCGAACTTGTGCGGAAAGGTCCGTCGGCAAGTTCCGAGCCGAGATCCCGAGGTGTTGCCATCAAAATTGAGACCTAGGCCAAGAGTTAGGCGCCCGGCGCTTAACGAAGGTCCAGACTCTTGATGACTAATCCATCGTGGCGCTTGGTTGAAAAACTTGCGAAGTCATAAGTTGACTAGAAAAATCTTAAGTCACACTAGAAAAGATCCCAGAAGTCGATTACTGCTATTTTATCGAAAATATTACATGGCAGTGACTACTGGAATAAGACAAGAAATCATAGCAGGGCAGCAGGATAGTAAGATATGCGCGGATAAAATAAAAGAAAATCGTCCGCCAAAAGCCCGTGAATGAAGGGGATACGAGAGGAAAAGGAATGTAAATGGTGCCCTTCACCATTTGTTACCTTTCCGTCGTTTTACTCCCCTGCGCGTGAACTTGCGCGGCCGGCGTGTCGAATTTTGAAAGCGACCCCGTCCTACGCCATGGGTTCTTCCTCCTCGACGGAGCCCTCGGCGTCGCGCTCGTCTTCACTGTTCGCGACTAAACAAGAAACAGAAGCTAGTTAATAAGATAAGATAAAAGAAAGATTAGGACGCACCAGAAGGGATCGGGCTGGGACAAGACTTCCCGCCGTGAGCCTCGAGGGATGGGTCAAACTCGGCGATGTTCTGAGGCTTCCGACGTTCGTTGAAGGCATCGATCCCGGCGTTGTAGTTGTTGACCAAGTACTCGAGGTACTCGATGAGGTCCGGCGAGGTGTTGTCTTCAGTGAATCGAGCACGGAACGCTTCGACGCCGATGGTCTCGATAACACGGTTGGCGTGTTTGAAGAAGTCGAGGAATTTCCATTCGTATTCGATGGCGGCGAAGGCGGCTTGACGCGCAGCGTTTTGAGCGCGGACGTGCGCCTCGTGCATATCGTCGAGAAGGAAGCCGATATCTAAAACAAGATAAGGCAAGAATAGAAAATTAAGTGAGGGACTTACATTGGTTCCCCATCCCGAACCACGGCGCCGATTGCACGCGAATGTGCTCGAGCTCCTCGTCGGTCTTGGTGTAAGAGCACCCCTTGCGATGCTGGCACGAGGTGCAGCGATGCCCCCAGCCGGTGAACTGGCAGTGGGAGTCCTGCTCTATGCAAGTAGTGCAGAGGAAGCCGGGCTGTAGAAGAGGTAAGCCTAGAATAAAGAGAAGGTTTAAAAGACTCACGTCGTTGAGAATGCGCACGGTTGAGCTGGTAACCTTCTTCTTCGACAACTTGGGAAGAGGTTCGAAGAGGACTTGAGCAGTCGGGACGTGCTGACGCTGGTTGGGCTCGGTTTCGGTTGGCACGCCATCGTAGAAGACGGCCTTATCCGAGGTAGGGTACCAAGGTTCACCAAGGGGAGCTTGTTTCCCTTCGGCGTTCCTGGGACCACGATCTTCCAGCTGTGCAGTTGAGACGCGACGATCATCATCGGGGTCACGGTCAGCAGGGCGAATACGCGGGCCACCACGAGAACGGCCGCGGCGAGCGGCAGGTTGGCGCGAAGGACCGGGCGAAGCGTTGCGAAGCTCGCCCGAGGACTTGGTTGACTAAATCAAGTAAGAAAGAGAATTGAATAAGAAATACAGACGTACCGAGGCGCGAGTAACGCGTTTAGCAGGCGGAAGTTCGTCAGAAAGAGGCGTAGTCGCCTTGCGCTTGTCGACCTTGGCCGGCTCGGAAGACGCGTCGCGCGCGCGAGAAGATTGAAGCTGTCTAGGAGAGACAACAACTTCAACCTTCCTCCCAGACGGACCCGGCACCTTCGCCGAGGACTTGGACGTCGAAGAAACTGGTTTCTTGGGGGTCGTCTTCGACGGCAAGGCTGGCGCGACAGACGAAGTAGATGAAGAACGCGCGATGGAGGACAAACGCTTAGGCGTACCAACGGGCGCGTCAGGCTTAGCAGCCTTAGCACCAGGAGGTACCCTGGGAGGTTCGGACTCCCCGTGAGCGGACTTCGGGTTAGATGAAGGCGCGGCGTCCTTGAAAAACTTCTCGGGCCGCGCAGACGATGATACAGAGGCAACAGGTTGAGAGGCGGCCTGCGAAGCGGCGGTCGACCGAGTGAGACGAGGAGAGTGAGGAGGCGTGGCATCCGCCTTCGCCTTAAACCTCGCCCTCCTCGCCTCAGCGCTACGGTCCCCAGGGAGGAAGTCCACGCCCTCCATCCGGGCAATTGGAAGCTTAGGCGGCGGAGGAGGCGACTCGATGAGGCGGCCCTTGCCTTTCGGCTCGGGCGCGGCAGTTGAGGACTTACCACGCTTTGGCGCGGCAGAACGAGGGGCGGCGGTGGACTTGGACGCACCAGGACGCTTCGCGGCGATCTTCTTGGGAGGAGGCGTCGGCGTTCGCGGCCTCGGGGGTGTAACGGCGTGGTAAAACGATTCCGAGGCAGGCATAACCCAACCTTCGGGGAGGTGATGCAACTATAGGAATTGAGATATCAGAATTAATATCGAGACTAGAAAAATAAAGCGACTTACTGTTGAACCAGGAGCGACATGGGGGCGATACGGCTTTAGCACATCCTTCACGTCGTCCGGTGCCTCGCGGCAGATCTCGTGCAAAGGGACTAAGAGCTCCAGGAGCTCAGTAGGCATGGGACGGTCGGCGAACTGTTGATGAAGTTGTTCCTGTAAGACGAAGTTAAGAAAAGATCAGAACTAGAAAGAAAAGGAAATAACTTGCCAAGGCAGGGAGACCTTGCTGGATGGCGGCTTTCAAGAAGGGCGGGCGAGTCTTCTTGATAGTCTTATAGTTAATCAGGAGATCAAGGAGCATGCTGAAGGACGAATCGCGCAAAGGGTGGAACGGGTCAAGGAGGTTGCCGTCCTTATCCCTAGTACGAAAGCCAGGCGGCGGCGGAGGCGAAGCCATCGCAATAGGCGGTGAAGGCGACGAACTTGGGTAGAAGAGCGGGGTCTTCGCCGGAGTTTGTGGCGTCGACAGCGTCGAGATAGGGGGAACAGAGGAGCGCGCCAGGACAGAGACCAGAGAGCGTCCAATGTACGCCGTAAGACAGCGTACAGAGGAAGAGAGAGGAGCGCCCACTGTACGTCGGTAAACAACGTAGAGTGGTGGAGAGAGGCAAAAACGGACTTAGAGAAAAACGGGGCCAAAAGTGGCCTACTCCGTTAAGCCCTAGCCCTGCAATAGAATTGCACAGCCGCAGCCTTGGATTGGCCGCGCTGCGCAATTCAAGTAGCAGAAGGGAAGCCCAATTTAATTATGTTATTCCTGGAATGACATAAAAATTAAACTTTCTGGACCCACCGTCTATAGAAAATGGGCCTTACTTGAATAAGGATCCAAGAGAGCTAAGGAGACGAAGTTGGGTATCTACAGAGAGCTTAGACTCAGGGGTTTACAACCGAATAGGTCCCCAAGGAGCTGGATGACTACTCGACGATGAGTCCGAGGGAGATCAGCCGTCGATCATTAGCCGACTCAATTAAATGATGGCCACGGAGGTCGCTTGCGCGGTCACGTGACCTGTCGCGTACGCGTAACGGTGATCAAAGGTCGACTTAGCGCTGTCTGGTGAAAATTGTAGCCGTCAGCCTAAGTATAGTCAGAAATTGTGAGACAAGGAATGCCGTGCACAGGTTGACCGGGGACGGTCAAAATTAAAGAATAGGGGAGATGATAAGCCGTGTAATCAAGTACACCTGAATTTGCGCATTTTACGCATTTCCAGCTGTCAAGCATGTGTGCTACATACCTAAGAGGCTTTCGGGAGCTCCGAACGAGTAGCCTAACAAGTCTAATAGCACTAGGGAATGAACCGGGAGGATCTATAGCGGTACCTCCACAAATGGGGCCAATATATGTCTTACTCGAGTAAGGAACTAGACCATCGTGGCAGAGAAACTAGGTTATATAAAGCCTAAGGCTGCTTGCTGGGACACTTACCAAGGAGATGGGAAGGAAACTATCATATTTGCACAGTGGCGGAACCAAGTCCTTCATAAAAGATTGACTAGACTAAGATTGTCCGTGTTTGACACAAAGGACTAGCGCGTTCAGGCCACATGATGGGAATGGCTATTGGGAGAAGGCAGATACTGCCAAGACGGATAGCATCCAAGAATAGAACCGGCAATTCCGGACCTAGGCAACCAGCATCACTATAGAGATCGCGATAATCCTTAAATCGGATAAGGCATCCTAGGTTCCTAATCGAACCATGGATAGACGGGTTGAGCTAACCTATGACTATGGGGTACCGTATTGAAGCTACGATGGCAGGCTAGACGAAGAAGACCCTTCCGGGCTCGGGACATAGAGCCACAGACGAAGAAGACCTTACTTGAGCAAGGCATCAGTTGCCAAGAAGAGCTCCTTGATGGATCAAACCAACGACCGTGTGCAGCTGTCAGAGCACGCCTTTACTGGCCAATCAAGAACGAGGGACGCCGACGGAGACAGGAGGCCGTACGAGTCATATTAGAGAGCAAGTAGCGTAAACCAAGTAGTGTAAGCAGGTTGAGAGTAGTATAAATAAGGGGCAGAAAGGGCAGGAACGGGAGCGCATATCCCTTGGAGGCAGGCACCAGAGTTGGTTGTCCTTGTTTGTTCCACTAGATTTGATTAGCTCGGGCCTAGCCCACAGACACCTAGCACCAGAAATAGATTTGGATTTGGATCAGACCTTAAAAATATAAGAAACCTCGAGAACTGGGTCGAAAACCCTTTGAATAAGGCCGAAAGCCGACATCAGTACTGAGCCGAAAGCTCTTTTAAGGCCGAAAGCCGTCAGAACCAGTCTCGTTGAATCATATTGAGTCGAAAGCTCTCTTAAGGCCGAAAGCCGAACATCTGTACTGAGCCGAAAGCTCTTTTAAGGCCGAAAGCCATCCAAAAACCTTGGTGTATAACCACAAACCCGTCTATTAGACACCCAAACCCGACCTTGTGTCATTAAACTCTATAAACATCGTACATTGTACCGCATTTAGTCTTGAAATAAGACCAGAACTACCCAGACAATATCCAAGAACCTTACTCAAATAAGACACCTTAATTGAGTAGCGATCTTAGCAAGTACCCCTACGAGTACAGACTAGCTATAGGGTCAACAAACCGTTGATTCAAACCCCGAACTACCCGACTCAAAGCTCTCAATACAAGAGGAGTGATTGGTTGTAGTGTGATTTGGTTGTTAGTGTATAGTGGATAGTTCATTTGTCCATTTGCATTTAGCGGCTTGATAGCATATTTCCCGCCGTACTTCGAGAGCCCCCGTCTCACGTGGAAAAGCATCGAGGCCGAGAGTGTGGCGTTGGCGAGGATGTTGCGCGGTCCGAACAGTCAAGTCAATGTACGGCCCAGTTCAAAAGGCAAACACTCACCTCTCTGCCCAGAATGAGATGGTGGCATGTCAGCGTCGATGGAGGGAAGAATCAAGGACCAAAAACGCACCTGACATTACCCCTGTCCTTCTCCATTGGCGCCCAGATCATACCTCATCGAATTGATGGAAGACGCACCTATAAGAGTCTGAGCATGCGGTGACGACTAATGGGGTGACAGCCACGACAAGGGCGACGACTATGGGCACTATGGGCAGCGGGAGAACGGGGTGGTGTGGTAGAGTTTGTACGAGCGGTGAGTTCTGAAGTCCTGTGAATTTGATGTAGGCATTGACGATGATGACGGCGGTGACAGCGACAGCGATGGCAAAGGCGGTGGCGACGGGATCGACGTGAGCGAGTCTGTAGGTGGAAAGATGATGGTGGTACGGTCGAGAGAGTGTGGTAGAGCTGTGTGGGTCTATGTATTTGTGTCGGTGGAGTAATGACATCATGGTTTAGGGCCGGTTCTGTTGAATCCTAAGGTTTCACTCACAACAAATATTAAATTTCATATTTTTCTTCTTCTTGCAGAGTCTGCAGGATGTTCACTAATACACTATCTAACTAATATGGTGCGCCCGAGCTGGACACTCACAAGCTGTCCCAAGCCATCCCAATGCCTTAATCACCTTGAGCTTCTTCGAACGACGCGAGACCAGTTCCAAGCCACCCCGCCAGCGGCTTGGAACCGGTTCTAATCCCTTCCAAGCCGAGAAGCCGACCAAATCTGTTCCAACCGATTTGGTTTTTTTCCGACATGTGTTATGCTCTGGAGAATTGTTTCAATTTTTTAAATTGAGGAAAATATCTAGAAAATATCCATCAAAGTGTGCCTTTTGGAAGCCGGTCATCATATTTTGAGATTCTCCCTAGTACTGTAATCAGGAAAAGATCCCCCGATTATTTGGTCAAATTTGGGTAAAGTTTGACATAATTTTCCATAATTATGCTAGTTACTACCTCGACTTTGTTAGATGTGGCCACATTATTGCTGTTTGCAAAATAGTTGGCCAAATTGCCCTTTTAAAAAAACCAACATATTACGAGTGTGAAGCATATTCGGGCCATAACTCGCTCAATACATACTATATCTAATAAGTTTTGGGCACTGCAACACCTTCCGCACAACCTGGGAAGTGATTTGACTCGAAAATAAGATTTATACTGAAACCATGTTCTTCATAGGAACCCACAGAAGGTCCTCAATTTTTTTTCTCTATTGATATGTACCGTACTGTCAAGCTCTGTGCAACTTGGCCAAAATGTACATGGAATGCAAGTACCTGGATGGTGCAGGCCAGATACATATGCGAGTTGCGGTGGAGTTCAGAGTGGCATGGAGAAGGAGGTAGCAACAGGAAAAGATCGGATCTAAGGTAACCAATGGCAAGAAAATGAAGGGGTTGTAGTGGTTCCGCACACGAGTCAGTAGTGAGAGCAGGAGCTGGGAGGCAACAATGTTTGCGGGAATGAGGTCTTGTAAATCAGAAGGCTTGGCACGGAATCACATCTGAAATCAAGTTCGAAATCTGCAGCGAGATCAAGTCGAAATTGGCTCGAAATTTGTACTCTGAGCGACCCTATTCATCCTAAACGGTCATTTCACTCTCACCTTGAACATAGTGTAAGTATTGGGATGGGCTCTCCATAGAACAAGTTTTCAGCAAATAATTGTTTCAACTAATGTTTCTGATAGCCAAGAGTTCCCCCTGTTTGGAACACTGTCCCCTGTGCGAAACAAGGTAAGTTGGGATCTCCGTTGTTAGAAAAAATCCGGCACTAAGAAAGCAATTTAAGAGGAATATTGAGCAGGCTTGAAAATATTTGTATGGGACCTCTCATGTAGCAATAAATCAACAAAATATATTCCGCACAGTGCAAGAGGGTGAGAGTTTGCGCGACAAGAATTTTCAAGCTTCCTCACTAGCATGGTCCGCATACATGTATCTACTGGTAGTTTACTGGTGGAGCTTGGTCTGGAGACAGCGATGTCACTGGGAGAGGGAGAGGATCATTTCCATAATGGAAGGCATTTGGACCATAGTGAGAGGTGTCAGTGCTGTGGTGGTGGAGGAGTGCAAAGTTTGCTATGGCTCCGGGCCGATGGGCGCGTTCACGACGTCCGCGATCCCGCCCACTGGGCTGTGTGTGTTTGTGTCCAAATATATATATATCTATATATTTTGGGGGGGCTCTGTCACGTGTTGTTGACCCCGGGCCAGATCCAGAGATCTGAGACCTCTTGTATATTCCCGAGAATCAAGTTGTTTTGAACTATTTCTTAAGGAAAGCGAACCGTGGGAACAACCTGCTTGTTCCCGCCAACAATGATAGGCAGTGTCACCGGTCCTCGGAGCCGGTTCTCCGATCACCAGAGAGTAAACACATGTACATCTTCAATGCTGTCGATCGTGGTTTCTTCCACTACAGTGCCCGTCATCACTTCTCTGCACGTGGTTTTCAGGGTCAAAGGAATTTTTGTGAATTTTTTGTGATTTTCTGTGCCATGAAACTGACCAAAATAACGCGATTGAGCACAAAAACTCATTTTTTCCCACGGTGTTTCACTTTTTTCGGGGTCCAGAAAAAAAAAAGTTGCCCCAAATCACCAGTATGACACTGGGCAAGCCTTTGTAAGGATGCAGGGATGCTCTGGTAATGTTTCATGTTGTTCAGAGCCCTCACAAGTTGTCTAGAAACAGACCACAGAATTCGGTCCGGACCAAGCACGTGACTTAACCCTACCCAATATGGGAAATTGATGCCATCATTAGGGTTTGTTTCACTTTTTCAGCCAACAAAAAATAAAATCTTCTTGGATCGACTAACCAAGCACGAGGAATCTTCATTATGTGTCCTTTGAGTGTTTTCGGGGTGCTTTAAGTCGACCCGTGATGAGGGTGTAATGTAGTTAGAGGTTCAAAGTTTTGACTTGTTTACTGCCAAAAGCGGAACCGTGATGTGATGACGGGCACTGTATGCCTGCATTGTGGCGCTATCTAAACGCGTAGGTCTGCCGGCCCTCCTTTTTTCTTGCCATAATAGTGCTAATTTCTCCTAGAACAGAGTCCGTGGCAATCAAGGAAGAAAACGACGAATCTGGGAGGACTGTCGGAGTTCGATAAGGAATCGGGATGCATTTCACACGACGATGCCGGCCACTTCGACGTTGAATGTACGACGCGACGCGCTCACTTCCACCCACACCGTACGGGCCGTGCGAGCCGAGGAATTGCGGTCCAGAGGCATGGCGAAGGGGTGTACTGCCCAGCGCCTACACCCCCGTCCGGCTGTCGATGGGAGCTGCGTGGCACGCGGGGATACTGGCGACCAGTGAGTGGGCTTCTTTTCCCCCCTCCCTCGTGTTCCGCCGAGACAGGCTCCTTTTCGCCTCGCCTCACACCCCCCGTCCCCTCGTCGCTCCCGAGGATCTCCGGGATCGCCCCCTCCGCATCATAGTCCTGCGTCCCTTCCCTTCATCTCAAATCGTTACATTCTTCCTTCCTCCCTTACTTTCTGGATGATCCATACCGCGCCCGTTTCTACTCTATCCCGCTTTCGCTCTCCTCGTATGCACCTACTCGCGCAACGCTGACGATTTCATCTCCCTGCAGGCACCACACATCCGACTCCGACACTTTGATGAGAATCACGCACTCGGCGCCGTGGCCGCGTGATGCGATGACCCCGAGGACGAGCGCGCGCCCTCGCGACTCGATGACGAGGACGCGGACTGGGACGAGCGACGACAGAAGGGTGGCGGACGTTCGACCGTGTACGCGCCTGCTTGGAACACGCACACGCGCAACAGCAGCAGAGAGGGAGTGGGCACCGGGTCCGGTTAGTCTGATTCTATCTTCTCTCTTTCGCTTCACTGCGTACTCCTACGACTTCGACGCCCACGCCGACTTCGCCTTCATCCCCTTCACGCGCTTCCACGTCGTCTCACTCGTCCCTCTCGTGTCCTGTTCAGCTCCCTCCCATCCTTTTCTCCGCACATCTCGTGCCTCCCCCCTCATCTCATCCGTATCCGCTTCTTTCCCCCATCTCCGTCCCCCATCTCGCACCTCTGTCCTCCCCTCCTTCCTCCCCTCCTCCCACCAATGGCTCCGTTTCCTCTTCCATTCCCTTCCCTCTTCCCTCGGCCCCCTTTCGCGCCCCTCTCACCTCTCTTACACACCAACGACTCCCTTTCCTGTCCTCTCCCTGACTCACCTCCCCCAGGAACCAGCCCCACCGCCGACGCGCTCGCACCCGGCACCATTGTCACGCGCGTTCGCGTCCACGGAGGCGGGCGAGGCGAGCTCGGGTTCGACAAGGGCGACGTGATCGAGGTCGTGGTGCGGGTAGCTGAGGGCGGATGGGGATTTTTTAGGTTAATTATGTGGTGAGTGGAGGGTCTGCGCTTCATCTTTTCATTTCTTCTTCTTCTTCTTTTTTCGATTCGCTCCATCCGCTTGCCGCGCCCTCCGCCGCTCCCTCCTCGCCCGTCCTTCTCATCCCTCGCTGTCTTCACCCTCCCTCGTGTATCTACCCTCCACCGCCTGTCCCCTCGTCCGCGTCTTGTGATCTCGATTCGTACATTGTTCCCCCGCCCCCCGTACCCATTTCTCGCTTTTCCTCACTCCTCCTTCCCGTCACCTTCCGCGCATGTCTGCTTTCCGCTCCTCTTTGCTTCCCTCCTTCCCTTCACCGCCTCTCCATCTTGCCACACATATCACTGTTCGCTCTCGACCACCTACCATACTCCTCCTCTTCTTCCTCTATCGCTTCCCCTCGCTTCCCCTTCCGTGCCCTTCGTCTCCCCCTCCCTCTCCACTCCCTCCACATCCTCCTCACCCTGTTCTTTCTTCCCGCTCCCTTCCTTCCCCTTTCTTCTTCCCTCTCCCTTCCTGTCCTTCCGCCCCACTAAGCCCCCTCCCCAGGAACCCCTCCCCGAGCCGACCCCGCCGAAGCGCCGTCTTCGCGCACGCGGCCAACGTCGAGCGCCTGCTCAACATGCTGCGTGCGCTCGACCCGAGCAAGGGGGCTAATCGGGCGGATGATGAGGAGATTAGGTGGGTTGTGGGTTTGGGTTTCGGTTTGTGCGCTCGTTTCTTGCGCTGCTATATGCTCCACCGCCGCGAGGTGGACTATGGGCGAGGGACTGGGAGTGCGCGGTGTCGTGTGTGGTGTTTTTGCGTTGGATGTGCGCCCGCCGGCGTCGGAGGCGTTTCCTTCCCTTTCTCCGTCGTCTCTCTTTGTTTCCTCCTTGCTGATATACATCGCGTCAATAGCTCGCGCATGCCGCTGCCGCCGAAGGTCGTTAAACTCATCGACAAGTACATCCAGAAACGGGGTGAGTTCGGTCGCCTTTGATTCTCTTCATTTCTTTTGTCGCCTCCTTCGCGCGTTCTCTACCGCTCGTTCTCCTCCATCCGACGCCTTTCCTCATATCGTATTTGCTTCGTCCGTCGCTAACATTGCCACAGCCGAATGAACGAAATCTTCGTGCGCGCGCGCACCATCTTCGACCGAGGAGAGTCTTGCGCGGCACTCGGGCGGCGTGTATGTGCGAGCCACAGTGCCGCGCCGTACGGGCAGCAGGTAGCCCCAGTCTACAGCCCGGCACAGGCGGTCCCGCGTACTTCCCCACGCCGGGCGGATGTGCGGGCCCCGTGGCGTATCAATATGCGCAGCAGCAGCAACAGCCAGCAGGGGTACTCGCTAACAGATCCGGTGTCGGGGTCCGCAGGGGCGGTGCCGTCGAGCCTTGTGGTGGCGTCGTACGCGCCTGGGCCGGGGGGAGCCCGGTGGCGGCGGCGTACCCAGTTGGCGCGGGTGCGGGTGCAGGAGGGGGGGACAGTCTCGTGAGCTATCGATAGCATGCCGGTGTGGGTGCTGCCGAAGAAGGCGGTGACGCTGGGTATAGGCGGGCGTGGGGCGGGGGAGCTTGTAGCCCGGCGCGGCGCGGCTGCGGGGCAGAGCGGGCAGTTTGCGGGAATGCATGTTTGCGGTCGATGTTTGGCGGGGCGCGTGGATGCGGGGTGTCGGAGTGCTAATTTGAATGAAGGACGACTGAACGAATAGATGATGGGCGACGATCAGCGGACGAATTGAGGAGACTCGACCGGCGCGATTGGATGGCTGAACAAAAGTCTTTTACTTCCTGCGTAAGGTACGTACCACCCTGCCTACACCTACACTTCTCATCCCCGCCTTTTGTTGTATTTATTTGATGAGTAACAAGGTTTTTTTTTTGCTTTTAAGTTTTGAATCTGCTTCGGGACTGTAGTCAAATGTGTTGAGCTTTCAAAGTTATGTAGAGTCCCGCGCCTAGGCGCCTTCTCCCTCGAGAATGTCTTGGTCAAGATACGCAAGTGCCCCTCTTTCTTTTGTCTGCCTCTTTTCCTTGCACTCGGTTTTGGCTACCCATTTTATGACTCGTTCACTCACACACCATCGATCCATCTTCATCTTCGTCTATCTATCTCTCCACCTACCCAACGCTCCCTCCACTCCGAGATGGTACCTACAGGCGGCGGATCAGACGACTTCGGGCGGGCCCGCACGCTCATCTCTATCTCCATCTCGAGCACACGCACGCGCCGCATCCCCTCCTCCTCGCTCTCGTGTCGTCCAAGGCCAATGGCGCACACCCATCTCCATCTCCATCTCCATCTCGAGCACACGCGCGGCGCGCCCCTCCGAGTCGCCCTCGCACTTTCGCCTCCACACCGACGGTGACACCGTGACATATTCAGAATGCGAGGGGGATCTGCCGCCCCGCCACCCTCCTCTAGCTCCCTCCCTCCCTTGCCCTTCCTCTGTAGGCGGAGGCAGATACATTTCTTTCCGCGAGGCCAAGGCCGTGGATACAGAAAGAAAGAAGAAAGAAGAAAGGAAGAAAGAGGCGCCCCACGCGGCTCCACCTCCACCTCCGCTAGCGCTGTTTTGGCATCGCGTCGTCGATCGTGCCCGGGGTGTGTCGGGAGAAAGGGAGGAAAGGAAGGGTCATCTCGAGCATCGGCTCCTCCGCCCACCTTCGCATCGCGTCCTCAGCGGAGGCGGCAGGCGGGCGGGTGGTATGTTCGTACGTAGTCACGGCGTTCATCTGGAAGGGAGGCGGGTTACATGTAGTCTGAGGTAAAAAGAAGGGGAGGGGGAGGGGAGGGGCTGGAGATGCAGATGTAAGGAAGAAAGGGAAGGAGCGAAGGTAGGAAAGCGGAAGCGGGGCGAAGGGCGGGAGAGGCGGAGCTCGACACGCCGATCTTGCATCCCGTCAGGAGCCGGAGCACCCCACTCCGTCATACCATCCAAGGCACTCGCACCCGAGGGAGTGGAAGAAGAATTCATTTGCGTCCCCGGGGCGCATACAGTAGCGAGGAACGCCGTCGTCCTCGAGTTGGGCCTGAGCCTAAGCTGGGGTCTCGAGCAAACTGCATGAGTCAGCATGACACTGTTTTGGCGTTCCAGATCCGGAAATACCAAGTTCAAAACTGATCCGGTTGTTGAAAATTAATAATTTGCTTTGGCCCCGCTTTCAAGTGCAACCTAACCCAAAAAACATTGGATTTTAACTATTCACAGACAATTGTCCGATGTCAATAGAGAGGAGTTGCGCACCAGCCATTCAAGCCATCTGATGGCTTATTTGCTGTGCACAACGAATGGCTCCACCCGCTAAAAATCTGATGTCAATTGCTAGTGGAGCTATTCACCTTGTGCGCACGGGCCGAAAGCCATTAAATGGTTCCATTGAATGCCAGCTTGTGCGCAACCTCTCTAATGTTACTCCTTCAAGTCCAATTACCCGGTTGACATCGGGCGGTCGGAGTTAGCATTCAAGCTCTTCTTTCGATGATGGAGTCTAATGCTAGCTGTAAAGCGGTGGAAGCTATTCCAAATCAGTGTATTAGTGTCTCACACTTGTGGGAAGGCATATGATGAGTAGGAGGAACACAGGATATTTATCAACCAAGTCAGCATATAAATGCCAGCACTGAGAACCACCAGTTCTGGTCCGCCCATAGTCTAAGAATGTCCACCGTTACTCAGATCCGCATCAACAATATCATTACCTGTCTAGAACCAGTGATAGGCTTGCTAAACGACCTCCATGATGTGTTTGGGACACCATTTGTGCAGGCAATCTCAAACACAACACTGTCCTTGATTACCATGGTCCAGGTAACCGTTTTCTGTAAGGGTTTTAATAAAACGTAACATAGAGTTTCAGAACATCAAGAAAAACAAGGATGACTGTGTGCAACTCATGGAAAATATTCACAATGTGATCTATGCTATTGTGGATCTGCACATCAAGTCAGAGACACCTGGCAGTCTTCCACCAGCCACCCTGGATCACATTGGGAAATTCATGCAGTGAAATGTGATTTATATAGATGACAGATGTGTTTTATTGATATTATCTACTAGAACAATTCACAAGATTCATGCTTATGTGGAAGAACAACAGCGTGGAAATAAAATCAAGCAGTTCTTCCGCCAGAATGAGATGAGCATCTTGCTCAAGGATTGTTATGCTGGTATCCAAGAGGCTCAGGAGGTGTTCAAGGTAATGTGAAATCAATGAATTATTTAGGCTTTTTAGAACTTGAATTTCAATTAGATTGCACCGGGACACACAATTCTGACCAGTCTCAAGGAGGCACAGATTACTGCAGAGAATATGCACAAAGAGCTGCTCGAATTGATTTCAGCTGTTTCAGATGGGACAGCTTTGGACAGTGCTTCCTCTGTACGTTTATTCTGCTTTCATAACAAGCTCAAATTGAATTCTGATTTGCCATTTAGATGTATCATATGTCTCAAGTCAGGTATTGTAGTAACCAAGATCTAAACAGAAAGATTCTGATGTTTGAGCCTCAGCTCAAAGTCTCTTTCAATGCTACCAGCAAAGCCAAAAATATTCCGTGGTCGAGACCATGAACTCAGTCAGATTGTCCAAGTCCTGAAACAAAAATCAGCAAGGATTGCAATCTTAGGGCCTGGTGGGATGGGAAAAACTAGCCTCGCAAACGCTGCATTGCATCATCCAGATATCACCACAAACTATGAGCATCGGTTCTTTGTGCCCTGTGATTCAGCTACCACTGGCATCGAAATAGCATCCATTATTGGAGCTCATCTAGGTCTTAAACCGGGGAAAGACCTCACCAAACCTGTGATACGAAATCTTTCCGCAAAGGATACATGTCTGCTGATCTTGGACAACTTGGAAACAACATGGGAACCATTTACATCTCGTCGTGGTGTTGAAGAGCTTCTTGCATTGCTTGCTGATATTGATCATCTGGCATTAATGGTGAGCAGTCTCTAATTTGTCTTATCCACTTGTTGATCATTGACAGATTACAATACGAGGTGCAGAAAGACCTGCCAAAGTTCAGTGGACTCGTCCATTTTTGCCACCCTTGGAGCCTCTATCAGCTGAAGCTGCCTGGGAAATGTTCATAGATATTGCAGATGATATTCATGATACCAAGGAGATTGATCAGCTTCTCTGTTTGACAGATCATATGCCTCTAGCAGTGGATCTTATTGCTCATATGGTTGATGCTGAGGGCTGCTCTAATGTCTTGACCCGATGGGAGACGGAGAAAACCTCTATGCTTTCTGCTGGCCATGATCACAGATCCAATCTAGATGCATCCATTGGACTCTCTCTTTCAAGTCCTAGGCTCACATTGGTTGCTGGTTCAAAGGATTTGTTGAGTCTGCTCTCAATTCTTCCAGATGGAGTTTCAGATGTTGAACTCCTTCAAAGCAAGTTCCCTATCCCAAACATACGAGCATGCAAAGCAGCACTGCTTCAAACTTCATTGGCATTCAGTGATGATAACAAAAGGCTCAAGTCCTTGGTGCCCATTCGCGAGTATATGCAGTATCTCCATCCTCCTGCATTGTCTTTGGTCCAGCCTCTACGGAAACATTTTCACGCACTTTTGGATCTGGAGGGGAAATATCGCGGATCCTACCAGGCAATCAATATAATCGATCAGATAACCCAGAATCTAGGCAATGTGCATCAGGTGCTGTTGCATGGACTGCATTCACAGAACCCTGATCTTGTGGATACCATCAAATGTACCATTTCTTTTGGCAATTTTTACAGTCAAACAACATACAATGGGCAAATCATACTGATGGAAAAGATTCCCAATGTGTTACCTAAACCTTGTAATCACAGACTGGAAGTACAATTTGTCATAGAGGTTCTGAACAATCCTTTTGTTTATCATTCTACCTTCAATCTGGAAGCCCTTGTTGCTCAGACCATATCCCACTTTCAATATTTCAATGATCCAATTTTGGAATGTGAGTTGAAAACATTATATTGATGATTCAGCTCTGACGGACTCATTAGCTGAGTTTTATACAAGAGTGTCATTCTACTATGGTGAAGTAAACCATGATCAGTACAAATGCATTCAATTTCTTGACAAGGCTCTGGTGCTGGCAAAATCTACTGGAGACACTGAGCAACAGGCAAAAATTTCGTTCAACTATGCATTCATGAAGTGCCGTCTTGGTGATTATGTTAGTGGAAGGTCACTTTCTATTGAAGCACAAAGGTTTGCCAAGCTAACTACAAACTTGTATCTGGAGGCAAGAGCAGTAGGGGAAGAACTCAGATGTTGCGTAGCCCTTGGAATGTACAGATACAGCTTGTATCTCTTGCACAAAGGAAGAGATCTTTTGAGGTCTTGTGGCATGTCGGGGACCTACGATGATCATTTGCTCATCGGTTTAGAGGCAGAGGTGCATCTGTTGAAATCAGAATATACAGAGGCTAAGAGAATTCACCTTGAAATTGCACAAATCACATCTGCAGACAATGATATCTATAATAATGCCTATGCATTCTTGAATATCGGCCAGATTGATGTCTTGATTGGCAGGCAAAAGAATGAGGTGTGCCATAATCTTGGGAAAGCAGAGACATTGTTTAGCAGTGTTGGATATGTTCTTGGTTTGAAATGGTGTGAACTCTTACAAGCAGAACTACACCTGAGAGATGGAGATACTATGATTGCAAAGCCTGTCTTTCAAAAATGTATGCAATGGTCATGGACAACATCTTCTGAGCTTCTACATTACTGCCTTGAGAAAATATCAGACATCAACCAATGGAGTCCCATGGATTTTCATTGGTCATCCATGTGCACAGTTACCTACCTTGCAGTTGCCAATAAATCACATGATAAGCTGGGACTACATAAGGCCCTCCGGTGTCTGGGAGATGTGTTCCTCCACAATGGAGATGCCTCAACAGCTGAAACTCTTTTTACTGTGGCCTTGGATGGCTTCACTTATATGGATGTTCATCGCTGCAGAGCCGACTGCATGCTGCGTCTCGGAGATCTTGCACAACAGCAGGGAAATATGCCAAGGGCTGAAGAACTATGGAGAGAAGCACGGTCCTTGTTTGAATGGTCGTTGCAGGCCAAAGATGTGGAGAAAATTGATAGCAGACTTGCTGTTGCCAATGAACAAAAATTGGAATATCTGGGTATATTGCATGTGCCTACACCACCAGAGGAAACATCTATTGGAATGGACATTGTTCAGTCAAACAGTGAAGGGGAGGAGGCTGAACCACTCCATGGCACAATGGTTGCAATGTAATTTTGGAATGACGTGTCATTCCAAATGTATCAGTCATGCCCTAGAACTTTGTGCCTCTTGATTCCCTCTTTAGATTTTGTGTTATATATTTGCATCTTTCAGTATGAAAGATTTCCTTTCTGTCTGCTGTCAATGTCACCCTTTCTTGATATTTGGGTACTGCTGAGTTCAACCTCTGCCTATATGTAAGAAGCACATTTCAACATGTAACAAAAAATTACCTTTGTGGTCCTGTCTTGTTGTACTGTGTAGCACTACCTCAATACACAATTTTGTAGTGTGTGAACTTTGAATAAGGTAAAGTCTTTCTTCAGTAATCAAAGGACAGCCAACAAAGGTGTTTATCTGCCTACGAGCCTTTGTTGGCTCTGTTACTGGGTCCATTGAATGCACCTAGTTTTCGGGTGCCTCCAGACAATGCACCATCTGTGTTATGCTCCAGAGAATTGTTTCAATTTTTTTAATTGAGGAAAAAATATCCATCAAAGTGTACCTTTTGGAAGCCAGTCATCATATTTTGGGATTTTTCCCAGTACTGTAATCAGGGGAAAAAAACCCAGATTATTTGGTCAAATTTTGGTCAAGTTTGACATAATTTTCCATAATTATGCTAGTTACTTCGACTTTGTCAGATGTGGCCACATCATTGCTGTTGCAAAATTGTTGGTCAAATTGCCCTTCTAAGAAAACCAACATATTCTGAGTGTGAAGCATATTTGGGCCATAACTTAATACATACTATATCTAATAAGACATTTTCGGGCACTGTAACACCTTCTGCACAACACGAGAACAAATTCAGAGTGTTTTGACTCGAAAATAATATATCTACTGAAACCATGTACATTTTGGCTAAGTTGTGCAGAGCTCGACAGTGCGGTATATATTAATAGAGCAAAAAAATGAGGACCTTCTGTGGGTTCCTACAATCAGACTTTGCCCAGCTTCTATTCCCTAAGATAAAAATCATTAGGTGTATTATGTAGTGTAAAAAATACAAGGTAGTATGATGATCTAAAATATCACAAATAATACTCATAGATGTCACAGAGCAGGCAGTCATTGAACATGGTATGGAAGCAGAGGTAGACGGACAATTGTGCTGCACACACAGGATTGCAGCAGAGCTGTTCAAGAGGGTAGTTTTGGGCAAATGAAGTGTAATGAAGCACTTACACTCAAATGTATGATCTTGCGCATCCAGAGCATCATCAGGACCACACAAGGAACCTGGAGCACTGGCACCGGAATCCGGAGAGAAGCTATAGTTACAAAATGACAATATTCAGAATCATGTATTGTACTTACTTTGTGGCATTGTGGGCGCTATAGTGCCCAAAGGAAGAATGATGTATGCAGAAGAGTTAGTTGACCAAAAAAATGGTATTCTTTCAAGTATGTTTTGTATGCCGGTGCCTGGCTACAGAATGGGGAGCTCGCCTAATCTCAGATTATTCAAGGGTTTCAAAGAAAATTCAGCACCCAATTTATGCTACAAATCAACTACAAACCAACTGTCTCAAATACATATTACTGACTGAGGTCTGTACCATATCAAATGTGAATCCCAGCTGAGTCCTTAGCTGTATCCACAGCTTCCTCAATGTGATTCCTTGTTCCTCTTCAATCGGGTGAAAAGCAATAATATCCTGCCCTCTCCACCGGTCCGGGCAAATGACGATATCCCGACTATTTTCTCACCAATTTCAAAGATCTTTGTCTTGACACATTCCTTAAAATATAGTCGATGCGATACAGTATAAGACGGTGGTAGTTATTGCCTCATCTATGAAATGAAATAATGAACAAGTGGCTGAGTTTCCCAAATTTCATCTATTTTCTGTATTTTCTGGGCTATGATAGCCAGCGGATGGTTGTACGCATGCCGGGACATGTTCTAACAATGAATGTACCCCGTTAAAAATAGTGGCAGAAGTTCACGCCTGTAGCTGGACTACAGGCCTCAAAATAACCGAAAAGGTCTGTTTTTCTTACCAAATCTCACACACACAGAAGAAAAGGGGTGTTATAGTTGTCCTTGCGAGGCCTGGTGGTGCATTTATGGGGGTAGAAAGGATGCATAGTAAGCACCTGCGGATGAAATCTTGTAGTGTAGCGCTGAGCCATGGCAGACCTGGTAATCAGTTTGAATTTTTTGATGTTGTACTGCCAATAAGACTCCGTAAAACGAGGGAAGACATCCAGGACCGGCTCGGCACTCCGCGCAATCGACAAATCCCCCCCTCCCTTCAGCCCATTCCCCTCTACTCCTCCTCCACCCTCCCACGCAAGACCTCCTCCACCATCTCGCAGCTGCGTACTGACTTCTCATTCCTTAACGCCCACCGCTTCAAGTCGGGATTTGTTGGTTCGGCGGCGTGCGAAGCATGTGGCGCGGCGTATGAGACGCACACCCACTTCCTGCTGGAATGCCCTGCCTGGGAACCCTACCGCCAACCCCTGCACAATGCGGCTAGACACACCGGCTACTTCGGAACACTCCACGTCGCTCCCCTCCTCAACCACCCCAAGCTCCTTGTGAGCGTTGCCAAATTCGTGGACAAAATGGGCCGTTTTGCATAAAGCATGGCTTACCCTTTCCTTTCCTCTCTTTTCTTTTCTTCATCTATCTCACTCTTACATTACACCCTAATCCTTAATGCATTACCACGAAACCATCACATCCCTCCTCGCGAATCTCCTCATCCCTGCGCGTCACGGTGACTACGAACTCTACTCGGATACCAACCTGCCTATACTTTACCTTACCTATACTGTACCATTTCGACCGTAGGTAGGACCCCTGAGAATGCCCTGCGACCTATGATTCGAGAGTCCGGACAAAAATTTTCGAAATCGTGATCAACTTTGATACCAGTCCGGACAAAATTGGCCCGGACCGTCCCGAGCTCGGATTCTTAGTCCGGACAGAAAATTGTGGCCCCAGGTAGGTTGAATACAGAGTCCGGACAAAATTTTTGATGGTCATTGTTCGACTGGATATGTACTTACCTTGCAATCAAAACCACTACACGATCATGGGGCAAGTGAGTGGCCTGGAATCTATTGTCTGTCTTGATCGGGTAGCGCGAGGGTATGGGCCACCTCGAAGTGGCACAGAATATTCAATATTATTCATTTTCCAAATTAATTTTCTACCACAAGTTATACAGTTGTCTACAACTTGTTTCCTACATTCAACATGCCCGAGGATCTTCAAATCTTCGACGATGACGACCTACACCAAACCCTCAAAGATGAGCTGGGGCTGATCAGGATGGTTACCAAGTTAAATACAGTCCAGGGGAAGGGGAAGGGCATTGTAAATATCCTGGACATTGAGGAGGATGATTGTGTCGATGATTAGCACTCTAGGAATTTTTTTCTGGATTTTTCTGATTTTTTTCTGATTTTTTTTTGAATTTTTCGCGATTTTTTGACCTTTGATGTCGAGTCCGGACAAAAATTAGCGAAAATTTAGACCTGTGATTCTGGTCCTGACAAAAATTGCCGCCTCCCAAAATCGGATAGTCCGGACAAAATTCCAAAATTCCCGTTTTGAGAATCATAGGTCCTGGGGTATTCTCAGGGGTCCTCCGTAGGTTCACGGTATGTCACCCGTCACCGCACATGTTCATTTTATTCGATGTTCATTCCTCGGCAATCACGGTAAAATTGCCATTTATAGTAATCCGGCAACTGCCGGAGGAGAATTTTTCACAATTTTTAACATATTTGGGTGACAAAAACCGGCCATCACTGTCACCTATACCCAATAGGTTCAGTTCACGACCCCCCGTCACCCGTCACCTGAAGTTCAGGTGACGGGTCACTACTGTACCATTTCGACCGTAAGTTCAGGACCTGAACTTACGGTCGAAATGGTACAGTAGTGATCCTTCCTAAATACAAGAAACTCTTTATAACACCATACATACCCTCCTCGAACATTTAGTGTACAGCTGTCATAGCCTTACCCGGCCATTTGCAGTAACTACTTTGAAATTCAACTCAACTCAACTCAACTCCGTAAAACTTAAAGCTTAAAGGTTTGCATGTTTCGACGAGGAATGATCCATTCTGGGGTAAAAGACGATTTGAAAGTGATCTTCCGAATCAGAATACCTCCCTCCAACGATACGTGAGGTTTGTGTGTGCGAGTTCAATCCCCACAATCGTCGATTTTCAATTCATGCAGAAGCTGGAGAGCAGCAGGATATACATACCTGCCTACTGAACTGGCAAGCAAGACAGACACAAAAAAGTAAAGTAAAAAGGCCTTGATAGATATTGGAAGCACGAGAGTGTGAACTTTGAAGCACTGCCACAAGCAGTCTCGTCGGAGGTAGACAGTGATGTTCCCACGGGGGGACCATCAAAATTTAAAAGTCAGAACTCAGCACAGCCATCTGCTTTTCCGGATCACCCACAGAATAACAATTATAGCGCGCTTTGCGGCAGAGCCCACTAACTTGGGTTTGTCAATTATACACTGTTCCAAAACCAACCGGCATATACAGGCAAAGGGAAAGTAAACATACAGAAAAATCCAAGAGGCCACCCAGTTGATCTGAACATCGGCAGAAACAAGTGTTAAATTTTAATGGACTCGGATGGGGGGGGGGGGGGGGGTCATTGTCAGCTTTGAAGCAACTGCCAGAAGAATTATATATCTAGAGCTCCCACCACTGGCAGTGCCAAACGATCAATATCTGCCATGATGCAGGGCACCAATCAAGGGAGAGACGGAGCCATTCAATGGCTGGTTAACTGCAAGTATTGGTGGACTTTCCAATTGGCCTCTACTCAGCCTGTAAAAGCCCTGACTCAAATATAAATTGTTCACAGTAATTAGAGTGTATTAGCACTCAAAAAAATTCAGATTTCCCTGTCACCTGTTTAGGATTGCTTAAGCAAACTACGTTGAGACGTGAAATCGCTTAAGCCCAGGGTTAAGCGGATTAATCAGATTAATCACCCTATCTACATATCACTAAATATTACATTTCTTCTACCATTACCTGGTACTGAGCGGATTCAGCGGATTCAGCCGCTTGATCACCTTTAACGGTTTTACGCGTTTAAGCAGATTTATCCACCCAATTCACGACAACTCTGGTGGCCACCAGCTGAGAATGATCATGAAAGACTCTAAGCTCCGGGAGCAAAATATTTTAGTAATATATTTGCACTCAATAAATACACTGTACTCACCACGATGCCACCGTGCCACTAAGTAAGACAGAAAGCCAAGCATGATGATGGCCGAGGCAGCGCCGCAGCGGTCCATTGTCCAAGATGATGAGTCCGTAAATGGGGCTTCAGCTGTAGAGGATTAGAGGAAGAGATAGTTGGGGGAAACGTGATGGTTAGAGACAAGAGGTGGCGTTCGGCGAAGCAAGATCATTCGATCAATTTCTTTGTTTCAATTTTCTTTTTGTTTGCTTCGTCAGTCACACATTACAGCGTCACATACATGCTCTTTCTCTCAACCATCGTCATCTCAAGTCCCTCTTCTCTTCACACATAATCCTACCTAATCTGATGTCCCACTCCTGAACTTCGTGCACCATTCCAACTCGATTCAGACCAGTGGTTTTTGATGGTTCGAACGCTGGTCGGTGGTTTGTTCCTATCATATGCCACGTCTCCTTAGCATCTTGGTGGCATCGTAAGTCTGTTTCTCTTCGCAGTGGTCCCAACTTGCAGTTCACACCATTATGATTCTTCTTGTTGGTACTCACTACCAAAGGACAGTGGGGATGGTAACTAATATGATGGTAAGTATTTCTGTTCTAATTCTTAACAAATATCATCATGCAAACGACGCAGACTTGCTGCCCTCAAATGACTTTAATTGCGGATTAATCCGCTGAATCTGATAATCTGCTAAATCCGATGAATGCGCTGAACCTGGCTGAATCGGCTTAAAGTCTAGATGCGGTGGGTCAAGCGGCTGAATCTAATTAACCCAGCTACTAGTTGGTCCAGCTGCTGAATCCGCTTAATCCAGCTAGTCCACCGACTGAGGCCCGGATGGTCGGTGAAGTCGACGTCGCTGAATCCGCTGAATCCGCTTACTTAAAATCGAGGGCAAGAGTGAAATGCGGTTTTATGATGTAGTTTCACGCAGTATACAGTAGCTTAATCCGCTTAATCCGCTTGATCCTGGTCTTAAGCAATTTCACGTCTCAACGTAGTTTGCTTAAGCAATCGTAAACAGGATTCATGATTTCCTGAGGCTCTGATTGGCTTGGAGCTGTGGAGCAGCCAATCGCATTGCAGAATCTCTTCATTTTAAACGAAAGCTGATACACTCTATTATGTGATCCCCAGAAGCATCAATTGGGCCCCATTCTCGCTCGGTCGCCAGCTCGCATAGGGCCCAAGAACCTGCCAAAGGTGGGCACAGAAAACTGAGTTGTATCTGCACAATGCTCTTTGCGCAAAATAATGGTTGAGTCTTTTCTGCAATGACAGAACATGAAGAAAATTGATGGTAAAAGCTAGGTACATTGAAGAGGTGAGAATTTTGAGGAGGAAATTTGAGTTTTAATCAACATCGGCTGAAACATCGGCCAAGAACACTGGCCAAGCCGAATATACGTAAATGGAAACATCGGGTGGAACCGGAGAAAAATGGCAGGTACATCAAAGGATCAATCAAAAAGGACTGATTTCATCAAAAAGAGATCATTACTGCCAAAATTTTTTGATAGGGCGCTACAGGACCCACTACCTAAAGTTAGTGGGCATTGGGGTCGCAAGCTCCCCCAATAAGTTTTTGACGAAGGCGGCGTTGTACGCGAGTGGGCCGGGGGGAGCCCGGTGACGGCGGCATAACCTGCAGGTGTGGGTACGGCTGCAGGTGCAGGTGCACCGGCATGGGAGGCTCGAGCGCACAATTTTCCTGTCGAATAAACACACGTTATGATAATGTTACAAAAATCGCTTGGCGCGATCCGTACATACATACTTCCACATTTACTTGGCCACGAACGAGTACTGCCCCGAACCCACAGCAACGCGCACTGGGCTCCCCGCGGGCGCGTCCAAGACCGCAACGCCCGCGCTCCCCGCACCGGCCGCCCCGCCCTCCTCCACCTGCGCGCCCGGTGGGAACACCACCGTCGCATTCATGCCCACCGGCACGCCTACGTTGATCGACACAACGCCCGACTTGTTCATCCACGAAACGGTCAGGTTCCCAAACGGCGTGCGCATCCAGCCGCTCGCGGAGGCCAGACCGGCCGTGAACGGCGCGATGTTGACGGTCCGGAACGCGGTGCTCGTCGCCTGGATCCCAAGTACGTATTGATAGAACCAGTCCTCGAACGTCCCGAGGAACATCTGCGCATTGCGTCATGGTGTGAAACTGGAGGGAGAGTTGAGAACGACATACGTGGTCATGCGAGCGCGCAGTAATGTCCCAGTGCTCCCACTGAATCCCCAATATCATCAGTAACCGAGCACGCGATACAGAAGATGAAGGAAATTCACCATAGTAGTCGCGTTATTCACGATCCAGTACCCCCAGCTGGGGAAGGTCGTCTGCTGCGCGAGGGCGAGCGCCGTATTCCCGTGCCCATACGCCGTGAGCATCGGCAGTATCTGCTTCGTGCTCAGGGCGCCCGTATTCAAATGGCCCCCACGCGCCTCGACGTCCGCCACGACGCTGTCCGCCACGACCTGCGCTGTCGTCGCGTTCGGAGTCAGGTTGAACGCGAGTGAGAGCAGGTTGTGCGACTGCCGGTAGCCGCTGTCGCCGACGCCGTTGTAATGGCCCGTCGTCGCGTTGAGGAACGCAGCGTTGAAGGAATTCTTGATGGCGGCGGCCTGCGAGGCGAACATGGAGGCGTCGGCGGTGTTGTTGAGCACGGAGGCGACGGTGCTCATCGTGTCGAACATGTGGTAGCTAGCAGACATCGTGAGCCGGAAGAGTATCGCGCGCAAGGGGAGCGCGTACAGGTAAGCCGTAGCGGGTACACGCGGGTCCTCGGGTGGGTTGCCTCCGAGGGGCGAGGTTTCCTACACGATGCATGAGCCATCGAGAATAACACGATGGAGAAAGCGCACAGGAGTATCCCAATCCCCCAAGTTCGTCGTCGCAATATTATTCGGCGAGCGGCCCAGCTCAAACTCGACGTACGCCTTCATCCCCGCGTAGTTATCCGACAGCACGCGGGTGTCGCCGCGGTAGGCGTAGATCCACGCCGGGATCAGAATGAGCGCGGCGCTGCGCACGAATGGATGTCAGGGCATTCATTACATTCCTTTGAGGTGACGGTAAGGAGGATGAGGTACGCACTGCCACGGATCATCCTGACTGTTCGCGCCCGCTCCGCTGTCGGGCGCGACGACCGCCGGCGGGCCGCCCGCGAGCGTATCCTGCAGGTCCTGCGAGTACTTCGCGAGCAGGTCCGCCGAGTCGAAGTTTGAGAGGAACATTTCCTGCACACATACATCAGCACTTCTCCCCTTCCCCATTCAGAGAAAAACACACCGTGGCGAGCTGCGCGTCTCCTGACCTGTGTCCTACTCAGCATCCCAAGGCACAAAGGAGCGCGCAGACAAGACGTACCACCCATTCTTCTCATAGGTCGGGCAATCCGTCGGGATCGAATTCACGTTATTCAGCATCGTAAACACCGAGGCGACATGCAGCTGGTTTAGCAGCTCGTCCGAGCTCGTAAAGTCGCCCCACTGCGCGAGGTCGTCGTGCACGATCTGGCCGATGATGTCCGCGGGCGTGGGCGGCGCCGCCCCAGGCCAGCCGAGGATCTGGATGTATTGGTAGCCTGCAGGGCAAGTAGTCAGTATCATGTATCATTGGGTGGGTGGAAATAGAGGAGGGGCATACATACCCTTATACGAAAACTTGGGCTCGAAGACCTCAGGCGCGCCAGTCCCCGCGAGCCAGACGCGGTCCGTCTGGAAGTTGTTTGCGTAGTAGTTGTATATGTCTGCGTCGATGAGCATACGGCTGAGGGAGAAAGAGAGGGCGCGCACCGGCGTACAAGACCTGCCCGTCAGAATTGAGCTTCTCGCCGTAGTGCACGGTGATGAGGTGCCCCTTCGGGCCCTGCGCGGTGAGGCGCACCCAGCCGGAGACGACGCGCTCGAAGGCGACGACGAATTGTCTAGGGGTGGGTTAGCGTGCAGTTCGAGGGATGAAGAGGGGAAGAGAATCACACACCCCTGCACCGGCTCCGTGATCGACACCGGCGTAAGCGAGCCAATAACGCGCGTCGGCGGCTGGCGCGCACTGACCAGCACGCCTTTCGGCGGCACCGCGAGCAGCGCCGTATACCACGCCGAGTCGTCGAAGCGCGGGAGGTCCCAGCCCGGGATCACATAGCTCGCTGTACCACATCCCATCAGCCACGCCGCCAATAATCGCACGAAACGCAAGCAAGGGCGGCGCACCATTGTAGTTCTCGCCTCCGAACAAATCATCGAGGCGCGTCGGGCCCTCGATCACCTTCCAGCTCCCGTCGCTCACGACCGTGTCCACACTACCATCCGCGTACCGGACGGAGAGCACGAGCCGCAGCACAGGTTCGCCGTGCCACGGCGCGCCCGCCCAGTTTGCGATGCTCCCTTGCGTCACGCCGTAGTGGCTGCGCCCGAGCTCCGCGGAGACGACGTTGGTGGTGGCGGGCCTCAGCAGAGACGCGACGTCGAGCGAGACGTACTGCATGCGCGTGTCGTACTTTGTGAACCCCGGGCTGAGGACGTGGTCCGAGGCTGGCACGCCGTTGAGCGCGACAGCGGCGTACCCGCCCGCGGCGTAGTACAGCCGCGCGTGCTTGACCTATCATACATAACACAGAATCAGCACCCCCCGAAGACAGATGAAGGGCGGGTGACCGAACACGCACAGATTTCGCCTGGAGCGTAAACGCCTTGCGCAGCAGCGGCGCGGGGTGCTCGCCTAGCGCGTTCGCGATAGACACGCCCGAGCCCCACGGCTGCACGCCATACACCCCCAGCCCCAGCGCCGCGCCCCACCCCGAATCGTCCAGCCCCGGGTCCGCGAAATTCGCAGGGATGTCCCCCGTCGCCTTCCAGCTCGCGTCCGTCGTGACGAGCGCGCTGCTCCCGTCGCTGTACAGCACGTTCATCGCGACGAGCAGCCCCGCGGGCGTCGGGGCGCCGGTCCCGGGGTCCACCAGGTGCGTCGCGAGCACCGCGAACACGTTCGTGCCGCCCGCCAGCGCGGTGCCCGCGAACTCCTGCCCGATCGCCCAGCCGCTCGTCGAGGAGCCGACGACTGCGCCGTTGACGTACAGCGCGAAGAGGGTGTCGGCGGTGATGATGATATCCGCCGAGACGGCGGTCTTCCCCGCGGGCGCGGCGAGCGTCTTGCGGAAGGCGACGTCGCCTGCGGGCGGGGCGGCGGCGGCGGAGTTCCAGATCCACGTCGCGGTGCTGAAGTCGGGTGGGGTCGCGGTGGGGGGTGCGGGCGGCGCGACAGTGACGGAGGTGTACCAGGGCTGCACACCGTATACGCCGAAGGATTCGGCGGCGGGCCACGCGCTGTCATCCGTTTGCGGTGATTGGAAGTTGGCGGGGATCGCGGATGTCGCTTTCCACGAAGTAGAGGACGAGACGAGCGCGGTGGAGCCGTCGGTGAAGGTAATCTGTGCGGCAAACAGGACGCCCGCGGGGGTGTCGCCGCCGATGCCCACCGCGGCGAGGTTGGTGGCAAGGACGGCAAAGAGTGTCGAGGACGATGACGCGGTGAGTGTGACATTCTCAAAGATCTGCGCGTTCATCCAGATACTTGTCTGATTGGGCGATGAACCGACGAGGGCGCCGTTGGCGTACAGCGTGAAGAGGTCGTCCGCGGTCATCACGACCAGCGCGCTCGCGGGCACCTTCCCCGCCGGCGGCGTGTACGTGAAGCGCAGTGCGACTTGGCCCGGCGGCGCTTGCGGCGGGGACGGCTCCGATGCCCAGACCCACTCCGCGCTGGTGAATGCGGTGAGGAGCGTTGCAGGCAGGATGGTCGTATTCTTGCCGATCCACTCGCTCGCGCCCCAGTCGGTGGCGGCGAGGAGCCCGGTGGTAAAGTTGCTGGAGGCGCTGGCGCCGCCCGCGGTCGTGGCGACGCTGACGACCCAGAAATATGTGGTGTCTGCGGCGAGGGCGGGCCCGCCGTACGGGGCGAGGTACGGGGTCGCAGAGTGGACTACGCCCGAGTCCCAGACGTCGGATGCGCCGGCAGAGACTTTAGAAACGGTGAGGTGGTAGGAGGTTTGCACGACAGCACGCGCAGAGGATGTGAGCAGCCAGGAGAAGCGTGGAGAGACGTCGATGCCGAGGGGAGCAGCTTTATTTTCCACGAGTAGGGTGGAAAGCGTAACTTCGGCGAGTGAGCAGCACGTTAGGATGAGCAGCTTGAATAGATATACCTCGGGCAGCGACACCACTCAACAAAACACTCGCAAGGCATAGGAGAGCGCGTAGATCCATGGTACTCGTTTCTGGGCACCGTCTCATCAAATAAGTATCCGCGAAAGCAAGGCATGTGTGGCCGTGTCACCGGACTGGCCCGCGTGCCGCGTTGCAAGAGAACAGTGAGTACTTGCTCGTCGTCGGGAACGAGAGAAAGGTCAGGTGCAGTCAGGGAAGCAGATTTGCTGCTGCCGAGATGATTCCATGCGCTGCAGGACCGAAAAGCCTCAGCGCTCAACGCTCAGCGTCCATGGGGCTACAGCGAGCGGATGCGGCGGATGGGTTTGAACAAGAGATAACTGAACGGCGGAGGGGCTTGCAATGGGGATGTCATCGAAGGATGAGGCAAGGCGGCGGCATGAGAAAATCAGTGGCAGTGATGTTGCAATGTTGAGTTCTCATCACGAGATCGTGATCCCCAGGCCTTCTAAGCAAGAGGTGAATGATCTCTGGATCGTTCAATTTGATCCTGAATAAGCGAGACAGCCCGATTGTTCCGAAAC
Source organism: Mycena galericulata (assembly GCA_029289565.1). NCBI lineage: Eukaryota > Fungi > Basidiomycota > Agaricomycetes > Agaricales > Mycenaceae > Mycena > Mycena galericulata. The sequence goes on from JARKIA010000048.1 coordinate 41,157, forward strand.
ACAGCCACTTCCCTTTTGGTCAGTCGTCGACGACTTCAGTGCCCTCGCGGTACTGCTTTGCACACTTCCCAAGGCTAGAATCCACTGCTGTATTGTTTACACCTGGGCTATCTCTAAGTAAAAACATCAACATCCACTGAAAACCCATCCCCAATTTTTACAAGAGTGTTGTGTCGAAAAAATTTACATTATTTGACAAAGGTGTATGTGGAACATATACAGGGTTAGAGTCCCATACTGTTTGCAGAGTGAGTTAGGAGTGAGGTGAAGGACGAGGCATGGCGAGCGAGAGTGGCTAGGATGAGACACGAGTGGCGTGTGGGAGGATCGTTCCCTTTCTGGGGGGGGGGTCGTGGGAACGTATTGGCTGATCCAGAGATCGAACACCTCTTGACATCATCCATCAAAATCACTCTCCGCCAATTTCCATGGCGCGAAAACGCAAGACAAAGAAATCAGATACGCAACAGAAAAATATCTCTGCTCGCCCACTAGCCCATAACCCAAAGGAGTGCAGCATTTGTCACGACTTCATTCCGAAACATCTGGCGCAGCATGAAAAAATATGCCAAATCAATAGCATCGCCAGGCGATAGGCAGAGAATTACAGACTCGGGCGGGTTGCACCACAGGACTCAAACAAGGTAGGTTAAATATTTACTGAGGCTCTGACGCGTCTGAAATCTCCTCACTCGCGTCCAGAGCGGAAATAATCTCACTAACGCTGGGCCATCCTTAACGCCAATGGACGACCTGCGGGCCCCTTCACTGCTTGCTCTGTCCCCGGAACTTCCCCCGATGGACTTGGACACGCCATCTTTGCAACCTATGGACTTGGAAACGCGTCCTTCGCAAAACATGCAGCTCCCGGAGCGCTTTATTTTTGTGAAACATCACCCTCACTCCGACAAGCCCAACGAAATTATCGCACTCGACTCGGCAGGTTCTTCGGATTCACAACGACCGGCAGCTAAGTCTCCTCCTGATGAGCACCCTTGGGCTCCGTTCCGGTGCTTAGCTGACGCCACCTTCGCCTATCGCTGTGTCAGTCGGCGGGTGGCCAATCGAGAAGTCGATGAGGACCTCGAGCTTCTCCGAACTGAATGGGCAGATAACACTCGTGTCACGTTCCGCAATCATCGGGATATGGAACGGGCCCTGGATGCAGCTCGCGAGGGGAATGTACGCGTACGTGCTTGCCATTTTTACACGCGCAATGATATAAAATTCCAACAGTTCCATACAACTCAGATTTCAATCGACTTTGAAGGACGCGAGCTCGGGGGGACCTACAACGTCGAAATTCAATTTCGTGATCCTTGGGAGGTCATGAAAAGATGGCTTCGCGACGCAACTCTCGCTCCAGTCAGCACTTGGTTTTCGCAGGAACGCTACCTCTGTATGGAACGCAAGGTTGACTTTTCAAACCCGCTGTATGAGGAACCGTGTACGGGAACAACCTGGGGGGTCGTCGACGTGAGTTTTGATTTTTCTCTCTCTTTTCTTTCGTAGTTAATCTAGGATTGTAGGATGCTCTTCCCGTCAACGAGAAGTATCCGACATGTTATGTTCCGGGTCACGTCTGGCTCGACAAAGGTCTTGTTTCCACCAAGGTCAAAATGCATCCATTTCTGCTGCGCGGATGCTGGATCGAATCCGCGACACGGAATGGGTCAGGGAACGGGGGTGCAGCGCTCCTCGGCTTCGTACTAATGGTGTGTATCTCTACTTCTCCCGTTCTAATTCATTGACGTTCCGTAGCCGGCAGCATTGCGTGAAATTGACCCCAAAACCTTGAAAGGCGTGCGCAGGACCGAGTACGATGGCCTCAAACGCAAAATTTACCATACAGTGTGCCGAGTGGTCATGGCCTCACTCGAACGCCGGTCACGCAACGGTGAAGCAGTAAGATTCGGTGACGGGGTGATTCGTGTTGCGCATCCCGGCATTCTCATCGAGTCAATGGACTTCGAGGAGATGGCGGCGGCTTGGCTCGCTATTCGCAACTCGCGAAGTAACCATCCGTGCCCGAAATGTCTCGTCCATCACGATGACCTACACAAACTATTCCAGCGTTCGGAACGTCGCACATCACAGTCCATGCAGCGTGTTTTGACGCGAGCCGAGAATCTCAATGCCACGGAACGAGAAGATCTTCTGAAATCCTACGGCCTTCACTATTTTAAGGTGTGTCGTCGAAATTTTCGAATGTCAAATGCTCATGGCTTAGCATAGCATTTTCTTTGGACCTTCGACCACTCCGACCCTTACGCAGCTGCGAGCTACGATTTACTCCACTACTTCGACGGCGGTAAATGGGGCCGCCATGTTTGGGTTTCAATCAAAGAATATCTTCAATCGAACGGACTGGCGTCGAGATTCAATGACTAGTAAGTTAACTCTTTTCTCCTTATCCCGTACCGATTGCTTATTGCTGGAAGTATGAACCGATTTCCGCGCTGGAGGGAATTGAAACATATTTCCTCACCCACGACAATTGATTATTCGGAGGGGCAGACATTTGTGGATATTTTGAAGGTGTGTCTAGCCCGTCACACTCTTTTCGCAATCTGAGAGTAATGTGGTCAGTGTACATTACCTTGTCTCGTCCAACTACTTCCACGCAACTCGTGCCTTGTTCGGATTGTGCGCGCGATGCAAAAAGTCCGCATCATGCTGGGTCTTTCCGTTACAACAAGAACGAGGCTGGCCCACCTTAATGATCTGGTGCGCCAATACGAGGACGCTTGTAACGTTTGTAGCTGGTTGTTCTACCTATTCTTTTCCAACTGACATATTTTTAGGAGGTTTATAAAGCGCTCGGGAAAGACTTTAACTTCTTGAAGCAACACTCGCTCACGCATGCGATCGAAGACTTCATGTCAAAAGGGACGAGTCGGAATATGAACACCCGCGTCGGCGAGGGCTTTCAGCAGGAGGTCGAGAAGATGTACCAAAAAACGAACGGAAAGAACGCGGAGCGTCAGGCCAGTGATTATTTTTAAGGTTCGTCCCAATACACTCACCCGTGGGTATGTAGATTGGCTTGCAGGATGAGAGAGAGGAGGCGATGGCACGCGTCAAGATGGCCGTTGATGAATGGCGTCGGTGCCAACAAGATACAGATTTGGAAGACAGGGAACGCACCGTCATCCCCGGGGTAAGCGGGATATCATCGGGACACTGGACACTCGGATCTCCGACACACATTGTCTCCACTCACCGGTTGGAGGCAGAACGAAAGAGTGATCCAGCATTCCGCAACTTCAACATGCGTCTGCGGGAATATATTGCGCGGCACCATCCTACGTATCTATGAGTGTCCAAATGCACATTTAATCCCGCGCACATCACACATCCTGAAATCATATTTCCGCACTAAATAAGCACTTTTGAGTGAAATCCCGCACATAAATGAACCACGTACTTGAATTGCGCGAATTCGACCAATCGCGCAATCGCGCAAATCCAATTCCGCGCAAAGTCCGCGGTCATCAAACCGCGCAAAGTCGGTGAATTCAAAAACCGCGCAAAAGCTGGCGGCGCAAAGTCAGGTATTCCAGAAAATGCGTGAAGTTCAATGAAAATACATGTGTGCCCGGCAATTCAGGTGGTGACATTGACCATCTCTCTCAACTTGGCTCGAACTGGCTCATCCGTTTGGTACTCCATGAGTTCCAGGATGGCATATTTGATATATTGAACCTCTCGACTCAATTTCCCGTCTGCCAAAATCAAGTCAATGAGTCAATGGTCAAATGAAGACAGTCCTCGCAAACATGGTCGATTCCGTCCTTTTGGACTTCCATTAGCTTGCTGGGGATCTCGCCGAGTCCAAGTAAAAAAGCAGGGTGGTGGATTAGACAGGCAAATCCTCCCCACCACTCCGCTTTCCAGTTGTACTCACAGGATCCCGGCATGTTACAATCTGTGAAACCACGAAGTTTGGGCATGCCGAAAGCGATACGAGCGCGGTTCTTCCGAATCTTGTCCTTGGTCTGTATTAAATGATAAGATCCAATCTCCCCGATTTGGTGAAGTCTTTTAAGGTCAAGAGAATAATTAGGATGCTCCATGAGGGCATGGAATACAGGTTCAGGCATCGACCCGTAACATGCCGGCCTGACTGAAAGAGAATTTGAATGACAAATGTTCGTGAGCTTGGCTCTGGCCAAAAATCAGCGAGATGTTAGACGACCCATACCAGACCTCCTGTTAATCAGTCTTGAAGGCTTTTGGCCAAAATTGATTGAGGGCCCAAGTAAGCGTTGTTTCTGATGGCTTTAACCAAGTGGGCCGATAGCATCGCTGGGCTGTTAAATTAAAATGAGGATTCACTGAGTCATTGTGTCGCTTATGGGACTCAAACAGGCATCCTTGCTCTTGGACTAATGTGCCATGGACCTCCTTTTGACGCTCTTTTGTTTCAGTCCAGTTTAATCTTATCTTATCTGCTTATCTTATCGAGGGTTTCAACACAGAATGCCTGAGAACGGGGATCAGAGAGAACTTCACCCTGAATGTAACAAGAACTTCACGCATTTTCAATACCTGACTTTGCGCCGCCAGCTTTTGCGCGGTTTTTGAATTCACCGACTTTGCGCGGTTTGATGACCGCGGACTTTGCGCGGAATTGGATTTGCGCGATTGCGCGATTGGTCGAATTCGCGCAATTCAAGTACGTGGTTCATTTATGTGCGGGATTTCACTCAAAAGGGCTTATTTAGTGCGGAAATATGATTTCAGGATGTGTGATGTGCGCGGGATTAAATGTGCATTTGGACACTCATACGTATCAAGTTCGGCTGGAGCAGCGGATTCAGGTGAGCTAATTTTGGTTGATTCTTGCCGTTCAGCTATTCAGGTCATTTAGATTCAACAATGCAAGGTTATCTACGTGGAATACCAATCCAAAGTCGACTGGAGAAGTGCGAGAGATATTCTACGCTGTAATCCACATTTCCACGGTGCTCCCCGGTTCGACTCGGTGATCTACGAGGACGACGACAACTCTCTGGCCATGGGTCAGTTTCACTTCCTTTTTCGTTGTCATCTCCCCGGCGACGCGGCGCTCGACCTAGCCATGGTACGGCCGTTCCGAAAGACGGCGTGGCAGCCCAACACTCACACGGACTGCCCGATACGCGAAAAACTGCCGTTGAAGAGCTGCCAATTTATTGCACTAGAGCACATCGTTCGCGGTACCTTACTCTCTCCAATCTTTGGGGGGAAGGACGGCATGCATTACATTGTGGATTGTATTGACGAGGACATGTATTTGCGAGTCAATAATGTGGATTAATTTATTATTTTGTTCTTTCCTTCTTGTTGGGCTCATAAATGCGACACACCTTGGAACGGCATGGGACGGCTTGGTACTCACACCGAGCCTTCGAGCGGCTTCCGAGTGGTTCGAAGTCACTCCGCCGCGGCTTCGAAGTGCTCAGATGCCATTCCAACGCCAGATGCTGTTAAATGCCGTTGCAAGCCGACTGGCTTTTTCCGACAGACTATATCCAGGGCTTTTTGAGGGTTCCTGGTCCATAAACAGGGTGTCTGAGCGTCAAATCACTATTCTGATGGCAAGCTTAAATAGGCATAAAGTTGAGGACTTCCGATCCGCGAACATATTTTTTGCCTTCCACACATAAATTCTGATGCGACTTCCGTAGTAAAAAATGTTCACAGGACCCATAACTGTGTTTTGTTCGGGGGGATTCTTAAAATATGACGACTGGCCTCCAAAAGACACACTTTGATGGGTACTTTCAGGATATTTTTCTCGATTTTGAAGATTGAAAAAATTCCCCCGAACATAACACAGATGGTGGCCTTATGAGCATTTTCTATCTTTAGCAGATGTACCCATCATGTCTGTGCACGCTAGAAAATGTGTTGCCGCGACTGGGTCAATCAAAGTGGCCGGTGTTCCGGCAACTAAAGCGCGGGAATCGAATGATGGCTCGGGGAATTGCCCACCACCATAAGTAGGCATCCTTCACCTCCCTATTTCTATTCGAATTCAAGACCCGGTCGAATCGCGAAACTGTGAACTCGGCTTTGGCTTGGCCGAAAGTGCATCCACATTCAAAGTTGTTTTTTCACAGGATCTATGTGGTAATAGAAATTCCGGCCTCTCCTCTAAGACTTGATTCAGCAGTGGCAAGACTAGTACTACCGCGCCATGCTACTATGCATACTTCATCTCGACCGCTGCAAGGCAGCAATCGCGTTCACGCAACTTTCCTTCAAAACATTGTGAACACCGCCCCTCCGTCAACGTCTGCTTCACCTCGATTCACTGGGAATTGTGAAGGACTGGGAAGGCGAGCGACACTTTCATCGACGTATTGATAGTATTGCTGTTTATTGGGACATTTTGTCGCCGCCAGCTGCCCGCGCCCTACCTACTTCCCGCGTGTCACCAACCGCCCCGCTGCCGACGCCACCATCACTCACCGTTTTATCATCAACGCTCCAATGAATCTCCGCCCCTTGCTTTTACGAGACCAGCTGTCTTTGCCATACCTATCATCGTATCGTCTTGCTGTTTGCCTTGCCTACCGCTCAGGCCATCTCCAACACTTTTTTAGATGTGCCTCTTTCCCATCCCGCATTACCGCCCTCTGAGGTCCACCGTCCGAAGATACTTCAACTGCAGGTGTTAACGTTGCTGCGCCTCGCTATGCTCGCTCTCGCCGTCCATCCGGCACCCGATGTGCTGTTCAGAAGCAGTTCGAAATCGACTCCGCCGCAACGATTCGGGGAATCCGGCCAGGGCCTGAAGTGTTTGCGGCGGACGGAGTCTGCAGCTCCGCGGCGAGTCTAAGGGTATCTCGGACCGGCGACTCCAGCGGCGACTCCGCTGGAGTCGCCGGGTGGGGGCGGTGCTCATCGTATAAAACCTCTTGAAAGGATGAACACAGACCAGAAGCCTTTACTCTTCATTTCTCTCCCATCATGAACACACTGCTCCTCTACGTCTTCCTGGCCCTCTTTTCTACTACCGCCCGCACTGCTCCCCTGCAGAAGCGGGGCAATGTCGCCGAATTCTGTCTTTCCTTAGTCTTTAGCGGTAACGCTCTTTCCGCCAACTGCCTCAATGCAGCTGGGCGAAGTCTTATTCCGAGCACGATTCCTCTCGACTCATGCATTGGCAACAGCAACGGAGAACTCGGCGCGTAAGTCCTGACCTCTGCACCGACCATTTTTTTCCAGCTGAAGCTCCGTGCTCCAGCGGCGAGAATTTCAGCATTAAATGCAGTGAAATTGCCTTGACTAAACTGGAACTTGGTGCGGTGTGTGCGAACAGCAGCGGAATTGCCGTTGGTACCCAGGTCAACTTGGGTGCGTATCGGAAGAGCTTAGCTTGTCCTTCACTGATCGCCACGCCACTTCCTTCCAGATACCGTCCTAACTACCATCGACGGAATTCTTGCTTGTTCAAGTGTAGCTTGATGAAGGAGACATAATGGGGTTCGTTGGTGGGGATATATGTTTTGCTTGGACAATGATTATGCTGTGTGCGATTGTAATTTTGTGGACGCTCAAGTACAGGGTGAACACACCGATTGAGTTTCGAAATGCATTAATTGGTGACAAAAATCTGACCCAGGCGTTTCTCCTTAGTTCCCAAGCTACCTATTCACTCCTGAAAAATGTACTGCGAACTCCGGTTTTCTCTTAACGGGACCTTGTTGGAATATACGCACCCATCTGAGTGGTTTCTGTCCGGTCCGAAAACACGCTTTCAGTTCAAGTTCTATCAACACTGAGGTCTTACAGGTGACGAGGTGGGAGAGAGCGGATTTATGAATGACTTTACAGCCAAGGTCAATGACCCGAAAAATTAAAATTCAAGAACTGCAGTAAAGTCTTTACCCCTGCAACCAACTGGGACGCATAACATCTGACGTCACGCGATCCGCATTCCACCTCATGCCTACGTTCCGAGCTGGGATGGGTTCCACGCGTCGTAGTCCGGGCACAGCTTGTCCCTTGAACTCCGCAAGTCCACAACCAAGGATCACACCAATTTTTATGTCTGGGAATGTTTTGTGTTTTTTCTCCCATAGTTGTTTGCATAGATTCCAAATCAACTGGCCTGGTGCTGAGGATTCAACCAGGATGTGCTCCATTTTTTCATCGACTTGACAGGAGGGATATATTGCCCATTGTTGATATGTAATATGTAGGTATGTTGCGCCAATAATTTCCGCATTTGTAGGATTGATGAAGGCATCTCCAAAAGAAATCACGAATCATGCGAGCGATGTCCCTCTCCCGAATAACATTCTACGTTGAGTAGCGTAATATTGGAACTGTTCTTGATAAACCGGCGGCTACAAAAAGTAGTTAGCGGTGCCGCCGTTTTTAATTCGGAGCTACGTGCTACGCTGAGCGGTGCTACCGCGCAGCAACGTAGTGGAGAACCGTTAGACGGTTAGGAGGATAGCATGCGATCAAAAAAGTGTTTGTTTAGAAACCAGCGAAACAAATGTTGATCGTTTAAAAAAGTAGCGGCGCCTTTTGGTTGTACGCGTACATATCGTGGGAATCTCGAGCAGAATAATGCATCCCCTTGCATCTGTGCCCCGAATATTGGCGGGAGCTGACCAAACCGAGCGCATTGACAAGGACACCGTCCGAAAAAAGGAGGACGAAGGAAACAACAACGATGCTCACCTCACGGTCATACCCGAAACTAGCACGGAGCTGCGAAGCGAGCGAAGCGCGCGAAGTTGAACCCGAGTTGAACCCCACTGCAAAACAAACGTAAAAACCTCTGAAGCAAGGGAACACAAAAGCCCTGGGCCATACACGAATAGATTTTGGAGATACAGAAAGTAAAAGGAACAATCGCGCGCCCTTCAGAGGTTCACTACATACGCAAGCATTGCCCTCCTCCGCCGACCGCTTGCGCGGGAAGAAACCGTCGGAAAAAAAGGAAAGGAAGTAATAACGATGCGCACCTCATAGTTATATCCGAAACCGGCACGGAGCTGCGAAACGCCCTCGATCCCGCTCTAAAACGAACAAACAAAAAATTTGAGAGGTTCGCTATGCAAGCATCTCCCTCTTCCGCTGACGCGACCGCTTGCGCACCAAGACGCCGTCCGAAAAGAAAAAGGAGAAAGGAATCGTACCCGAAACCGGCACGGAGCTGCGAAGCGCGCGAAGTTGAACCCGAGTCGAACCCCACTGAGTCCAAAACAAACAAACATAAAATTCAAAAGCCTCCGAAGGAAACACAAAAGCCCTGGGCCAGATCGGAATAGATTTTGAAGATATAGAAAGTAAAAGGAAGGAGAAGCCCGTAATCGCGCGCTCTTCAGAGGTTCGCTACATGCGCAAGCATTGCCCTCCTCCACCGACGTGACCGCTACCGTCCGAACAAAAGAGGACGGAGGAAGCAACAGCGATGTTCACCTCACGGTCATACCCGAAAGCGGCACGGGCCTGCGAAGCGAGCAATTCGCGAAGAACCCGAGTCGAACTCCACTCCAAAGCAAAGAGACAAAAATCTAAGAGGTTCGCTATGCGAGCATTGCCCTCTTCCGCCGAGGCGACCGCGTGCGCACGAAGACACCGTCTAGAAAAAAAAAAGAGGACGGAGGAAGTAACAATCATGCTTACCTCCGAGTCATACCGAAATCGGCACGGAGCCAGTGCAAAACGAGCGAAGAACCGGGGTTGAACCCCACTCCAAAACAAACAAACAAAAAATCCAAGAGGTTCGCTATGCGAGCATTGCCCTCTTCCGCGACGCGACCGTTTGTGTAGGAAGACACCGTCTCAAAAAAAAGGAAAGACTCATACCCGAAACTGGCACGGAGCCAGTGCGAAGCGAGCGAAGAACCCCACTCCAAGATGAACAAACAAAAAATCCAAGAGGTTCGCTACGCGAGCATTGCCCTCGACCACTTGCGCACAAAGACACTGTCTGAAAAAAGGAGGAGGGAGGAAGCAACGACGATGCTCACAGCTCCGAGTCACACCCGAAACCGGCACGGAGCTGCGAAGCGAGTGAAGAACCCCACTCCAAAACGAACAAACAAAATATCCAAAAGGTTCGCTACGCGCTTGCGCAAGAAGACATCGGCTAAAAAAAAAGAGGAAGGACTCATACCAGAAACCGGCACGGAGCCACGAAGCGAGCGAAGAACCCGGGTCGAACCACGCTCCAAAACAAAGAAACAAATAAAAAATATAAGAGGTTCGGTACGCGTTTCCGCCAACGCGGCCGCTTGCACATGAAGACACCATCCGACGAGGAAGCAACGACGATGCTCACCTCCGAGTCATACCCGAAATCGATGCGAGCGAAGGACCCGAATCGAACCCCACTCCAAAACAGATCCGAAAATGTCTGAAGGAAACACAATTGAAGCCCTGAGCCAGACCGGAGGAGATTTTGGAGACATTGGATGACTCGCCAGCACCAGTTGAGCACAACAAATTACTCCGCACCCTGTTCATTGCACCATTCCGACGAGGGATGCAGGAGAAAAAGAAAAGGAGCGACGAAATAGAGAAGAGGAGAGGAGAGGATGGAGGGGAGGGATAGAGGAGATCTGGAGGGATGTATGAGAGGAGATCTGGAGGGATGGATGAATTGGGGTGCAGTGGCGTGGCGAAAGGTGTACCTTGGCTGCTGCCACGCCCGCTTCCGGCTATCGTGCCACTGGCGACACGGCTGGCGACCAGTGAGTGTCTCTCGTCTCGTGTCCCGCACGGATTCCGCCGAGACTCATTCTCCCGTCCCCTCACCTCGCCCTTCCCCTCGTCGCTCTCGAGGATCTCCGGGATCGCTGGCTCAACTCATTGCATTCTTCCTCCCTTACTTTCTGGATGACACACACCGCGCGCGCCCATTTCTACCCGCTCTCCTCATAAGCACCTCCTCGCGCAACGCTGACGACTACCCTTCCCCGCAGGCACCACACATCCGACACTTTGATGAAGAGGACCACGCGCACGGCGCCGTGGCCGTGGCCGCGGCTGACGCGACTCGGAAGAAGAGCGCGCGCCCTAGCGACTCGGCGACGGGGGCTCATACGGGGTGAAACCGACGACAGAAACGGGGATGATGTCCATCCGCGCTCGCCCGGAAATCGACATCCACCCCGATGTGGAAGCGAACGATGTCCACGCACACGGTGGGCTACAGACGCGGCCTGCGTCATGCATCTGTGCAGCGCCGTAGATCGAACACCGCTGTAATCCGATCAGATCCCACCGCGACGGGCGAGGACGGGCGGCACACAGCGGGCCGCGCGCCGTCTTCAACGCGACCGCACGAGGGAAAAGGGATATGCGCTCGGTGCGGACAATGTGACGCGTCGTGGGTGGGGTGCGGCCGGCGAGGGCGGTGCCGACGCTGGGAATGTGCTCATAACACGTGGGGTGACAGGCGACGGAGACACGGCAGTAGAGGTGGAGGTGGAGATGGAAGCGGGGACTCCGGGGAGGGGCAAGGTGGAGGGGATAGAGAATAATAGATGGACGGATGTGAGAAGAAGGACGCGTTAACGGGGTAGGGAGCAGCCTGAGGGCCGGGACGCGAGCCAGCACTTGAAGACCGAGGAAGGACACACCGCCAGACTTGGAAGATGCAGCATTTGGAGTGTAGATTGCGACACTGGGGACGTGGAAGAGGCAGCGAACTCGGACGACGACGACGCACAAAGTTGGACCGACGCACTAGCAGGGGCTGTAATGCTTGCTCTCGGGCCCCATGTGCGACTCTGCTGCAGGCGGGTGCGAGGGTTGCGGGGAATCCGTGTGCATCTGTCTGTGTCCGTCGTTGCCCAAGGATTCCGCTACGGCGAAGCACATATAAACTTGAAGGTCCGCGGTGCCTGCAGTCGTTCCCAAACTCCGTGTGTGGGGTATGCATAAAGAAATTCACTTGAGGTGGCGTCATAGCTCAGCTGGGAGAGCAACAGACTGAAGTAGATCTGTACTGTGAACTTGAGGGAATCTGGAGGTCCCGTGTTCAATCCACGGTGATGTCATCATTTTGGCAGTTTTTTTGCACCCTTGCTGCTCTGGGTTAACAACACAACTTTGAGTATGTTTGAGGCGTCCTACGTATTGTCCGCCCCTCGTTTTTTGTCTTTTCCGCGTCGATTCGGTACACAACTCAAATACTGTCGCCACGCGGGCTGCTCACATTTATACACACAGCCATGTTCGTAACGGCTGCTTGGTGTAATTTTCTTGTCGCCACCGTTGGAAGTCTTCATATCCGTGCGTCCGTTTCATTTTTCCACTTGCAAACCATCTCTAACCAGGATCTTGAGAAGTCGAGGCTACGACCTTACTGGGATGCCTGCAGGGAGTGCGACGAGGGGCCGTACAGTGTTGCAGTTAAGGTTTAAGCCTTAATTAAGGTTAAGGCTTAATTATCCCTTAATATTAAGCCTTAGCAAAAGCTGGAGAGGTTCTTAAGGGTTAACTACCCCTTATGATAAACACGTGTCAATGACCACGTGATAATTTTGGTGTGTTGCGGTGAACAAGTGGGTGAAGGCTTCAGGAATCAAGCCTGTTCCCTCTGCTGGAAGGTCCAGCCAGCCAATTTTTTTCCCACTCCCTCGCTCTTCTATTCGGCGGTGAGGTCATTAAGCCGGTCGGAAAACCACTCGCCAAACAATTCACCAAGGACATACCGATAATGGAGGTTCTTGTGGCTTAGGAGAGCGATGAGAATCCTGACAATGGCGCTGTCTCCGGCTCTGGGGACTAGTTCGAGAGGTAGCCTGCTGATTTCTGCTATATATTCCCTTTTAGGAAATTAAACCTTAATTACGACCACCCTTAATAACCCGTAATTACGTCCTTAACACTGGGGGCAAGTGCCGTGACCGTGGGTTCATGGCCGAGGACTGACACTTGCCATGGCATTTGCCAGGCATTTGCCTTTTGCACTGCAATTCTCTTTGTTCTATTTTAGTTGAGCTGTCAGGCGACAAATGTCAATCATCCACCGCATTTAATATCTCAATACTTGTACCCCGATAGACATTTTCCTTGTTGCATAGATTGTGTTCTACTGGTTGCCCTGATACATTATTTCTCATCCATCACAAATCTGCCTGGCTGTGGTTTTTTTCCCCAGGCCCAGATTTTTATTTTGACTCAAGGTCAACTCAGGGTGAGCATCATTCTGCAGCCTGCTAGACCAGGTAGCACCCCCCGCTGCATGCGCAAGACTGGAAGTATTTACTGACCTCAAATGTTACTGTACAAAGGCCGAGACGAAGAGTTGGTCTACATCAAAGGAACAATCATAATTAAAAATAGGACAAAGAAAATGGGGCAAATGCCATGGCAAGTGTCGGTCCTACGCCATGAACCCACGGTCATGGTGTTTGCCCCCAGTGTAAGCCTTAGCCAAAATTTTTACCGTTATTAACCCCTTAAGCTGCAACACTGGGGCCGTATACGCTGAGCGCGACGCCACCGCTCCTCGCGATGTGTGTGTGTGCACGTGCTACTGGCCCGAGCCCCGCCCTGCGCGTCACCGGCACTTCATGTCTTGCAGTGCCGGGTGGTCCTCACACATGGCTCGGTGGGCGAGAGTGCACTATGAAACCAGCAAAGACTATAGGTGCACTGTATCATTGGTATTTTTTTGCTTTGTTCCGTCTTATGCTTGTTCAGAACTCCGAATTGAACCTAGAACTTGGGCAGGTGCTTAAGCCCGAACTGTACATAGCTAAAATAAATCAATGTGATTGCCATTGTTAATCTTTGTGGTATGGTTGCGTGGTGTAGGTGGTTATCACTCGAGATTCTGATTGATTGTAATTCTCGTAACCCCGGTTCGAATCCGGGCGCGACCTGTTTTTTCTTTCCTTTTCCTTCCTCTCACTCGTCAGATTTCACCGTTTCCAACTCAAGCTTTGCACATTCTTAGATCGCCCGCACGCTGACACTGCCCCGAAGTCAGCACAATTGCAGGATGAAGAGATCCTGGAAAAATATGAGGCCCATTGAATATTGCTTCAAATTGAATTGTATATTTCGACTCAATGCACTACTGGCTGGTTTCACTGTTCCAGCGCGAGGAGAGAAGAAATTGTCTGTCAAGCGAGGCGATATAAATAATGGACTAAACTGGATGACGCTTCCGGGATACTTGCGCATCTCTCTATGAAGGAACCTCTATGTACAAATTTTTTCCTACAAGGGTTACCCCGGTCTGTGCGCTACGGGCAAACACAAGAATGTATCGTTCTTGTGGAGTTGGCAAGTTGCTCGATCGTGGAAACAGGCCCAATGCATTTGCTGCCATGACATCCTCGAGCTGCTCTTTCCGTCGCCTACTATTTCTGCCCGGAATGGTAGCTTCGATACCAGTACTTACACGCCACTTCCCCGAATTCCGAAAAAAAAAATTATGCAGCACCACAAAATAAAACCAATAGCGCCGACCAGAAACACAACTTAGCTAAGGATCGCCCGCGTTACTACATATTGAGATTTTTGCCGCAAAAGCACCATCAACGCCGGCGCCAGGTCGAGACATTTAGAATCCAAACAGAAATTGTATTTTTGGCAGAGGCCGTACTGGTTACGAAAACGTCTCTTGCATCGTCAAGTCTCCGAGCCTTTTCACTGCAGCTGCCTGCCCCGCACTCTGGATCGCAAAGTCTCGAATTATTCGGGCTTGCCAACATTAAGAGTCATCAGGAAATTGTCAAGTGGCTATGCTATCTTCCTTCTTCTCCACCAACGACACTGGCCCAGTCTGGCTGCCACATTACTGCCAGTGCCACCATTGACTATTTTTGCTATCACGGGTCTCAGTAAATCATGTTTCTCCTGCATAGCGCCAGGTAGCAGGCGGAATCGGTAGCAAAAACCGCACACTCGTTCACCCGCTTGTGCTCGTTTTCATTGTGAACTAGGTCTCGTGCAGGATTTCTTGGCAACCGTTGGTTCTCGTTGATGCCTCCGTCGAATGGGCCACGATTCCGGTTCGCATGATACGCTCAACGCGCGCAATTGATGTTGGCTCCATATAAAAGGCTCTGAAGGAAAGTATGCAACGCACTAGTTCACTCAGTTTCATCATCCCGGCATGCTCGCACTCACCCTCCTTCCTGCCATCCTCCTTGCTCTGCGCGTCGCTGCTGGCCCTATACTCATCGAGGACAACTTCGTCAGCCTGCCCCTTTCGCGCAAGTTCAACTTCACGGGGTCAACTTCCCTTGCGGAGCGGGACTATGCTCGCGTCAAGGCCTTCAAGTCGCGCTCGTCGAGCGGTGCCTCCCGCGCTGTCGTATCAGAGCCTGTTTCCAACCAGGTTGTTCAGTACCTGGCCGCCGTCGGTGTCGGCAGCCCCGCCACTACCTGTGAGTCTGGACGGTATAGCTCGAGGAGCTTCAACTGAATTTGTTGTTAGATTCGCTCATTGTCGACACCGGGAGTTCCAACACCTGGGTCGGAGCGGGCAAGGCATATGTCAAGACCTCGACGTCGGCCAAGACTTCTCAGTCGGTGGTAAGCGCCTGCGAGGCTAGATTGTTTATTCGATAACGATTTTCCCTCAGTCGGTCACCTACGGCACTGGTTCCTTTTCTGGCACCGAGTACACCGACACGGTAACTCTTGGCCGCGGCCTCGTCATCACCAAGCAATCCATCGGTGTCGCCTCCAGGTCCACCGACTTTTCCGGCATTGACGGTATCTTGGGAATCGGCCCCGTTGATCTTACCGAAGGGACCTTGACCAAGTCCCAATCGACTCTCATCCCCACCGTCACGGACAACCTGTTCAGCCAGGGCACCATTTCCGCGGACCTCATTGGCATTTCCTTTGAACCCGCCAAATCGGACGACGACGCCAGCGGCTCCATCGCGTTCGGTGGGACTGACAGCACCAAACTCACTGGTTCCATCGCCTTCACGCCAATTGCCTCCACCTCGCCCGCCAACGAGTACTGGGGCATCAACCAGTCGATCTCATACGGTGGTACCACCATCTTGAGCTCCACCGCCGGCATCGTCGACACCGGCACCACCCTCATCCTCATCGCCACAAACGCTTTCACGAAATACCAGAAAGCGACTGGCGGTATCCTCGACAACGCCACCGGCCTCCTCAAGATCACATCCGCGCAATTCGCCGCGCTGTCGAACCTCGACTTTGTCATTGGCGGGGTTCGTACAATACCAAAATGCGTACCTTAAATGAGCGACAACTGATCTGAGATGTTCTTTAGATCACCTACGCTTTGACCCCCAACGCCCAGATTTGGCCGCGCTCCCTGAACACCGCCATCGGTGGTACCGCGAGCGGAATCTACCTCGTAAGCTCCGCCCCTCGTTGCCCATTGCAATATTTATATCAAAGGTGGCTACTTAGGTTGTCGCTGACCTCGGGTCGGACTCGGGCGAGGGCCTCGACTTCATCAACGGCTACGCATTCCTTGAGCGCTACTACTCCGTCTTCGACACCGCCAACAAACAGGTCGGATTCGCGACTACGGCTTTCACGACCGCTACCACGAACTGAAGAAAATAGATCGTGATGTGGGTTCTGCGACGTGTTGAGTTTGCGGAGTCTACATTTGTGTACCCTGTTTATTGTGTACCGGCGAACATTTAGCCCTCGATCGAAATTGTAACACTCATTCAAAGAAACCGAAATTAAGTTCTGAAGGCGTACCGATGCTGGAGAGCACAGTTGGTAAACCAGGATTATTCTTATTTTCCCCTTTGACCGCAGCCGAACTAATCAATACACGTTTCACTAACGATGTTTTCTTACCTCGTATTTATGCAGTTGAAGGTCAATGGCACAGTAAACAACAAGGGCATTGACACCAGGTTCCCTCATTCATTCTTTCTTTCTGTCCTTAATCCGGACTTCCACGGAAAACCACCCCGAGGAAGACCTGCCGGGCTGGTATTTTCCACGCTGGGGTGACGCTGAACCGCAACTTAAGTATCGGACGTCCGCGCAACGAGACAACGGCGTAGGAGGAGGATCGTGGTGCCGATAAGAGGGTACACGGACAATCACGAGCGAGCCGACGACGTACAAGAAGTAAGACGATAGAGTGGGTAAGAACGAGTGCAACATGGTGACAGATGACATCGAGGTGGCGTGAACCAGTGGACGTTACAGCTAGGGAGATTCGCAGTGGACGTCGACATAGTGAGATATTTGGAGCAGATATCTGCAAGCTCCAAATGTGTTATACCGAAATCGTCGTCGTTATAGACAGAGAACTTAGAAACAGGTTCACCAATGAGCAGCCAAATTACGAGGCTTTCAGCTGTATCCAGGTAGTCAAATCCCGCTTGTGTCCAAATATAAATATGCTTAGGACTCATTGTTCCTGAGCAGCCTACAGAGCTAAAGATTCGAGCGATGAGGGAATGACCAGGCCGGGTTAGAGACCCGGCGATAAAGATGGAGTTGAGGCCATTTGGAGCCACTTGGTCGCGATTAGGGAGGCGAGGTATACAACAGAGTGAAATCGCGAGGTGAATGCCATAGGCTGAACGGGAAAGCGCTTGTAGACTGTTGTAGGAGAGAGCGAGATTTGATGGCGATCAGTGATGCCAAATACTGACACGTGCCGCTGTGACCAACGCGAGACACCCCCAGTTCCTTACTCGAGGTTTGCACCAGTCAACGATGCGAATCTTGACTTGGAATATCGTGAGTCGTTTGCTAGCACTCAGACCCACTCACACCATTCTACTCCAGAATGGGGTCCGTACGATACCCCAGTACCACCCGTACGGCCAATCTCATGGCATCTTCAGAAAATAACGAATATTGCAGGTGGAACACCATGAAGACGCACGATGACATCCTCAACTTCCTTCAGGCCGATATAATATGCTTCCAAGGTAGTCACTTCCCCCCCACACGCGTCTATATTAACGTGGCACAGAGATGAAAACCACGCGCCAAAATCTTCCCAAGGCGGTCGGCGTCCCGCCCTCTTACCACTCGTTCTTCTCGTTTCCGCTGCAGAAGAACGGCTACTCCGGTGTCGCAGTCTATGCGCGCACTGAAGCCGTCCTGCCCCTCAAAGCCGAGGAGGGCTTAACAGGCTTGCTGCAGCCGAAGCCGCCTTTGTCCGCTGCGGAGCGCGTTTCCGTCCGCGATGCGTACCCCGACGAGATCATGGCGGATGACGCGCCGGATCTGGACTTTCGGGACCTCGACAGCGAGGGTCGCGCGCTCGTTGTCGACTTTGGGCTGTTCGTGCTCGTGAACGTGTATTGCCCGAACGACGGCACGGAGACCGAGGAGCGGCTGCAGTATAAGATACGTTTCCACCGCATGCTCGAGGCGAGGGTGAAGGGCCTTGTGGAGGTGGAGAAGCGCGAGGTTATCGTTGTGGGCGACTTAAACGCGTGCGCAGCGGTGGTGGATCATTGTGAGGGGCATCTTATGGTTACGCGGGGTCAGGCGGAGGGCATGGTGGGCGAGGACGGATTTTGGGAGCGTGATGTTCGGCGGTGGCTTCGAGATTGGTTGATCTCGGATGATGTCGACAATAAAGGCTGTCTCGTCGATGTCGTGCGGCGTTTTTGGCCCGACCGCAAGGGCATGTACACCTGTCCGTCCGTCATATTGTATGTCTACTATTTTCGCCTAACGAGCCATGCGATTTCAGGCTGGAACACCAAGATCTCTGCGCGAGATTCCAACTACGGCACACGGATCGATTACATTCTCATCACGCCCGGTCTACTTCCCTGGGTCAAGGCCGCCGACATCCAGCCGGAGATCAAAGGTAGCGACCACTGCCCTGTTTTCATTGATCTGCACGAGCAAATCGTCGATGCGCACGGCGCCACGGTTAGGCTACGTGACGTATTGAGACCCGGGGCCGTTGGAGCGGAGCCACCCCGAATAGCTGCCAAGTTCTGGGACGAGTATAAGCAGAGGCTCCTCGACGCATTCTTCGGCAGGAAGACGGATCTCCCCACAGCTAAACTGGTCGCGCCTCCCGCACAACCTCCGAAATCTCCATCCACATCTGATTCAGCTACATCTTTGACGTCGCAGCTACCCCGTGCCCCCGAGGTTGAGGATGCTAGAACGACCCCACCTCCATCCCCATCGAAGACGTCGAATGCGATTCTAAACGGGTCGGATGGCGATCGAACCATACCGTTGCCGGCGAGCCAACCACCGGAACGCCCCGTCCCGTCCACCACCGCTTCTTCCGTGAAACGCAAAAGCAGTACGCAAGAGCCTGTCTCTTCGTCCTCAAAAAAGCAGAAGAATAAGACCACTAATATCGATCCCAAAAAGCCCAAGAAAGCGGGCCAGACGAGCCTTGCGTCATTTTTCTCCAAACCACAAACATCGGTCCAGGCAGCAACGACATCTTCATCGTCCCTGGCTGACGATGATATGCTGGACGCGGACTACAAGCTCGCGCTTTCGCTGTCGCAGGAAGAGGAGTCTCGGACCAGTAGCGGTAGTAGCAGCAGCAAGAGCAAGAGCAAGCAAGCGTGGACGACCCTCCTCGCGCCGATCCAGCCCCCGAAATGCACTGTCCACGGCGAGCCGGCGAAGGAGTTTACGGTGAACAAACCCGGCCCGAACAAGGGGAAGAATTTCTTCATTTGCGCTAGGTGCGTGTGATCGACGGTTTACTTCCACAGACTTTCTTCCGAATTAATCCCTTCCTAAAGGCCGGTTGGGCCCGGGTACGATCGGGGGAAGGCAGAGCGTCTGCGCGAGGAGGTTGATCCGCAGTGGCGGTGTGATTTCTTCAAGTGGTCCAGCGAGGTGAGGTTGGAGATGACGAGGAAGAGCAGCGCGAGCGCAGGCGGGTTTGGGTAGAGGTGAGTGTTTCATTCCTCCGGCTTCTATCTAGTATCCTTCTGCATTGCGGTTAACGCCGATGTGATATGATAGGGATCCGTGTTTAGCGCTCAGCTACTGGGGCTTATCCAAAGCAACATTACACCTTCCTGTTAATCTCGTTTTAAACTTTGCAATCGACACGGTAAGTGTCGTCGCAAGTCAACGCAGATACCGAGTGTGTTCGTGGGCCAAAACTGAAACCGGCCACCTCGGTGTGTTCGGCCCGAAAGCTGTTTGAGACTTGGCTAGTAACGCCACAGGGCTGTTATCTATGTCACTCCGGATCCTGCGCCACGTTGAGCTAGCTTGTTCTCGCTCTGTTTTTCTCAAACAAATCAAGGGAATGAGGACTGGACTCGCTGGATCTCGGAAGTTTGATGTTGGGCCGGGACGGGTGAGACTAACAGACACGAAGCACGATGAGATGGACATGATGGGCACTTGCCATGCCCCACTTGGTTGGTGGCAGTACTGACAAACTATGGCGAGAGGGGATACCCGGGCTCAGCGATCCATGACATTGCCAGCTATAAGAGGTGGACCATCATCTTCCACTATCTTGAACCTCACCCACTACAATGATAGAGTTTCTGCCCGTAGAACTCGTCCTGATCGTTCTTCGTGGCTCGGCTATCGCGGATATCTTGAACTTCACGCGGGTAAGTGGCATGCCCGTTCTTCTACGCGTCTCCCTCAAACAAGTTGGTTCATATTCCAGACCTCCAGTTACTTCCGCCGTATTTCGTTGACGAACCATTCTGTCTGGTGCGATGCTTCGGATTCATACAAACTTCGTCTCCAATTAGGTGAAACGCTGAAGACCACAGCTATATTCGACCTTCCTCGCAACGCCGCGCGCAGCGCATCGATCGCACATAAATGGCAACTTCATCGCCTCGGCGAACCCTCACCCATCCCAATCCGAACATACGAAGCAACGCGTCTCTACGAACTTCCATCTTGGGCATTTTGGTCGCCGTTGAAATATTCGAAACCCTCCTGCCTTGGGCACGCGCCGCCGACTTTCATAAATATTCTTCCCGGCGGCCACGCGTTTCTCTTCGGTTCTATGGCCCATCTCGGGATATACGACCTCCACGGGGAGTACGAATATGCGTTGGAAGTTCCGTGCAGCACGCAGTTTGATCCCCGCCCCGGACAGGGTGACTCAACGGTCGATTGGCATAGCGTTGATAACGGCGCCCATATCACTGTCGTCGTTCTTTCCAAGGCATTTAATGACGGCCACGATGTCGAGAGGTATTGTCTTTCTGATTTCGCTTAGAATTAGTTGAATAAGATTTCAATAGTTATTTGAGTGTGTTCGATGTGGATTATGTGCAAGGAAATGCACCGTCCATTCGTCGGACACACATCTTGACGCTACCCATCCATGCTACGGCGATATCTATAAAGGGCTCGCTCATTCTCATCAACAGTCGCGACGCCTTTCTCATCGTTAATCTCAAGACCAAACAGCGCGCCGTTTGGCACCTCAGCGATATGGCATGTACTCCTCCCTATCGCTATCCCAAAGCTTGACGGCCCGCAGGACTCCGAAATCACCTCCGCCGGAATCCATCCGGCAGAGGAAAGCGTCTTCCTCGCCGTCAGATCGCTCGCGGACGCGACGCGTGGCCTACACATTGTGGACATCCCGTCCGTTGCTACGGAGCCCTTCGAGGGTGCACCCTTCTGGCCTTGCTACTCATTTACGCCTAGCAACGTACAACCGCTTCCTCGCGTAGCTGCGGTGTCCCCGGCACCTCCGTCCCTCGCTTCGTTTGAATTTCTCCCCTACCCCGACCCCGACGGCGCGACGGGGACATTCCGCGAGGTAACCTTAGCGGACCCTTACACCGTCGTTGTATCGTCCACCCCCGTCCTCCGCACCGTGGGCGGATCGCAATCGCAGTTAGTAGCTGCACACCACTTCGGCGCGTCCCCTTCCCTTGTGTTGCGTTCTGCCCACCAGCGCCAAATTCTCGCAGCACCGGGACACGGCATGCGTACGCTGGCTGTACATGTCATGTGCGACTCAGATCGGGTGCTGAAGCTGGCGCTCCCTACAGAGCTCGAGAGCGTACCTGGCGTAGGCCGCACCCGCACCTTGGCGTTCGACGACATCTATGGGACCATGCTCGTGTTTGCGCGGGGGCGCCTGTTTGTCGTGCAGTACTGAGATTTGATTTGAGATCGGATGGTTATACCATGCGGGAGCCCAGGCTGCGCAGAGCGGCGATTGGACCAACCAATGGTATTCAGGGCTGAGACCCGCTACTGCAAATTGAAGTTGACATTCGCAGCAGTTGTTTGAGGTTGGCCAGGCAGTTTCTGAGGACTTGACACAACGATCTGCGCGCCGCTTGTGTTGAAGTTGTTTTTCAACGTCAATTTCCCCGGGAACCGTGATGTACATGTTGTTACGTAGCTCACCGATCTACTTGGGCTTTGCCCATTGCGAGTTGGAAAAAAAAGGTACTCCAATCCTTTCCGCGGTCCACCCGCAAAAGATACACAAGAGACGAACGCGGGCAAAACACCGTAACGCAGGGAGCAAAAGAAGGAGGGAACAGAACAGAACACCGGGAAAGAATGGCAGGTGGCAGGATTTGAACAAGCTTTCCTGCTATACCCACATCTGGCAGGAAATACATTCCTTCACCACAAGGAGTTTGTATTTGCATCCCTGCTACTTTCAGCCTATATGCCTTGAAAGGGCACTGGCGTGCGCGCGGAATGTGCAACACGCCAATCAGATATTACCTAGTTCACCAATTTCACAAGGGGCATAACCCAATAAATCATGCAAACATAGCCAAAACATAGGTTGGTCACAGTTGTAATGAGTTTCACATGTTACACCCAAAAAAAATTGGAAATTTTTTAAAATGTGTTTCGAATGAAATCTGCTGAAATACTGGAAACACATTCCTTGTACATTCTGCATATGTTTTTACAGTGAATACACTGTGAACATATAGTGTATTCATATTAGAAACATATGCAGAATGTATAAGAAATGTGTTTCCAGTATTTCAGCAGATTTCATTCGAAACACATTTTAAAAAAATTTCAAAAAAGTTTTGGTGTAACATATGAAACTCATTACAACTGTGACCAACCTATGTTTTGTCTATGTTTGCATGATTTATCGGGTTATGCCCCTTGTGTTTGGAAATTCAGTGAACAATATATGTTCGCCTGAATCGGACAAGAATAAAATTCATCAGTGAGGGGACTGCCGCTTCGATTTGATGGATTCAAATACTTGGGGTGTAGGGCCATGGCATGTCCCGGCAAAAACTCGTGTTTAATTTTTTTTACTTGAAGCTCCTGTGGTCAGAAAGGTAATCAGAGCACCTCTATATTGATATTCGAATCCCGGGGTGAAAAAAGAAAAAGAAAATCAACGCTAATACAGCGCTTTGCATGTATTCGTGAAGATGGTGAAAAAAATTCACGACTGCACGTGACCCTTGCCGGCCATACCGAAGTCTTTTGGATAGTGAAACACGCAAAAATCCAGTTAAATTAATAAGTTTGAGCCTCCTCAAGGTTCCTGGAGAGTGTAAAATAATCCCAGGTCAGATTTGGATGTTGAAAGAGCGCGGATCCTCGGCATGAATCACGTGGAGTTGTGAAAATTTTTCAACATTTTTCACGAATACATGCAAAGCGCTGTAAATCAAGTGAAAAAAATATGGCAGACATGTGGAGACCTTGTTCCAATGGTGTACTTGGACACATTTTCTGGTCGAAAAGCACTAGTGTTGTTTGGGTCAGTTCGGGCTTGGGCGAGCCTGAGTCGGGAAACATTCTCAGGCCAATCCTACCTTGGGCTTGGGCCTGGGCCAGATCGGGCTTGGTTGGATTTTTCTCTCTGTTCATCCGAGTATCCCAGTTTGTAAGTGTTCTCGATTCGTCACTGGCAGGCGCTCCCAATATGCGGTCTGTTGACCCTTTGGAAGTCAGTTTTTTAACTTGTCTTTCCAAATTGAGAACTCTATCACAGGAGCGGAATCCTCCGCATCCCATCCAGGAAGCATATTCGGAGTTCGTCAAGTCTGAGGCCAACATAACATATGTCCTTAGGTCACTCTGGTTCCCTTAAACAGAGGGTTGGAACGAAAATGCCAGGATTCAGGTTACCCAGAGAGACCTGGGCTTGAAAAAATTGTGAGCCCCACCCTGAGCCTGGGCTTGGGTGGGGCTTGTGCTTGAGCCTGACTGGGAACAACACTAGAGAGTGTATTAGGTCACATGTTTTACTTCCACCCCGCGATTCGGAGAAAAAAATGGAGTTTGCACTTGAGAGGCAGGGTAGAATAAATATTTAGACCACCGACTCAACTATTTCAGGGCATGCAAAGATATCTGATAGACCTCTGTGTACTGCACCGATCTGTATGGTAGCAACGGCACGGGAAGCGTTACGCGAGAATTTGTTCACGCTCTAGCAACGGAGCTCGCGTTGGTGTTACGTTGCCTAATTTAGGCAACAGTGAGTGAGTGGCAAGTCGTCGCAAGCCACCAACTGCACAAAATGGTAAATGCCGGAGAACAATGTGAATTAAGGAAATATAAGTATGCAAGGGTTCGGTTCCAGTCCTTCACCTGGAAGATTTGGCCGAAGGATTGTAGGTAATAGTTAGTTTTTTTTCGAGATTTTTACGGCCTTTCTCGATGGGAAAAAATTGTTTTTTCATCCTGTATTGGCTAGCAACCGGCCCTCTGTTACGTGTTACGCCGCACAAAATAGGCAATATTTTTGAGGCTGCGTTATGTGTTACGTTGCTACCATACAGATCGGTACAGTACCTCATTCTATTTGCTGTGCTCGGATCCATTTGGTCAGGGAGCCACAAATGCAAGCTTCATATGAAGGTTTCATGGTGTGGGTAAGAGGGAAGAGGTGAAAGGATTTCAAATTGCCTGTCAGGATGCAACAAGGTTGCTGTGCTGAACATCAACGGAGTTAGGCCCCTGGATCCAGGCACAGTGCAAAATAATGCAGACAACGGGGCTCGAACTTCGTGCCTTACAGAAACGGTGGATCGGCGTTCAAACAGAAAGCCTAAAACTTGGGTGGGGGCCGTGGCGGAGCCCGGCAAAAACTCGCGCTTATGAGTGTTCGGTCACGTTATATCTCCCCTAAGATAGTCTCACACGAGCTTTAGGACCCTGCCGAAGGTGCGGACCGAGCGCATATGCTTAGATCAGGATATATTTTGAATACCTTCTGCCTCTTCTCAATGCATTGT
The DNA here is from genome assembly GCA_029289565.1 of Mycena galericulata. NCBI lineage: Eukaryota > Fungi > Basidiomycota > Agaricomycetes > Agaricales > Mycenaceae > Mycena > Mycena galericulata. The sequence continues at coordinate 66,278 of JARKIA010000048.1, forward strand.
GCATTATTTGAGCAACAGACATCTGAAAGGTATTGTAAATATTTTATCCATATTTTTTGAATGTCTTGGCATGGATTATTTTGTTATCCTCCCTGTGCATCTGTCCATCTCAAGCCTTTGAACTTTGCTCGGGAATTTCCGACGGCACCGTTACAGGAGTCGAAGCCGAAGTGCCGGGGCGCTACACGTGCTCTCAGAAATTTAAACTCCGCGTGCAGCCCAATTGGGCAGCCCGAGTTGTACCAGTCTTGCAGCAACTGGATGCATACCTCAAAAGCAAACTTGTGTGCAGTGGTGATGAGTCTAGGCCAACGTTGTCATACATAACACGCAACGTCGGGCAAAACTCTGTGGCGGGATAAACATTGCCAGTGGATCTTTCTGGTCAAGATTGATGGTATCACGGGAAGAAGACTGAAGTGGGAGATGCATTTTGTCTCAGGGCATTCTTTAAGCTTTCCATTGGCATAGTACAATACAAGTAGCACAATAGTTATTGAAGTCCGTCCCAGTAAGTAAGGCAAGTCCCATCAATTTCATTGAACACGTTGTTCACGTTTAGGATGGGCTTATACCATCGAGAATGAGCACCAGAGACACTAATTAGAGTCCTCTGTATGATATGAAGCCATTCCAAATTGTTAGAAGAAAAAAAAAGTTGGCAACCTCGTCTGCATGCAGCAAATTGAATTTTGTTACATCCGGAACGTGATAGTCAACCGAGAAAACTGGAATTCAACAATACAGTCAGTGCATGTACTAAAATCATCTAGCATGTGGACTTGTATTGAGTTCATCTACACGACCTCAATACAAGTGAGCTGACCACATTGTTTGTGCATGTTTATATAGCTGTCCGCTAGATGCGGACAGCCACAGCGTCCCGTTGATATGGGGTCGACCCAATTTGGCTCATCTTACCTGATGCCTTGCCCACCACAATGGGATAGATGCATCTCAACAGTGCGCAGTTGGATCTCAGGCTAATTTTGCTGCTGTCCAGACAAAATCTGGAATACAGTACAGAGATACAACTTGACTGTCACCTCTTATATGTGGACTTTGGGGTGTTAACCTTGGTGCGTCTCCACACGCACATTCACCTGCATCACCGGAACACGGGTATATGTGTCAGCATGTCTGACAGGGAAATCCTATGATCAGCATTAATCGGCAACATTCAGCATTGGGAACGGATGGTCGCCCGTAATGTACTTCCTTTTAATTCAATGACTGGGATTAGGCCTCTTCGAGGCAGGTGCTGAACCTTTAGGTGGATGTGCCAGTGCACTATCTGCTCGCCTCTTCAAAACTTAGATGCACCAAGCTCCGGTGAAGAGTTCCAAACAAAATTGAGGCTCAAGCCAGTAAACATGATACATATATCCTGCTGTGTATTTTTTTCTGAACCAGGAAGATATTCTGGACATTAATGAGAATCATATTAGTTCCCCTAAATATTCCTAGGTTGATTGAAAGCGGGGTACCAGAGTGGGAGTCCGTGAGATTCTGTTTGCTTGATGTTTAGTTGCTCTGATAGATCTGCAAAACTGGTGTGCATTGGTATGTACCGAAAAAAATTATCTGAACAATGAACACATTTCTGGATATCAATAACCATCCTATAAACTCCCCTGGATATTCCTGGGCTGATTCAATGGGGATTATCACAGTGGGAGGCCCTGAGGTTCTGTTTGTTTGATGTATGGTTGCTCTGATAGGTCCGTAAAACTGGCATGTATTTGTACCGAAAAATATGAATCAAGCCAGGAACACATTTCTGGATGTCCCTGATAGTCCTATTAGCTCAGAATATCCCCAAGTTGATTTAACAGAGGGTACCAGGCGTCCATTTGTACATTTTTTTTTTTGAATCAGTCCCAAGTTAGTGTCTACCGGGAAGCACCCTACACTTGTTATGTAGCAACCAACGAGACTAAGAGTAGCAAGCAAAGATGTTGCTGGAGACTCCGAAATACTCGCCAATAGAGCATATTTGCAGCGTCCAAAATCCATGTCCAGATTTCTGCGATCACCCATCACTTTTAGCCGGCGGATGTGATGATGTGACCCCACCATATGTTTCCGGGGCTCAAATTTGTCAAAAAATTCGATTCTAAAGCCATGAAAAGTGGGGGAGTACGTCGGGGCTTTATTGGCAAAAAAGAACGGGTCCTCCGGGACATATATAGCGACTTTTGGGCAACATCGTATGTCAGTCTTCTATTTTGGGTGTCACCACTTTTGAGCGATCACTCATCACTTTCGGGATCAAAATGCCCGCTTAGAAGATTTGGGGGGCTGCAAATATGCTCTAATCACTGAGTTTTATACCCGCATGGCACACGGTCGCTGGCGGACACCAGCGATTACCGGTGTCCTCTGACGGCCATAGGTAGTCGGCGATCATCAGCATTAGATAATGGACTTCGGTGATTTGTCTTTGTTTCCCATCGTCATTCCTTAACCCGTATTGAAGTCCAGCAACCTTTGCTGGCTCTCGCTACCTATGAATTTGAAATTATAACAAATGGCAACAAAACCTTTTTCGTGGCCAGTGATATCCAGTGGCTTTCCAGTGGCTCTCTGACAAGTCGTTGAGTGGATAAAGTTAATGGGATGGGAGCCGCTGGATGCCGCTGGCCTCACGATAATTTCCCGGCCAGTGATATCCAGTGGCTCTCGTTGAATGGATAAGGTCGATGGGAGCCGCTGGATATCACTGGCCTCAAGACAGTTTCCCGGCCACTGATATCCAGTGACTCTTGTTGAATGAATAAGGTCGATGCGAGCCGCTGGATCAATTTTTTTTTCCGGGCCAGTGTTATCCAGTGACCTTACCAGTGGCTCTCTAGTGGCACTCCGACGAGTCGTTGAGTGGATAAGGTTGATGGATGGAAGCCGCTGGATGCTTCTGGCCTTAAGACACTTTCCCGGGCAGTGATATCCAGTGGCTCTCGTTGAATGGATAAGGTTGATGGAAGCCACTGGATGACGCTGGCCTCAATCCAATCTTGAGGCCAACGGAATCCAGCGACTTTGACTAACCCAGCAAGGTTGGTGGGGGTCAGTGGACCTCACTGGACAGTGCCTGGCATGTTAAATATTATATTCCAGTTGAGTTTTGAGTAACCTCCAATGAATGCCTGTTCAACTTAAACATTGAGTTGTGTTTAATTTCATGTGGGAGGCCATTGGATTCTGCTGGCTTTCTTTACTTTTCTACATACAGTGGGGTCCACTGAGAGCCGCTGGCTTTTGCCTAAATGCAGGAGACGACTTCCATATTCGGTGGAGTACATGGTTAGGCGTTGATGCCCGGGGAGGTCCGAAGGAAAGCAGTGCATCCGACAATGATTGCCGGTGGGGGCCATCGGCCTGCGTGACCATGTGCCCTGCGGGCATATTTAAATTACTGTAATCACTCTCCTCGTCCGAACAACGTCCGAACTTCGGATGTTGTCCGAAAGTCCCACGTCAACGGATACTGACCCGAACATCAAGCAGAAATGACTAAAGACCAGAATTGAACTGAAGAGAATTGCATTGCCTTCTGTGGATGAAACGAGCTAGCACACAGGAATTCGAAGCAGAAGGAAGGTTGGAAAAATATGTTTCCATCTTCATTGCTTATTTTCTCTTTCCCCACTTGCTTTTCAATTTTTCTTGTGATGACCAATTCTTCATGACAAACGGATCAAAAACTGATACGCAAAATCGATGTTCTCCTGGGCAGCCAAACCTAAAGGTTCAGCAATCATCCATTGCATTTCATGCCAGATTGGCGCATGGGCGATACAGACCTGTCCTATTTTAATCTGGGCTTCAGTGAATGTTTCTCCTAAATATATATGACATGGGATTAGGCCTCTTCGAGGCGGGTGCTGAACCTTTAGGATGGGATACATAGACAAGATGCAGTCCTGGCTAATTCAGGTTTCCTCCCCAGTGATGTTCGGGGCCTGGCCTGAAGCCTGCCAGGCAACCCACTCAAGCCAGGCCCTCACCCATGGCTTGGGCAGGCTCAGCGGAAATTATTGTTCAACCTGTTGAATATGGACCAGGTTTATGTTATGATAGGAATCATTTTTTCATGATACATGACATTGCATAACCAGAAATTGAATGACAGTGTTCTTTACTTGCAAGCCTGTGGGACCGTGCCATTCTTCTACTAGGTGCAGCAACTGCCTTCCAGGATGACAGCGCCCGGATCCTCCTCTGGTAAGACCTACATATTTAAGACGGCTATTCCATTGGAAGACGACCGAGAAGCAGCGGTACATTTGCACAATTATTTTTCTCACCTTTGCTCACATTGTCCTCTACGTTCTAGGTGCTGATAATGCAAAGCACAATCAGACCGGGTGCGTTGATGAACATGGAGTGCTGTGCCACAAACATGTAGAGCTCTGTGGAGTCCGTGCAGTAGCGATGATGTTTTTCGGATACTTCCATATTGCTAGAAACCTGCCGCCCAATGTTTCCCCCAATTTCTCTGACACCGGCTACAGCGAATACGGCCACCGTGATTGGTATACCTCCCATGTGTTTTCGACCCTGCATTTTTTTGGGGGGGGGGCAATATTTACATCGAAAGAGGATTCATTCTATCTGATGGCTGCATTTATATATAATTACCGCCCCTTCCAGGCACAAGCAAATGTTGCGGTGGGGTCACGGGAGGCAATCTCTCTTGCGTCTTGCCTATCTATATTGTGCTTTCCTTACTGCTTATGGTATATGGAGTAGTGAATGTGAGTCTCAAAAATCCCACTCAATAGACTCACCGAGGGCCTTAAAGGCTTTTCCGGGCTTCCCCTTGCTATTAATGTTATGACAACTCCAGCACTATTCACGGGGGCAGCACAAGTAGTGGACTCACCATGGTTACCACTCTGAAGGGATTGGAATAGGAAGTACACATCAATGTTATGGCAACTCTAGCACTTAACCAAATCATGCTCGTTAAACACCCAGTAGTACGTAGGGTCCAATTGGACCAATCATGCCATATGTAAAGACGACCCAGCATAAGGCCATATGGGAAGGCAGTAGTGACAGAAAGCCCCCCTGGAAATCCCTGAAAGGAACCCGGGATTTTTCAAAATCTTATGCATGAAAATTTTTAAAGTTGTGCGTGAAATAATAAAACATGCCATGGGAAATTTCCAGAGGATCGTACAGCTCCTCATTCCAGCTTGCCACCCTTGGTTCTGCTTGGAGGTCCATCAAGAACATAAATTGGGCATCAGAGATACATGGGATGGGCAAAAAGTGTCTCAAACATTACTATGTACCAGGTAAGTAAAAAAAATTGCAGGTGCTCAAATCAAGTACATTATCTCAATTACATAAAAGGTTTGAAAGAGTAATATACCACCCTCAGAGTCCACCTAAGGGCTTGATGCACCTCAGAAACACGTCCTTGAGCATACCCCTTTGTGGCACGTGGTCGTGCCACCACGGTGTCAGGAACTCTCTCACGTCCACGGATAACGGCCCGAACATGAAGCAGAAATGACTAATAACGAAAAACTGGACTCAAGAATATCTTGGTTCTAGAATTACATAGGCTTGTATCCAAGGCTTCAAGCTGGTAATAAGCTGAAAAACAGAACCTTGCATTTTGATCTATTTATATATCTTACCCCACTGTCTTTCAATTTAATTCGCAATGACCAATGTTGCATGACTAAATCTTTGTTTGTACATGTAGCAAAATGGGACAAAACCCAAGTTCTCCAGGGTAGCCAAACCTAAAGGTTCAGCAATATCTGTACGCACCGGGAATCGAACACACGCCAAGATGCAGTTCAGAAAGCGGGCCGGCAATATAGCCGGTTACAGCCACTATTTTATCACAAAAAATCTAATGAAACTCGTAAAAAAGACTTCAACACAGCCACTATTTTATCATAACGATCCCGGGGGACTGACTTGTTCAGAGGTCGAAAAATCCTCATATCGATTTCCCAAATAGACGATTACTTATTACATAAGCACTCGTAACCATTAGAAAAAATGTAATGGACGCTGCTGAATTCATTTCAACACAGCCACTATTAAGTGTTGTTTCAAGGTGTCACTGACCATTCCAGGTGCTCTCAAAAAGCTCATCTCGTTTGATAAAAGAACGATCACTTATTACATAAGCACACATAACACGTTTGGAGCGTCGGGGCCGTCCGCACCGGCAGCTCCTCTTCAGGGCCCTCGACACCAACAACGACACCCCCATCCCCACCCCCTCGCGTGCGGAGTCGAAGTCGCAGTCGGGGGCCGGAGGGGTGCGAGTGTACCTGGGAGTGCGAGTGCGAGTGGGGGTAGAGAGGCAGGAAGTGTATGCTCATCCTTTCTGATCTTTCCTTTCCTTCCTTTCTTTGCCCGCTCTCTTTTGCCTCCGTTCCGTCACTCGATCCGTTACTTGCTCGTTCTTCCCTGGGTGTTCTGTTCTGTTCCCTTCTTCTTTTGCTTCCCTGCCACGTTGCGGTGTTTTGCCTGCCTTCGTGTCTTGTGTATCTTTTGCGGGAGATTGGGTCCAGGCTGGGTGTTGCCGCTTTCTGTTGCCTCCCTCCCCTCGTTCCATTACTCGCACTCACTCGTCCTTTCTTCTTTAGCTGCGGTGCAATGTTTTTCGTGTCTTCATGTCTTGTGGGTTGGGCTGGGCTGGGTGTTGGGCAACCATCCCATTTTTTTAATCATCTCAATTCCCTTCTTCCTTCGTGGCATTGAATGATCGCATCTTCATCTTTGTGGCAATTGCATCCACATCACCGTATGATCGTGTATCGCCCTTTCTTCTCTGTTTGCGCTGTGATTATGTTTTGTGCGTCTTCGTGTCTAGCTTGATTCCCACTACTCGTGTTTTCTTACTTTACTTGTTCCAGCGCTCTCGTGTGTGCGTGAGTGCGGGTTTCTTCCGGGAGATCGGCCTGCGCTGGGTAGTTGCCCAAACCCGCTTTTTTTTTTTTTGCAAAAATCATCTGATCGGCCTACGTTGGATAGCTGCTGAAACCACCTTTTTCAGTAAAGTGGTCCAACAATGCACCCAACTCGTACTGACTTTAAGTGACCACGGCAGGCAGTGCTGGCGCTGTTCTCGCAGATGCCGAGCTCGGAACAGGTCGCACAGCCATTCCAATTCCAACATCATCAACGGCATTGTGTGTTTATCGAGTGAGGTATGAGCTAGAACTTAACAATGAAGCATCTACCAAGAGACTACCGGAAAGGCAGTCCCTCTAGACCAATGCATCACAAGGTCCTCTCACGAGAGTGCCATGTGATGCAACACCCAAACCTTCTTGTCAGAACGTCACGACTCACGATGTATCAAAACCCAGATACCCCTGCTCCGGGAGCATGCAACCACAGCTGTATCTGCTGATGTCGAGCTAGTTATGTGCTAACTTCCTGCTACTAGCTTCTTGTCAGCACACCAATCTCTAACTTGTAATTCCATCTCAGGCAGGATGAGCAAGGCAGATTGTGTTGTTCAACATTGACCCCTTTGTGGCTTGAACAAGGTAGATGTCCAAACACGAGAGAACTGGCTAACTTATTTTGAGGGCCTTTGTGAGAATCTGAACCTGTTTTTTTCCCCAGGATCACGGTGATCCATCAGAAGGCAGTCGGAAGGCAGAGATGTCCCATGCCCAAATTTGGACCGGTTTCGGATAGCAAACTTAGCTTCTTCAACTTGGCTAGTGCAGCTGCAGAGTCTTGAAAATGTGATGCAACTTGGTAGGAGGGATGCCTGCTACTTGCTACTTATGCTGCAGAAATGCATTCAATTCATGTTGACTATAGAAATATTGAGACTTTGTCATATTATTAGTGTTTCATGCTGCCGAAATCTGCGGGATTAGAAGCATGCTCATGACATGTCGAGAACCAGCTAAGAAAAGAAAGAAACACAGCTTTTGTTCATATATAAGTAGTCAATTTGACTAGTTTTCCCCACCTTTTCTGAGATGCCCCATCAACACCCAGTTCTAGAAATCCGCATTAGTGATATTGTTGCCTGTCTGGAGCCAGCAATAGGCTTGCTAAATGACCTCCATGTTGTGTTTGGGACACCGTTTGTGCAGGCAATTTCAAACACGACACTGTCCTTGATTACTGTGGTCCAGGTAACACTTTTGTGTAATGGTTCTAATTAAACCTAACATAGAGTTTCAGAACGTCAAGAGAAACAAGGATGACTGTGTGCAACTCCTGGAAAACATCCACAAAGTGCTCTTTGCTATCGTGGATCTGCACATCAAGTCAGAGACACCTGGCAGTCTTCCACCTGCCACCCTGGATCATGTCGGGAAATTCATGCAGTGAAGTATCATTTATATAGATGACAGATATGTATTACTGATATTATCCACTAGAACAATTCACAAGATTCATACTTATGTTGAGGCACAGCAGGGTGGAAATAAAATCAAGCAGTTCTTCCACCAGAATGATATGAACACCTTGCTCAAGGATTGTTATGCTGGAGTCCAGCATGCTCAAGAGGTATTCAAGGTAATGTGAAATCAACAAATTCAGGCTTTTTAGAACTCAAATTTCAATGAGATTGCCTCGGGAGCTGCAATTCTCACCAGTCTCAATGAGATACAGCTTAATGCAGACAAGATGCATAAAGAACTGCTTGAATTGATTTCAACGGTTTCAGATGGGACAGCTTCTGACAGTGCTTCCTCTGTATGTTTATTCTGCTTTCACAACAAGCTCAAATTGAATTCTGATTCGCCACTTAGATGTATCATACCTCTCAAGTCAGGTATTGTAGTAACCAACATCCAGACAGCAAGATGCTGATGTTTAACCCTCAGCGAAAAGTCTATTTCAATGCTACCAGCAAAGCCAGAGATATTCTGTGGTCGGGACCATGAACTCGACCAGATTGTCCAAATTCTCCGCCAAAAATCAGCAAGGATTGCAATCCTAGGGCCTGGTGTGATGGGAAAAACCAGCTTGGCAAAAGCTGCATTGCATCATCCAGATGTCACCACAAAATATGAGCATCGGTTTTTTGTGCCCTGTGATTCAGCTACCACTGGCATCGAATTAGCGGCCATTATTGGAGCTCATCTAGGTCTCAAACCTGGGAAAGACCTCACAAAACCTGTGATACAAAATCTTTCTGCAAAGGAAACATGTCTGCTGATCTTGGACAACTTGGAAACAACATGGGAACCATTTACATCTCGGCATGGTGTTGAAGAGCTTCTTGCATTGCTTGCTGATATTGATCATCTGGCATCAATGGTAAGCAGTCCCTGGTTTGCCTTATTCCACTTGCTGATTGTCAGCAGATCACAATGCGAGGTGCCGAAAGACCTGCCAAAGTTCAGTGGACTCATCCATTTTTGCCACCCTTGGAGCCTCTATCAGCTGAAGCTGCCTGGGAAATGTTCATAGATACTGCAGATGATATCCATAATACCAAGGAGATTGGTCAGCTTCTCGATTTGACAGATCATATGCCTCTAGCAGTGGATCTTATTGCTCATCTGGTTGATGCTGAGGGCTGCTCTAACAGCAACCCTAGGAGCTTTGCTTAATCATTCCGTGTTGAGACACGAATCCAGGATTAAATCCGGGATTAATTAATCCATACCACTGCCTACCGGATATGGAAGGTGTGGGAGATTAATCAGGATTAATCCGGATTCAACGTGTTCATAGGAAACAGCAAAAACCAACATATTCGGGGTTCAAACCCGCAACACCAGGAGACCAATGGTGGATAGAAACTGCAACTTTCCAACTGAGCTATGCAAGCATGTCAGGGACTGGAAAATATAACCTTAGACCTTGCTCTAGCACTACATTTCTGTGCGGAAGCTGCTCTCAAATGCAAACTCACAAACTTTGACAAGCAACAACTCAGTGAAAATGATGGCAAACATGTCCACAACCTTATTCTGCTAATTCTGCAGCACCTGGCTGTGTAAACTTATTGTCTCAGGGGTGCCCAAGCTGTTGCCAAAGGTTGATCAACATGCTCGAGCTTCCATCACCTTAATAAATCTTTGCCAATTATGTAAAGGGAGTGGATTGTTGTTATGTTTTAATCTAGTTGTTATGTTTTAATCTAGCAATCCCCCACATGAATCAACCAAAAACCTGTTCAGAAATGGGAGAATCAGGGTAGGTCAGGCTCAGCCACTGGGATGCTCTGCTTCTTAAACTAGCAAGGTACACATGATTTATCTAAGTAGCCACAATAGGATCCTCTACTCTCACTGACCCCAGTGTTGAATCGCTTTTGGGAGGTTCAGAATATCTCCTTTTACAGAGTATAGTATTAGGGACAGTCATTCTGTCAATTCTCTCTCTCAAAAATGATTTTTTTGCCAGAATCATGGGAGAATCAATTCAAGTACCCCGATTCTGGCTCGATTCTGAACCTAAAAACTGTGCAGTAATGGAGAATTCCTGAATCAAGATTCATATAAATTGATGCTCACGTTCCTAAAATACAGACGGGAATCTTTCATACAAAAACTTCCAAAAAAGCAGAGAAATTAAACAGAAATTGGGGGAGAACTGCAATTGGAGAATGGAGTAGATTTTGATAGGCAGTGATTTTGTGATGAACGAGAACTAGAATCAGAATTAATGCCAAAATCTTGGTTGAAGCACCTCCATAGTTGCTTCAACAATTCTGCAATTCTGATTTTCGGTAATTTTTGCATGATTATGATGCAAAAAGAATACAAGAATCGACATCAGAATCAGCGGCTAAACATCTGAGAAACAATGTTTGAGGTGCAGACATTTCAGGATGGTAAGGAAAATCTTCTTGCCTTCAATGTGTCGCTGTGTTAATTTGTGTAGCCTGTGCAGCTGTTGGAAGCACTCATGGAGAAAAGACAGCTTGGATAAGCCACCTAATTGGTGGGCAGCAGAAGGATGGATCACAGATGTCCTCATGCTTCACCGGAAGCCAAGGCGGATGCAGCCACACTTATAAACCCTCGACGCACGTGATGTTGAAGGAGTAGGCTATTAAGGATAAGGATTATTTAGTGCTGATAGTTGAGTTGAACATTCTTGATATTCACATGCTCCAGCTCTACAGTTTTCTCACTCCAGTGGCTTTCTAAGCTTTATTACACCTTCCAATATTCTTTTGGCAGACCCAACCAATTACTTATGTTTTGAAGTGTGTGATGTATTTCTATTTTACGCTGTAACTGGCCATGTGTGGCTAAGCAGCAGTACCTACAATAGAGTAGAGGGAGAGGTAAGGTAGCTAGGTGGGGTGTAATGGAACCTATTTAGATGCAAGCACAAAAAAGAAGAAATAAAGTATCGAAAGGGGAAAGGGTTGTCAGAGGGAGCCTCAGGGAGGACATAAACATGTGAATAAGGTACAGTGAGGGAGATTTTGGGACACGGTGTGGGTGGGATGGGTCTGGGGAGGTGAATGAGAAAATAGGAAGCAAATGGAAAAGATTAAAGAGCAGGGTTCAGGTATGGTAGGGGAAATGAAGAGGACTTATCCAACGACAGGTGAAGCTCGCGTTGACACGCGGCAAGGGAGACAGCCAGCTCTTTACGCTTTGAAGTTCCGCTCACTTAAAACTCTGGTCATTGTTCTTGATCTGCACATCTCATATGACAGGCTCAAGGCCGATCTCTGGAACCATGAGGAGTTCATCATTCATGCTAAAATTGGCTGGAAGATCACTTACTATGTGAACCATGCCATAGCTGCTGCCCCTAATCAAAACAGCACTGTGTCTTCTTCAGCTAATTCTGCTTCCCCAACATTGCAATGTTGCTGACAAGCTCCGACTACTACAACTTGCTGCATGGTGATTTGAGGGTTCAGTGGTGGGTTGCATGCAAGGCTCAGTTTCCGAATCTTTTCTGTCTTGTGCACAACTTTATGACCATCCTGGGTAGGTGTAATTACTCTCAATACATAATTGACTCAGTCACTCCCAGGGTCTGCCATTGCGGAGGAACACATTTTCTCCAGTGAACCTTGCACAATTTCCCTCAGGCATGTGAGTGTGAAGCTGGGCACAATCAGAACACTGATGCTGGTGAAACAACATCTCCGCTATGCTCACATGGCCATCTGTGAGATGCTTGGTTAGGTATACATGTTGTATGTAGTGTTTAAACATTCCCCTGTGTCAACCTATTTTACCACACACACAGGCATACTGGGGATCGTGCTGTACCACCAGAAGGTCTGAAGTCCAATCCACGAACAACTGTCAGGTTTTACATAATAACCACATTAGACGTGACAAAAAAGAAAATTGTGACCCATCCCATTGGGTTCTAAGGAGCATTTCTGCGATTTTTTTTTCTTACAGGACAAAAGGATCAAGAGATCACAAGACTTTTCATTTTGTTGATGTGAATATAGCTATGATATGCTCTGAATATGATATGGCCTCTGAGCAGTGAATATTATACACCATTTACCATATCATATTCATATTTGGCAAGCACTACTGCCATCAGTATGGAGCCGGAAACTGGGCCAGAAACACACTAGACCTCAGGAAGATCACAGTGTATTGACAAGAACAGTGCTGCAACAAGGAGAAGATACAGCACAGTTATACCTTAAAATTGTATCTAAGTGACTAGCCAGGTTTACAACCCCAAGTCCAAGTATATTTATCATGTATCTGTAGTTGTACAAAGAGATATGTTAGATTTACACTGCAAAGTGGTTTGTATTGAGGTGCGTGTTGTGTAAACCTTGACTTCCATTTCAGAACGGGTTTGCACTTTGAGCTAAGAGCAGCTGCCAATACAAATGTGGTGCTAGAACAAGGTCTAGTGTTATTTTTTGCAGGACTTTACATGCTTGCATAGCTCAGTTGGAAAATCTCAGGTTCTATTCATTCTTTGTCTTCCGAGGTCGTGGGTTCGAACCCCGAATATGTTGGTTTTTGCTGTTTCCTATGAACACGTTGAATCCGGATTAATCCTGATTAATCTCCCACACCTTCCATATCCGGTAGGCAGTGGTACGGATTAATTAATCCCGGATTTAATCCTGGATTCGTGTCTCAACACGGAATGATTGATCCAAGCTCCTATGGATTCTTGCTCTAATGTCTTGACCCGATGGGAGACAGAGAAAACCTCGATGCTTTCTGCTGGCCATGATCACAGATCCAATCTGGATGTATCCATTGGAATCTCTCTTTCAAGTCCTAGGCTCACATCGGTTCCTGGTGCAAAGGATTTGTTGAGTCTGCTCTCAATTCTTCCAGATGGAGTTTCAGATGTTGAACTCCTTCAAAGTAAGTTCCCTATCCCAAACATACAGACATGCAAAGCAGCATTGCTTCAAACTTCATTGGCATTCAGAGACGATAAGAAACGGCTCAAGTCCTTGGTACCTATCCAAGAGTATATGCAGTATCTCCATCCTCCTGCATTGTCTTTGGTTCAGCCTCTGCAGAAGCATTTTCATGCACTTTTAGATCTGTACAGAAAATACCAAGGATCCTACCAGGCAATAAATACAATCAATCAGATAACTCAGAATCTAGGCAATGTGCACCAAGTGCTGTTGCGAGGGCTGCATTCACAAAACCCAGATCTTGTGAATACTATCAGGTGTATCGTCTCTTTTAATAGTTTTTCTGCTCACCTGTCAAACAATGGGCCAACTATGCTGATGGAAAAGATTCCCAAAGTCTTGCCCAAACCTTGTGATCACAGGCTGGAAGTACAATTTGTCACAGAGGTCTTGTACACTCCCTATGTTTATCAGTCTAGCTTCAATCTGGAAGCCCTTGTTGCTCAGACCGTATCTCACTTTCAATACTTTAATGATCCAATTTTGGAATGTGAGTTGAAAACATTATCTTGATGATTCATTTCTGATTGACTTGATAGCTATATTCTATGATTCAGTAGCATTCTATCACAGTGGAATGAACAATGATGAATACAAAACTATTCAATTTCTTGAGAAGGGTCTGGCACTGGCAAAATCTTCTGGAGCCACTGAGCAACAGGCAAGAACTTTGACATACTATGCACAAATTAAGTGCCGTCTTGGTGAATATGTTCCTGCAAGGGCACTTTCTATTGAAGCACAAAGGCTTGCAAAGTTGACTACAAACCTATATCTGGAGGCAAGAGCAGTGTGGCCAGAAGTCATATGCTGCATATTCCTTGGAATGTACAGATACACCATGCATCTTCTGGACAAAGGAAGAGAGCTTTTAAGGTGTTGTGGCATGTCAGGGAGTCACCATGATCATTTGTTCCTCAATTCAAAGGCAGAGGTGCATCAGTTGAAATCAGAATATACAGAGGCTAAGAGAATTCACCTTGAAATTGCACAAATCACATCTGCAGACAACGATATCGATAACAATGCCTATGCATTCTTAAATATCAGCCAGATTGATGTGTTGATTGGTGGGCAAAAGAATGAGGTGTGCCATAATCTTGGAAAAGCAGAAACATTGTTTAGCAGCATTGGATATGTTGCTGGTTTGAAACAGTGTCAACTCTTACAAGCAGAACTACACCTGAGAGAAGGTGCTACTGTCATTGCAAAGCCTCTCTTTCAAAAATGTCTGCAGTGGTCCTGGACAATAGATGCTGAAGTTCTACATTACTGCCTTGAGAAAATGTCAGACATCAACAAATGTAGTCCCATGGATTTTCATTGGTCATCCATGTGCACAGTCATCTATGTTGCAGTTGCAAATAAAGCACACAATAAGCTGGGGTTACATAAAGCCCTCCGTTGTTTGGGAGATGTGTTCCTCCACAATGGAGATGCCTCAACAGCTGAAAGTCTCTTCAATGTGGCCTTGGAGGGTTTCACTTATATGGATGTTCATTGCTGCAGAGCCGACTGCATGCTACGTCTCGGAGATCTTGCACAGCAGCAGGGGAATATGACGAGGGCTAAAGAACTATGGAGAAAAGCACGGCCATTGTTTGAATGGTCGCTGCAGGCTAAAGAAATGGCGAAAATTGATAGCAGACTTACTGTTGCCAATGAGCAAAAATTGGAATATCTGAGTGCATTACATGTGCCCATGCTACCAAAGGAAACATCTATTGGAACAGACACTGTTCAGTCAAACAGTGAAATGGAGGAGGCTGAACCACTCCATGGCACAATGGTTGCATGGTAGTGTTGGAATGACTTGCCATTCCAACTGTATCAGTCATATCCTAACTCTTGATTCCCTCTTTGAATTGTGTATCAAATATTTGAAGCATTTTTCAATGTGAAAGATTTCCTTTCTGTCTACCGTCAATATCACCCTTTCTTGATATCTGGCTACTGCTGAGTTCAACCTCTGCCTATATGTAAGAAACACATTTCAACATGTAAAAAAAAAATTCCCTTGTAGTCCATTCTTGTTGTACTGTGTAGCACTACCTCAATACACAATTTTGTAGTGTGAATAACTCTGAGTAAGGTAAAATCTTTCTTCAGTAATCAAAAGACAGCAGACAAAGGCCTTTATCTGCCTATGAGCCTTCGTTGGCTCTGATACTGGGTGTTGAGTGCCTCTAGTTTTCGGGTGCATCTAGTCTAGATCTGTTGGGATAGTCGAAGCTGTAACTCGGATTTCTGTGATTGCCAGCTGACTAAATGTCTGGTCCTTCTCTGTGCTACCAAGAACTTGATCCAGACACTGATTTGATATGAAAATGGTCCAAAAAGGGAGACATTTTACTGGCAGAGGGTCCAGGCCCGAGTTGAACAGGCTCTCCTGCCCTACTCCAGGTTAGCTACATCATCAAAGAGTGCAGGTACATACCGTGTGCCTCCAGGCCTCTTTTGCTCCATAAAGGACTTGGGTTTGAAGTAAGTGTGGTTCAAGTCAACTCTGACTAGTACCAATTAAACACTGATTAAATCCAGAAAAATGTATTGAAAATCTGACATCCCATATCTATGTAAGGCTTTTAACCCGTCTAGCTTCTAAAATTCCTACAGGAACCTGGTGTGAATGCAGATAAAACACCATTTCATTAGTTCATGCACAAGTTTGATTAGAATTCATTTATTCACAGTATTCCTACACAATGTAGTAGTTACTGCAGGTATTTTAAAAAATACCCCGACTTCATCGACCCGAGTTGGCTTGAGTGACTTCGAGTGACTTGAGGTAGGCCAAGTCAAGTCGAGTAGTCAAACTTTGAACCGAGTCATTTTACCAAGTCGCAACTTGACTTTTCAAATCGCAGCAACACTAGTGGGGAGTAAAAATTGAGTGATTTTTACAAAGATGGCCCAGCCCGATTCAAATGAGCTCTCCTGTCTTACTCTGTGTTTATTGGTCATGGAGTGCAGGTGCACACCATGTGTGTCCAGGCCTCTTTTGCTCCATAAATGACTTGAGGAGGTGAGAAGTGCGGGTGAGGTTAAATTTGGGTTAACTCTGACTAGACAGAGTAAAAATTTAGAAGGTTCATGGTCACAGCCCAGGCCCGAGTCGAACGAGCTCTCCTGCCTTATTCCATACCATGATGAAGGAGTGTAGGTGCACAATGTGTGCTTCCAGGCCTCCCAGGCTCTATGAAGGCTCTATGAAGGACATGAGTAAGTGAGTGTAGTTGAAGTCAACTTAACTAGTAGGGAGTAAAAACTAACCAAGCTCTTTGGCAATGGCCTAGGCCCGAGTCGAACGAACTCTCCTGCCTCACTCCATGTTGACAACCTTGATGAAGGAGTGCAGGTACACATCATGTGCTTCTGGGCCTTCTCTGTGCTAACAAGAACATGATCGAGATGCTGTCTCATTTGATTTGAAACTGTGAAAGTGCTTCAAGTTGAAAAAAAGAACACTCTATACGAATGGCCCAGGCCCGAGTCAAACAAGCTCTCCCGCCTCACTCCGTGTTAGCTACTTTGGACAGGGAGTGCAGGTACACACCATGTGCTTCCAGGCCTATTTTACTTCGAAATGAACTTGGGCAAGTAAATAAGTGTGATTGAAGTCAACTCTGACTAGTGCCAGAATGGGGAGTAAAAACTGGTGCGGTGTCATGGGTATGGCCAAGGCTCGAGTTGAACGAGGTTCTTCCGCTGCTTCAATTTATGTCTAAATAAGTGTTGTTGAAGTCAGCTCTGACTAGTGGGATTAAAAACACTGGAATTTTTTTTGTAATGGCCCAGGCCCGAGTCGAACAAGCTCTCCTGTATTACTCCGTGTTTACTGTCCATGGATTGCAGGTGCACACCATGTGCTTCCGGGCCTCTTTTGCTCCATAAACGACTTCAGCAGGTGAGAAGCGTGGGTGAGGTTAGCTTTGGGTTAACTTTGATTAGACGGAGTAAAAATTTAGTAAACTAAGTGTTGATGGCCCAGGCCCGAGTTGAACGAGCTCTCCTGTATTACTCCGTGTTTACTGGCCATGGATTGCAGGTGCACACCATGTGCTTCCAGGCCTCCTTGGCTTTATGAAGAACTTTCAGTAAGTAAATGTGGATGAAGTCAACTCTGACTAGTGGGGAGTAAAAATTGAAGAATTCTTTGATGATGGCCCAGGCTCGAGTCGAACGAGCTCTCCTGTCTTACTCCATGTTAGCTACATTCGTTAAGAAGTGCAGGTGCACTGCACCGTGTGCTTCCAGGCCTCTTTTTCACCATGAAGGACTTGGGTAAGGGAAGTGCCAAATTGAAATTGAATGAAGATGGTTTGAGCTGAAAAAAAAGGCAGCTCTGTTTTTGTTAATGGCCCAGGCCCGAGTCGAACGGGTTCTCCTGCCTTACTCCAGGTTACTACTCACCGATCAAGTAGTGCAGGTGCACACCATGTGCTTCCAGACCTTTCTTACTTTGAAATGCACTTGGGTAAGTAAGTGTTGTTGAAGTGAACTCCCACTATCACGAGGAATGACCAAACTAGTGGAAGTGGAAGTGACTTCCACTTCCACTGCCAACTCGGCCCGAGTTTCTAGTGGAAGTGGAAGTCACTTCCACTGAGATCTCACTTGCACCCGATGCTTCCACTTCCACCAGGTCTTGTCACACCCTCCCGCCCATACACGTGGTCAAGCGGGCCGGGGATTTTCGGAGTGCGACCCGAACTCCGGTCAGGAGGAAACCGCCGGCGTACCCATCAGTTTGTTGCTAGCAGTTGAATATATTGTAAATTCAGGTATGTACGCATGTGTAAAAGAAGATAATACAAGTCTACTAACTTCAAGGAAGATACTCGGTGAAATCTAAATTGTCGTACAAGCCTTGTGGAAGTCCTAGCGGCTCGAGAGCGGTATCAAGCTGAAAAATGTGGTCTGTTGTAACGTCAGCTCATCCAGGGAGGTAAAGTGCCGGGGCAAGATGTTCGGTTGTGGGATGCTGAGAGAACTCGGGCTCGCCCTCCGACTCCGATAGGCCAGCGAATTCATTCTCATCTGGAAGCCTTGTCTTCTGCTTCTCGCCCTTTCGCTTCGTCTTCGTCACGCCGCTCACCGCTTTAAGCTCCTTCTTCTTTTCGCGAAGCTCCTTTGTTAACGCCGTGGAACGCGAAATTTCGTCATCGATGTTTTCCAGTTCGGTACGAGCTTACGAGCGCTCCAACGCTTGAAGGTAATTTGATGTTCGGCGGGAATCATTTCTCCGGTCGCGGTGGGGTTTCGTGTTAAGGTGGTTCACGAGAACACATGAGCTCTCCATGGCCTTCAGTTTGGCTTCCATTTGGAGGTCGAGCCGATATCCGCTATAAAAACGTGAGCAAGATATTCTCTTGGCACCATATGCCACCGTGCTTACCTCTGAACGGCCTCAAGGATCGTGAGGTTTGTCCCCGTATGTTGATTGGTGTACGGGTGAGCGCTTTCATTAAGGTTCGTATCACCCGGGGTCAAGTACCAATCTTCCTCCGATATTTTGGACAAGAACCCATTGATTGATGGAAAGAACCATGGCACAGAATCCTTGTCGGCAATCCAATCTAAAGGGCGGATTATTTGAGACGGATTCGGTTGCAATTATGCTTTGAATTATACCTCTGACAACCTTGTACTCGGAATCCTTGCACCATTGGACGAAGACATCCAATTCGTCCTGTGTCTTGATATAGGGACATCTTCTGATACGAGCCATCGGGACGTCGGGGACGACTTTGGCCATTTCGGTAAATTTCCTGCGGTGGCATGAGTATTGACTAAGAAAATGAACTACGGCACATACCTTTCGACGTGAAACACACAGGTGCGCAGGATGTTAGGTAGGATAAGCTTAGGGTCCGTTTCATAAATGCCACTGAGATGGGGCCGGTTCCGGGTGACGAGATAGGCACCCAATGCGTTTGCTTGAGGCTTGTTTCCGTCGACGAGAATTGCTTGAAGACCTTCACCATCAATGAACTTGAACTTGACTTCGGTTTTGGTGATATGGGCGATTGTTTCCCAAAGTCCAGGCCACATCTTCATGAATACCGCCAATGTCTCATGTTGACTGTAAATTTGTCCAATTGTGACTCCTGTGAAGGTGTGTGTATACATCAGCCATGTTCTAGACCAACCGCGCAAGCAAAACTCACGCCAATCAAATCTATACTCCCAGATCACAACCTCCCACTCCTTCCAAGTGCCGTGAACGCGTGAATAGGTATTATCATGGAGCGAGGCTTTGGCAAAATGGATACGGTTGGCGAGATATGGGAGCATCGTGATGATCATTTCTTCTCCGTTTTCCGACGTGACGTTCCAAACGTACTGTTTTTCGTGTGGAAGCGACTGCATTTGTTTCTGCCACGCGAGGACCCCTGCCAGCGAATGCATGATCAGCAGATTTTCATGCTCAGTACTTGCAGAACGCCTACCCTCAATTCCCAGACCGTGAGGGTTCTCAATCTTTTTAACGCCTTGAATTAATTTGCGTTTGATTCGGGGATTGGCGAGTGCTGGGTCCAAAACCGCAGGAATTTCCCCGCCAAAGATCTTTGACGTACTTTGAGCTGCAATAAGAGAGACGAGTTATATTCAACTGTACTTTTAATATTCGTGAACATAGCTACCAGAGTCACACTTGAGCACGGTCAGACCGGTTACGCCCGCAGCATTTATCGCTTCGACATAGGTATCTCTACCCTGTCGTGAGTTTCCTGGATGGAAACTTGGGGTGGTTATGCGGACCAGTCAGATGAATGATAGCTCGACGGTCCGACCGATCCACTGGCGAGAATATCCGGATCGTGGCCTCGCACGGCCGGTGGATAATCTTGCCTTGAATAACCTGTCTACTGTTGGGGTCGATGTGGGTATAGGCTAAAGAATTATCAGGAATGTGTTGGATAAATTGAATTCGAGAGAATACACACGACATAACTGGCTTCCTTTTCCTCCGCTTCGGGGAGGAAGAACGCGAGCGCAGACAGCTGACTGTGGATCTAGACCTACGCCCGACTTGAAAGTCCCGCCGTTCGTTAGCAGTTCACGGATATATTCCTCTTTGACGTCGCGATGGATCGTGATGAAACGGTGAGTCCGAGCTTCCCCAGCGCGATAATTTTGACATCCGATGAAGCTGTTCTTGCCGTCCAAATTCATCTGAGGATCAACGTCAGTGGGTGGCATTATAGATGCGGGTGAAATAGGCCAACCTCCTTGAGTTTTCTGTAGACAGGGAGGCCAGTGCACTGCACACCAGTAGCGTCGACATGAGGGCATTTCTTGGTGTGGATCTCCTTGTAGAACCTGGGATCATACTCGTCAGAATAAATATGATTTAGACCGAGGATAAACTTACGCTGCGGCCCGAATAGCCATCGACGACGTTTCACGAACATTGACATCTCGTTCGGCGTCGAACAGCTCCCGCATTTGTTCATCATCTGGCTCGTACCGCTCATGGCCATCGAGGAGGGACGTATCAAGCTCACTACAGACGAAAACCCCTTGACAAATGTGTGATGCCACCTGGCAAAGGGCACCGTCAAGTGCTGTAACTTTGGTCGCTTTCTTTTTCGAGCCAGCACTACCACCCCCCCATGAATCTTGATCCTATTGACAGACCCTTAATTAGGGATGAGGAGCAGTTAAAATCGGTCAGATCGTACCTCCGACTTGATTATTGCAGCCATAGAAAGCGACTCATTCTTTGAATCCAGCCACTCTCGAGAGTCTTGAGTGAAGTTAAGTCGATAGGCAAAGCTTTCGCCCTCGTCCGGCCGAGGTATACTCCAGCAGGACGGCAGCTTGTTGATGTCGCGGATCTCCTGAACACGAAACTGCTTGGTGATTTCCAGCATTCTCCCGCCCCCCTCCGAATTATCTTGCTGCGACGTTTGCCTTTGCGGGTTGAGACGACGATGCAGTCGGAGTCGGAGTCTTCCTTGGTGTCAGGTTTTGGACGTTTACGCGGCGGAAGTAGTGGCGCAGTGATCAAATCTTCATCATCCGAGTCTGCAACATGGATTGGAGACGATGACTGCGGCTCGCGGGTGGACTTCGTGGTTGTGACCAACGGTGATGATGTCCCCGGAATGGGAGAGGACGGCGGGAGTTGTGAGTTGTGAAGATGGGGAACGGGATGCGAGTTAACAGTGGGACGAGGAGCTACAGGTCTTGCGGGCGATTTCTGAGCCTGAAGGCCCAACCAGCGCATAAACTTGTTGATGTCTAGCCACTGTTCAGCATTTTCTTCCGTGTAGTATCCCAGTTCAATTAATGCGGGGTCAAATATCTATGTTGGGGAGTTATTGACGCGTAATGGACGGTTTATTTGGCGACGTACCTCCTCTATGTACTCCCTGAGGCGATCTTTTCCGGCAGCTGCAACAATTCTGGAGATTGAGAGCGTCGGACGTGCCCGGGGTACACCGGATTCCATTGAAAGGATCAGAGAGGAGCAAGGGGAGAGCCACGATGGTTGCCGCAGAGCAGTACAGGATAGGGTGGTGGCTTGGCATTGAACAATGTATTCTACCGATTCCTAAATTGGGAACGCGCCTCGGAGGCGCATCAGTGGCCTTGGAAGTCACGGCCGTCACATCATGTTCTCGGTGACGGCGCGCTAACACTTCCACTGGCGGGCAATTCCACTTCCACTGGCGGGCACTTCCACTTCCACGGCGGGCACTTCCACTTCCACGGATCCACTTCCACTTCCACTACTTCTGTACTTACTCCACTATCACCAGAATGGGGGGAAAAGCTGGTGCAATTTTATGGGATGGCCAGGCCCGAGTCGAACGAGCTCTCCTGCTTTGGTCAATGTTACTGCTTATTCAAGTAGTGCAGGTGCACACCATGTGCTTCCAGGCCTCTTTTACTCCCAGATGAACATGTAAGTCATGGTGGTGCAAAATTGAAATTGAATGAAAAATGTGAGTTGAAAAAAGGTGTGCTGCTTGCACATGTTTTAATGGCCTAGGCTCGAGTCGAACGAGCTCTCCTGCCTTCGTCTGTGTTACTGAGTGATGAAGGAGTGCAGGTGCACATCATGTGCTTCCAAGCCTCTTTTACTTTGAAATGAACCTGGGTAAGTGGTTGAAATAGAGTTCTGGGTTTAAAAATCCAGTCAGTGTCTGCAGATAGCCCAGGCTCGGGTTTAATGAGCTCTCCTGCCTTAAAGTTATTCCATGGTAATCATTCAAGGAGTGCAGGTGCACACCGTGTGCTTCCAGGCCTCTTTTGCTCCATAAATGACTTAAGGAGGTGAGAAGTGCGGGTGAGGTTAACTTTGGGTTAACTCTGACTAGACAGAGTAAAAATTTAGATGGTTCATGGTCACGGCCCAGGCCCGAGTCGAACGAGCTATCTCCTCCTTACTCTGTGCTAGCTAGTCAGGGAGTGCGGCTGCACATCATGCTTTCAGGCCTCATTTACTCCACGATGAGCCTGGGTAAGTCAGCGTGGTTGAATTCTAAGTCAACTCAGACTACAGTGTTTAACAGGGAAGCGAAATGTTCAAGCAATTTCGCCATTCAAGAGGCAATGAGGTCGCAAACCATCAAGAATTTTATATATATCGCAAGGAGAACATCCTGGCTGCCCCGTGGAACAAAGTCCTGTGTCAATTGCTCCTGTTCTGGTGGAGAACGAGAGCCATCTTTCGTAACCACCAAATTGGTCACATCACATGGAAGCGAAATGTGCATGATTATTGCGCAGTGAGCCATCTATGGCTTCTGGGATGTCGATATTCGTGATCCTCGCCCCCGAAAACCCCCAACTGTGCAGTATTATGAGTATTCATTAATCTAGGACCAAGCCCGATGCCCAACTTTGACCAAATCCGGCAAATATGCATGGAAACAGAGAATTGGATCTCTTGGGCTCCCAGCAAGTTCTGTGGACGAATCCTTTTCCAACCAATGTTTTTTTATCTATTAGTATTGTGTACTATAAACTCGGCTACATAAAGTGCCCTGAAGGCGTGGAACAGCGAATATTTCGCTTCCCCGTTAAACACTGTATCGCCAGAGTGGGGAGTAAAAACTCAACGACTTCATATAATGGCCCAGGCTCGAGTCGAACAAGCTCTCCTGCCTCACTCAGTGTTCATTGGTCATGGAGTGCAGGTCCACACCGTGTGCTTCCAGGCCTCTTTTACTTTGAAATGAACCTGGGTAAGTGGTTGAAATAAAGTTCTGGTTTCAAAAATCCAGTCAGTGTCTGTGGATAGCCCAGGCTCGAGTTGAACGAGCTCTCCTGCCTCCCTCCGTGTTTGCTGGTCATGGAGTGCACCGTGTGCTTCCAGGCTTCTTTTACTACAGATGAGCCTGGGTACATCAGGGTGGTTGAAGTCAACACGGACTAGTGGGGAGTAAAAACTAACCAAGCTCTTTGGCAATGGCCCAGGCTCGAGTCGAACGAGCATCTCCTGCCTCTCTTGTTTGGAAGTGGATAGTGGATGCAGGTGCACACTAAGTGCTTTGGGAATTCGTTGCTTTGAAATGAACTTGGGTAAGTAAGGGAGGTGCAAATTGAAATTGTATAAAATGGTTTGAATCCGAAAAAAGGTGCTTCAATTCTTTTTTTATGTGGCCCAGGCCCGAGTCGAACGAGCTCTCCTGCCCTACTCCATACCAATGACCTTCATCAGGGAGTGCGGTTGCACACCATGTGCTTCCAGGCCTCTTCTACCCGAAGATGAGCCTGGGTAAATAAGCAGCTTTGAAGTCTACTTTGACTAGCGGGGAGTAAAAAGTGGCGACATCATATCAGGATGGCCCAGCCCCGAGTCGAACGGGTTCTCCTGCCGTACTCCATGCTATTATTGAGCAGTTAGGGAGTGTAGGTGCACAACATGTGCTTACAGGCCTTTTTTGCTCTTTGAAGGACTTGGGTGGGTGAATGTGGTTGAAGCCGACTAGTGGGGAGTAAAAAATAAATAAGCTTAAACTTGATGGACATGGCCCAGGCCCGAGTCGAACAAGCATCTCCTGCCTCTCTTGTTTGGAAGTGATGAATCAATGCAGGTGGACACCAAGTGTTTCTGGCCTTAGTTACTTTGAAATGAACTTGGGTAAGTAAGCAAGGGTGGTGCAAAATTGGAATTGAATGAAAATGGTTTGAGTTTTTTTTTAAAAAGCAGCTCTGTTTTGTTAATGGCCCAGGGTCGAGTCGAACGAGTTCTCCTGCTGTACTCCATCGCTTGATGAAGGAGTGCAGGTGCACACCATGCGCTTCCAGGCCTCTTTTGCTCTATGAAGGACTTGGGTAAGTCAGTGGGGTTGAAGTCAACTCGGGAGTAAAACCTGGGGGGATTATGAGACATGGCCCAGGCCCGAGTTGAACGAGCTCTCCTGCCTTAGTCAATGTTACTGATCGATAAAGAAGTGTAGGTACACACCATGTGCTTCAAGGCCTCTTTTACTCCAAGCTGGGGAAGAGTGTGATTGAAGTCAACTTGGATTAGTGGGGAGTAAAAATTGAAGAATTCTCTGATGATGGCCCAGGCCCGAGTCGAATGAGCTTCTCCTGCCTTACTCCGTCTTAGCCCATCAGGGAGTGCAG
This sequence comes from Mycena galericulata, assembly GCA_029289565.1. Taxonomy (NCBI): domain Eukaryota; kingdom Fungi; phylum Basidiomycota; class Agaricomycetes; order Agaricales; family Mycenaceae; genus Mycena; species Mycena galericulata. Next base: position 91,218 of record JARKIA010000048.1, read on the forward strand.
GTGCACACCATGTGCTTCCAAGCCTCTTTTACTTTGAAATGAACCTGGGTAAGTGGTTGAAATAGAGTTCTGGTTTTAAAAATCCAGTCAGTGTCTGCGGATAGCCCAGGCTCGGGTTTAATGAGCTCTCCTGCCTTAAAAGTTATTCCGTGGTAATCATTCAAGGAGTGCAGGTGCACAACGTGTGCTTCCAGGCCTCTTTTGCTCCATAAATGACTTAAGGAGGTGAGAAGTGCGGGTGAGGTTAACTTTGGGTTAACTCTGACTAGACAGAGTAAAAATTTAGATGGTTCATGGTCACGGCCCAGGCCCAAGTCGAACGAGCTCTCTCCTCCTTACTCTGTGCTAGCTAGTCAGAGAGTGCGGCTGCACATCATGCTTCCAGGCCTCATTTACTCCACGATGAGCCTGGGTAAGTCAGCGTGGTTGAATTCCAAGTCAACTCAGACTACAGTGTTTAACAGGGAAGCGAAATGTTCAAGCAATTTCGCCATTCAAGAGGCAATGAGGTCGCAAACCATCAAGGATTTTATATATATCGCAAGGAGAACATCCTGGCTACCCCGTGGAACAAAGTCCTGTGTCAATTGCTCCTGTTCTCGTGGAGAACGAGAGCCATCTTTTGTAACCACCAAATTGGTCACATCACATGGACGCGAAATGCGCATGATTATCGCGCAGTGAGCCAACTATAGCTTCTGGGATGTCGGTATTCGTGATCCTCGCCCCCGAAAACCCCCAACTGTGCAGTATTATGAGTATTCATTAATCTAGGACTAGTGTTTTCCGGGTCGGGCCGGGCCTGAAAGCCCGGGGCTTGGGCCGGGCTTGGGTCGGAGAAAATCTCAGGCCCGACCCAACCATCGGGCTTGAGGCCGGGTCGGGTCGGGCTCGGGCCTAGGCCCGGGGCTTAGCAATAAATAATTATATAAATATATTAAATAGCAGATTTTGGCAGGAATTTGTTCACGGGACTACCAAGTAGCAGAAGGATGAATATGGGATGCAACCTGTTGTTATCTGTTGGAATTTGGCCTTGAAGTGAGAAGAACAACCCTGGAAGCCTATTTGGGAACGTGAGAAAGTCACTTTTGGTCAGCCAACTATCACGGAAATCCAACCTGCGGTTTTCTGTGTACCAATGGAATCACTCTACAGATAGTTTTATCACCTATCATTAAAATTTTTGGTGTAGGGTCTGACTACGGGAGACTAGGAAAAGCCCGGGACTAGGCCCCGGGCTTCGAGCCTGAGCAAATCTCAGGCCCGACCTTAGGCCCGGTTCAAATGGGCTTAGGCCCGAGCCCAGCAAATCACTATCTAGGACCAAGCCCGATGCCCAACTTTGACCAAATCCGGCAAATATGCATGGAAACAGAGAATTGGATCTCTTGGGCTCCCAGAAAGTTCTGTGGACGAATCCTTTTGCAACCAAGGGTTTTTTATCTATTAGTATTGTGTACTATAAACTTGGCTACATACAGTGCCCTGAAGGCACGGAACAGCGAATATTTCGCTTCCCCGTTGAACACTGTATAGCCAGAGTGGGGAGTAAAAACTTAATCACTTTTTTTGTAATGGCCCAGGCCCGAGTCGAACGAGCTCTCCTGCCTTACCGCATGTTCGGTCAAGGGGCTGCCAATACCCGAAAAATCTACTGCACGTCGAAATTTTCTCAGAGAGTCGGGGACCCCTCCCTCCCTCTCACAGCCACCAGATGCCATCAAATTCCCTTTTGGGAATGGCCTAAGATTCTCAAAAAATTCACTGCATAACAAGGTTACTCACAAGAATATTCAAAGCTTAATATACCAGTTTATTAAGGCCTTGTGGATTTTATCAAGCAGAATCCTCCTTCATTTACGCTGCTAGACTTGAGTATCCGCCGGTTTTGTGCATGTCGTCAAAATATGCAAGCCAACTCCATGAAAGTGGCTGGGGGTGCAGACTGTAGGTCGACAGGCTGAATTATGTTGCCCCAGACTGTTTCCACTCCAGAATCTTGTGTTCCCATTGAAAAGAGGTTCCAGCCGCCGGGCCGCGATCTGAGCACGTGCCAAATTACTTTGTTCGGAGTGGCTGTACCCCTGTCATCTCCCAAATGCAGTAATAATCTTTTGGTGTCTATCTCGCCAACCACTGAAATTCTGCCTTCCGGATATTGATTTTCGGAATCCCCACAGAAAACTAGCCTATAATTTGACCTGATGTAAAAAAAATCGGATCTTGACAGCCCCTTGTGTTCGGTACAGAGAGTGCAGGTGCACACCCTGTGCTTCCAGGCCTCCTTAGCCTATGAAGGACTTCAGTAAGTAAGCAAGGGTGGTGCAAAATTGGAATTGAATGAAAATGGTTTGAGTCGGAAAAAAGTGCGTTGATTCTTTTTTATGTGGCTCAGGCCCGAGTCGAATGGGTTCTCCTGCCTTACTCCAGGTTACTACTCACCGATCAAGTAGTGCAGGTGCACACCATGTGCTTCCAGATCTTTCTTACTTTGAAATGCACTTGGGTAAGTGGTTGAAATAGAGTTCTGGTTTTAAAAATCCAGTCAGTGTCTGCGGATAGCCTAAGCTTGGGTTGAATGAGCTCTCCTGCCTTAATGTTATTCCATGGTAATCATTCAAGGAGTGCAGGTGCACACCATGTGCTTCTGGACCTTCTCTATGCATGCTAACAAGAGGTTGATCAAGACATTGTGATTTGATTCAAAAGTGGTTCAAGTCCCAAAAAGGCACTTACTGCTCATAAATGGCCCAGGCCCGCGTTGAACGAGCTCTCCTGAGTCCTGCCTTGATCCATGTCAGGTACATTGATCAGGGAGGCAGGTACACACCATGTGCCTCCAGGCCTCTCTGCCTCTATGAAGTACTTGGGTAAGGGAAGTGCAAAATTGAAATTTTTGAATTGAAAAAAAAACAAGCAGCTCTGTTTTTGTTAATGGCCCAGGCCTGAATCGAACGGACTCTCCTGCATTATTCCATACCAACAACCTTCATCAAGGAGTGCAAGTACACACCGTGTACTTCCAGACCTTTCTTACTTTGAAATGAACTTGGGTAAGTGTTTGAAATAAAGTCTGATTTCAAAAATCCAGTCCATGTCCACAGATGGCCCAGGCTCAGGTCAAACAAGCTCTCTCCTCCTTACTTCGTGTTAGCTGGTCAGGGAGTGCAGCTGCACATCATGCTTTGGCTCTATGAAGGACTTTCACTGAGAGCAGTAGCCGCAGGGAGAGGCGTGCTGTGCCCAGCTGCTGGATGAGGCAGAGGTGCTGAGCTCTGTACCTTGGGCAGGCAAGGAGGAAGTGCGCGACCATCTTCGGGACGAGGCAGTGCGGACAGTCAGGGGAGGGGGCTAGGTGGAAGCGGAAAAGGAAGGTGTTGAGCCCTATGTGTAGGGAATCGCACCGTACATATGGCTTACGGTGATCGAGATGCTGTGATTTGATATGAAAGTGGTCCAAAAAGGCAGACATTTTACTGGCCAATGGCCCAGGCCCGAGTCGAACGAGCTCTCCTGCCTTAGTCTATGTTAGCTCCTGCTCAGGAAGTGCAGGTGCACACCATGTGCTTCCAGGACTCTTTTACTCCCAGGTGAGCCTGGGTATGTAAGTGCGGGTGAAGCCAATTTTGACTAGCGGGGAATAAAAACTAGGGCTCTGTTTTTTATGCTGGTTTATAAACATGTTTATAAACAGGTGTTTATAAACCCTGTTTTTATATCCCTGGGCCAGAGAGCCTGTTTTTAATTCCATGTGGCAGTGCTTTATGGAGGTAAGTTGGCTACAAGTCGACCTAAACTTTGAAGCAGTGATCATGCTCTACCACATTTCTAGATGCCATGGAAGAGCCACTAATCAGTTTGACCCTATATTGTGCCTAAATACTTTGAGCTTGAGTCAGAACCACCTGTTTCCAGTTTCCTTGTGCATTCATCTGGTTCAAAATCAAGGTTCAAGCATGATTTGGTCGCTCAAAGCTCCTCAGAAACTGGGGCACCGAATTTTACCAAAACTTCGCTGAAACATTGGGTTTCAGGGCTCCGCCGGCCAGTGTTTATAAACGGAAATTTATAAACTGTTTATAATAGGCCGTGGAATTATAAACAGAGCCCTAATATTAAAAACTGGGGCAACGATCTTGGGAATGGCCCAGGCCCGAGTCGAACAAGCTCTCCTGCCTTACTCCAGGTTACTGCTCATTTGGCAAAGAGTGTAGGTGCACACCATGTGCTTCCAGGCCTCCTTGGCCTACGAAGAACTTCAGTAAGTAGTGTGGTTGAAGTCAACTCTGAATAGTGGGAGGTAAAAATTGGGGAGATCTTCAGGGGGATGGCCCAGGCCCGAGTTGAACGAGCTCTCCTGCCTTATTCCATACCATAATGAGGGAGTGTGGCACACTGTGTGCTTCCAGACCTTTTTTACTACAGATGAACCTGGGTAAGTAAATATAAATTCAAAAATTGCAGATGGTGGGTGGAACAATCGGGTCTCCGCATAACGGGAGAATATTTTTAAATGCCATGACACTCGGACTTATCGCACGCGGAGCCGTCGGCGACTCATCTGAACGCCGGTTACTCCGTTTAATGGCGGCGTGGGAACTCCGACTCCAAGTTGATGTCAGTGTTACGTTAGGAGGGCGGGTAGAGGGCGGCGTAGCGAGACGGAGACGGAGACGGTTGTGCGTTGATGGCTGTCGGGTAAGTGTTGTTGAAGGTATGTACTATCCGCACATTTGATCGAGTTTTGGTTGATTTTGCGGTGGGGTGGGAGGAGAAGGTCGCACGGTGTGGAGGGGTAACTGAAAGCTGGAATGTAAAAACAATGTAAAAAAAGGAATTTAGTGATTCGAGTTTAACGCGTTGTTGTTAGCGGGAGAGGGCGCGCGACGTTCGTCGATATGTCGGGGTCTGTCGGGGTCTGTCGGGTGCTGTTGGCACGGAGGAATCAGATGTCGAAACGAAAGCCGGGCGGAACGGACTCGGAATGACGGTGCGAGTGACGCGCTGCTCGACGCGGACGCCGGAAACCACGGAGCGGCTCTGAGTCGCGGGCCGTTTCATCCGAAATGAAATCAAGTCGCCGTAAATGCCGGGATGGTGCCTTGACAACGTTCCTTACTTCTGTCACCGTTCTGTGCCTTCGACTCTCGCGTTCATCGAGCTTTATGAAGTTCGAGTCCGAGTGGTGGGACTGGAGTCAATCTGGAGTCAATAAATACGCGGTGCCGGGCAGGTGAAGGCGACAATGGATTCTTGAACGTGGGAAGCTGGGATGCTTCGTAGGCTATTAGGGGAGTTGTTGACTTGATGAATTCAATTGGGCTCTCGTAATTTTTTTGGTGCCCCTTCTGTTCTCTTCCTGCTCGCACCGACCGACGCTCCTTCCTTTCGTTTCGCTCGCACACACCGACGCTCGTTTACTACGCTCGTTATCCCCGATTTGAACCTGAGTACATATTACATACAGTTGGACTTGAAGAAAGGCCTAGGAGCGTTTTTGGGCGCCTCCCGCCGCGCACGTGGTGAGTCGCGTTTCCCCGCGCGATAACGAGAACGAGACGAGCTGACGGGGGTCGTGGAGCAGCAGCCTGCTACCATACAACACACGCTTGCAGTTGCATTGCGTTGCGTTGCGATACCACCCCGATTCGCTTCCGCTTTTGCTTCCGTTGGGACTAGTACCACTTCGTAGGAGCCTGAGAGGACTTGCTGCGATTCGAGGATGCCAGCGGCCCCGGAGCCGCCCCCGCGCTCGAGTCTGCGGCCTAGCCCGGCGCGCGCTGCCGCCGCCGCCGCATCTGGCACCGGCACATCGAGCAGCAGCAGCACCACCGTGCTCCCCGCCGCGCGCTCGTCGAGCCTCGTCGCTGCCCCGCGCAGGCTGCCTCAGCCGCAACTTGCGCCTGCGACAGCGAGTGGAAGCGGGAGTACGGGCACGGGCACGAGTAGGAAGCTGCCCGGGTCTGCATCTAGTCCTACGTCTGCGTCTGCGTCTACGTTTACGGGCCTAGGGACGCGCACGCGCACAACTGCGCCTCCTGCATCTGCCTCGGGGATATCTCCGCCCAAGCGAAAACCACCGCCTTCGACGACATCTATATCTACATCTACATCTACACCACCATCTACTTCGTCTGCTACAACTAAATCCATAGCGACACCGACATCTCCATCTCCATCTCAATCTAAATCGATATCCACAGCTACGGCTACTACGGCGAGATCTCCCTCTACATCTACACCTAAATTTACAACACCGACAGCGTCGTCGAGGAGCCGGACGGAGTCTACGTCTACTTCTACCTCTCCTGCGTGGGCGTCGACGGCGGCCTCGCGCAGCCGCACGACCTCTACTTCTGCACCACTCTCCCCTCCCCCTCCCGCCTCTTCTTCTTCCTCTTCGCGGAGTCGCACGACTTCGACTTCAACTTCGACGTTCTCGACACCTTCCCGCACAACCTCTGCTGCTGCCCCGCTGTCCCCGCTCCCTCCCGCCTCTTCTTCATCTTCCTCTTCGCGGACTCGGACGACTTCAACTTCAACGCTCTCGACACCTTCGCGCACGACCTCCGGTTCTACTTCCGCTTCTGCCCCGCTTTCCCCTCCCCCTCCCGCCTCTTCTTCCTCCTCTTCGTCTTTGCGGACTCGCACGACCTCGACCTCGACTTTGCCTCCAACGCCGACGACGCCCACGACACCCTCGCGCATACCCCTCCCGCCCTCTTCCTCTTCTTCCATCCCGCCCACGCCCACGCCCGTGCGCAGTCCCTCCGCTTCTACCTCCACATCCACATCCACGTCCACCTCCACATCCACCTCCACGTCTACCTCGACCTCGTCTTCCTCACTCGCATCAAAGACGAGCTCCCTGCGCGCCCCCTCCCTCCGCTCCGTGCGCTCCACCCGTTCGACGACGTCGACGTCAACAGCAACATCGACGTCGACGTTGGTGTCGGTGGCGTCGACGTCTAGGACGGCGTCGGTCGTTTCTACGGCGCGGAGTACGTCCGCGTCCTCTTTGATTGGAGCGGGGACGGAAAGAGTGGGAACGGAAAGAGGAATAGGAGGAGCGGGAGGAACAGAACGAGGGGCAACAACAGGCCTGGCGTCGGCGCTGCGGCACCGCGCGGAGACGACGCGGGGGGTGAGTCGGGAACGGGAGCGGGAGAGGGAGAGGGAGAAGGAGAGGTGTGTTTCTTTCTCTTTTTGGTTTTGGTCTGCGTTTTGGGTTGGCGTGGGGGTGTTGGGTTGGCGTTGTGGTGGGGGGGTGTGGGGGCGTGTTTTCGGCGCGTATATGCGCGTATACGCACTTTCTGCGCGCATATATGCGGTTGCTTCGCGCATACATATACGTCTTCCTTCTCCTCCTCTTTTCTTCCTTTCTTCCTTCCTTCGCCTCCTTGCCTCCTCTTTTCTTCCCCTCTTCTTTTCTTTTCCTTTCTTTGACTTGCACTTGACTTCGTCCTTCCCTCTCCTTTCCCTCCCTTCCTCTTTCCTTCCTCCCCCTCCTCTTTTCTTTCCTTGCTTCCTTCCTTCTCCTTCTCCGTCTCTTCCACTTGCACTTGCACTTCACTTCGTCCTTCCTTCTCTCTCCCTCTCCTTCCCCTCCTGTTTTCTTCCTTCCTTCCTTCCTTCCACTTCCCTCCTCCTTCCTTGCTCCCTCCACCTCGTCCTTCCACTTCCCCTCCTTCCTTTCTTTCCTCCCAGGGCGATCATAACCCCCTCCCCCCTTTTTTGCCTTTTCTTTTGTTGGTTGGGGCCTTTTTTCGCGCATAAATGGCGTGGGTACGTACGCACGTACATCCAGCTGGGGGTTTCGCGCAGCTGCATACTTACTTATTCACACTTTCTTCGCATATATGCGGTTGCTTCGCGCATATATTACCCTTCCCTCCCCCTCCTTTTTTTCTCTTCCCGTTCTCCTCCCGTTCTCCTCCTCTTTCCTTTCTCCCGCTTCAACTTCCACTCCGTCCTCCGTCCTCCCTCCTTCGTCCTTCCCTCTCCTTCCACTTGCACTTGCACTTGCACTTCGTCCCTCTCCTCCTCTTTTCTTTCTTTCTTTCTTCTCTTTTCTTCCTTCCCTCTCCTCTTTTCTTCCCTCCCGACGCGATTCTAACCCCCTCCCCTCCCTTTCTTGCCTTTTGTTTTGTTGATTTCGGCCTTTTTTCGCGCATACATGGGGCGTGCGTACGCACGTACATCTGGCTGGGGGTTTCGCGCGTACACGCGCGTGCTGCATACTTACTTATTCGTCGCGCATATACCCCTCCCTTCCCTTCATTTCCCCTCCTCTTTTCTTCCTTTCTTCCACTTTACTTTGTCCTTCTCCTTCCACTTGCTCTTTCCTTCCTTCCCTCAGTATTCTAACCCGCTTTCTTTTTACAGAACTAGAACGCTCTCCGCATCCACTTCGACATCCGCCCCCGCCTCCGCATCCTCTTCGACTTCCACATCCACGTCGGCGGCCTCGCCCTCGAGGTCGTTATCAGCGTCTGCATCCACGCCCGCATCCCCCACGTCGGCGTCGCGGCCAGCGGCCTCCGCGTCGAGGTCGTTATCAGCGTCTGCGTCAGCGTCAGCGTCTGCGTCGGGCGTCCCTCCTACATCGGGATCGGCTTCGAGGACCACTCCCACTTCGACTTCTACGTCCACACCCTCCACGCCCGCCAAGATACAAGTGACCCCCGAGCGTGCGCCGCAACGGCCGCGGGTGTATACGTCGGGTTCCGTTTCCACCTCCGGTCTTCCGTCCACTTCGACTTCGACCACTTCGACTTCCACTTCGACTTCGACTTCCACGTTGCGCACCACCACCAGCCCAAGCCCTAGTAGGAGCACAAGTACAAGTGCAAGTAGGAGCACAAGCACACCGACGAGCCCAAGCCCGAGCGCCCACGTACAGGCGTTCGCGAGCGCGCGGGAGGCGATTCGAAGGGGGAGGGAGCGGAGTGGGGTTGTGGCGGCTACTGTTGTGAGCTCTGGGGGCAGAGAAGGGGGTGAAGGAAAAGGAGGGAAAGAGAAGGAGAAGGAGAAAGAGAAAGGACAAGAAAAAGGAGGAGGAGGAGGGGGAGGGGGGGGAGGGGAAAGCGAGTACGAGTGGAGCGCGGTGAGCGCGGGGGAGGAGGGTGCGTCTTCGTTTTTTTTTCCCCTACGTATGCTCCCTCCCTCTCCTGCCTCGTTATTTCGTTCGTCGCGCGGTACTAGTGCTGACGACCTACCTAGACCCACCCGCGCGAGGTCCGGCGTTTGGAGCGTCGGCGCCGTCCGCATCCACCTCATCCGCATTCACATCTACGTCTGCGTCCTCGTCAGGCCCATCGACACCAGCACGCGCAGCGACGCCCCCGCCCCCGCGGAGCCGCAGTCGCAGTCGGGGGCCGGAGAGGGAGGAGGGAAGGGATGTAGGAGCGGGAGGTGTGTGCTCGTTCGTTTCGTTTTTATCTTTCCTTCCCTCCGCGCTTTCGCTTTCTACTTTCCTTGCCCGCTTGCCTCGTTCTATTAGTTGCTCGTTTGCCTCGTTCCGTTACTCGCTCGTCCCTTCTTTTGCCTCCGTTCCATTACTCGCTTCTCTCTTCTTTTGCTTCGCTGCGATACGATCTTTTACGCGTCTTCGTGTCTTGTGCATCTCTTGTGGGAGATTGGGCCGGGCTGGACGTTGCCTTTCCGTCGTTCCGTTATGCGCTCGTCCTTTCTTCTTTTACTGCGGTGCGGTGCGATCTTTTGCGCATCTTCGTGTCTTGTGGGAGATTGGGCTGGGCTGGGCTGGGCGTTGCCTTTCCGTCGTTCCGTTACGCGCTCGTCCTTTCTTCTTTTACTGTGGTGCGATCTTCCGCGCGTCTTCGTGTCTTGTGGGAGATTAGGTTGGGCGTTGGGCAACCATCCCGCTTTTTCATCTTGATTCCCATCTTCCTTCGTGGCAATCGCATCCTATGATTGTGTATCGCCATTTCTTCTTTGTTCGCGCTGTGATTGTGTTTTGCGGTGCGATGTTTTGCGCGTCTTCGTATCTTGCGTGATATCCCGCTGCTTGTGATTTCTTGCTTTATTTGTTACAGCGCTCTCGTGCGTGCGTGCGTCACATTTCTTCTGAGAGATCGGCCTGCGCTGGGCATTGGGCAACCATCTCCCTTTTTTTTAAAAATCATCTCGATTCCCGTCTTCGTGGCAATCACATCCTATGATTGTGTATCGCTCTTTCTTCTCTGTTCGCGCTGTGATTGTGTTTTCACGCTCCGCGCTTCATTTCGTTCTGTTGTAACATGTGCTTTTTGGCGTTCCTATTTCTACTTTTGCGCCTGCGCGGATTCCCCTCACACCGCGCCTGCGCATTATCCTTGCGCCGCTCATCCATCACCTTCCAATTCATTATAATCATCCCACGCCGACGCCCCCACCGCCACCCTCCCACCCATGTCTTCGTCCCCTCGTCGTCGTCTGAGGTGCTATCTTCGTCCTCAGCCTGATCACTGATCAACCGGCGACGAGACGAGACGAGACGGGGGGATACTTGCACGCACGCACGCACGGTACTCGGTGTATGGGATGCGATGCATACATGATGGATGCCCGGGTCCACGTATATGTGTCCTATTCTAGTACTCCATTATCAGGGAGGGGTTGCAATTGTTCTTACTTCATTCCTTTTCGTCTTTCCCTCCCTTCTGTCGCGTTCGCCGCTGTGGCCCGCCCCCGCCCAGTCGTTCTGTCGTTCGGCTTGGTCGCTTTCTTCGCTTTCTACATTTCCCCTTTTATTCATTCGTAGAGCTAGAGAACCGATACACGATACCCGTTCCTCATATACCCACCCGTCCCATAATCCTAGTCTAATCCTTCCCTCCCTCTTGCGCTAATCTAATCCATCATGTCCCTCACGCTCTTCACCCCATACCCGTCCTTCCCCGCCCTCCCGTCCGTGATGCTCACGCCTCTCCCCCCTCTTGCAGATGCAGTACATGCCTCGAACACTACGCATCCGAGCCCCACTCAAAGATTCCCAACGGTCAACGGGCACCAGCCGAGCTCACCCTCGGCTTTGCGTCCTCGTCCGCGCTCGCCGGCGTCACCCTCAACAGCCCGCCCGCGCTCGCCCGGGGCACAGAAATCGTCTTCGATACCCTTGCCGATAGCACCGAAGTCACCCTCGGCGCCCTCAACGCCCTCGACGCCCTCGACCCCAGCACCGAAGTCCCCTTCGGCGACGCGGCCAGGGTCGCCGCCGCCGCCGCCGCCAAAGTCGCCCGCGCGCGCACGGAGCGTGGATCGCAAGTCGCCGTCGTCGTCGCGTACGGGTACGTGTATTTCTTCGTCGCTTGCGTCCAATATGTGCGCCCCTATCCGCATATCCGCCGGCGAGTATCGTCCGCGGGCGACGCTCAAACGTGGCATTTCGTGTTTGATGTGTCCGAGACCCGACGTCGCTTCACGACGACGCCACGTTTCGCGAGCTGAGTCGTTTCGGGTGGCCGTGCTCCGGTAGCGTCGCGATCATTCAGGGGCATTTTCTCGGTTGCTATGCCTTATTACGTACTTTCCACTTTTATTTCCCGTCTTTTCTCTTTTGTTCCTGCATGCCACTTTATGCTCACGAACGACATACAGCGTCGCGCAGCCGCGAGCGCGCTACGGTTCTGCGCGAGGACGCGCCCGCGCTTCCCTCGTCCTCGACGCCGTCGTCCGCGAGCGGCTCGGCGCACGGACATGGGCATGACGCACGAATCAATGACGGCATGACTCGCTCGCGCTCTGTGCCCGGCGGCATCCCCACCTACGTCGACGAGCGCACGAATACAATGGCGGCCTCGAGTTCGCAGGCTACTGCGTCGGCGCCGAATCTGCTTTCGCAACACACAGGCAACAGCTCCGGCGGGCTTCCGGCGGGGAGCACCGGACCGCACCCGACCAACGCACACATCCCGCTCGCGATGCAGGCGCGCCCGCGCAATGCCTCCGACTCGCGTGCGATCCTCGCGACAGCCGCAGCCCGCGCCCCGGGGTCGCCGCCGTCGCACACTCTGACGTTGGCGCAGGACGGGCAGGGACAGTATGCGTACCGCGACGCCGCACCAAGCCAGCACGGGCGCGCGCCGTCGCAGTCGCCCAAGAATGCCCAGTCGGGGTACGCTTCGGCGCGGCCGCGGACACCCGAGGCGGGAGTGGTGCGCCGGCCGTCCGCCGGTGCTCTCGAGCGCCAGGGCTCGCACCGCGCCGGGGGCTTGGAGCGCGAGGGTTCGTTCCGCACCCCCGAGCTTGCGCTCGACGTGAAGCGCCTGCTGGCCAAGCCCGTGTCGGTGTCAGGGGCGCGCGGCCGCGCTGACTCGTCCGACGGTGGGAGCACGGGCGGGGAGGGCCTGCACGAGGCGGGAACGCATCTGCGGCGGAAGCGGTATGACACGGCGGGGCGGCTGGTCGGGCGGGTGGAGGAGGACCGGGAGGAGTCGCGCGGGACGCGGAGCGAGGATGACGCGGCGCAGCGGAAGGAGGAGCGGGCGCAGCAGCGTGAGCAGGACAAGAAGGTGCGGGAGGTGGCGCGCGCGCTTGTGGGGCCCCTCGGTGGTGAGGAGAAGGAGAAGCGGCAGAAGAACGTTTTGAAGCGGCGTCCCAGCGCAAGTCGCCCATCCACTGCCCCGAGCGCAACGGCGCCTGCGCCAGTGACAGTGTCGCCCGTCGTTGCGCGTGCAGGGCCGCCCGTGCTCCACCTCAATTTGTCCCTCAATCCAATGGGGATGCCGTTCCCTGAACGCGGGACCCCTCCTGCGGGGAGTCCAGGTGGAAGTGGAAACGGCAGCGGGCAGCTTACACCCGCCGGCGCGGTGGTCCAAGCCTACAAGCGCGCCAACAGCCCTGGGGCCTCCCCGATCCCCTCGCCTTCTTCTGGTGTCTTCAAGGACAAGCAGCGCAACGACGGGTTGCTCGCGCGCAAGGCAGAACCGCCGTCGCCACCGGTAACGCCGTACTATACCGTGTTTGGGTCGACATCCGGGCGGGTTGTTGCGGTGGGCGGTCCCGAGGATGCGTGGGACGGTGCGGGATCGTACATCTCTGCGTCCGCATTCCCGGGGTTGGACGGTCCGCGGAGTGCAAAGTCCTCGACGTCTGGGTCCACTGGTCGTACGCTGACACGCAAAGTCAGTGAGCGATGGGTTCGCAAGCGGGAAGAGTCGGAGGATGATCCGCGGGGACGCGGGAGCTCGCAGATCGATCGACGCGGGAAGAAAGGCGTGCGTAGTCGGAGTCGCCCGCCGGTGGAGGAGACGCAAAGTCCTATAGGCGATCCTGACTCAGGGTGGCCCAGTTCATCCACCTTGTCGCATTCGCGTGAGGACGGAGGCTTTGCGAATGAACCGCGCTCGCGCCGCTCGGAGCCTGCCCTCGGTGGAGGGAGCAAGATTTGGAAGCTGATGAAGCGCATCAGTACGGGCGGACTGAAGGAGAAGTATGATCGCGGGCCCCGTAGCCTGCCCCCCATTCCCCCGCTACCGCCCATGCCCGACCTTCCGCCTGTCCCACAACTTCGCAAAGACTATCCCAGTCTGGAGGCGAGAACTGCCATGTCGTCGGACGGGCATTCGAGCGAGGAGCCCGGTGCCTTATCGCGCTTCATGCAGTCGCGGACGTCGCTGAGTGGCTCCCACCCCACTCCACCCACTTCTGGCATACCGCGGCCTGCTGCGCGTACTTTACCGATGCCACCGCCTATTCCTGCCTCCCACCAGCCTCGCCCGAGCACCACAACCCGTTCTTCGTCTCCCGTTTCCTCCGACGTCGCTTCATCAAAATTCTTCCACAGAACGACAAGCTCTACGCGGTCATCGACCTCATCGTTGGGAGATGAAGCACCACCACCAATGCCGGATATCATCGGGAAGCACATCGTCCCGCCCAAGGACCTGTATAAGCTTGACTTCGACGAGATGGGGCCGAACCCTCCTGAAGATACGAAGGGGCTCGTCAAGCCGAAGGCATTCTTCGGCACCCAGAAGATCCGCATGCCTGATGACTGGACGATCGTCAACACTCCCGCCGAAGAGCATCCACCGTCGCTTCCTCTCCCGCCCCGTCGCCTACCCGTGCCTGTTTCCGCGAGGGACGCCAGTCGTCTCAGCGTTAACCGCCTCAGCCAGACGCCGAGCATCCCCGAGTTCTCGACCGTCGCACCCATCAACACCTTCGCGCCGCGCAAGCCTGTAGTAATGCGGGAGAAGCCCCGTGTCGAAAGCCTGCTTGCTTCCCTCGCGCCGGCGCAGTCGAGACACTCTACCATCTCGCACGACGACAAGTCTAGCCAGCACATCACGTCGCAGACAAGTACGATTAGTAATTCGTCAGCGCGCCAAAAGCGAGTGCAGCAGCGGTCGACCTCGCTACCGCGCGTCGCGCCTGAGCCGCTCACCTTCCGCGACATGTCGGAGAAGGCGGCGCTGGCGTTGACGGAAAAGGAGAAGGCAGCGCGGTGGGACGACCTCCTGGAGCGCAGCGAGCGCGCCGGGGGGACCATCCACCTTGGGACGTCCGACCAGCTTGCGTCGGACAACGTCTCGTTACGAAATTCGACGGCCTCCACGCAGCTCCTAAAAGGTCTGTCTCCTTTCTTTCCTTCTCTCGATAGACGCTGATTTTTGCTCGGCAGACTTTTAACTCAAGTCCCCACGAAAAGTTATGACCCGGACGGACACACCCGCGGCTACGATGACACTCATTTGTTACGCAAAACGATTTTTGTAGACACGATTATTTGGTCTGTTGTACTTCCTGCGGCGTCTCCGTGCGCTTGCTCTCCGCTCCCTGCTTTCACCATTTCGCTCGCTCTATTCGAAACTTCACTTGTACTATCATACCCAAAAGGTTCATCAATACCCGCTTACACACATTTACCTGTACTTACTTACCGACGTCGACATACGCTAGCCACCTTATAATAAATGTCGCTTGGTTTTGATTTGGAGTCATGTGCGTTACATAATTGCGGCGTTTCACTCGATTCTCTCCTGGTCGGACCAAGCGGAAGGACTCGGAGGCAAGCCGCAAGACGCTACTAAGATTGAGTTCTGAATCTTGGAGCGGCATGGCAATTGGGAGCAGTTGTGTACAGTATTGTCTGTCCCCGCAAACGCTGCGTTCACGTACAAATTGGCAGAGGTGCCGAGGAACGAGGAGGTCTGAAAAACTTGAATTTCAAGTTTGCCGAACGTGGCATTGTGACTCCGACTTTGGCTTTTTGCACCTACTTACTATGGCCGCGCTCAATTTGTTGCCGCCGCTGGATGGTCCGCCTTCACTGACACAGACTATCCTTCCTGAAGCCTGCCTTTCAGTCCCCCCGCTTCAAGCTCAGCGCTTATCGTTCAGTCAATTCATTGCCGCTGAAAGCCAGGCGGTTCAGCACTATGGGCAAGGTCAAGATCAACCTAAGGCGGTCAAAGACGCGGCCGGCTATAACGTTCTCGCTTCTCGCGTGGTTGGCTTTTTGTTCCCTGCTATTTGGAACATGCGACACAGTCTTGGTGATGCGCCTATGACCACTGGCAGATTTACGGCCGAGGAGTTGTGTCGCAAAGGGCAACACTGAGATATACGTTCTCGGGAGAATGCATATCGATCATCTAATCTGTTCTTGTGCGCTTCATCCTTCCATGTTCTGGGACTCATTGACATCATGCTACTTAGTTCATACCACCACCCCATTCCCTTTCTGCCTCCCTCCAACCACCCATCGCGCCCTTCGATGGACCAATTGGAGGATATGCTGACGGACGCAATTCAGGATTCGGTGACTGATCGTCGAAGCGCAAGGACCAGAGTACGTGCTCCCGGAGCGCTATCTCGGCCAACCTAATTCTCAATCCTCACTGTATTAAGGCCCTTGCCCTTGCCTGCGATGGCTATCATTGCATGGTAACGAACACCGTCGACACGAACTCATTCGAGAAACACAACCATTGAGAAACTTTGCTCGGAGACTCGGACTGGCGCCGCGGTTCGTGATGTCCAGACTTGTGATATATTCAATGAATCTAATCTTGCAAAACATCGAGCCATGCGACGACCACTGTCCACATCAAAAGCTCGTGTTAGTATCCCCTTTCCCGGCGATGAATACGAGGTTTATGCGATTTGCATGTCCTGCAGCGCCAGCATACGGGGGTAGCGCTGGAAATTCTTAAGATGTTTGGGCTTCAGGACGCTGTCGAGCGCCTTATGACCAGCAGCCGCGATGACACCGCATTTGCGATCGGAGTCCATGATCTCCTCAATATTGTCTCCCTCGTCAGCGACCTTCACGTCGCTTTTGATCGCCTCAAGTTCGCCTTTGAGCCCACTGCCGACGGTGAGGTACGGTAGTTCGTTGTTTCACGCCGGCTATCATACTATTAGCTCAATGCTGCCACAGCCCAATACGTTTCTCATTGTCTTCGCCTATTCTCAGAGATCTCTCGGTTTGCAGAACCGAGTCACACTGACCAATTTCGCGCAAAAGCGCAAATTCAAGAAGGCCGGCGGTGTGCTTGAACTCCCCCTTCCGGAGCCTCGCCTATTTGCTCTTCACGCGGTGCGCCGCGCGCGTCCGCATATGTCGGGCGCCGCAGAAGGGATAAATCTAATGAGAAACCCGATTTCACAGAGAAACCCCTCAAATAATTTGAGTGTTATCAGGAACCCGGGTTTTTCAAGAAACCCCTCCAGCCGATATCCCCCATCAGGAAACATTGCCAATCCATACTGCTGGGCGCCAAGATAGACTGCCGTAGTCCTGGAGCGGAAACGTATGACCGGAAACGCGTTCGAAATAAACGATTAGGCAAATCTATCTCAAGGAAAATGACAAGTGTGTAAGGATTAAGATACACGGCCAGAGGTTAAATACACCCGGGTTTGACCTGGAGAGCTTTGCGCCCGATTAGTGATGTCCTGGCTTTGGCTTGGCCTGAAAGCCATGGCTTTGGCCCGGCTTCGAGTGGTTTGGCTCAATTATTTTGGCCTGGCCTGGGATTTCAGTGGCCTTGGCTTGGCTTGGCCTGGCTTTGGCCTGAGCCATGGCTTTTCATCAAGTTTATACCTGCATGAGAACGAAGGTGTGAAGTGCGCGGATAAAATTCTATGAGGTCTAGAGAGGTTCTAACCTCATTAGTATCTTATTAGATGCAACCAAAATGGCTCAGAGACCCTGTAGAATGGATGTTGAAATTTTTGTTTCGTTGGATCTACATCGTTCGCAGACCATTTGAGTGCGAGTCTATGATATTGGACTTCATCACAGCTCTAAATGGTGGAACAACTGATGGAATTACAACTATGGAGTCTAGGTGAATATTTTTCTCAAGATTTTTTTGACCAATGTTACCGCACACAGAGGGGGGGCCAGAAGCCTTGGCTTTTTGGCTTGGCTTTGGCCTAAGAGAGGGTCAAGCCAGGCCAAAAGCCGTACCAGGCCAAGAATTTAGCTTGGCTTTGGCCTTGGCACCAAAGCCTAAAAGCCATGGCTTTTTGGCCTGAGGCCAAAGCCAGAACATCACTACGCCCGATTAGTGCTGGCCATAAATACGATACGCCAAAATATATTTTGAATATATTCGAACACATACGAATACAATACGGCCCCAGGACCTCCACCAGAATATGAATACAATACGATATGGATATAATATGATACGTGTCCCATTGTATTCAAATATATTTGAATACTCTGAAGTTGGCTTTTGCCGCCTTCGGGCCTCCGCCGGGACACATCGGATCAATGCATTCTAGCGGCAGGCCTGCAAGCCGAGTCTGATCTGCACTGACCACCGCCGGTCCGGCCTCGGCTTCAATCAATCAATCAGGTGGTGTGATCAAAAGTTGTGATCCGGGGTTTGAAACACACCGACTATCAATAGTGGCTACCTGCTGGTCCCCAAAGAACCAATTCGTACATTAGGAGGGGCGTGCAAGGACCTTCTAACACTTTGGCAAAGTTTTGGTCCAGTGTGAGCCTCCTTTTCTCTGACTGCAGGTGGCTCAGAATATATTTGAATATATTCATATCGTATTCATATTCAGGCTGTTGAATATGAATACGATACACTAAGAATACGATACGGGCCCGCGGGGGTGAATATGATATGAATATGAATACGATACGCCATTTGCCGTATCGTGTTCATATTTGGCCAGCACTACGCCCGATATGATGTGCGTGTTAGATTGAGGTCATTTTTATTTGTGTACAGGTTGAAAAGTCAAACTACAACTCGTAGTTGAATGAATCGTTAGCCCGGGTTTGACCCGGAGAACTTTGCACCTGATATGATGCGCATGTTAGATCGAGGCCACTTTTATTTGTGTTCAGGTTAAAAAATCAAACTACAACTCGAGGTTGAATGAATCGCTAGACCCGGGCTGCCTCCACACCTGGTTACACTCACTCTCATATTTTGGTGGAGTCTCGAAGCCCCAGCTCGGGATCATCTTTCCGCGCTTAAGTGAGACTTTTGATCTCGTATTGATCGACCCCTATCTCTTGCTGCCTATTTTTCGTTCTTTCGATGGAGTCTCCAACAGAGCCAGATCCCCGAGGTAGGCCTGGAATTCAACAATTGTGGCTCCCTACAACGTGCCTGAACACCTCTGACTCGTATAAATGTGCCAAAGTCCTTACAAACCAGGAGGGATCACGAAGTGATCCCGGATCAGATGTGGTTAGGCACCCTGAGCCGACGCGCAATCCTTACACCGGACATCAAACCATTGATGCGGGTAAGCAACACCTCTGCCTGGCTCGCACCACTATTCAGCAGATTGTTGGTTGAATTAAGTGTGATATAAACACTATAAACAATTTTCTCTTTGCACCGAGTGAGCCGGCAAAACCCGTGGTACCATTTATGGCCGTGCCGTGGACTGTGCCGTTGTGATAAGGACCGTGGTGCTACAAGTGAGCTGGTGGTGGTAAAGGTAGTGTCGTTCGGCCAAAGGGGGTTTGTTATAGAGTGGAGTCCACTTTATAACATGGGGCAGAGGTGCTGTTGTGTCCGTGGGGTGTGGTTAGCAAAAATGGGTCAAAATAATGAAAATAACCGTCTTCTGGGTTTATATTTTCTGGGAATATTCGGTGTTTTCCGGGAATATTTCCTTGTAAAACGATGTGTAGTCCTAGCTGGATGAGCAAAGTGAAGGAGCGGTGTAGTGGCTTCAAGAGATAAGAGAAGGAGTGTGTGTGTGTGGTATTTCCAAATGAGTGTCAAGAGCTTGGTACAAAGGTGGTGTGATCCGCTGAGACGGGGGCTCTCGAAGTACTGCGGGAAAATATGCTATCTAGCCGCTAAAATGCAAGTGGACAAATGAACTATCCATTATACACTAACAACCAAATCACACTACAACCAATCACTCCTCTTGTATTGAGAGCTTTGAGTCGGGTAGTTCGGGGTTTGAATCAACAGTTTGTTGACCCTATAGCTAGTCTGTACTCGTAGGGGGTACTTGCTAAGATCGCTACTCAATTAAGGTGTCTTACTTGAGTAAGGATCTTGGATACTGTCTGGGTAGTTCTGGTCTTATTTCAAGACTAATGCGGTACAATGTACGATGTTTATAAAGTTTAATGACACTAGGTCGGGTTTGGGGTGTCTAATAGACGGGTTTGTGGTTATACACCAAGGTTTTGGATGGCTTTCGGCCTTAAAAGAGCTTTCGGCTCAGTACAGATGTTTGGCTTTTGGCCTTAAGAGAGCTTTCGGCTCAATATGATTCAACGAGACTGGTTCTGACGGCTTTCGGCCTTAAAAGAGCTTTCGGCTCAGTACTGATGTCGGCTTTCGGCCTTATTCAAAGGGTTTTCGACCCAGTTCTTGAGGTTTCTTATATTTTTAAGGTCTGATCCAAATCCAAATCTATTTCTGGTGCTAGGTGTCTGTGGGCTAAGCCCGAGCTAATCAAATCTAGTGGAACAAACAAGGACAACCAACTCTGGTGCCTGCCTCCAAGGGATATGCGCTCCCGTTCCTGCCCTTTCTGCCTCTTATTTATACTAAACCCAACCTGCTTACACTACTTGGTTTACGCTACTTGCTCTCTAATATGACTCCTACTGCTCCCTGCTTCCGACGGCGTCCCTCGTTCTTGATTGGCCAGTAAAGGCGTGCTCTGACAGCTGCACACGGTCGTTGGTTTGATCCATCAAGGAGCTCTTCTTGGCAACTGATGCCTTGCTCGAGTAAGGTCTTCTTCATCTGTGGCTCTATGTCCCAAGCCCGGAAGGGTCTTCTTCGTCTAGCCTGCCATCGTAGCTTCAATACGGTACCCCATAGTCATAGGTTAGCTCAACCCGTCTATCCATGGTTCAATTAGGAAGGAACCTAGGATGCCTTATCCGATTTAAGGATTATCGCGATCTCTGTAGTGATGTTGGTTGCCTAGATCCGGAATTGCTGGTTCTATTCTTGGATGCTATCCGTCTTGGCAGTATCTGCCTTCTCTCAGTAGCCATTCCCATCATGTGGCCTGAACGCGCTAGTCCCTTGTGTCAAACACAGACAATCTTAGTCTAGTCAATCTTGTATGAAGGACTTGGGTCCGCCACTGTGCAAATATAATAGTTTCCTTCCCATCTCCTTGGTAAGTGTCCCAGCAAGCAGCCTTAGGCTTTATATAACCTAGTTTCTCTGCCACGATAGTCTAGTTCCTTACTCAAGTAAGACATATATTGGCCCCATTTGTGGAGGTACCGCTATAGATCCTCCCGGTTCATTCCCTAGTGCTATTAGACTTGTTAGGCTACTCGTTCGGAGCTCCCGAAAGCCTCTTAGGTATGTAGCACACATGCTTGACAGCTGGAAATGCGTAAAATGCGCAAATTCAGGTGTACTTGATTACACGGCTTATCACCGCTGGTTGATTGATACCTAAGTACACTAATTCCTGCTCCTTTTATACTCTTTCCTGCCCCCTGAATTGTTCTGACTCGCAAGGTCCAGCCGAATCCTCGTCATTGTCCCAAGTGAGTCGAAACATGCTGAAATGGGGCAAATATTCCGGGAAAATATATTTCATGTGGCCATTCTGGGATCACCACATGGAGGGTAGGTTTTAGGTGAGTTTTAGGTGAGTCAAGGACGGCTCCGGTCGGTTCTGGAGTCATTTCATGGCCTTGTGGCAGCCCTCGAGGCATTTGTGGCCACCAAATCCATACTTGCACATGGTTCTGTGTCATTGGTTTCCGTAAGTTGTGGGGAGGCACGTTTCAGTTACACAAGTCGTCCTGTATTCGGCTGTGGCGCTGTCCTAGGCTTGGCAACTGTGAATGTGGGGGAATATTTCCGGGGAAATTGGGGAATGTTTAAGTTTCCATCGTGTTGTGTGTTTGTTTTAAGGATTGTTGTAGTCGTTCCCTGATTAATGGCAGGGTTCGCCTGTCTCAGTAACCCAGACGTTCCGGTGTGATCCGTGATTGACAATCGGAGTTTGAAAATGAAGTGCAGAGATCACACCGGAACGTCTGGGGCATTTGGTATAGCAACACCTACCATCGAGTCACATCCCTCATCCTCCCTCCCTCCTGTGCCTCCACCTGTCTCGGTAACCCAGATGTTCCGGTCCGGGTGATCCGCTAATTCGGTTAAAATGATGGACGCAACACCTGCCAGAACGTCTGGGGCATTTGGTAGTGTGTTACCCCCCATGGTGTCACGCTCTTGCATGTCACGCAATCCTCAATATCGCGCCGTATATACTTCAGGATGCTCATGTTACCCGTAAATGACTTCAAACTACTAAGACTACACACTTGTCAAGTTTCCGATTTTTCGTGGCACACAAGACCTCAAATTGAATGTAAATGACCTGAACTGGCCTGAAAACAGTGCAATTTTGAGCAGCCCACAGGACGCGAAAAAGCACACAAAAAAATACGGAAAAATGGGGAAGGCCATCCCAGGATGCCCAAAAAAGAGTGGAACCATCCATTGGGGCGGAAACGGGGCAGACAGGATGAGCAGAGGGATGTGACACCATGGGGGGTACAGGCCACCAAATGCCCCAGACGTTCTAGGAGCGATCCCGTCCATCAATTTAGCCGAATTCGCTTAGCCCCATCACGACGGGATCGCTCCCGAACGTCTGGGTCACCGAGACAGGGGTTTGCAGTTGGTTGAGAGGAGGGGGATATGCTGAATATGTCCGAAAATACGATGATTTTCTTGGAAAATGACGAAGTGTTGATGGTCTGGGAGTCTCCGTTGGGTCGTATGTTCGTTTAAAGAATTGTGGTAGTTATTCCTCGTCAATGTCCAATGGGTTTGGGTTCATGGTTGGTCGTAAATGAGGGGAGTTTTTCCAGGAAAATATGAATATGTCCGAAAATACGATGATTTTCCCGGAAAATGACGAAGTGTCGATGGTCTGGGAGTCTCCATTGCGTTGTATGTTTGTTTAAAGGATCATGGTAGTTGCTCCTGGTTAAGGTCCAATGGGTTTGGGTTCGTGGTCGGTCGTAATGAGGGGAGATTTTCCGGGAAAATATGAGTAGTCTTTAAATGGTTACCTGTGAATGCCCGATTAAGACAAGTCTTGATGGCGGTGTTTGTACCGTCTTTGTGACGAGAGGGCATGCGCAGAGCGCATATAGCCCTCACACTGTTGAAACGGTGCACTTGTCTATGGTCTTGAAAGTGCGACTGCTAATGAATGATGCTCTAACACCACACAAAACAACCAACACACACACACACACAATGCTACAATTGAGTTCGGGTCACCCTGAAGTATACAGGTAAGATTGAACCTCTCAAAGGATTGGATTTAAGGGAAAGTTGTGTACAAAGGCCTAGTAGGACTTCGCAATAGTTACAGTAGTCTTTGAACGACTAAAGAGGTACAAACTTCGATACGAAGTTGGCAAGGGAGGGGGAAAGATGACTCCTAGGACTCAATCGTTGAGCTTTCAGAGGGTTTGTCTAGGCCAATCGTTGGTCCTAGGACAGGATTTCTACACTCAGGCAGACTCAGGAACACTCGGGTTCTGATTTCACACAACTTAGACTGTCACCGAACACTCGGGAACGATGCTAACAGTTGACCTGTGGTAACAACCAACAGGAACCTTTCGTTCTCAGAGTATTGGTACGACTTGGCGTGAACTCAACACAAGCACTCCGTGAATGCCAACAAAACAACACTTCAATTTGAACTACACACAAAAGAGACGTCCAATAACGAATCTCCGCGAGAAGCCCAGACAACACCAACACCTTTATGTAAGCTTGACCCAAACTGGCAGCAATACGGGGCAGGGGATGCAGTACTGGAATGCGGAATATTACAGGCCTTTTATACTACACAGAGAAAACAAACAGTAATGATAAATGAGTAATGGAGTGGGGGTCTCGGGACAATAAATATAAAAGTACAACGGCTGCCGTCTTGTTTCGTGAGTCCTAGGACTGGATCGTCATCCTAATTTGTCCTCCTAGGACCCATATATGGGTATATTGCTGATTCCGAGGATGCTGGCTTTCAACGTAAGCCCTTCCCCAACTGTTCCTATTGGCGCAAGGAACCACCTTGCTGATCCTTATATCTGATATCCCCAACTAGGATATCAGCTGCTCCGAGCACCCAGCCGCCGTCTTACGATTAAACTCGGCTTGTGGGGCCACCACCCGAAACTCCGATAGGATGACGGGATTTGATGTGGTAAGCCGACGCGCAACGCGTCCGGCTTCTTCGCAGGTTGTCTACATGTTTAAATGTCTAATTGACTCTGCGGCGCTCTGATTCTGTACCCCTAGGACTCAACAGAGTCCCTGTTTTGAGTCCTAGGACTCAGTTTCGTAGTATAGAACCCTTGAATATGACTCCTAGGACTGGATTATGCGTGCCAGAACCTTCCTAAGCGACCCCTAGGACTCAATATTGAGTCCTAGGACTGGATTTATAGACTTTATGAGTGACTTTGGCACCCCTAGGACTCGATATTTGAGTCCTAGGACTAGTGTGTTGTCCGTCCGGACTGTATATGTTTATCCCTTGGTATGATATCTAGTAGGCCGATAGTCTTAATCTTTATAGATTATTATACCGACTCCATGGTTATAGAAGAGCCAAGTGGTAACAGATCTTTAGACCGACTTCTCCGTACATCGATATTATAGTTAGCCACTCGGGCTCACGCTAACTCTTCTTGTATACCACCGACGAGAGGTACTAGTAATCGTACTAGAAAATGCAAAAATGCATGATTTCATGGCTGCGCAAATACGTGTCGTATCACTGTCCCATCGGAACCTCTAAGATTGACTGCACGGCCTGTTTAGGGCACAGCTGTGCCATGGAAAAGCCATCGATTCCACGGCCATGCCCGTCACAGGCACGGGTGGCAGCCCTAAGCTCCGTGATGCATTGTCAACCAGATGCTGAACTTGTACACACTTGAAACACTAGAAGGACCACCCATGATCCATCAGCGGAAGATTCAGTGCACATTGGTTGCAGTGGTTCATACCCAAGAGGAGGACATCACTGTCCAAAACTCAGATGGCAGTGGAAACAGAGTTGGGGATAGCTGAGAAGGTGGCAAACAGAGTTGATGGTGCAGATGATATTGAGAAGGTTGGAGAGGACAAGTAGCATGTAATATTCAGTGATACTGTCATAAAAAGTTCATGAAGTTTTTACTCCCTCCCAGTCAGAGTCAATTTCAACCATGCTCACTTACCCAAGTCCTTCATACAGTAAAGAGGCCTGGAAGCATATGGTGTGCAGGGGGCAACCACTAAAATGATTTCCTAAATTGGGTGGTACTATGTTCTAGTATGGCTTTTGATAGACGTGAGCGGCACGTTGATGGTACATCAAGGCTATCAATTTGCATACGCACTGATGAGATGAACACTCGTTTTTCTCTTTCTCGCTAGTTCACAATCCAAGCTATGAGTAGTTACAGTAACAGCCATTCATAGGCTATACTCTCCCTTTTATCAATGAAACACCATCCACCAAGAGCAGGCAGAGATACCCAGAGGCTGCAGTAGCACAGGAATTGCTGTAAACCCCCGTAAACCCTCTGCAGATATATCCCGCAGGGACAGCCATGTAAGGGTGCATAACTATCCGACACCTAAGTTCAAACAGCATACCCAAATTGATGGCCTTGATGTACCATCAACTTGCCGCTCACATCCATCAAAAGCCAAATACTAGAACATAGTACCACCCAATTTAGGAAATTATTTTAGTGGTTGCCAGTGTGCACCTGCACTCTTTGATGATACCCAAAAACTGGATGCCCTCAACACACCTAGTAAAGTAAACAAAGGCTCATAAGCAGATAAAGGCCTTTGTTGGCTGTCCTTTGATTGCTGAAGAAATATTTTGCCTTACTCAAAGTTGTTTACACACTACAAAATCATGTATTGAGGTAGTGCTACACAGTACACAGTACAACAAGACATGGGCTACAAGGGGAATATTCTTTTTACGTGTTGAAACATGCTTCTTACATATAGGGAGAGGTTGAACTCAGCAGTACCCAAATATCAAGAAAGGGTGACATTGACAGCAGATAGAAAGGAAATCTTTCACATTGAAAGATGCCTCAAATCCATGATACAAAATTTAAAGAGGGAATCAAGAGGTACAGAGGACATAACTGGTACAGTCAGAATGGCAAGTCATACAGATATGTATCAAAATTTACATGGCAACCATTGCTCCATGGATTGGTTCAGCCTCCTCCTCTTCACTGTTTGACTGAATAGTGTGTAGTCCAATAGGTGATGCCTCTGGTAGTGTTGGCACATGTAATGTATCCAGATATTCGAATTTTTGTTCATTGGCAGCAGCAAGTCTGCTATCAATTTTACCCATATCTTTAGCCTGCAATGATCGTTCAAACAATGGCCATGCTTCTCTCCATAATTCTTCAGCCCTTGGCATATTTCCCTGCTGCTGTGCAAGATCTCCAAGACGTAGCATGCAGTCAGCTCTGCACTGATGAACATCCATATAAGTGAAATCTTCCAAGGCCACAATAAAGAGACTTTCAGCTGTTGAGGCATCTCCATTGTGGAGGAACACATCTCCCAGACACCGGAGGGCCTTATGTAGTGCCAGCTTATCATGTGATTTATGTGCAACTGCGACATAGGTGACTGTGCACATAGATGTCCAATGAAAATCCACGGGACTCCATCGGTTGCTATCTGACATTCTCTCAAGGCAGTAATTTACAATATCAAAAGTTGCTGTCCAGGACCACTGCATACAATCTTGAAAGAGAGGCTTTGCAATCACAGTATCTCCTTCTCTCAGGTGTAGTTCTGCTCTAATGAGTTCACAGAGTTTCACACCAGGAACATATCTGACACTGCTAAACAATGTCTCTGCTTTTCCAAGATTGTGGCATACCTCATTCTTTGGCCCCCCAATCAACATATCAATTTGGCTGATATTCAAAAATGCATGGGCATTGTTGTAGATATTGGTATCTGCAGATGTGTTTTGTGCAGTTTCAAGATAAATTCTTTTAGCCTCTGCATATTCTGATTTCAGCAGATGCACCTCTGCCTTTAAACTGATGAAGGCATAATCTTCATGGCTTCCAGACATGCCACAAGACCTCAAAAGCTCTCTTCCTTTGTGCAGGAGATACATAGCATATCTGTACATCCCAAGGTGCACACAGCAGCTGAATTCTTTCCCCACTGCTTTTGCCTCCAGATATAAGTTTGTGGTTAACTTTGCAAGCCTTTGTGCTTTGATAGAAAGTGCCCTTGCAGTAACTAAATCACCAAGAGAGGACTTCATGTGTGCATAGTATCTCAGAATCTTTGCCTGTAGCTCAGTAGCTCCAGTAGATTTGGCCAGTGCCAGCGCTTTCTCAAGAAATTGAATACTTTTGTGCTTGTCATTGTGTATTGCACCATGGTAGAATGCCACTGCATAATAGAACAGAGCTATTGAGTCTGTCAGAACTGAATCATCAATAGAGAATTTTCAACGCACATTCCAGTATTGGATCATTAAAATATTGAAAGTGGGATGTGGTCTGAGCAATAAGGGTTTCCAGATTGAAGATAGATCGATAAAGAAAGGGACTAGTCAAAATCTCTGTGGCAAACTGTACTTCCAGTCTGTGATCACCAGGTTTGGGCAAGACATTAGGAATCTTTTCCATCAGTATGCTTTGCCCAATGCTTGTTATGTGAGTGTAGAAATTGTTGAAAGAAATAGTACACTTGATGGTATCCACAAGATCAGGGTTTTGTGAATGCAGTCCTTGTAACAGCACCTGGTGCACATTGCCTAGATTCTGAGTTATCTGATTGATTGTACTGAATGCCTGGTAGGATCCTCGGTATTTTCCCTCAAGATCCAAAAGTGCATGAAAATGTTTCTGCAGAGGCTGGACCAAAGACAGTGCAGGAGGATGGAGATACTGCATATACTCTCGAATAGGTACCAAGGACTTGAGCCGTTTGTTATCATCACTGGATGCCAATGATGTTCTAAGCAATGCTACTTTGCATGCCCACATGTTTGGGATAGGGAAATTGCTTTGGAGAAGTTCAACATCTGAAATTCCATCTGGAAGAATTGAGAGCAGACTCAGTAAATCCTTTGCACCAGGAACTGATGTGAGCCTAGGACTTGAAAGAGAGATCCCAATAGATGCATCAAGATTGGATCTGTGATCATGGCCAGCAGAAAGCATAGAGGTTTTCTCTGTCTCCCACCGGGTCAAGACATTAGAGCAGCCCTCATAATCAACCAGATGAGCAATAAGATCCACTGCTAGAGGCATATGATCTGTCAAATGGAGTAGCTGATCAATCTCTTTGGGATCATGGATATCATCTGCAATATCTATAAACATTTCCCGAGCAGCTTCAGCTGATAAAGGTGCCAAAGGCAGCAAAAATGGCCGGGTCCACTGAACTTTGGCAGGTCTTTCTGCACCTCGCATTGTGATCTGCCAACAATCAGCAACTGGATAAGTCAAACCAGGGACTGCTCACTATCAATGCGAGATGATCAATGTCAGCAAGCAATGCAAGAAGCTCTTCAACACCATGACGAGATGTAAATGGTTCCCATGTTGTTTCCAAGTTGTCCAAGATTAGCAGACATGTTTCCTTTGCAGAAATATTTTGTATCACAGGTTTTGTGAGGTCTTTTCCAGGTTTAAGACCTAGATGAGCTCCAATAGGGGTGCTCAATTCTTGGCCCATCTCGCCCATCTGATATTCACCCATCTCTTATTTGTTCGAAATAAATAAAGATTTGATGATCCGACTAAGAAAAGAAAGAAACACTTCTTTGTTTGTATATAAGTAGTCAATGTGACTAGTTTTCCCTGCCATTTCCGAGATGCCCCATCAACACCCAGTTCTAGAAATCCGAATTAGCAATATTGTTGCCTGTCTGGAACCAGCGATAGGCTTGCTAACGTGTTCTTGCTCCGCATTCCTGTTCTGAACAGATTGTTCAGATCGCGCCCAACTGCAGTCTTCTTGCTGACCACGTCGTACACTGAGAGATGAGGATGGAATTGGTGAGGATGCCGATTGGATCCCTCGCGAAGCCGGGAGGAGATAGGCATCTCCATCCATCTGAGCATCAGGTGATTCAGATCATTTTTCTCTCTGCCGCCAACTGACTCACTGCGAGCAGTCCTCCGCTGGCCAGTTCTGCGTCAAGCTCTACCTTTGTTGGAGTCTCTGCATTCTCCTCTATCCAGTACACTATGTCTTATCAACACTTGAACTTGAATTTTGGCCAAAACAGCAATTCTTCTTCTGCTGAAACGGTTGCTCAGGGTCAAGCACTGAGAATTTATAAGGCACTAAAACCAAACACCAAGTCGAACGACTGAGTTTCCCAAACTCACCAAGTGAGATTAGACAACTCAAACAAACAACTAATGCTTAATTCCAACTACACCACACACTCCTAGTACACACACAGTCTTGACAAGCCTGACAAGATACGGGTCTTATTGGATCGATAGAAGATCCAAGGGACCAGGATAGAACTTAATTCTCCTTTAGATAACTTGGTTGGCTTCGCTTTTAAGCTTTCAAACGATTTAAGTTCCGGTCTATTTGATCTTAATGGACAGTTGTGTCAATTAAGTCGAATGGGTGGGGTTTATTGCAAGGTATAACGGCTATTAACCGGCTATTATTTGTTGGACGGTTATCCTGTCCTAGGATGCCACAAAGGTCTTCAGTCAATTTGCCACGGAGGTCTTCAGTCACTAATTCCAATCCACAACCAACTTGATTCAAAATGGAATACAAGCCCCAAAACAATGCCTTAAATACGTAAGGGCCAACAAGCTCCTCACTCTCTCGGGACAGATTTGGTGCTGTACTACACTACTGCTGGCTACTTATATACTCTACAGAATTATAGCTTACATGTCCGCTATTACAAGGCTACGGGTATTTTATAGTACAGTTTAGCCATCCGTTTATATTGTATGCGCACGTTCTGGCGCCCCATTGGCCGATTGTAGTTTCCCTTGTCTACTAATTTGACAGTTGCAACTCCTGGCGTACGATCATCATGTCACCAAATTAATGGTTATCCCCTAGGTGGAAATAATCCTTGATAACTCCTTGTCCCAGGTTCCCTTCTCGTTCTGGATCTCAGAAGTAGATAGCCCTCTTCAGTGGCTTTCTGTAGATACCCTGGATGATATGTTTTATCATCCAGACACTCGAGTTATATTGTGTAGAATTAAACCGCCATGATCGGTTGACATCCCAAGAAGCCATATATGGATAGAGCCGAATAATCCTGTTTCGGAATTAAGCGGTCGGTCCTATTTCGTGCAGATAAATTGATCAGGTGACTGGTCGCGTCGCATTCTAGTGTACAAAGCAACAACCACAAAGGTATGTTCCCTTCGACAAGTCCTTATTTCATAGAAGCAACCAAAATTACTAGAGTGGATAATGATAGCTCCTGAGTGACTGGGTCCTGCGGCTTCCATTCCTACTGTCAATAGGCTATGGGTGATGATGTGTGCGGCCTTTGGTCCTTATTCTAAATATGATTCCCGAGAAATGGAAGAAACCGTCATTAGAACTAGGGTCTCCAGACCTTGCTATGATTCGCGACTAATCCTTTTGAATCCCTTATTCCAAATCTGACCCTGAATAGAGGAAGAGACCGTCATTGGAAGTAACGCTCTCCAGAATTAGGTGCCTGTGTGCCTCGCAGTTTGTATGACCATTAGTTAAACACCTGGAGTAGATGTTAACCTTTGATGTGCGTGTTTATGCTTAATTCTAAGCACTTTGCACGTTTGGCAAATTTCACGGCTTATCACCGCAACACTTTCTTCTCCCACCCACTCACCCCTTTACCATCTGTACTACTTTGTACAACAGTTTCTCTCTGTTCAAATACTGAAATATGATCTCATTTATTCAGTAAGAAGACGAAATTTCGTCGAGCAAGCCCACCCGCCCAGCAGCGTGTTCTTGCTCCGCGTTCCTGTTCTGAACAGATTGTTCAGATCGCGCCCAACCTCCAGTCTTCTTGCTGACCACATCGTACCCTGAGAGATGAGGATGGATTGTATATCCTCCACTCGGGCCTGGGCCCTCGGCCAGCAAAATGTCTCCCTTTTTAATCCGCTTTCATATCAGATCAGTGTCTCAAGTTCTTGGTAGGTAGGTAGGTAGGTATATTCCGGCGCAGTCCCACTAAGAAACAACCGGGGCCCGTACTACATACATCGTGTCATGTGTATGCTACAGATACTATCAGCTATTGCGGAAAAGGACCAGACGTTTAGTCAGCTGGTGATCATGGAAATCCAAGTTACGGCTTTGGCTATGCCAACAGATCTAGACTAGATGGGCCCGAAAACTAAGTGCACTCAACACACCCAGTAACAAAGCCAATAAACGCTCATATTAAGATAAAGGCCTTTGTCTGCTCTCTTTTGATTACTGAAGAAAGATTTTGCCTTACTCAGAGTTATTCACACTACAAAATCATGTATTGAGGTAGTGCTACACAGTAAAACAAGACATAGACTACGAGGGGAATATTTTTTTCACATGTTGAAATGTGTTTCTTACATATAGGCAGAGGTTGAACTCAGCAGTAGCCAAATATTAAGGAAGGTGACATTGACAGAAGACAGAAAGGAAATCTTTCACATGGAAAATGCTTCAAGTATCTGATACACAATTCAAAGAGGGAATCAAGAGTGAGGATATGACTGATACAGTTAGAATGGCAAGTCATTCCAACACTACAATGCAACCATTGTGCCATTGATTGGTTCCACCTTCTCCTTTTCACTGTTTGACTGAACAGTGTCCATTCCAATAGATGTTTCCTTTGGTGGTGTGGGCACATGTAATGTACCCAGATATTCCAATTTTTGTTCATTGGCAATGGCAAGTCTGCTATCAATTTTTGCCATATCTTTAGCCTGTAACGACCGTGCAAACAATGGCTGTGCTTCTGTCCATAATTCTTCAGCCCTTGACATATTTCCCTGCTGCTGTGCAAGATCTCCAAGACGTAGCATGCAGTCAGCTCTGGAGCAATGAACATCCATATAAGTGAAACCTTCCAAGGCCACATTAAAGAGACTTTCAGCTGTTGAGGCATCTCCATTGTGGAGGAACACATCTCCCAGAAACTGGAGGGCTTTATGTAGTGCCAGCTTATTATGTGATTTATTCGCAACTGCAACATAAGTGACTGTACACATAGATGACCAATGAACATCCATGGGACTCCATTGGTTGATGTCAGACATTTTCTCAAGGCAGTGATGTAGAACTTCAAAGTCTGTTGTCCAGGACCACTGCATACATTTTTGAAAAAGAGCCTTTTCAATCATAGTAGCTCCTTCTCTCAGGTGTAGTTCCGCTCGAATGAGGTCACACCATTTCAAACCAAGAAGATATCCGACACTGCTAAACAATGTCTCTGCTTTTCCAAGATTATGGTACACCTCATTCTTTTGCCCACCAATCAACACATCAATATAGCTGATATTCAGGAAGGCATAGGCATTGTGATAAATATCATTGCCTGCAGATGTGCTTTGTATAATTTCAAGAACAACACTCTTGGCCTCTGCATATTCTGATTTCAACTGATGCACCTCTGCCTTTAAACTGATGAGGAAATGATCACTGTGGCACCCTGACATGCCACAACATCTCAAAAGCTCTCTTCCTTTGTGGAAGAGATACATGGTATATCTGTACATTCCAAGGATCTTGCAGCATCTGACTTCTTCCACTACTGCTTTTGCCTCCATAAATAGGTTTGTAGTCTGCTTGGCAAGTCTTTGTGCTTCAATAGAAAGTGCCCTTGCAGTAACAGATTCACCAAGAGAGTACTTCATGTATGCATATCTGACCAAAATCTGTGCTTCTAGTTCCATAGCTCCAGTAGATTTTGCCAGTGCCAGAGCCTTCTCAAGAAATTGAATACATTTGTGCTCATCATGGGTTAGGTCACCATGATAGACTGCCACTGCATCATAGAACATAGCTGTTGAGTCCATTAGAACTGAATCATCAATATCATGTTTTCAACTCACATTCCATAATTGGATCATTAAAATATTGAAAGTGGGATATGGTCTGAGCAACAAGGGCTCCCAGATCAAAAGTAGAATGATAAGCAAAAGGATGGCTCAAGACTTCTGTGCCGAATTGTACTTCCAGTCTGTGATTACAAAGTTTGGGTAAGACATTGGGAATTTTTTTCATTAGTATGCTTTGCCCATTGAATGTCATTTGCCGGTAAAAATTGCCAAAAGAAATGGTACATTTGATAGTATCCACAAGATCAGGGTTTTGCGAGTGCAGTCCTTGCAACAGCACCTGGTGCACATTGCCCAGATTCTGAGTTATCTGATCGATTGTATTGATTGCCTTGTAGGATCCGCGATACTTTATGTACAGATCCAAAAGTGCATGAAAATGTTTCTGCAGAGGCTGGACCAAAGACAATGCAGGAGGGTGGAGATACTGCATATACTCTCGAATAGGTACCAAGGACTTGAGCCTTTTGTTGCCATCACTGTATGCCAATGAAGTTTGAAGCAATGCTACTTTGCATGCCCGTATGTTAGGTATAGGGAAATTGCTTTGGAGGAGTTCAACATCTGAAACTCCATCTGGAAGAATTGAGAGGAGACTCAACAAATCCTTTGCACCAGCAACCAATGTGAGCCTAGGACTTGAAAGAGAGATTTCAATAGATGCCTCCAGATTGGATCTGTGATCATGGCCAGCAGAAAGCATGGAGGTTTTCTCTGTCTTCCATTGCATCAAGACATTAGAGCATCCCTCATCATTAACCAGATGAGCAATAAGATCCACTGCTAGAGGCATATGATCTGTCAAATGGAGAAGCTGATCAATCTCCTTGGGATCATGGATATCATCTGCAATATCTATAAACATGTTCTGGGCAGCCTCAGCTGATAGAGGGTCCAAGGGTGGCAAAAATGGACGAGTCCATTGAACTTTGGCAGGTCTTTCTGCACCTCGCATTGTGATCTGCTAGAAATCAGCAAGGGAATAAGTCAAACTGAGGACTGCTCACTATCAATGCCAAATGATCAATGTCAGCAAGTGATGCAAGAAGCTCTTCAACGCCATGGCGAGATGTTAGTGGTTCCCATGTTGTTTCCAAGTTGTCCAAGATCAGCAGACATGTTTCCTTTGCAGAAATATTTTGTATCACAGGTTTTGTGAGGTCTTTCCCAGGTTTGAGACCTATGTGAGCTCCAATAATGGCCGCTAATTCAATGCTAGTGGTAGCTGAATCACAGTGCACAAAGAACCGATGCTCATATCTTGTGGTGACATCTGGATGATGCAATGCAGCTTTTGCCAAGCTGGTTTTTCCCATCCCACCAGGCCCTAGAATAGCAATCCTTGCAGATTTCTGGCTGAGAATTTGGACAATCTGGTTGAGTTCATGGTTCCGACCACAGAATATCTTTGGTTTTGCTGGTAGCATTGAAAGAGACTTTGAGCTGAGAATCAAACATCAGCATCTTGCTGTGTTGTTGGTTTTTCGGGTGCGCGTAAGAGATAAGCTGTTAAGCTTGAGAGCACGAGAATTCCGGTTGATAAAGGCTAGGGCAGTGCCTAACAAACGGATGCCCTTTGCCGCTACATTGCGGAGTATATATACTACTACAGAAGTGATCTAGAATATTCTACAAGGTTCAACTAAGATGAGTAAGTAATGAATAAGCAGCCTCTGGAATATTCTCCAGCAGACCAGTTGCAACACGAAGAATCTCAACATGTGTGAATGTTGGTTACTACAATACCTGACTTGGGAGGTATGATACATCTAAATGGCAAATCAGAATTCATTCCAAGCTTGTTATGAAAGCAGAATAAACATACAGAGGAAGCACTGTCAGAAGCTGTTCCATCTGAAACTGCTGAAATCAATTCGAGCAGTTCTTTATGCATATTGTCTGCAGTAAGCTGTATCTCCTTGAGCCTGGTCAGAATGGTGGCTCCCGAGGCAATCTAATCAACATTTGAGTTCTAAAAAGCCTGAATAATTTGTTGATTTAACATTACCTTGAACACCTCCTGAGCATGCTGGACTCCAGCATAACAATCCTTGAGCAAGGTGCTCATTTCATTCTGGCGGAAGAACTGCTTGATTTTATTTCCACCCTGCTGTTCTTCAACATAAGCATGAATCTTGTGAATTGTTCTAGTGGACAGTATCAATAATACAATATCTGTTATCTATATAAATGGCACTTCACTGCATGAATTTCCCAACATGATCCAAGGTGGCTGGTGGAAGACTGCCAGGTGTCTCCGACTTTATGTGCAGATCCACGATAGCAAAGAGTACTTGGTGGATGTTTTCCATGAGTTGAACACAATCATCCTTGTTTTTCTTGACGTTCTGAAACTCTATGTTAGATTTTATTAGAACCATTACAGAACCTGTTACCTGGACCACGGTAATCAAGGACAGTGTCGTGTTTGAGATTGCCTGCACAAACGGTGTTCCAAACACATCATGGAGGTCATTTAGCAAGCCTATCACTGGTTCCAGACAGGCAACAATATTGCTAATGCGGATTTCTAGAACTGGGTGTTGATGGGGCATCTCGGAAATGGCGGGGAAAACTAGTCACATTGACTGCTTATATATGAACAAAGCAGTGTTTCTTTCTTTTCTTAGTTGGTTCTCAACAAGCCGTGAGCATGCTTCTAATCCCACAGGTTTCGGCAGCATGAAACAATAATAATATGGTTGCATTTAAAAAGTCTCAACACATTTCCATAGTCTGCATGTAATAAATCATTTCTGCAGCATAAGTAGCAGACATCCCTCCTGCCAAGTTTTACAGTACATCGTCGAGACTCTGCAGCTGCACTAGCAGAGTTGAAGAATCTAAGTTTGCTATCCGAAACCGGTCCAAAATTGGGCATGGGACATCTCTGCCTTCACACCGGAGTTGAGCAAATTTCTGGTCCATACAATTTGATCCGGAAACTATGGGAATATTGTTGAGAATTGGTCGGCCCGAATTTTGTCCCGATGCTCACCTTATCCTTTGTCCCGTTATCTGTCTTGAAATAGCGAGTTTCGTGAGAGGAATTGGGTCAAAGTAAAGCTTGTGAATCACCATTGATTTCAAGACGTATCAAATGTTTGCCGAAACTGACACATTCGGCTTGAATTTCGGCATGCTTGAAAGTTGCGCTTTCGCTCCCTGTCTGGGTACGATGCTGCCAAAATTCCAGTTTTCAGTTGTGCCAATCTCGGAATGCTGATAATTGAGGTTTCGGAGCCACTTTGGCCACGCTGCTGGCAAAATTCAAAAAAAATTAGTTATGCCGAAACTCAAGCCGAATGCATCAGTATCGGCAAACATTTGAGATGTCTTGAAATCAACGTTGGTTTATCAACTTTATTTGGACTCAATTCCTCTCACGAAACTGACTATTTCAAGATAGATAATTGGACAAATGATATGCTGAGAATCTGGACAAACTTCGGCCCGATCGATTCTCAACAATATTCCCATAGTTTCCGGATCAAATTGTATTGACCGGAAATTTCCTCAACTCCGGTGTGCTTTCGATGGACTGCCGTGATCCTGCGAAAAATTCAGGGTCAGATTCTCGTGAAGGTCAATACAGCCAGTTCTCTCTTGGTTGGGCATCTGCCTTGTTGCTCTCATGTTCGAGCAGCGAGGGGGTCCGTTGAAGAACACAGTCTGCCTTGCTCACCCTGCCCAAGATGGAATAATAAGTTGAGGTCTGTGTGTTGACAAGAAGCCAGCAGGGAGTTAGCACATAACGAGCTCGGCAGACACGACTGTAGTTGCGCGGTGTTCCCGGAACAGGGGTATCTGGGGTTTTGATACATCGCGACGTTGTGATGACTCGGAGACATCATACACACTCGTGAGAGGGCCTCGCGAGGCATCGGTCTAGAGGGACTCAGCCTTTCCCGTAGTCTCTCTTGACAGATGCTTTATCATTTCTAGCTCGTACCTCACTCGATAAATCCACAATGCCGTTGACGATGCACAGTATTGCACCGGTGCTGCGGGACAGAAATATATTCTTGGATAGAAGGGAAAGACGAAAACAAGATGAGTAAGGACGATTCGCAACCCCCTCCCTGATATGGGATACTAGAATAGGACACATATACGTGGACCCGGGCATCCATCCTGATGCATGCATCGCATCCCATACACCAGTGATGACAATGAACGGGAGGGTGATAGATGAGCGGGGTAAGGATAATGCGCAGGTGCGGTGCGCGAGGGAAGTCCGTGCGGGCGCCAAAGAAGTAGAAATAGAAATGGAACACCCAAAAGCACATGTAAATGAAGCGAATTCAATGAAGCGCGCAGCGTGAAAACACGATCACGGGCGAAAGAAGAACGGAATTACTGAGCGAACAAAGAAAGGGTGATACACAATCATAGAATGCAATTGCCACGAAGCGAACCGAGATGATGAAAGAAGAGCGAAATGGCTGCCCAATACCCAGCGCAAGCAGAAGAAATGCGCACGCACGCACGCACGAGAGCGCTGTAACAAGTAAAGCAAGAAAACACGAGCAGCGGGGTATCAGGCAAGACACGAAGACGCGCAAAAACCGCACCGCAAAACACAATTACAGCGCGAACAGACGATACACAATCATAAGATGTGATTGCCACGAAGACGGAGATTGGGATGATGAGCAGAGCGGGATGGTTGCCCAATGCCCAGCCCAGCCCAGCTCAAACTCCCACAAGACACGAGATGCGCAAAAGATTGCATCGCAGTGAAGCAAAAGAAGAGAGAAGCGAGTAACGGCAAGGAGGCAAAAGAAGGGACGAGCAAGCAACGGAACGAATGATAAACGAGGGATGGAACGAGGGAGTAACGAAACGAGGCAAGCGGGCAAGGAAAGGAAAGACAAAAACGAAACGGATGAGCACGCACCTGCTCCTGCGTCCCTCCCCTCCTCCCTCTCCGGCCCCCGACTGCGACTGCGACTCCGCGCGCGAGGGGGCGGGGGCGGGGGCGTCGCTGCCCGTGCTGGTGTCGATGGCCATGACGAGGATGAGGTGGATACAGGCGCAGACGCTCCAAACGCCGGTCCCTGCGCGGGTGGGTCTATGTAGGTCGTCAGCACTAGTACCGCGCGACGAACGAAATAACGAGGCAGGAGAGGGAGGGAGTATATGTAGGTGGGGGAAAAAGCAAGAAAGACGCAACGCACCCTCCTCCCCGCGCTCACCGCGCTCCACTCGTACTCGCTTTCCCCTCCTCCCCCTCCCCCTCCTCCTCCTCCTCCTTTTTCTTGTCCTTTCTCGTTCTCCCCTCTGTCCATTCCTCCTTTGCCCACGCCGGGACTCCCACCCACCCCCGCCCCAGGCCGCCCATCACCACCACCACCAGCAGCAGCAGCAGCCGCCGCAAACCCACTCCGCTCCCTCCCCCTCGGAATCACCTCCCGCGCGCTCGCGAACGCCTGCACGTGTGCGCTCGGGCTCGTCGGTGTGCTTGCGCTCGTGCTTGGGCTCGCGCTTGTACTCGTGCGTTTGCTTGTATTGGGGGTCCGGAGGCGTGTGCGCCGTCGAAGTGGACGTAGATGTAAGAACGGAAGTAGACGGAAGAGCAGAGGTGGATGGAATAGTGAAAGTCGAGGTCGACGTATACACCCGCGGCCGCTGCGGCGCGCGCTCGGGGGGCGTCTGCGTCTTCCCCGTCCCCGTCCCCGTCCCTACACCCATCCCCATCCCCATCCCCATCCCCATCCCCATCCCCATCCCCGCCCCGGACCCCGGACCCCGAACGCTCACGCGGCGACGGCGACAGCGACAGTGGTGAGTTGGCTTGCTGGCGGTCGACGACTTGGGCTGGGGCTGGGCGCCGAGGGCGGACTCGAAGTCGAAGTCGAAGGCGAAGTCGATGTAGAAGTCGAAGTCGACGTAGAAGGGACGCCCGACGTGGACGCAGACAATGATAATGACCTTGCCGATCTCGACGTGGAGGCCGCTGGCCGCGACGCTGGCGTAGGGGATGCGGGTGTGGACGCAGACGCAGACACGGATAACGACCTCGCCGGAGGCGACGTGGACACGGGCGCCGAAGTCGAAGTGGATGCGGAGGCGAGGGCAGAGGCGGAGGCGGAGGAGGAGAGGGTTCTCGTTCTACGGAAATAAGAGGGGTTAGTATCGCGCCGGGAGGGAAGGAAAGTGGAGGTGGAAGAAAGAAAGAAAAGAGGAGGAGAGGGACGGAGTGGAAGTGGAAGGAAGAAAGAAGGAAGGAAGGAAGGAGAAGGAGAGGAGAGGGACGAAGTGGAAGTGGAAGAAAGAAAGAAAGAGGAGGGGAAAGGGAAGAGGAAGAGGAAGAAAAGAAGAGGGGAAGGACGCAAGGAAAGGAAACGAAGCGGAAGACAGAACGAAGGGCTCGGGCTTGCGAGAAGAAACGAAAGTGCAGCGCAAAAAACACGCGCCCACGCACGCGTAAGCGCAAGTGCCGCCGACCCGAAAAGACGCATGCTGTATATACGCCGAAAACAGGCATATATGCGCGGGGCAGGTTTTGTGACATCCGGTATCGCGCCGGGAGGAAAGGAGAGGGAAGGACGAAGGGGAAGTGGAAGTGGAAGAAAAGAGGAAGGAGAGGGGAGGACGAATTGGAAAGAGAGAAAGGAGGGACGAAGCGGAAGTGGAAGTGGAAGGAGAAAGACGAAGTGGAAGTGAAGTGAAAGTGGAAGAAAAGAGGAGGGGAAGAGGAGAGGAAGGGAGGAAGCAAGGAAGACAGAACGAAGGGCTTGCGCGAAGAAACGAAAGCGCCGAAAACACACCCACCCCAACACACGCACGCCCCAATGCAAGTGCAGCCGACGCATATATACGCAAAAAAAAACAGGTATACATGCGCGGGGCCACCCGCGTCCACTCCCAACACCCGCACCCCCTCGCCGCTCAAAACAAAACGAAAACGAGATAAAGAAAGAAAAGGAACGCACCTCTCCCTAGCACCCGCACCCCCACTCCCACTGACAGTCCGCTCCCTCTCCCGTTCCCGACTCACCCCCCGCGTCGTCTCTGCGCGCTGCCGGATCGCCGCCGCCAGGCCCGTTGCTGCTGCTGTTGCTGTGCTTCCCGTTCTGGAGAGTGTGCCTGTTCGCGAGGTAGCGGTGCGCGACGTCGACGCCGACGCCGCCGACCGGGTGGAGCGGATGGAGGGCGCGCGCAGGGAGGAGGGGGAGGTGCTTGTCTTCGTCTTCAATGGTAGCGAGGGCGAGGAAGACGAGGTCGACGTAGACGTGGAGGTCGAGATGGAAGATAGAAGTGAAGGGACTGCGCGTGGGCGTGGTGGGCGTCATGGACGAGGTCGAAGCCGGGGGTGTGGTAGGTAGGATGGGTATCCGCGACGGTGTCGAGGGCGTCGGCGTCGAGGGCGTTGGAGGCGAAGTGGTCCGGGTCCGCGAAGAGGGCGAGGAAGAAGAGGCGGGAGGGGGCGGGGAGAGTGGTGCAGAAGCAGACGCAGAACCGGACGTCGTACGGCTGCGCGACGCCGCCGTCGACGCCCACGCAGGTGAGGTAGAAGTAGAAGTCGACTCCGTCCGGCTCCTCGACGATGCTGTCGTTGTAGCAAACTTAGCCGCAGATATAGATGGAGATCTCACTGCTGTGGATATCGATTCAGATAGAGATGGGGACGTCGGTGTCGGTGTAGATGTAGATGTAGCAGCCGAAGTAGACGTAGATGGTGGTGTAGATGTAGATATAGATGTAGACGTAGATGTCGTGGACGCCTGGGCGGAGGGATCCCTGTCGACGGCGATGCGGATGCAGGAGGCGCTGTCGTGCGCGTGCGCATCGCCGTCGCCGTCATTCCTAGGCCTGTAAACGTAGGACTAGACGCGGACCCGGAGCTGGCGGGCGTCTTCCTACTCGTGCCCGTGGCCCCGCTTCCACTCGCTGTCGCAGACGCAAGCCGCGGCTGAGGCAGCCTGCGCGGCGCAGCGACGAGGCTCGACGAGCGCGCGGCGGGTAGCACGGTGTTGCTGCTAGTTGTGCCAGTGCCAGATGCGGCGGCAGCGGCAGCGCGCGGACTGGGGCTGGGGCGCAGACTCGAGCGCGGGGGCGGCTCCGGGGCCGCTGGCATCCTCGAATACCAGAAGGTGGAAGTCCCCTCCTAATCCTATGCAAGTACCAAGCGGGTACTACGCCAACGGAAGCAAATGCGGAAGCGAATCGGTGGTGTGTCGCAACGCAATGCAACTGCAAGCGTGTGTTGTATGTAGCAGGCTGCTCCACGACCCCCGTCAGTGAGTCTCGTTATCGCCCGGGAAAACGTGCATACAAGCCACTCACCACGTACGCGGCGGGAGGCGCCTAAAAACACTCCTTATAAGTCCAACTGTATGTACTACTGCAATAGAGTCAAATCAATGTTGAGGGGGGGACAACGAGCGTAGTGAACGAGCGTCGGAGGATGCGAGCGAAACGAAGGAGCGTCGGTCAATGCGAGCACTGGCAGGAAGAGAACAACGAAAAATTACGAAGCATCCCACGTTCAATCTATTGTCGTTGCCTTCAAGTCGACCGCGTATTTATTGGCTCCACTGCCACCCACCTCTCCCACCACACTCGAATCACACTCGCAGGTCGGATTCCCAGTGCTAGATGAACGAGAAGGAAGGAAGGATGTATTTCCATACAAATACGTTGTCAAGGCACTATTCCGGCGGCGCGGTTATGGTGTTTGTGGTGATGGATACACCCTACACCACCGATTTGCGGGGAGCTCAAAATGACGTCCCGGATCTGATCTTATATGATCTAGCCACTGATCTCCCAGGATAATCGGCCGACAATCCTTGAACAGCCGAATCTATATAGCTGGACAGTCGCCGGACACCCCTCCTCGACACATCCTTTCTGCAACCTCCGCAGGATGTCACGGACTGATATTCCAGGTACATGCTGAGGGCCTATTACTGAGACCTCCCAGTTGTCTTGCTGATGGCCCCAAAAAAATAAAAATAAAATATCAATTGTCATTTTTATCATGCTACATACACAACACATGCTGGTACACAATTACTAAAGAGAGAAAAAGGGGAGGCAGAAGGGCGCGGACACACGGGCACGGCATATTACCTAACGATGGAACGATGACAAGGGGGTGGATGACAGGATGGATATCATGAGCAGTGGCGGCATGCAGATCAGACGGCGCAGTCTTCGGATCGGAAAGTAAAACTTGAAGGGCGAGACGAGGAGCCGAGCGGCGATGCTCATGTGGGCGACGGCGCATTACGGGAGAGCTCAGAGAAAAATGGCTGGAGAGGTTGCAAGGGGTTTGAGGGTGTTGAGGGTATTGAGGCCTTGGATAGCTTTGAGGGCATTGATATGACTTGGGATTGGGCCTCTTCGAGGCGGGTGCTGAACCTTTAGGTTGAGGTTTCACCAGGGATGTAAAAAAAATAAAATTGACGCGCTTGAGACAGTTCGTTCGAAAGCGGTCTATGTAGAATGTGGAATTTCGGGCCGGGTCCTGGCCGGAGCAAACCGGCCAAGCTGCTATGGAGCGTCGGGTTGAATAAATTCACAAAAGATGGGGGGTTTCACTTGGGCCACTGTAAATTATAAT
Organism: Mycena galericulata; assembly: GCA_029289565.1. Classification (NCBI taxonomy): domain Eukaryota; kingdom Fungi; phylum Basidiomycota; class Agaricomycetes; order Agaricales; family Mycenaceae; genus Mycena; species Mycena galericulata. Next base: position 133,355 of record JARKIA010000048.1, read on the forward strand.
ACACATAGATGACTGTCTAAACTGTTTCACCAATCGGTTTTCTAGAGGTCTCGGCCATGGGCCTTGCCCGGTAAGGCGGTAATGGACTTTCGTTTCAGATGGTTGGACCGAAGGCCAAGGGCCAATTCAGAGTGTCGGAACTCACTGGGAGAAAGAGCGTTTGGAGTCAGGCCGGCAAGGATAGCTTCGGATTTCAGAAGCAAACGCGCTTCAGCACACCGGTGAGCAAGAAACTCTGTGCGTAAAGCTTCCACAGTTTTTCGCTTTTCATCTGAATCTCTTGCAGACATCTGCACATTGACGGGCCGCCATTTTTCTCAGTATGTCCACAGGAACTCTCTCTGATTGACCACAAGAAAGCGTACAACACTATTTTTTTCATTGAGCGTAAGGGAAACAAATGGGTCATCAAGAGGTAGTGGAGGTAGAGCGTCATTGGCAGAATCAACAAGTATCATTTCATTATCAGGATTTATGACACCTCGCGGACGGGGTGCGGCACCTCGCGTACGAGATGTCTGGACACCCCGCGTACGGGGCGCCCGGGCTGCGGACGGATAAGCAGCTACAACGTCGATACCTCGCGTACGGGGTACCGATGAGGAGGCAGATACCGCACCAGGTCCGCCCAAAGACACTGATGGGGAGGGTGGAGCAACAGCTGGGAGTAGAAATAGTCTATGATACTGTCGGAAATAGGTTAAAACGCACCACTAGACATTGGTGATCCGGATCCCGAGACGCCTATGGCCGGAATGGGGGGCGCCGAACATCAAGTGAAAGACCAGAACCCAGATGTAATACAAGATCCGGTGCAGAGGACCGAACAAAGTTAAGCCAGTTCAAGCCGAGAACCAAGTCAGAAGCCAGAGAAACGGTCACAGGAACATCATTCAAGATCATCGACATGACGCCGACATTGCACGGTCAGTGGCCCAGAGATCCGGGAATTGTGTGTACGGAGCCCAGAATTGACCACCCAGTCTAGAGAAACACAGCAGGTTGCGGAATGGGCGTCAAACCGGGCAGATACGGGCACATTGCAGAAGCTAGCGAGAGAGGACATGGGGGAGCAAAGAAGAGATGTATGCCCTGGCAAGATCAAAATTGATCTCGGGGATCCGGATGTCACAGCCAGCGGATATCGTTCCGAATGTAAAGCAGAAATGACTAATAGCGGAAAATTGAACTTGGGGATTTCTTTGGTTCCAGCGGATGAAATGTGCTCTTAGACAATAAATCAAGTGGGTATCAAGTTGAGAAACATATCTTGGCAAAGTGATTTACTCTGATGTCTTGCCCCATTTTCTTTGGATTTTATTTCGGTGATGACCAATACGGCATGACAAAATTCTTGTTTGTACATGTAGCAAAACAGGACGAAACCCATGTTCCCCAGGGTAGCCAAACCTAAAGGTTCAGCAATTACAACGGGAGGACGAGAGGCAGAACGGAGGTGAGAGTGGGAAGGGAAGAACATGGCGCCACTTTTTTGAGAAAATTTGGTCTTGTTATGACAGGAGCGGAGCCTGAATCACTTGTCGTTTTTCGGAAATCTCGCAAGTCACCGACACCCGAAATCTCATTTTCTCAAATTTATTTAAGCACTTTCTTGAGGCATCCAATATAAATATGCACTGGCAGAGTTCTCCGACATGGGGGATGACAGGGGACGGTGCTTGTAGATTATTTGCAGAATTACATAAGGTCAGGCAGAATAGTTGGGGGATGTCCAGGATCGGACCTCCCAGAACATCCACAACGGCTCCTGGGACTGTCCAACATGATGTTCTGGCGATGTCTCCGAACCGAGCTCCGTGGAACATTCACAGCCCGACCTCCAAGCGCGGTCAACCGTCAGATCTCTAAATCACATCAAACCAAATTGGTGGTGTACATTACATAGATTCAGGAACCCGGTACATTCGAGGCAAACACGGTAGATCCCATCAAGGATCCCATCAATGTGCCGCTTTGGTGCCGCTCTTTGAATCAAGAGTGTGAATCAAATAACCTAAGCTGAATTCTTAAGGCCCTCCGGGCATGTCCTGGTACCTCCTTCCAGAACCGGGTTGTCTAAAGAGCTAAACAACCCGAAGAAAAAGCGACAGCCTGAGCTGCATGTGCAACTCTGTTGTAGAAAAGAAGTCAGTAAGTCAGGTTTCTGTTTAATTGTGTTACATTGAATTAGTTGAACAGGCTCAGAAGGCACCAGATTTCTGAGGTGAACACAGTGATATACTTGACTGAGAGATCGGACACGTAGCTTGTTTGAATCTCACTCCATTATCACCCTGATCTCTCCCTAGTGGAATTCAAACTCCCGATTTAATAATATGTGGGCGACCAATGACTGTTCTCAGGATCTACACAAATTCCATTGGACATCTGTTTGGGCTAGACACCTCAAACATATCTGTGGCTGGTGAAAAAATTAGGACAAGGGACTGTAACAAAAAGGCCACCCACCAGGCATGGTAGAAGAGTGAGCCAGAGGCATGAAGATATAGGAGGAGGAATGGACCGCTGAATGATGAATCAAAAGAGTTACTGTTGTGCTGCAGAAGGCCGACCAAGGCCTAGAACCGGGAATTACCGCTGCGATCGAGGTTGGAATTTTCGGGCTCACAAGGGCCCATCAAAGGCCTGGAGCCGGAAGTTACCGCTACGATCGGGGTTTGCAATTGTGATACATAGACCTGGTACCTAAGTCGGTACCAGGAATACTCTATCCCCCAACAACACCTCCAATATACCTGGGGACCTAACCTAACCAAACCAAACTCCAAACTTAACCAAACCTAACTTTTCTAACCAAACTTAACCTCCAAACCTAACCCCCCCACGCAAAGTGGATACAGAGTTCCGTTGTTGGCCGATATCGGCAACGGACGGTATGTGGTATGACAATGTGCCGTGTTTGATCCAAAGGCGGTACATTTGTCCGAATGTACCGTGTCTACCGCGGAATGTACCGATGGTGGAATCTATGTAATGTAGGTGTTTTGTTAATCCCGATCGCCCCGTCATCCGAGCAAGCATCCGAGTCCGTTCCGCTCGGCTTTCAGTCGTCCACTGCATCCGATTCCTCCAGGCACGGACCGGCTCGACGAATCTCCCGCCAACGAACAGCGCGTCAAACACAAACTCGAACCCCATTCATCTCCTCCTCCTCGGCCATGTCCTCAGCTCCTCCCACCAATTCTCACTATAATATCCTCACTTTAAAACCAATCAGCTCGCGTACTGTACCTTCAAAAATCAGTTTCCGGACAGCCATCTGCGCACAACGGCTAAGCCATCCGCCCTAACGTTAAGTAGGTGACTCCAACATCGACTCGGAGTTCCCACGCCGGAGTTCAGATGAATTGCCAATGTCTCCACTCCAAGTATGTACGCTGCATCTGCAATTTTTGAACTGCATTTACTTTACTTATGTATTTAATTTTATTCCAGCCACACGTAGGCTCATCTCAGAGCAAAACACGCCTGGAAGCACACAGTGTGCACCTGCAAGTGATTACCTTGGAGTAACTTTAAGGCAGGAGAGCTCGTTCGACTCGGGCCTGGGTCATCCGCGTAATCCCAGGCATCTCACATTTTTCATTCATTCCCCACCCTTGCAGAAATGCACCCAAGTTCATTTTGAAGTAAGAAAGGCCTGGAAGCACACTTCCGCACTCCTAGGAGAGCCTGTTTGACTCGGGCCTGGTCCATCTTCGTAAAATTGTATCCGTTTTTACTCCCCACTAGTTGGAGTTGAGAGTTGACTTCAACTACACTTACGAACCCAAGACCTTCATAGAACAAAAAAGTCTGGAGGCACACAGTGTGCACCTGCACTCCCTGAGTAATGTAGCGAACATGAAGAGAAGAAGGAGCCTAAGAGCTTGCTCAACTCGGACCTGGGTCATCTGACCACTGATAACTGCATTTTTTAAACCAAACTTGATTTCAACCACTTACGCATGTCCAAGTCCTTCACAGAGAAAAAGAGGCCTGGAAGCATGGTGTGCACCTGCACTCCTTCATCCAGCCATGGAGTGAGATAGAAGAGATCGTTCGACTCGGGCCTGGGCCGTCTTCAGAAAAGTCAGTCAACTTTTTCTCCCCACTAGTCAGAGTAAACTTCAACCACACTTCTCACCTGCTTAAGTCGTTTATGGAGAAAAATAGGCCTGGAAGGACATGGTTGCACTTGCACTCCTTCATCAAGGTGATTGGCATGCCAGTGGAGTATGGCAGGAGCGCTCGTTTAACTCAGGCCTGGGCCATGATGTAGAAAGAGTCAAAGCACCCTTTTTCATTCATTCCAACTTTTCACCACCCCTACGTACTTACCCAAGTTCATTCCAAAGCAACAAAGGCCAAATCACTTGGTGTGCACCTGCATTCAAATATAGGCTTGGGTTGAGGCAGCGGGAGAAGCTTGTTCGACTAATCTGGGCCATCCCCATATAGTTTCCTAGTTTTTTACTCCCCTAGTTGACTTCAACCACACCTACTTACCCAAGTACTTCATAGTGCAAAAGAGGCCTGGAAACACACAGTGTGCACCTGCATTCAATTATAGACATAAATTGACGCAGCGGGAGAAGCTCGGTCGACTCGGGCCTGGGCCATTTGTAATTATTGAGCGTGTTTTTGGAACTCGAACCACTTTTGAGTCAAGATTAAGTTCTCATTAGTAGAGAGAAGGCCCAGAAGCACATGGTGTGCATCTGCACTTCTTCAACCAAGGCAGGAGAGCTCGTTCGACTCGAGCCTGGGCCACTAAAGCACATGCAAGCAGCACACCTTTTTTCAACTCAAATTTTTCATTCAATTTCAGTTTTGCACCTCCCTTACTTGCATCTACCCAAGTTGATTTCAAAGTAATGAAGGCCTGAAGCACTGGGTGTGCACCTGCACTGACTCACCAATTCCAAACAATAAAGGCAGGAGAAGCTTGTTCAAATCGGGCCTGGCCCCTGCGGGAACTGAACACCTTTTTGCAACTTGAACTGTGTTTATTTGATCTCAGTTTCACTGCATAATGAGCTACTTTGATAGAAGTTAGAAATAGAGAAGGTTCAGAAGTACATGGTGTGTATCTGCACTTCTTCATCAGTAACATTGACCAAGGCAGGAGAGCTCGTTCGACTCGAGCCTGGGCCATTAAAGCACATGCAAGCAGCACACCTTTTTTCAACTCAAATTTTTCATTCAATTTCAGTTTTGCACCTCCCTTATTTGCATCTACCCAAGTTGATTTCAAAGTAATGAAGGCCTGAAGCACAGTATTGTCTGTCCCCGCAAGCGCTGTGTTCACGTACAAATTGGCAGAGGCGTCGCGGAACGAGGAGGTCTGAAAAACTCGAAATTCAAGTTTGCCGAATGTACTCCGACTCGGACTAGGACCCCGGCTTATGCACTGCTTATGCCTTGAGAGGTCCGATCTTGAGGTGGACGAAAATGGCCGAAAAATGGCCTCTATGTCCTATCACAATGTGTACGGATGGCGTGAAAAAAATTGTCATGTTTGATCCAAAATGCGGACAAGACCGTCGAGTCCGAGTCGGGACCAATGTCCGATACGTGGAGAGCAATGGATGCGTTGGGATCAATTTCTCTCTGAGACTCCGCGTAGAGGCCGCGTAGAATTGATGCCGGAGATGGCGGGTAGACTGATGGAAGAATGATGGGAGAAAGTTGGGAGAACTCGGCTAGATAATTCGGCATCGCCCGCAAATCGCCCGTGTGATGTAATGGTTGAACCGGTTCGCATAGTCTCTGCAGGCTTTTGCACTCGCCTGCCTCTTCATAATGAGTTAGCAACAGATCATCTCAGTACTGGAGTAGTATCCAACGCTTTCTGTGGTCCCCTTACATGGTCTAATCCTCTTCTTAGATAAATATTGGCATGGGGAGGAACACGATCCATGAGCTGGGTGGGAGGACGGGAGCATGGGCAGGATATTATAGTGAAAAGAGTGACAAGGTTCAGGGAGAAAAATGAGCAGCTCGGAAGGAATGGTTTTGAGGCAAGGCAGACTAGTTTACCTCGAATTTCCTCGCCACTTTGAAACTGCTGGCGGCTGGCTTCATCTCCGAAGGAACAGGCGGAGCTCATCGGTTTCAAGTACATCAGGCAATGTTTAAAATATTGTTTGCATTTTTGTTGTCTTTGTGGCATGAATAGTGCTAGTCCCAGTCTCCAGAATATTAATATAAATGTATGACTAATGATCAAAATTGAACTTGGAGAATTTCTGGGCCTTCTGTGAATGAAACAGGCAGGCACACCAGGATTCATGCTGGTAAGAAGTTTAAAAACATACCCTTGCATTTTGATTATTTCCAGGTCTTGTCCCATTTTCTCACGATTTTATTTTGACTTGACTAATGTTGCATGACTAAACTTTTGTTTGTACATGTAGCAAAATTGCCCGAAATCCATCTTCTCCTGGGTAGCCAAACCTAAAGGTTCAGCAAAAAGAATAGCATGAGCCACCGGTAGTTCGACCTGAGATTATTCAAGAGCACAGTCAGTCGTTCAGAATATTGTGAATTAAATAGTATGTTATTCTAGGGTGCGGGAGGTAGCAGTCCCAAAAAAGAATCGAGCCATGGACAGGACAGCCTGACAAACTAGAGCAGAGAGCACCGCGGTGGTCAATCGATGACGGCGTGTGAACCGTCGGGCAGTGTTACCGCCGAAGGTCGCCTCCAGTAGGCCCCCGGACACTACCTATGAAGGCTGTCCGCGATAGAGTAAATCAGTGGCCAAAAATGGCCCTTCCTCTGTAGAGTAAAACAACCCCAGGACTGCCTATGTTTGTCCGTCATAGAGTAAATCACGCTGCGCGCAAGAAATTTTTTTGATTAAGTATAGGGCGCGAGGCGGCGCAAGCACAGCTTCCGTGTTGTCGGGCTATCAGAAGTGATCTTAAACATGAGCATGGAGGGATGCGTGCAATAGCTAGAAAGCGCCTGCGGCAGGCTGGGAGCGAAAAAATGGGTCTCGCAGCGCAAAAATGGTATTTTACTAATCACCAGATGCTTAGTCTTTCTGCCCCCCTTCAGAAGTGCATGTGTTCTACGTAAAGATAGGTGACCTTTTAGCCTACAAATAGTTACCAAATGTCTTCGTAGTAAACTGGTTGTTCCAATTGTGGGACCGCGCCAGTATAATTCACCTCCTCCTCCTCCTAACAGTTTGTCCGAAATAGAGTAAAACAGCGACCGAGGGCTGGATTTCATAGAGTAAAACAGTGAAAAATTTTGGGAAAAAGCGGACAGCCTTTATATGTAGTGTCCGGGGGCCTCCTCCAGTCGGCTCCTGAACGAAGCAGTGATTGGTGCATTTTCTACGCATAGCGCCGTGTAGTGCTGGCCGAATACGAATATGATACGGCAAATGGCGTATCGTATTCATATTTGTATTGTATTCACCTCGGAGGGCCCGTATTGTATTTGTCGTGTATCATATTCATATTCAACCCACTGAATATGAATACGATATGAATATATTCAAATATATTCTGCCCCTCACAATTCTGATATAGTCAGTGTAGTTTACCCCCTCCACAAGGCCCGACTTCAACCATTCCTTGCAAACAACATCCACAGACACCGTGTCTGCAGTCATGGATGCCTGAGCATCAGACAGAGTGCGAGCGACTCGGAGTCGGCCATTGATGTGCCGCAGCAATGCCGCAGGGAAGAAATTCTCTGTCCGGTTGTTTGCTGATGTGGTGTCAGCTGTGCAGCAGCTTGATCGTACACACAACTGCCACCAAGATTGCCGCTGGGCCGATTGTGATTGACAGTAATGGCCGTAACCGAATATATTTGAATACGCCAACAGCCGTATCGTATTATATCCATATCATACGTGGCTTTTAGGGCCATTGCTGCACATGGCAATTATGAGTCCTTTACTTTGTCCTTCTTCGAATTCAGGGTTAGTCATGCCTCGAGCTGTCTGGACTTAGTGCAGTGCATATACCTGTGGCCACTGCTTTTGTTCCCATACAATAGTGTGGATTTTCTACCGCTTCGTCTCACAAATATCCCTGTGACACCTGTGGTATCCCCAGTGGATGACTTTTGGAATGCTTCTGCAGACTGAACATCATTATCCCAAACGCTCCCAAAAGAAAAAGAAAAAAAAAACACCTGTGGTATCATGAAACCAGACTCCAGTGTCCACCACCGGACTCGATGATCTGTGAAGTGAAATGTCCAATCTCAGGGTCCCGAAGTTCTGCTATGCATGGCAAATACAAGCCTGAGTCCTACCCAGTTCTCCCAGTTTCTTCTTCTTCGAGTTTTATCCATTCTTTTACTTAAGTACCATATCCAGATCAACATAGGCTGCAACTGTGAGGATGCCACACAGCACCTAGATTATTTGGATCTGGAAGGCTCGGAACCCTCGCCCGACCTGTGGTCAGCTCGAGTCCCTCACCAGAGACATTCCGGTCATCTCCAAGGTACATTGAATAACCTCTGGGTATAGCATCAATTATTTGTTGGGATGCACAGTGCATTGTTTGCACCCAGAATGCTTGGGCGAGAGCACAGCACATGAATTATTTGGATCTGGAAGGCTTGGAACCCTCGCCCGACCTGCGGTCGGCTCGAGTCCCTCGCCGGAGACATTCCGCTCATCTCCAAGGTACATTGAATAACCTCTGGGTATAGCATCAATTATTTGCTGGGATATACAGTGCATTGTTTGCACCCAGAATGCTTGGGCGAGAGCACAGCACTTAAATTATTTGGATCTGGAAGGCTCAGAACCCTCGCCCGACCTTCGGTCGGCTCGAGTCCCTCGCCCGAGACATTCTGCTCATTTTTGGAGATGCTTCACAATAGTTTATACAGAAGATACAGTCAAGCCTTACACTAGTACTGAATTAATTAGCAGCACATTGTGGTTCATGCCCCTAATGTCCAATCCTTTAACCTCGAATCCAGCTTTGTTGTTTTCTTGGCAGTGAGATAACGAGTGGCTGAAAACCAGTATTGAGGTGAGACACTGAAACAGCCAAATGTCACAGTCTGACCAGTTGATTACATCACCAATGCCATCAAAGCCTGTGATCCTATTGATCCTGGATCGCATACTTCCCACGACTCCGAATCTTGTGCCTGATGATGTTGACTAGTTACCTCGGCGACACAGATCAGCAGGTGACTGCACTATGTGCTCGGTCAGGTGACCAAGGTCCATGTGTTGATATTGTTTCATCTATTGTTTCATCACTCTTCCATCATTCTTATACCAACAGATACAAACAAGCCTCTAGTATATAAGTAGCTCTACTTCTACCCATGTACCTTAGTGTTTTTATTTTATCATCTTTACGGTGCTGGTCTTGTCCTCACTCTTGTCTTCATCTTACCGAAGACGCGCCCAGATCCTTTGATTGATCTTATGGTGTTATTGGGTGTGGGAAAGCCGACCTGTCTGTGACACCAAAATCCTAGTCTCGTCAGTAAACATGTTTCATATGCTTCATTATTTTTAAGTACTCACTGAGGTACTTGGTTTGAGTGTGCCGGTTTTCGTGGAACGAGTACCGCCACTTTCCCAGGGTACACAGAACCTACGTGAAACTACCCACTGTGCGCGAGCCCGGACCTTCGCGGACGAGCACTGCCACTTTCCCAGGGTACACAGAAACTACGTAAATGACCCACTGTGCGCGAGCCCGGACCTTCGCAGACCGAGCACCGCCACCTTCCCAGGGTACACAGAAACTCCTGAAATGACCCCACTGTGCGCGAGCCGGACCTTCGCAGACCGAGCACTGCCACCTTCCCAGGGTACACAGAAACTCCTGAAATGACCCCACTGTGCGCGAGCCCGGATTTTCGCGGACTGAGCACTGCCACCTTCCCAGGGTACACAGAAACTCCTGAAATGACCCCACTGTGCACGAGCCGGACCTTCGCGGACCGAGCACTGCCATCTTCCCAGGGTACACAGAAACTCCGTGAAATGACCCACTGTGCGCGCGATTCGCGGACCGAGGCCGATGCGGACCGAGAACTAAACTCTCCCAGGGTACACAGAAACTCCGTCGTGTACGGTAAATTTCTCAGTGTGGCGAAGATGTAAAAAACGAGCCAAAAAAGGATATTTTTTAGGACTCGTAATCGTATTCATATTCAGTTGTATTCATATTCTTGTGGACGTCCTGGGGCCATATCGTATCTGTATGTATTCGAATATATTCAAAATATATTCTGGCGTATAGTATTTATGGACAGCACTAGCGCCGTGTACTAAGCTGCTACTCCACGAACCCCGTCAGCTCGTCTCTTTATCGCGCGGGGAAACGCGCATAAGTAGATCCACTCACCACGTGCGCCCACAAAACACAACTCCTCTTCTCCAACTGTATCTTACAACAGTGGGCTTTGCCGCGGAGTCAGCGGGCATACACGAGGCACGACAACTTTAGTAGCATAGGTGTTCGGTCCGTTGACCGAACACCTATTGATGGCATGGAATGCCTATTGATGGCGCGAACGCCTATCCATCATGTTGAGCGCATCACGGCGTGATGGATTTGCCGTTGGTTGCCGAAAATTGTTAAATCCCTCAACTCTGTATCCACTGTGCGTGGGGGGTTAAGTTTGGGTTAAATTTGGGTTAGAAAAGTTAGGTATGGTTAAGTTTGGTGTTCTGGTTAGGTCCCCAGGTATATTGAAGAGGTTGTTGAAGAAAGGACTTGGTTGTTTTACTGGCATGCCGCTATTGATGGTGTGATGGCTGATCCACAGGCGATAGGCATTCACGCGGCAAGTAGGCGTTCGGTCAACGGGCCGAACGCCTATGCTACTAAAGTTGTATGTACTCGGCATACACATTACTTACAACCAGTCGGTGTCACACGAGTAGTCACATCCGGAAAGAACCGAAAATTACGTCACAATTTCCCATTGCATTGCACCACCATCGTCCCAACTCCCACTCGCATTTCACGCTGTCTCAATCACAGGAAAACCCTTCGATCTCTTCCACTATGGCCACCTTGCCTAACACCAACAACATCCACCCATCCTTCATAGACAAGACTGCAGACGTCGTCCTGCTGTCCACCGAAGGTACTTTGTACCTCGTCCACAGCGTCATTCTCCGCAATACATCTGGATTTTTTCGCACCATGCTCTCGCTTCCTCAGCCTCCTGACGCTAAGCTTCCGCATGAGATACCCGTAGGCGAAAAGGATGCGGTCATGGAACGTGTTCTGCGGATGATGTGCGGACTTGAAATCCCGAAGTGGGCCTCGCTTGACGAGGTCGAAACAGTGGTTGACCTCATCGAGAAATGGGACGCGCTGGGACCTCTCTCAGTTGTCCGTACGGCAATTACCTCCTCGATCTTCGCTGACGAACCACTGCGGGTCTACGCTCTTACCGCGCGTTTCGGTTGGGAGGAAGAAGCGGCGGCCGTCATGGTCCAGACGCTCAAGCTAGAGCTTCTCAATGGGCAGCATGATTCTACCCTGTGCCGTCTTTCCTCTCGGAGCCTCCTCAACCTCGTTGCCTTCCACGATCGTTGTAAAGCACGCTTCAGAGAAGCACTCGACGGAACCGAACTCTTTACGGCCGGCAACGATGATCCCCGAGAGTGCGGGTGTGGTACGCGGAGAGATAATTTCCCCTGGCGAATCCTGAAGGCCAAGGTACCTAGCAGAATATAGTGGTCTGTCCGTTCAAACTAATCTGGAGATTTAGCTCCTGTCCGAGTTTAACCGGCGGCCGCTCGGCGACCGCATCTTGGTGGATATGTCGGGGTGGGTCGAATCAACCACTTGTTGGCACGCGAAGTGTCCGAAATGCGGGCATCACTATTACGACCAGGTTTCGACGGTTGGAAACATAAAAGAGTCCATCAAAATCTCGATTAATTCTTCACTTAAAACGAAATCTACAGAGGAACAATGAAAATATACTATTCTTACTCTTCTTCTTCTTCCAAGCGCGCAGACAGCTCGTCATCAACTTCAACGATCGTCGCCTCGGCCAAAACTTCGTGCATAAATGAGAAACCATCTTTACAGCAGACATTTCAGTCGGCGATTTAAAACATGGCCCAACCGCCTTACCTGTCATTTCTGCAGGATACCGAATTTCGCCATCCCAGTCCATGGGGATCTGTCTAGGTGGGAGCATCTTTTCCACCGCTTCTGATCTGTCTAGCGCACGTCCTACAGTGATAAACAGTCAGCCGAGGAAATCCAACAAAACAATAGAAGTCTTACGAAAGACCTCCCGGGAAACATCTTCATCGTACTTGACCATGGCTCCTTCCGTCGGAGAAATAGCTGAAGATCGTATAGCTGTTAGCAAGGTCCATGATTCTACAATCCAGAGACTTACTCCTCCCCAGCCTCTCCCGCAGATGGGTGTGCCCCTCCTCTGTCCCAAGGTAAAAAAAGTCCTTCGAGCACAACATGCGGTCCAGCCGCTGCCTCCACTTCATCCAGCACGCCACCGCGTCCTTCCTCTTCTGTTCCCGCGTCTTCCGTCCCCACCTGACGACCGCACTCGTATCTGCGAGCGCCTCCACCAGCGCAACACACCGCTGACGAAACAGCCGGAAGCTCTCGCCCCTCACCTCAATCGCGCCACACGCAATCCCCAGCAGCCCCTCCCCCTCCTCCCCAAAATGCGTCCCCGCACAGCCCGCATCCAGCAGCTCTCGCATCTCCCCCGCAACGAACACGTCCGGTGTTCGCGCGGAGACCTGCTGCGAATACAACAGCGCCGCGGCGAGGTTGTCCTTGAGCTTCGGGAGTTCGCTGGACGTGCGGTCGAGCACGATCATGTGCAGCACGGCGGGGTCGCGGCTCGTCTCCTGCTGCTTGCGCGCCTCGCGCTCTGTCACAGCCTGATGATCTCGCCACGGCGCATCCGGTAGGTCCTCCGCAGTCGGCGCCGTGCGGATGCGCGAGGCGCAGAGCTCGGTCGCGGCCTTTGGGATGAGTGCGCCAGACTTGTCCGTGAACGCGGGCGCCCAGGGTAGCACGGAGAAGACGTGGGGGTGGGTTTGGATCGTGGCTAGGAACTGGTGGTATAGGTCTTTATTTGCGAACGGGAACTGGTTCTCGATGTGAGCTGGAGCCACGGGGAAGTAAGTAGTCAGAGGGGTCGTATCGTACCTTGAGATACAAACCCGCCGGACGTTCCGTCTGCGCCCAGCCAGTATTTTTGGGTTGGCGGTATGGTTTGGGGTGGTGCCGTTCCCACTTGCGTTCCGCGAAGACGCCACTGAGATGAAAGAGCGTGTCCGCGCCCGAAAACGATGCCGCCCCCTCGGGCTGCCAGCTCAAAAACCTCAGTGAAAGCGTCGTCAGCCGCTCAATCTGTGTCCATTCCTCCAGACGGTAACACCCTTGGAGTGCACAGTGCCGACAGGGAATAACATCCTCGAACAGATCCCACGCAGCGAGGCAGATCTCGCCGCTCCACGCATCGCGGTAGATGCGGCGCCCCAGTATAACGTCGTGAGTCTCTTCCACACTGCGGAACGCATCGTTGATCGCGCGGAGAACCGTCTGCGGCGGCATGAGATGTACCGCGACGTATATTTGCTTCAGCTCGTCGAGAGTCACAATGTCTTGCTCCAAGAACGCCTCGACGTCCGTGGCTCCCGTGTACAGCAGGGTACGCATACCAGAGCGCTCCCTGATCGCCAGGATCAGCAGGCGTTCCATGTAGTCGGTGAACGGTTCCGCGGTGTCGGGGCCGTGGAGCAGCGCGGCCTTGCGGAATGCAAGGAACCGGTCGATGAGGAGAGCGCGCTCGCGGCGTCGGTCCTCCTCAAAGCGGTCCGCGTAAGGGTCTTCTCGCTCAGTTGCCTCGCCAGCGGATGAGTTCTTCCATCCGATGATCGCGGTGACCTCCTCCTCGTCGAGATCCTCCGAATCGGAGGAAGTAAGCCCAGAAAGCTCGTCGTGCCGTTGGTTGACTGCCAGTAGGGCGGCCTCGGTTTCCATGTGGCGATCAAGCAGGACGGAGATGTAAAAGAGGTGGTTGCTATCGCCCCCACTGTGGAACTGCGGCTGTCAGAGATTCATTCGAGCAGAAAGAGAAACCGTACACGATCATGATGATACCTGCGGCCCTGAATTACTCTAGCGCCAATGAGACCGTATTGCATGGGGCCGAGACAGCACTTACTTTTCACACAAGTTCAACTTCTTCCGTAGCCCGGTCGCCCAGAGACGCAAGTTCTCCAAGGAATCACAGTCCATAATGGATTCCACGTCGGTGCACACGGTTGAATTATCAAAATTGTCTAGTGCGTCCGAATGATACTAGTGGGCGCTCGACATTAGTTCTACCGGATTAAGCCGACGCATAAACCTTGTATGTGTTGTGATGCCTCCTTTCCGCTCCATGGTGGAAGGGACACCATGGATAGCCTGCTTTGGGGGGGTCGGAGCATCTGTGATTGTGAACTGGAAGCAGCGCTAGACACGTAGCCCCGGACATGATTGCAGGGCACTTGGCTCGTACAGCACATATATATACCACACCTTGACCAAGCGCCTGTGTCACGAGCCGAAGATTCTAGTGAGTTCTACGAAATGTTGGGGAGCTGTTGGAGACCACGTCTGGCCACGTTGCGTTTCGTCCGAGAGGGCACCGTACGTTCCCGAGGTAAAATGAGTCGGTCCTGGAGCAATGAAGGCCGCGGAAACAGAGTGGAAGATATACTTACAAGACCGATTTGCAAATTTGACGCACAAGCTTCAAGGTGCGTTGACAGCGTCGTTGATGCGCCATCAGATGAGTGATGCGGGCCGCGGCTGGCTGTACTTACTGAAACAACTTGAACCAGCAAACACAGCCTCTCTGTGGGTTAGAATTTTGGACCTCTGCAGTTTCTGTCGGTTGCGCCGGCTGTGGATAAGATTGGCGGAATTTTGCCAGTTGCCAGTCGACCCAAAACGGGAATGATTCATTGTTTGGCTGCACTGAGTTTTTGAAACAACCTCACGTGCCACAAATTTCTCTCTTTCTCGCCATGGGTCGGTTAAGACGCTCAAGAGTCCACAACGCCCGACGGGATGTCCACAGGGCTGCGCGTACCCGGGTACACCTCATCCCATCTCTTCCGGCTTGCCCCTCATCCTGCATAGGTCAGAACTCGGGATCTAGACCAGATTCAAATGCTCGACCTTGACCCCAAGGTATCCTTCTCAAAACCGGCATGAGGACACCATACTTACCCCGGTTTACCTGCAGCGTCGGGCCGAGCTTGAGGCCCAACCACTCGACTTCGAGAAACCCGGACTAGCGCAGCATTATTGCGTCGAGTGCGCGAAGTACGTCCACATCGCTGTTTTCAGTTTCTTGCCATCATATTCACCGTCTTCGCACAGATACTACGAGACCGATGCCGCTTTAACCTCCCACTGGCGAAGCAAGGTCCACAAACGGCGGTGCAAACAACTTAAAGAACCAGCATATACGATCGAAGAGTCCGAGCGTGCTGCTGGACTTGGGCGTGCGGAGAGGAAGCCGACGGTCGTCCCAATATTGGTCATGGAGGATGTCGTGTTAGCGACATGAGACCTTTTACACGGCGAGCCTGCGGCTGTTTTCATGATTCTGCACTTGCTCCTCGACTTAATTTATCTTGGCCGCATTTTGGGTTTCTTCATATTCAGGACGAGAAAACTTCGTTGAGAGGGAATCCTGAAGCATTGGTGTTCTAGGAGTCTAGAATCGTGGCGGAACGTTTCCGTGCTGCGCGATTAGCACGGGATCCGCTCTCTTCAAACTTTTCCCTCATCACAAACCCTCTATCGACGCGCTCTGTACATTCCCCCCTACACAGAGGAATAGAATAGAATAAAAATTTGCCAAAATACACGCCGGAGACTCGAAGGCTCTGCAAATACATATAACAAAAAAAGTTCGGTCGCCTCATGCCATCTACGATTCAATCCCGATTCACTCATTCATTCATTTTCCGCCCTGCCCCGGGACCTGTACCTTCTTCGCAGTCCCAATCGTCGTGTTATTCACCTATCCATCCACAAACATCAGCTCTCGAGATGGAAGAACAGGGAGAGAACGCACCTTGGTCGCAAACCGCAACGAAGTCAGCGACTCGTTCAGGTGCGCCGCGAGTGGGGACAGATTCAGCACCATCTGCGCGTTAGGTCAGTCGAAAGATTCGGAGAAGGGTAAACGCAGAGACTCACCAGCGTCTTAGAATTCCCGCTCAGCGAATTTTGCAGCAAATACGTCAACTGCAATGGCCCCCAGTCATCAGCCCCCGCGACGCAAAGAAGCAAAATCGACAAGAGAAACGTACTTTCGAGTTCCTATACGGGACATGGGCCCCGGCCCCGCTCCCCAGCGCCGCGACTACATCCCCCAGCGCACTCAAACTCTTATTAATGCTCTGCGTCTCCTTCAGCCGCTCCCCCTTCTCCCCCGCCCCGCCGGCAACAGACGCCCCCAATCCCAGCGTCGCCAATCTCTCGCTCCCCGCCAAGTCCACCAGATTCAGCGTCCCCACCCGCTCCTGCTCCCCGCCCTGATGCGTCCCCCGTATGCGCAGCGTGAACACCGAGTGCGAGCGCGAGGAGCGCTCGTTCATCCCCGTCGCCGCGACGCGCCGCCGCTTTTGCGCCTGGGCGAGGAGGGTGAGTGCCGCAGCGGGGGAGGTGATGGGCGGCGTGCGCGTG
This sequence comes from Mycena galericulata, assembly GCA_029289565.1. NCBI lineage: Eukaryota > Fungi > Basidiomycota > Agaricomycetes > Agaricales > Mycenaceae > Mycena > Mycena galericulata. The sequence continues at coordinate 150,064 of JARKIA010000048.1, forward strand.
TCGGAGACGGTGGTGAGGTGCGTGGTGGGGTGGTGGTGAATCTCGTGCTTGCGTGGGGGGTCGCTGGGTCCGGGTGGGGGCGCGAGGAGGTCGGTGATGTTTTCATTGTACTGCGTGGGAGGAGTGAGCACGGGTACGGAGATGAGGAGAGTGGAAGAGCGTGGGAGGCAGGAGGGGACGCAAGGGATGGGGAGGAGAAGGGAGGTGGAAGGAACATCGGTGACAAAAAGTGGGAGCGCGTGAGGCACGAGGAGAGAAGCACCCCAGAGATGGGCGGATTGGTAGCGTGGGTGGGCGAAATAGAATCAGTAGATGGAGGGAGACTTACTATCTCAAGGAATTGCCCCTCCATCGTATACGTCCACCCCTTATCCTTGAGCTCCTCCGCGACACGGAACACCTGCGCCACCGCGCGCGGGATCATCCCCTGCGTCTCTTCCGTCTATACGCGCGTGCCGTCAGTCAGTCGGAAGCAAACGAAGGAAACGCAAAACACCCACCCCTCCGCCCTCCATCGTCCAACTTTTCCCACTGCCCGTCTGCCCATACGCAAAGATACACACATTGTACCCGTCCGTACAGCTCTGCGCGAGCTGCGAGATTTCCGCGAACAGGTCCGCCTGCGTCGACGCAGGGGTGAAGACCTGCGGGGAGATGAGTTACGCGTTTAGAATGAGGGGCAAAAAAGAAGGATGCAAAAGAAACGGCACGCACGCGATCGAATCCGAAGTTCCATACTTCCTTGCGCGGCTTGTTCCCCATCCCCGCGTCCCATTCGCGTTCCGCACCCGTCGAGCTGAGCACGATCTCCTTCTGGCCCGAAGGCCACGGCATCCCCGCGTCCGGGTACGCGATCTGCGCGCCAACTGCGTCCTCTTTGCCTCCCTCCTCCTTTGCCTCGCCCGCTCCCTCCGCCACCTCTGACGGCAACACCGGCCTCACCCGACAAAACACCCTAATATTCCCCTTTAGTTCCATCACAACGCCGTGCAGCCTTCGCCTCTCCTCCTCGCCCTTCACCGCCGCCTCGTGCATCGCTGCTCGCTCCTCCTCCCACCTCTCCCGCTCCGCCTTCCACTCATCCTTCTCGCGCAGCAGGTCAGAGACCTCCCCGCCTAGCCCCTCCGCCCGCCCGACAAGCGCGCGGTAGCGCTCTTGAAGCCCCACCTCGGCGTTGACGGCGCCCGACAGCTCCGCGCGCACCTTCGCTAACTTCGCCTCGCACTCCTCCAGCTCGTCCTTCGCCTCCCTCAGCAGCCTCTCCCCGCGACGCACCCGAATCTCCCCCTCTTCTTTCTCCCTCGCCAGCGCCCGCCGCATCTCGCTCGTCTCATCCTCGGCCCTCGCCAACGCCGTCTTCCCCGCGAGCACCTCCCCCCTGAGCGCGAGTGCCTCCCGCCGCGCATCGGCCTCGGATTCTTCGCGCGCGCGGAGGGAGGACTTGGCGCTACTGAGCTCGGACTGGAGGGAGGCGACCTGCGAGTGCAGCGCGTTTAGCTGCGCATTCGCACCCGCGAGCTGCACCTGCGTCGTCACTAGCTCCGCCTGCGCCTCAATCGCGCCGGTGGAGGAGCCGCCGGTAGAAGAAGTGGCCTGCGACTCGAGTAGCGTGGAGAGGCGCTCTGCGTCTTGCGTGCGCGCGGACTCGAGGGTGGTGAGGCGCTTGTGGAGGTGCGTGAGGACGTCGGGGGCGGCAGCTGTTGCGGTCGTCGAGGACCCAGAGCCCGAGGCGGTGCGTTTGCCCATAGCGGAGGGGACCCGCGAGGGGAGACCGGCGGAGGGCTTGCGCACGGTGGAGACTGGCGGCGCGCTCGCGCCGCGTGTGGTGGGGCGCGCGGCGGCAGGAGGGCGGGGGCGAGTGAGAGGGCGGGGCATCACTGCAGCAGTGGATTTATGGCCCGCATTGGACGTCGATGCCGACGCGTTGGTACCATTCGTGGACGATTGGAGTGGCTTGGGGCGGAAGCCACTTGCCTTTTTGGCGGGCTGCTCGTCGATGTCATCTTCCTCTGGGATGACTTTGCGTTTAAGCGAGGGCGCGAGGCCTTTGGCGTCGGGTGAGGAATGGGGGCGCGGAAGCCGGGACATGGTGCTAGAGCAGCGCGTAAGAAAAGGATATGGTGGGGCAGGGATTTGGGGGGACGCACTTGTATCACGGATCTACTCCAGCGGGCGGTGTATAAAGTCTTGAAAGTCTTGAACCTCCAAGAATGACGGGTCCACCTTCAGAGTTGATGCGTTGCGCGAGATTTTGTACCTATAGCGGGTAGACTCTGAAGGATGTAATACGACGAAGGCAGCTAAAGATCGAGTTTGGACCAACCCCGAGCTGTATTTCCCTAGATTTTTTTGTCTGGAGAGTCAGAAATAGTACATTGACAGCGAGTTGGAGCACGCACTTGAAAGGCGTTGACTGGTATTTTTCCACAAAGAACAGGATTGGGGTAGGTGGCTACGTGTCGACCTTCGAAATTGGTACCTGAGGCGAGGTTTGATGCCTTTACGAGCAATTCTCTATGGTTTCCGAGTGAATACGGCGGGAATACAAGATCGCCGTGTTAACTCGCCTCGAGCCTGGCTTGAAGGTGTACCTGAGGGAGTTTTCTATCAGGAAAGTTAGAAGCAGGGCGTTCAGCGTCTCTCAGTCGAGCGAACGCACGGTTAGAACCAAGACTGAGGGTGCTCTGGCCGGCGAGGGAAACGGCCGCTTATGGTGGAAGACGAACCTTGAGGAAGATCACGGGATGGCGCGTCCTCACGTGAAGGCACCAAACCGCGCACAACAACTTGTTTAAGGTCACTGGTCAGTTGCTCCATATCATTACCTAGACTACTGATTTTCTTCATTGTTGGGAGGGACGGGGAGTAGCTCGCAATACTTTTTTGTCCCCACCCAAGTGTCAACGAGTTTTATGCCATCCTGTGAGGGAATTTCTCTTTTTTTCTGAAATTCTGAATCGCGACAAAAATAGTGAAGGTCAAGGTGTTGAAATACACGTTCTACACCGACACAAGGAATATTCAAAATCCACGAGTACATCTTGCATCAGTTCCAACTATCATTCTTGAGCTGCCGTTCATAAGAGTAAGGCCAATCGACATCGACACGTTCTTCTTCGTGGTAGCTCTGCGCCCCTAACTTCTTCTTGAAATAATTGTCGCCTGCCAAGATCAGCGCCGATGACGCCACCGGCGACCTGAACTCGCGCACGACAGTAGCGATTCTGTACGCCTTCCCTCTTCTGTCACCTGCCATTGCCTTTCCACAACCCCAGAAGCTCGATGCCTCGGGAAGAATAGCGGCGACTGTTACAGGAAGCTCTTCTATCAAATGGAGAAGCAGATGCTACAAAGGTGCTTAGAATGGGTTTAAAATGGCGGGAAAAAGTACAACTCACCACCATCCGACCCGCTGGATCCTGTTCATAGCTGACGCTCATCTGGAGGCATTCAAGCTTACGAAGCTCCCATAAAACCGACATGTTGTGCGGCCCGAAGCACCACCGTCCTTGATACTTCGAAGTACAGGTAAGTTTCACAAGTGACTTCTCGTGCTTTGGCAGTATGGTCTCAAAGAAATGGTCCGCCAACCGGTTTGTTTCTTGTTCGCAGTCGGCACCAGCCTCTACGAACACTAGCCGCGCGACTCCCGAGTACGAACCGAGATAATTAAGAAGCGCGTCGTCCAGGACGTTGGTGCCGACCTCCGCGAGGTGAATACCCTCCAACCGGAACCCATCCCACATGCGTCGCACGCTTGCCTGCGCCTCTAAGGCAATGGCGTTCGACGAGGAGGAATATCCGTCGAAATGAAAGGTCTTGAGAGATTTCAGGTGGAGGATTGCTGTGCTATCCACGTTCAATAAACAATGGTTGAGACGCAGCTCTGTTAAGTTCAGCGGCTGGATGGTGGAGAGCCCGCGGACGAGCTGGGAAAAGTGTGAATCATCGGAGCCGCCACCCGCCAGACGAAGAGATGAAAGATTGGGGCTGTTAGAGATCGCACGACTCATTGAATCTATAACTCCAGCCAGGGAATCCCATCTCGAGCCCAGACCCAATTTTCGGAGGCCGGAGAGACCGTCCAAAGCGCAGTCGAATTTGGGACCATCGAACCGAAAATCATGCAACTGCGTCAGGGAGGATATAAAATCAACCATGACTTGTGCCGTCCACTTCAGATCCGATGCAGTACGATCGAATTTCCATCTAGGCCGCGTGAGTGACCAAAGGCAACTGTAAAATCAACGACGCACATCACGGTATGCACATTCTTCAAAGAGTTTAGAGCCACCGGAAGGAGTTGCTTGAGCTGTGAATTGACAAGCTCCAGTTTTTCCTCATCTAGTTTTCGATGCCTTTCGAATTGCGCATATGGGGACGGTCCCCAGAGCGACATCCTGAGCGTTCGGCCAAATTTCGACCACGGCGTCTCCCCCTCCGCCAATGCTTCCACAAACGGGAGACAGGCGTCAAGCTTGGGTTGATCGATGTTCAATGTAACAGAGGAAAAAAACAAGGGCGAAATGGCCAAGCTGAGCGTTTTGCATGCGGCTCTGAGTTTTTTCTGGTCGGACCGGGGGATCTGGGTGGTACAAGGTGAGTATTAACGACGGTTGAGGGTGATTAAACGCACTCTGTAGGCAATCTCTTGGATTAGCTCAGGGGCAAAGTCCAGTATCGACACGGGGGTGGTACTGGAGGAGTGGCATGCGGCTCCGAGTTGTTTCTGGTCAGACCGGGGAATCTGGGGAGTGCAAGGTGATTAACGACGAATGATCGCGGTTGGAAGTGGTTGAACGCACTCTGTGGGCAATCTCCTGGAGTTCGGGAGTTATCGACGCGGGGGTGGAATGAGAGGAGCCCATGATGATGCTGTGCTTTGCCCCTATGCGCCAATACGAACTTCGGCACACCGTACAACAAAAATCAACAAAGTTCGTATAGCGAAAAAATACAGGTGTGATGAACACTGATACAGTTTTTTTTTACTCCCTGCCAACAGGTGACCACACCGGGTTATCGCTCTTCACCCCTGGTACGCCACCATCCAGCACACCGTCCAGGACGAGCTGCAACTTGGGTGACACCGCTGTTCTTCCCATAGACCACAGGGCCACAGCGACGGTACTACAACAATCATATGAGTATATGCACAGGGAAATAGACGAACAACATACTTCTCGCCTTGGTAGTCCAGGATTCCTTGGTGTACGGGGAATTTCGCTTGAGGTCTGAAACGAAGTCAGCCTCGAATTAAAAATGTATCATTCGCGCGGACTGACCCGAGATTTGCAACTCTCTTGCCCATCATCCATCCGTTGACGAACAGATATAGACGATAATCTTGCCCGAGCGGCTCCTCGAAAGTGAAGGACACAAAGGCGTCGATGCCGGTCGGAATGTTCAACTTGAAGGTCGTCACAAAGAATCCGACGCCGGCGGAGGACCCGGGGAGACCAGTAGACAGGTCTCGGGACGTCCAAGACGAGGTGTCAAAACCGGGCAACTGCCAACCCTTTCTTTCGCCGAAGAGGCCTCCCTCATTGAATACTCCGCGCGTTTTGTCCAAGAACCTGGGGTATCACATGTAAGCGCGAAATCGTCTCAGTGACGAAACAATATACCCAGTATATCCTCCGACTTTCCCTTGGACTTTCCATTCGCCGAATGATCCTGAGTTGAGCTTGAAACCGCGAACGCCGCGGGGACTTTTCGAGGTATTGGGAGTCGCTGGGAGAATATAAGTTCTCAGCTAACAAGACTGCTAAAGTCACACACATCCCGTCTCGTTCAATCCCATGTTGTCCTGAAGTTGATATTGACAAGTTATCGACTCGTTCATGGTAGCGGGCGTACCTGGACGATAGTAATGACATTATCTCCCGCAACCACAGCTCCCGTGGGGAACGTGAATTTATCGTCGGTCTCTTCCAAAATGTGGGCGTCGTTCGACGAACTGGGACAAGTCACCAATACAAAACGGTTCTACTAGGAAATGAATTGACATACTTTCCAAACGACGTGTTCAAAAACACATCGTTCAGCCAGACACTCGCGGCGAATGCTGGATTGCATTGAACGAAATGTGGTTGCAGGTCATTGATAACGTACCTTCCCCGCCATTAATCGAGAGATTGACGCTCGTCTGCTCCCCAGTCGAGTTGAAATGACCACGCCAAAGGACGATATTTTCGCAGCTATGCCCGGAAAAAGGAATCAGTGGTCGTGATGATTTCCGAGCCGATGACTCACAAGCCGTAGTCGCAACCATACAAGATACGGCCATCCCCGTAGTATGGCGGGAAGGGAATGTTAGTCGTTGTGTGATTAGCCACAGTCCAGTTTCCGTCGTCGAAAGTCGACTGAATCTCGGGCAAAGAGTCTTTGAACTTCCAGCCAGTGAGCACGGGCACGGTGACGGTCTTCACCGCAGATCGCGGCGTGAGTGTTCCAATGAATCCACCTGTGGCGGTAACCCCTGCAGTGAGCTTAACGCTCGCGCCGTTCCACGTCACCGATTTGACCGTAGATGGTGCAACGACCGTCAAAGGGGCCGTGCCGTTCAGATCCCCGACGAGCGCCAGCCGGGACCCAGAGATCGTCGCATTACGAACGAGGTAGGGACCACCAACGAGAACAGTTGAGTTGCTCCCGATGGCCCAGTAGTTGGCGAAGCTAGATGTACCAGGAATGACGGGAGCCCAGAATGTCGTGGCGGTGACCGAATCGGCGTACAGGACGAGCTGGGTGTTGGAATCCCAGACAGTTTGAAGGCCTGTGATGCCGGGTTGGAATGCAACGATCGTCTGGTTCGAATTTGGAGTGAAAGTGATCAATGAGGATTTGGTTGTATGCGCCTTGTTATTCGTGCCGGTAAGAGCCAGACGCGCCTCGTGCGCCTGTGTGGAGTTTCCGTACAAGAAAAGAACATCTCGTCCGCCGATGCTGCCGGCGTAAAAGACCTGCGCGGTGGTGTATCCAACATTGGAAGATCCGAACGAATAATCTGACAGGACTAGTTTAGATTCCCGACCGCCCAAAGTGATCGCAGGGACGACAACAGGGACTTGAAGGGGCCCGGAGGCGGTCGTAATGTTCAATTTGAAAGTTGTGATGGCACTGGTTGGAAAAGTTAGCTTGACGGCGGAAATTAGATCAGACATTCTTACGTCGACGTGGAGTCCGTCTGGCGGAGCACATAGAACGCAGTCCCAGTATCCGGATTTTGCAGGAACGTCGCAAAGGCCGCCGGATTGGAGCTCGCTGTAAGTCCCGTAGAGGAATCGGCGATCCAGTTGGTCTTATAGAATTCAGGCGAGCTCCGGAGGAATATTCCTTGCAGCTTCAACTCGTCGAATTTGGTTGAGAGTGCGCGAGATTCGGAGATCTGCGTGACAGAGGCATTCTCAATCGTCGTCTCTTCGCTACAGAAATCCAGCTCACCGATGCGCCATAATCGTACGATGAGTACACCTGATATCAAATTTATCCTTAGCTCGCAATCACTCGAAGCTGCGCTGACTCACTCCGCTATGGAAGAGGGGATCAGCATGGAATCTCAAGTAGAGAGAAGAACCGAACGCACTGGAAAGGAATCGCACCCCACGACGTCCCACTTAAACTCGTTAAGCACACATCGAGATAGATGGTTTACCGCAACGTACCCGTAAATCATGTAATAGCTAATGAGCTTCGCATTGCTCGCCCATAACTGTTTATTGAAGACCGATTGGAAGTCGGGTCCCGTCAATACGGCACAAAGAGGGTATCCTGAACGTGTTACCGCATTGGTCATTAATTTCCGGTGACTGTCTTAACAAACGTACCTGGAGCGCCTGGACCCCACGCATCGAACGACCCACCCTGGAACTCTTTTTAGAGCGGAGTCAGCGTGCTGATCGGAAGACGTGTAGAATGAATAGCTCGTACCAGGGAAGTACCAGGCTTCCGAGGGGCTGAAAGAGGGATGTGAGTACGGGAAAGGACAACACAGGACACAAAAACACACTTGACTTGCTCGTGGTACTGATGGTAGTTGGTTGTCACAGGATTCCAGACCTCGGGATTGGAGCAGTCGAAACCCTGAGGATACGAGTCCAAACTGTCGAACTCGCATGGGTATATCTTCCGAAAAAGTGAACGTTGAATTACCCGTAAAGGTCGACTGCGCCCTAATGATGGAAAATAAACATGACTGGCGGTTTGAAAAGGACCCATTTCTTACCGTGCCATTGATAAAGTTGCTCCCCTCACCGGGATCGTTGTACGTCAACGGGACATTGATGCTCGAGTTGTGGTACACGGCTTCAAGCTCTGCAAAATATTCGGCGTGGGTGATAGGGCTTTGGGAATACTCGTTGTCTGAATAGCGTCAATATTCAATTTCCTGTCCGGCAGGGAACGACCATACCGACTTGGATAGCTGTGGTATATCACGTCAGTTGAGCAGAAGCAGACCGGGAATGTGGCGTACCGATCACAGGCCCGCCGTTGCTGATCTGGTTCGGAGCAGTTTGTTCGATGATTCCTTGAACGTAAGCTTGCCAAGCCGCTTGCCAGTCACTCGCGTTCGTGCGCAGTGTCCCCGCAACTTGACTAGTAGCCCAATGTGCGATTCCGCCGGCCGTGGTCTCAGCATTGATATACTATGGTCGGAGGTTAGCACCACTTAATTATCGGTAAACGTTCTTCATACCGGACCTAGAAAGAGATTTTAGAATTTCATTATGGAAGTATGTGTATCAACGCACCAGGCCGCAGAACAATCCAAATCCCAGCGGCCTTGGCGGCATCGTACAACGGTTGTAACGCTCGGAAGCTGTTGAAATCCACGACTCCAGGGGAGGGATTGATGAGGCCCATATGAGTGTAGACGCTAATTCCGTTGAGACCGGCCGCCTTCACTTTTTCGAGGATGTCGGGCCACAGCGACGGGACGGGAAGCCGGAAGGTGTGGAATTCTCCCGAACTACTGATAGTTAGTACTCCACCGACACGGATAGAATGTACACGCACTATAGGAAAACTCGCTGGCCCTCCAACATGAGGCTGAAATTGTCAAACTGCACCTGATCAGTGCGGGCGAGTGTGGGGAATGACGCAGGCGCATTGCTCCTCGCGAGAATCGGCGAGCTCTGGGGGTTCGCTATTCCAAAGGGCCAGGTTGCAGAATCCGCACCGTGAGGAAATGCCAGCAAGAGGCCTAATGCTCCTAGGAACCATGACTGGGATTGCTGAAGGAAAATCATCGGGGGTTCTATGAAGCGTGTGGGGTGGATCCTCACCTTTATACTGTAAAATGCTACCGTCGTTCGCGAATGTGACGTCGTAAATTGGGCCAGCTGATGCTAGAAGGCGGGGAAGGCGGGGAAGATGTGCTGCGTGCGGGCCGTGGAGTTCGCACGGTTAACAGAGCAACTACAGAAGAGTTTTGAAATTTCCGAGCAATAGTCTTTGCAGCGGCTGCCATTGCGCAGAATTTCAGGTTATCGGTACATTGATCGCGGGGGAATTGGATTTGTTGCACCAGCTACAGACTGGTTTTTGTGTGTTCGCCTCGGTCATTCTACACGACGCGCAAGCTTCGAAATCCGCGAAGAGTCACGTCAGCCTAAGCTCAGATGACCTTCAAGTCACATGTACGCCTACAGAGTTCCAGATTTGAGAGAAATAATCTAATGAGAGCGCGTCTCCTGATACGGCTGTTCCTGGAAGAGGGTGTCTAGAAAGACCTAGAGGGAACGTGGGGTGAGATAAACGAGAAAGAACTCGGGAAGAAGGCCCGTGGGTTTGTTTGGCAACGCATTTAGAATCACGTGCATGTTGCTTCTAAGTTCTCAACTTCCACCGTCCAAGAGGGGCCAGTTACTGGTGTTGTGGGTAGATTCGTCAGCGAAATAATAAAATCCCAAAAAGGAAAGAGGAAAGGGGAAAAGAAAAGAGAGAAGGAGGGCTCTTATCATCCTGTACAATTTTCGAGTTAGGCATAGAAGGCATCCATACCCAGGCATCTGTGGCCTCAGAATATTTTTTTCCGGCCTGCGGCGCCCTGTCTTAGGGATGCGGCTTTTGCCGGGAACCTGTCAGGATAATTGTGAGAAATTGCCTCTTTGGATTAAATGGACCGGGTACTTGTGCATTCATAAGGCCCTCCGGGCATCCCTGGTACCTCGGAGAGATGCAGGATTCAAGATACTTAGGAACAAGTCCCTTTGATTTATATGTGGCTCAAAGGTCGCTCGGAATGGCATATACCGATGGCCGCACCCCGGATTGGACGGGCTTCTGCACACCGATATGTAGATTGTAATTATGGTTGCCAGGCGCATCCTGCTCTTGATACTGACATTGTCTCCATCTATATAATGTTAATATTGGTCCGCAAAAACAATCGAAAATAAAAGAGTAGCGCACGCATAATAATTTTGAATCTGGCAGATACATATTGACTGGAGGCTCACATGGCGGATGCACCTGGAGGAAATATTGTGTACAGTCAATGTTCAACGATGTGCAGAGGGGAAGGCCATAACAAATCAATGCCCTAGCAAAAGCCCGGCTGAGATGAGACACGAAAGGAGGAAAAAAGCAGCGGTGCTCGAATCACAACTTCCCTCGAATCGAACGGGCTTTCCGGATGCGCGGCTCTGGAGACAAGATGGGTACTCCTAGCTCCAACACTGTCAGGTCTCCCTGTACTTCCTCATATCCCTCACTTGGTTCGAAATTTTCCGGCCCAAAGGGTCTCCCTGCTTGCTGCACGACGAGAACAGAGACTCCAACAAAAAATGTTCGCACCGGGAGTTTCCGACTCAACAATGACTGCCAGGAGTACGTGGATCCATGTTGAGAAAAAAACAAGAGGGGATGAGGAACAGCAGCACCCCGAATAGAGTGAGGATGTATAGTCGCTAACTCCCTAGCGAAACGCCGGCTTGTTTCTGTACATCTACAAAAGGAATTGGAGGAAAAGGTGCTGTGACGCGGACATGGTTCAATTTTTTCTGACATGTTATTCGGCGGCATTCCTTCATTGTGCCCGTGCAGGACTGCCAAGGCCAAGATTTCTGCAGATAGTTGTGGAGGGGTATTTTTATTGGTCTGATCACGAATATCAACATCCGGAATGTTCAAGTCCCCTGGAAGAGGTATAATCGATTATTTTGCAGTGTTTCGCTCCCACGTGAGACCAAGAAAACCGAGGCGCTCAAATGATTGCCTTCGTTCTGAACCAAACCACGGTGAAACTTACAATCCTTTATATCGTCAGGTAGCCCGGACAGAGTACTGTAACTCTAGCCAAAATTTCCGGCCGAATTGCTCCATTTTCACCCAAGAAACCGCCGCCTTCCTTCAGCGTTTCGCTAAGGGGCTAGCGACTGTACATCCAAACCACCATATGAATCCCCTGTGTGCAGCGATACTCCATAATGCCGCCTGTAATAGCCTCTGAATGTTATGAGATACTGAAGTAATTTGAGACATGGAAAGACATACCATGAGAATCACAAACTCGTTCAAGCCAAGGTGTTGGGATTGAAGTAGTTCCGAGTCAATGCGAGTTATGTGGGTTATGACACTACCGGGGGGAGTAGAAGGTATTAGGACCTGGTGCAGTCTGAGAAACAAGAAAGCAGAAATTCATCAACATGCCGAAAAGAAAAGCTGATTCAATGTGAGTCAGAACCCGACACGCCCCTGCACTGCCGTGTACGAGTCTGCTCTGTTTCGCATCGGCGAGGGATGTGGGAAAAAGGATGCACAATGAAGATGAGATGTGGGAGTTGCTCACAAGGTCAATTCCAATCACGTCCTAGCGTCCAAATACAAGCCCGCTTCACAGATAGGAAGCATCGCAAAAGTGGGCGAGGCTCGTCGAGGGTGGAATGCATCATCTAAGTTGCATTATTGAGGACTAGGGCGACATCTGATTTCAAAACAAGAAGGGAGAGTGATTTATGCATGGTGTACGGAAGAGCGAGTGGAAATTTACGAAGGAAGTAGAGCGATAAAGAACGTGAATATAGCGGAGCGAACCGGAAGACGGGGAAAGAGAGAAAGTATCTGAGCGACAAGACAAGAGACAAGGCTAAAGGAGATTCAGGGGCGCGACACTCAAAGGGGTAGAGTTAGAGGGAGGGGTTGACGAGAGAAAGAAGGTGCACGAGGATGGTGGCATTCAAGTTGACTGTTGGATGCAAGGGAAGACGACGATCGCGCGGAAACGGAATGAGAGCAAGCCGGATAGTCATAGAAATTGCAGACATCGAGAAGGCTGGACAGATAAAGCTGAAGGCCAGAGTGAGCTGCTCCGAAAAAGCCGCCAGGGAACGGATACATGATTGAAGCGCAAGAGCGATCAATCGCAACACTGATGGACACGAAACGTGATGGGAGACCCTAACCTAAGGGAATTAACCCTAACCTTGGGCAAAAAGGACTTTTTTGAATTGGACTTTGGAGACCTGGTCCCTAAGTCGGTACCAGGAATCGCCGCTGCCGGTCTCGTGGTTGATCGAGATACTGAACCTCTCGAAAAGGTAAATTCGTCGGCCCGGCGCAAACTGATGGACAGCATGCGCAAACAACGCGTCAACTTCGACTCAAACAACGCGCATTTCAACGGCGGCTGCGTTCTCTCTCCAGTGCTAAACGGTCCTGTGCACTAATAGGCCATGTACAAATCAGCAACTTGACGAGTCCCTTTCCAAAATCTTACCGCGCCTTTTTTTTACCTGGCTTTACATGTAAATATTTCACCAAAGTGAGTCCTATTCTGGTTGCGGCCACCGCTGCATTGCTGAGATGGCCTCATTTAGAATAATCTGCCGTGCCGCGCTTAGTGTTGTTGGCAAAAGTCTGCCATTCTGCCAGCCAGGTTCTGCCAGCCAGGCAATTGCCGGCCGAATTCCATGAAGTCCGGCAGAACTTGGCAGAACTCTGGTGGCAGTGCTCCATTCGGCGACATTTTGTCTTGAATCCGCCAATTCTAGAGTGAAATATAGGCTTTGAAATTTCGGCCTGACACCCCAATGACAACCAACTGTTTTCAGTTCACGTTATGGTTGGTGTTCAGTCTGCATCATGAGGAAACAAATTTTGATGATGGTTTACGCCGATTTTTCAAGGGAAAGCTGACCCGAAGACGCTCTTCAGAAACTTGGACACATGCAGGAGCCCTTTATTCAGATGTGCCAACTGTTTCTGAGAGGCTCAGAAGATGAACAATGCGAACTCGGAGGGATTTCCTTTTTCGGTTCTGCCAGTTCTGCCGTGGCCGGCAATTGCCAGTTCTGCCTGGCTGGCTGGCTGAACTGACCTAAAACAGTTCTGCCATGCTCACTAGCCGCGCTGCCCTTCCACAGGGCTACCATGTAGTAGATGTGCATTGAATATCGTGGATATCGCTCAATAATTTGAATAAATATATATTATTTATTCATGAATTTCAATTCACTAAGCATCTTTTCGTATCTTTTTTGCAAGCTTCATTCATATTTGAGGGCCCCCGGCGCGTCCCGCTGCTGTGGAAGACACCTCGGTCTTGTTTTTGGAGGCTCTCGGGCAGCCGGGAGGCCGCTTTGGCGGTGGCTCCGGAGCAGCTCCAGACTTTTCAGAGGAGCCAGATTGGTTGGGAAAGATGTGCGCGAAACAAACTTGAAGAGTTTCGGTGCCATAGAGAGTGGGGAGTGAGACTTGTAAGACAAGGCAGTCTCTTAGCACAGCTTCGATCAAACACGAGCCGCATTTGGGAATAATCTTATGTAATATAGATACTGACAGTATCTACCCACAGCATCAGTAACTGGCCCCAAGAGGGGCTCATGAAAGGTGTCTGGGGAGGGCTATGTCCGAAAAAGGACATAAGACATGGGCACAGTGCACGTGATCATTGAAGGGGTCGCTGGTTCGATTCCTGGCGTTGCATTTCTTTTTCACTCCAATGATTTGGAATTCCTTGAACTCGCGACTTGGGCTGAATTGGAAAAGCATTGGTGGTAAACAGGTCCTTGTGGAAGAGAGAGTGTTCTGTGTCCCCAGAGCAGTGATTTTTATTAGTTCTTGCTCTATTTGATCTAAATTTCAGGGGCATGCATGCATTGTCCACACATGCCCTAAACACAACTTTTTCCCCAAGATCTGAGTCTAATACATGAATGCTATACTAAATAAATAAGCCAGGCTAATCATCCAAAGGGAAACAGAGAACAGCAGCGATACCTCTACTGTTTTGGAGGCTAAAAATGGATGAAAAGTAACTGCTGCAGTAGAGCATATTTGCAGCCCCAAAATCACCTTTTGATCCCAAAAGTGATGAGTGATCGCTTAAAAGTGGTGACACCCAAAATAGAAGCACTGACCTGGACGTTGCCCAAAACTTGCAATATACGTCCCGGAAGGCCCGTTTTTTTTTCAACACTGACACATAGATAAAGTTTCGATGTACTCCTCCACTTTTCATAGCCTCATAATCGAATTTTTCAGAGATTTGAGCCCCGGAAACAATCGCAGGGGTCACATCATCACATCCGCCGGCTAAAAGTGATGGGTGATCGCAGAAATCTGGACACGGATTTTGGGCGTTGCAAATATGCTCTAGTGATTCTCTGTTGCCATTATTGTGCCTTGTTATCTCCAATCTTTCAACAGTGGGCAACCCGAGGACTCCTTTTTTATCTGTTTATTTAGGTCGTCGAGGAACAATAGAAAATTAACTAATATTTGATTGATGTGCAATTTCAACAGAGAGAGAAGAAAAATCAGAAAAGGCACAGAGCAAAGTGCACATTTTTCTGGCCATTTTAAACTCTGATGGGAGCAAAGACTGGGGTTGAGTGAAAAAAGGTAAAATATCGATGCACGCGAGAATCGAACCCGTTGCAACCGGTGGCATGTTATTGGGATGAAGCCGAGAGGCCGAGATCAATCTTGAATTCGATTGGCTGGGACATAGGTATTTACCTCCGAGGGGACATAGGTCTTGAAATCACTGATCTGCCAAAATCGGACATAGAATCGGCTCATTAATGATGCCTGTGGCTGGCTATGTCTCGGCTGAGATAGCCAACTGCACCCGGACGTGATCCAAATTGATCCGTGACATCCGGTTGATCCTGTGCACCGCATTCGGAGACAAACGCAAACTCTCTCCGAAAGCGGCCATATCGTTGAGGGTGGTGTCTGTCTTGTTTCTGTGCTCACAACCATGTATTTGAAGTACTATTCTGTTTAAATTTCAGTCACTTGCTGGCTTTGTGAGCTGTTGTGGGAGGTGTGCTCTGCCTCAATTCACCCCTGTTAGTTGCTTGTTAGGCATGTCAGTTCGTGCACAGAGTTACGGCTCAATGATTCGACTGAACTCACTCAATGGTGCATTTTAGCTTTTTCCTTACCTGGCCTGTTGTGACTTGAATGTCAATTCTCAACTAAAAAATGCAACTGCGAGATCTCATGATCCTAGGACCTAGACTATTATTCACAATGTACTGTGACACACTATATTGTTCAAGGAAAGCAGAAGGACGAGACAACTAGGGTTGATCATTGGCA
This sequence comes from Mycena galericulata, assembly GCA_029289565.1. NCBI lineage: Eukaryota > Fungi > Basidiomycota > Agaricomycetes > Agaricales > Mycenaceae > Mycena > Mycena galericulata. The sequence goes on from JARKIA010000048.1 coordinate 165,616, forward strand.
CGGTTCGACGGCACCCGTTCCGCCGGGGATTTTGAACAGGACCGGTGCATATGCCGGTTGACGTAAGATACCGAGTCCGGACAAGAAAAATCAAGATCCCGACCCAACTAGGGTCATAGTCCGGACAAGATCAGACCCTTGGCCAACGAACTCTGTTCAATCAATCCGGACAAGGTTCAACGGCTGGGACCAAGTCAGATCGCAGTCCGGACACTGGGGTCAGCGGGGATCCAGAGGGCCACCGGCAAATGGGAGTGTATATAGTTGCCGTGTCTGTACAACAATGAAGAAGCAATGCTGATGTGGACAATGTGTGGCCCAGGACATAGTAGCACATCAAAGCTACGGGCCACTGTGGCACAGGCTTGCGAGTAGTTTTTTTGCATAAAACAATCTTATACCAGTCAGAGCAAAGGGGCTTGGTTGCAGGGGTTACTGCGCTAAACACAGTTCAGAGGCATGGAAAATCTAATATAAATGTCGTAGATATAGAGGAGGAAGCCGATGTAGACGTGTAGAGAGCATTAAGATTTTTTTCCATTTTTTTGGGATTTTTTCGAGGTCTAAGCATGATCCGGACAAAATTTTGGCCAAAATCGAGGGTCAGAACATCATCCGGACAAATTTTCGCGACCCCTGCTAAAAAAAAGTCCGGACAAGAAGTTTCCAGCTGGGATTTTTGGTATCAAACCTCAACCCGCATATGCACCGGTCCTTTTTGAACACTTTGTGTGATTGCACGGTCACGGCACGGCTCCGAGCCGTTTTCTGCCGCCTTAAACAGCCGTCAATGGGTGTATGGGTGGTTCCAAAAGCCTTGCAATTTTCTTGTCCATTATGAGCTCCAACAGATTAACAGTACTAATGTACCTCACTTCTACCCAGTGTGCACCTTTCCACGAACTCGAGGCCCATTGTAAAAGGCATAGAGCCTGCCGGATGAAGCCGAGCCATGATACCATCAGGTCCATCACTCCCCTCGTCAAATTCCCTTCCCAGAATTTTTGCTTTCTGGGTCGACTATGGAGTTTTTCTTTGCTGGATATGTACAAATGTTTGAACCCCCTCTTTTGGACCTCGAAGTTTTCAAAATTCTATGTTGAACCTTTTTTAAACCGGCCGTCGCGGCCGTGCCGTTGTCTGTGCCGTCCCGTCCGACTTCAAAGAGTGCTCAATGCCCTTGTCAATGCCCCATGAAAACTGCCGCTGACCACCCGTCGAACTGACAGCCATGCCCGTCTCAGGCACAAGTGGTGCCCTACTAATACTACTAACACTAGAGACGATGCGCCGAGTCTGCCAAGTGTTGTGAGAGAAAGCTATAAATATCTTGAATTCCATTCGCTGTGGCTATCTCTTTTTCGGACGTATCCCCGAGGGACATAGCCCTTGAATTTCGTAATTTACTGGATATGGACTTGAAATCAAGATGGTAAATATTTTCTGCTGTGCGCTAGAGCGACATTGGCCCTCCGGAAATTCGAGTAAATAATTGCCGGTGAGTCTTTTGATCTCTCTTAGTTTCCTCTCACTCTCTCTCTTTTTCCGCAACTTGAAAACTTGATTTTTTTCTTTCAGCCACAGACATAGTACATAAGCCATAGAATCTACTTATACAAAAGACATCCGTCACGTGTAAGGCTTTCCAGCCAATCAGGAATGTCTCTGCGTTTGTCCAAGCACGGACAAACATCGGACATATTCGGCACTCAAGCAAACTCTACGTCCGAAGCAGGGAAAAGTACGCTTTCAAGCTTTCTGGATGCATGAACGTCTACTAAGTTTGCTGCTACCTTTCCACAGGTGCATGAAGGTAACAAGATAATTGCTAAGCTCTTGACTAAGCTACCGAGTCAGTGACAACAAGTAGTGGGCAAGTTGGATTCAAAGATAGCAAGTTTCATGAGATCTACCTAATTTATTCGAGCTCTCTGATTGACGAGAACATTTTGTAAATGAGAACAAGGAAAAATTGATGTAGCCAGGAGGTTGGTGACGAGTGTCTTTGGGGATTCGGGAATTCCAAGTTTAACAGCTTTGAAGCTTCCCTGGTACGTTTAGTGCATTTAGCTCTCAGATTTTTGTTTGGATGCTTGTCCTGTAGTTGCTTTCCGTGCGGAGCACGGGTTCATGCTAGTTCAAGATAAATCAAGACGCTGAAAGCTGTATACTGAATGCTATAGTAAGTTTTGAACTGAAATTGTCGGGCAAATGAATCTCAATTGTACCCTGAATCTCTCTCTCTTTTCCTCCCTTTCTCTCTCTTTTTGCAACTTGAAAAACTTGAATTCCCCCGTCTCTCCCCGGACATAGTACATGAGCCCCAAGAGGCGCTCGATCTCTGGATCAGTCAAAAAAACCCACGACCCCCCCCCCCCAGAAAAGGCAATGATTATCAGCGGAACGTTCGGCCAGATCAATCCATCAAGTTCCATTGCGCCCACTCTCGACCTGCTCTACAACGCCACTCGGAGCCCTCTGGCCCCGGCCAGGGCTATCCAACCGCCTCCGGCACACAAAGACTCAAACTGCAAACAATATGGCATCCTAATCCTGTATATGCTGCACATACATCTCTGTCAGATAATGCAATTCTTCTGCCACACTACGGCTCTTATTTCTTGGTTGTACCTACATAGTAACAGTAATGAAGTTCACGATGAGAACGGGGACTGGCGACTTCTGTCCCCGATGCTCAGTACATAAAGCATGGAGTGGCCGAAGGCTGCCAGCGTTCCGCCGTGGGATCACTGATCTCGCTTAGCAACATCATTTTGAGAGATCCAGAGATCAATCACCTCTTGCCACCGTCACTCAAGTTTCAACTGCCGGGTCACCTTCCGGTACGGTGATTTTGAGCCTTTGAATTTGTGAACGGTTGTCTTCATAAAGATCACCTCAGATTCAAGTTTCTATAGAGGCTGGACAACGAGCCCAACCTTCCGGGACCGTTACCTCAGCCCTCAGCCTGGCCCTCTTCGATTCACGTACCACACCAGTTGAAGCTAGTACCCACCCTTTCAATGATTTCAGATAGCAGCAAGACCTCAGCGCGTCAATAAGTGAATCTCCGCAATTTGACTTCCTCTGAATCGCGCTCACGGGTTCAAATCGGGCCTCAGCTCATCTTCAAGCACGGTCTCGACAATTTTGCCATTTTCAATGCTTTATTTGACTCGAGCCCACTGTCAATTTACTCCTCGTTCCTTTGACTGCTTGTCCATGGCCACAAGATCTTCCGGGTTCCCGGACCCCCCACGCATTTGAAGCTCTCATTCCAGCATCCTTGAACGGAATGTTGAGGGATTTTTTTTCGGTCTTCCATTCCGGTATTTTCCCTTTATTCCTCGTGCGTAGCGAAGATTTTTTCTCGTTCACCAGTTAAGCTACGGGCGCCAATCATCAAGCCGTATCGATAATCAATTTGATGTGATTGATTAGGGAAATTATGTAATCTGGCATCTTTTCTGTGACTACGACTCGGACGACTCGACTACGACAGATTTTTGAGCTTTGTCAACAATTGTCAATGTCTGTTATTGGTGCGCCAACGAATCTCTTCGATGGGAAGGGCAGAACGCCTCAAGATTCTCAACAATTTCGCTCGAATCACTCGGAGGAGGAAATGGCAAAAGAGTTTCAAGAAACGGACCGCATCATCAAAGCGATTTCGGACGATGCTGACAAGGTGAGGACAATTTTTTTCCTTGAGACGTTGTTCAAGTATAAATGGATCTACATTTTTAGTTAATCGAATCTCTGAAGGCATCCACGGCCAAGGGATTATACGTCATGGCCCAATGCTGGAAGGCAGCCCCCACGGAAATTGTGCCCGCCCACGTACTTCTCCAAACTTTCCTTTATCATGTCGATGCCATCAAGGTCCCCAAGGCACATCTTCCTGCAATCGAGAACGATCCGTCGGAGCGCGCTTGGGCTTCTTTCATCGGCCTCGAGGAAAAATTTGTATCGCAGTTTCCCGAAAAGCCCGATTTTCGCACTCGTATCATTGCGGCCTGGCCAGGTATCTTCAAGTGGTGTCGCTATTTCTATATCCAGCGCGTATCTCCAGTGAAGGACTTCGATACCGCTCGGTCCAATATCGAGGTGATCTGCGGCGTTATCAGCCATTTTTTCGGGGACAGCGAGCTGTTCAAAGTGATGCATAAAACCGAAGGAATCGTGACGCTCTGCACGCAGCTTTGGATGCACCGGGCAGCGCCTCCGCCTCTGACCGCTTTCATCATGCACACGCTCCTGCTCAACTCGACATGGGAAGAACTCGATGAAGTCGTCGCCGTGGCCGCGGATAAGCCAGCGGCGGTCGCGCAGCTCGCGGTAAACAGGGTACGCACGGCCATGAACGAGTCGCCTATGCGTGCCACGCACGTCTATACATACACTTTCGCCCTCATCGCCATCAGCCGCCTTCCGCGCCACTGCCTCACGGAGGCGGTCCTCGCGGAGAACGCTGCCTGGGTCGTCACGCGCATGCTCATCGTCACCGCAGCTGCCATCCGTACTGCGCGCCAACTCGCCGATGAGGACCACCTCCAATGCCTCAACGCAGGCTTCACCTTCCTGCGTTTCGCACTCGTACGCGATGACAGCCCACGTTGGGTCTCGCAAGCCGTCGACGCGGGCCTTCTCCGTGTCATTTGCGAGGTCGCGCCGCTGCTGGAGGCAAAAATGCACCAGTTTGGCAGGGACTGCGTGCAGCACATCTTGGCGGATACGCTCCCGAAGCACATGGTGTATTTGTCCGTGGTCAAGGTCGTAGACCGCGAGCTAAACGAGGTGGGCGACGATATGGCCGAGGCGGGCATCGCCCGCAGCTGGCTGTACGCCGATTGGATATCCCTCATGCATATCGCGACCCTCCGGAGCGCGATTGCGAAGCTCCCCAAGAAAGCTAAAGGCATGGGTGGTACTCCGTGTGAATCGACCGCGGTGAGTCGTTGCATGTCTTGATCATTCCCACGCCAACGGACCGTCCTTGAATTTTATTTCTTTTTAGTGCAGTAAAGTCGGCCCCAAGAAGGAGTTCCAGCGATGCACAGGGTGCCTCATTGTCTATTACTGCTCGAAGAAATGCCAAAAGGACGCGTGGCCCAACCACCGTGGAATATGCAAGCTCAAGAATGAGAATAGAGCAACGAGGGCGGAGGGTGTGTACATTATGTTTGCTTATCGTGTAGTAAGCTCACGAGCATCGCGCCAGAAGAGTCGCAGAATCAATTTTCCCTGCCCGACGCACAGTTCTTCCGCGAACTTTTCTCGACCGACGCGAACCGCCACCTCTCGCACCTGCACAAGCTCGCGAAGCGCACGTTCCCCGCAGATATGCGGGGTGAGCACTTTGCGATCTGCCTCGACTATACGGACCCGAAGCACCCCGGTGGAACGTGCTCGCTCAAGGACATCCGCACGTACACGTTCCCGCCACTCAGTGGCGAGGAGGCTGACCCGGAGCACGTCGTCGCACACAACGATGAGATGATCAAAATGTGGGTATTTCTCTCGTGCATGTTCGTCGCTGAATTTACATGTGCACGCAGGGTCCGCCGCGAGCCTAAGGCATACACGTTCATCGAGGCGACGTTCGCGTTTGGCGAACGGCGCATTCCGCGCAATTTCATGATTCGGCCCAATATATGGGCGCGCACGGACATCCCGGGGTTGAAATGGGACGGGATGACGTGCGAGAACGCGGATGCGAACGTGGTGTCGTTCTTGGAGCGCATAATGGGGCTCGACCTCGATCTCGACTAGCCGTAATCATTGTGGCGCCAATCTTTTTGCAAGGAAAAGATGCGGCGCCTCTGTCACGTTTCAAGTATACTCAATTTAACGAGTGGTTGTCTGTTCTGAACATGCGTCTCACTGGGAGCTGCCGGAGGTAATTTCTCACTGTACAGTGTAATGAAGGTGAAACTGGGCACGCGTTTTCTTTTTCTGGAAACGAAAAAATAAGAACTTACATAAACAGGAAATGGCCACGACTGGAGTCGAACGAGCTCTTTCCACTTGTGTTTATGAGCATTGGATATACGTGCCTATGTGACGTGTACCCTTTGAACCTTCGCAACCTCAGAATACGTTATACACATCAAGGTTATCCTGAGGTACGAAGGTTCGAAGAAATTGAGCTACTTTGGTTCGGGGAGCACCCAGCATGGCTGTTGCCATGTTATCCAGATTCAAACGAATTTATGGATTAGTTCCATTAGGATCTCTACAGGGGGCCGCACAGGCCGATATTCAACCTAATATTCAGCCGGTGCTAGAATATAATGAAGCTGGGCGTAGGATGAGTTTACTCGACTGTAGGTGAAACAGACCATAGGTTACCTCCGTATCATCTCCTGGCCTCTTCCGAGCCTTTATCAACCTATGATAGATTAAATTCTTTAACCTACGACCACCCTGAGAATGGTTGTTTTCGCTCGTATCTAGGTGCTCAATATACGCTCAAATGTAAGTGTAGTCAGGTTTGGGGATAACAAAATGGTTAAACTGCCAGAATCAGCAAATCGAGGCTGATGAGAAGAAGGTGTCGCACAGGGGCTCGAGCAAGGACATTTTGTGATGAAGTACACGTAAACGAAGCAATTTTTTTGGCGGTGCTCATAGTACAATTACAACAATATGTGGGTACAGGTTTCGATCAATATCATCCAGTTCTCCTGCAAACGGCCTTGTGTCCGTTCCACGCAAGCTTCTGGCACTCTTTCGAGCAGTACTTTTCATTTCGGCAGCCCGAACAAACTCGTAAAGGTTCGGCAAGGGATACGCCGTTGGAAACTTTGCAATGGCCGCAAGCGACTATGCTGTCCAAATTCTGTCGCTGGATGTTTTTCGTCTCTGGCGCTTGACATCATCAGTTTTGGGACCAGGATGGGCACTGGATAGCACGAACGAGTGGCTTCCAACCGATCAAGCATCCGTGCGGTCTTGCCTGATATTTGGGTCAGTCCACACTATAGATCCTAACACATTCGGCGCTACTGTACCGTATTTCTTCCTATCCTTTTCCGGGTTGTTGCTCCAAAACGGCGTCCAGGATTGCTTCCAGCTCGTCGCGTCTACCTGAGGTTCAATGCCCAATTCAGATCCCAGGAGCCAACGCACTGTATTCGCGCTCTGTTTTGAGGAAGTTCCCCCACTGGTCCGATTGGTACCAGTTCGGTATCATGTGGCAAGTAAACAGCTCGATCGCTTGCGGTGGAACATCCAAATAATCCATGTGGTTACCACCACCGGGTGGCATAGGAGCAGGCCACTCGGTGGTCTTCACCAACACGACGTCTCCTCTCCACAGAGGCCGATCACCTGGCCTCTTGGGATCCGCGCCCACTATCCGTGCCATCGTAACGTTAGCAGGAAGTTTTGGGCTTATATTGAAGAACAAGTCGTATTCCCCTTCCACAATCTTTTCCGGTTGGTTGGTAACGTCCCCACCCTTTGTACGTGTTGCATGCATATTGCGCTCGCCATAAAGCCCTCGGAGATCGACACCGATCGTGTAGAAGGCGTGCGGGTTCGCGCGAGCACCCTCTTCGCTGAAGGTCATCGGGGTAATGCGTGGTTCGCCCCCGTCGGCGGGAATGATAAGCACATTGCGGACGATGGTCTCGTGTGGGTCCCGCAGCATGGGGAGGGAAGCAAGTGATGCGCTCTCTAAGTCCGACTGGATTAGTAGATTGACCGTGACGTAAATAAATCAATCGTGGAAAGTAGGATCTGAAAAGTTGACCAGAGCTTGTTGCCTGGGTGAATATCTGGGTAATCAAATCATAGAATCTAAGTCTAAAGACAAGCTTGGTGCCTGCGAAAAAAGCTAACCGTACATAGGACGAGTGGTTGAAATCGGCAGGAGCGGCAAAGTCGGCATCTTCTCGGCATTGTTTTGATGAGCCATCTGATGCCAGTACTGCAGTGATGGCCCCCTCGCGTGGCAACTTGCGTCTGCTTTGCTATCTTCACGGCGCTTGCAGATTTTTCGCAGGGGTAGCTCTCTTGAAGTATTGCAGCCCAAGCCATTTAGAGAAACTCGAACGTTCCTCCGGCCGGTAGTTGTGCGAAGACCGTTAATCACGACCTGAATCGAAGTGGCTGACATACATGGTGGCCATCGTTATTCGGTCTCGGGTGGGCCAAAACCTTGGGGCTCGGGGAAGGAATGTAGGTCAATGCTGTCAGCCACCTGTATAGCAAGACTCGAAACCCTTCACTTGAACCCCTTCACTCCTACCGCCATGTCTGTCCTCAGCAAAATCTCTACATTCGTTAAGTACACGCTCCTTTACATCCGCGCATTCATGCTCCGGCCCTTCCACCGGGAAGAGTCCCCCACCTTGCCTTCTATCGCCCTGGCGCCGGATCTAGAGAACTGCATCGTTGACATCCGTCACGGTGAGCCACATACCGTCCTTCATCAACGACCCGCTTTTCACATGGCTATTATAGACAGTTCCGACCCCGACAACAAGGGAATAGACTTGGAAAATGATGTTTTCAATCGTACGTATTTGTCGTATGAATCGTCCTGGATAAGTCTGACAAATAGATCGCAGTGGCATCTCCCGTTGTGGGCCAAAACATCTTCAGTGAGATTGCGAGCACCAAAACAGTTATAGGGAGGCCGTGCACTATCGATTGCCCTCCGATCCTCGACCACATAGGCAAGTACTCGGCGAGCAAAGGCAGAAATCCGCTGCTCTCGAATGTTACCAATGTTGCCTCCACTCCTCCCCACAAACACGTCCGGCAAATGAGCCACGGAGAGAACATCGCTCCGGCTCCCTCTCAGAAACCCCGCAAGCCTACTCCTCTCAGGCGGATGCCTCGCTATCTCAATCTGACCGGCGCGTCCCCAACGAAGTCGGCGGTTTCCGCCAAGAAGTCTTCCAGCAAGTCCCGGCACAGCTCCCTCGTCCACTTCAGGAACGAATCGGTTGTCAGTAGCTTTCCATTCAAATCCACGTCGTCTTTTTGTGTCCATTCCACGCCGGTCACCACTCCTTCGAGGCTGGAGTCGGGTCTTCCTGGTGAATCTGTCGACCTGGCCGCGCGCATTCGGAGCGTCTTCTACAAGCCCCGTGAGATGGGAGACGAGCGCGAGAACGTGCGCGACCTCTTCGACCGCGACTCTGCGTGCAGTGGGTTCGCGCTGGACCATGCCAAATTCATCAAGGACTTGGACGCTGGCCTGGACGACGAAGAGGACGACTACGGCAAGCCGCTCAGCGTGCGATCGATGTGTTACTCCCCATCCGCTGGCAGAAAGTCCTTGGGCGACCCTTTTTGCTCCAACTTGAGCCCTGCAAGCTCTATTCCCGGCATGCCACCGTCGGAGTCCTCCGAGCTCGCCTACCTCCGCGATCACTCCACATCCTTCGTATCCCGCCGCACCGGCTCGTCGTCGAGGTCCTCTGCGTCCTTCAAAGACCTGATTTCCTCCGTGAAGCACAAGTATCCCGGATCCAACTGGGAGGACATCGTTCAGTTCGCGGACCAGGATGGTGGTGTCGCGGCCGCAGATGAGGCTGAGACTGAGGGGCAGTGGAGCGAGGTTTTTTCCCTCGACGACTATGCGGCTTGAACTTTGGGCCGCCGGGGAGTGGTCTGTTTCTGGGTCCCCGTTTCTCGGTCAAGGTTTCTTCGGCTTCAGAGTTTGAGTTTATGCTTTCTATCTGGGTTTTGGGTCTCCTCGGGCTTGCATGGGTTTCATGTCTCGGGGTTATATGTTGTCCGTCTTTCTTTCCTCTCGTCCACCCTCAAAATTACTACCGACAAAAATCCCCCGACTTGCAGAAAAGGCGCGGAAAATCCCAGACAAAGGCGGTAGAAATATTAGAAACTGTATAAAACGAGTCGGGAAACATATATATTTTGACAGGGAACATACCTACGATTTAAGAAGACACTTGGATTTTAACAGCGATTGAACTGAGAATTTGGAGGCCGGCACGATGGACTGATAAGTACGGTTGTGATTAGTGGCAGTGCAACACGTGCCACCTTTCGACATTCGTCTCTACTCCCACCGCGTTCAGAGGGATACCAAAGAATCCGCATCTTTAGAGCAATCAGCCAATGCTCCGCCCGTCGGTCACATTTCGCACCACCCTCGGAATTGCTTCGTACAGTGATGAAGCCTCAATTAGCCTTGTCGGTCGATAGGTTTGCTCGAGAATTTTATCTGACTTGACTCGTATAAAACTGTCCGATGGAAGTTTTCCCTTTATTCACGCCCGCCGACCCCGAGACCACCTTGTAAAACTCCTATCCTCCGGAGAGTTTAGCCTGCGGAGGGTGTATTATATCTGGATGTCACATCCGTAGGGTGATTTCCCGACACCCGAGTACAATCGATATGGTCGACTCTGTAGATACGGCATACATTTCATGCGACCAGTTTAAACTCCCCGAAGCCAAGCACAGAAGACCAGCCACGAGTTCATCCATTTCGGGCTTACATCGGGATGGATGGCGGCTACAGAATTCCATCCTCTGCGGGATCGCGCTTATGCCGGGAATCTTCCGCCTACTCCTCCCGCCAGATAAAACCGCGTTCGCGGTCGCGGCAGTTCTCGCTGTTCGCAACGATGCGATTCTCTCTGGGCGTCGCGGTTATCCTCGGCTCCCGATTCGCGACCTACGTATCTGCTCAGGCCACTCTGTACGGTCAATGGTGGGTAAACCGTTTGCTCATCCGCTCGGGAGCTGATTAATTCGGAACATGAAGTGGTGGGATCGGATGGTAAGTACCTTACCCATGATTCTCCGCGCATCTGATGAACGCAATCATGCAGGACCGGTGCAACAACATGCTCTCAGGGAGTCTGCACGGCTCTGAATGCGTGTATGTCGACATGTGACTGCTGAAAGCATATCTGATTTTTTGGCATCAATGAAGACTACTCTCAGTGCCTGCCGGGCACCGCGACTACATCCACATCCACTTCTTCAAGCCAGACTAGCTCGACATCATCGATCTCGAAGTCATCGTCGTCGTCGTCCTCATCGTCCTCTACTAGCACACCCATATCATCGTCAACATCGACGTCGAGCGCCTCTGCCCCGACCGGCACAATTCGTAATTATCAACCTTCCGACGCTAGCGGAAGACGCCAGCTAACCGCCAGCCACAGTGAACATCTCGCCTCAATGGACTGCCGCGTACGCCAAGGTGAATACCCATACGATATGCAGACACACAATTTAACCTAGGATTCAAGGCTAGTGCCGCCGTTCAGAAAATGTCGCTCCAGGACAAAGTGAATCTGGCAACAGGTTAGTTTCAATCTTATCGCGGATTTTGATGTCCATATAGCTTCCAAATTCACGCAGGTGTTGGTTGGGAAGATGGTAAGTAGCGTTCTCCAGGCACTGGATTTTCTGGTGTATACGAGATTTCCAGGTCACTGTGTCGGAAATACCCCCACAATCTCGTCCATTTCCTTCCCGGGACTCTGCCTGGAGGATAGTCCCGTCGGCGTCCGCGACGTCGATCTTGTCTCCGCGTTTCCTGCGTGTGTCCAGCCTATTCCAGTCTACGAAATAACTCGACTCACCGAGACACTGCAGAGCCATTAATGCAGCCGCAACGTGACTTTGCTGACCACCTCTTCTCCTCCTGTACTAATTTCGGGACCATAACCAGGTTCAACCGCACTTTGATGAACCAGCGAGGCGCAGCTATAGGCGCGGAATTCAAAGGGAAGGGTGTGCATGTTGGACTTGGTCCGATGATGTGAGTAGTGTCATCGCGCAGGTGCTACTTCTTAAAATGAAACTCTTTAGGAATTTGATGCGCGCGCCTGCCGCGGGACGTAACTGGGAAGGGTAAGTGGCACTCTCGAGTATCCAGGCATTTCTTACACGCTCACCAAAAAAAAAAGATTTGGGGGCGATCCCTATCTAACTGGCGAAGGAGCATTTGAAGTACGATGCATTGAGGTCAAACGCTCAGTCCGCTGATGGTACCATAAAGACGATCACGGGCATACAATCTTCTGGCGTACAGGCCACGGCGAAACACTACATCAACAAGTACGTGTGTTCTCGCACGAATAACTGTAACTGCATGCTTACTTCTACAGTGAGCAAGAACACTTCCGTGAGACGAGTTCGTCGAACGTCGACGACCGGTAAGTTGTGTTGCATTTGGTGTGTATCAAAGGCTGATTCCCTCAGGACGGTATGCTCCACACTGGTCTACATATTCTATGCTAACATCCTCCAGCAACATGAACTCTACGCCTTGCCGGTAAGTTTAGACCATACGCGTTTAGGCGAATTTTTGACGCTCTGTCCCTAGTTCTTGCGGAGTGTCCAAGCGAATGTAGCTTCCGTGATGTTAGTTATCTTGGTTAAAGCAAAGCACGTACTCATGAGACCGTTTACTTTTACAGGTGCAGTTACAGTTGAGCGGCCTGTATACTTTTCTGGCCATCCATGCTGAGGAGGCATTGATTATTCAGATCAAAGTGAGGTGAAAATGCAGCAACTGTGAAACCGCTCTGACTTTATGACCGGCAGTCAATTCTTCATTTGCCTGCGAGAATGACAAGATGCTCAATGGTATACTGAAAACTGAATACGGGTTTCAAGGATGTACGTACTCTCCAAGATTGTGTATGTTTTTTCGATCGACCAGGAAAATATGTAGACGTCATGTCTGGTGAGAACCCCATAGGATACCTGCTTCAGTGCTCATGCATTTGCAGATTGGTGGGCAACTCACTCGACTCTTGCTATCAATTCGGGCCTCGATGTATGTATGCTCACTCCGTACCTCGGGCTTTTGACACCTTCCTATTAGATGACCATGCCGGGTATTTAGCACGATTTTCGTTTCATTCCTGGGTAAAGTTGAACCGACGCTTTCTACAGGTGATATCTCCGCTAACTCTGGGACTTCCTACTTTGGATCGAATCTTGTAACATTCCTCAGCCTTTCTTCCATGCCTCCAAATTTAATGGTTTTTAGACCAACGCAGTCAACTCCGGCTCAGTTTCTCAAGCTCGAATGAACGTAAGTCCATTCCATCTGCATTATTAGTACGCGAATGTTCAAATCCGATCATACGCATAGGACATGGCAACACGGATATTGGCCGGGTGGTACCTTCTCGGACAGGACTCTGGGTATCCCGCAGTCAATTTCGATGCGTGGAATAACGGCGATTCCTTCAATCAGCACGTCAATGTGCAATCAAACCACGGAACGTAAGGGGGGGGTTTCGATAATTCCTGTGCAACGCGAGCCTCACGTCTACTCATCTTCAGACTCATCCGACAAATTGACGCAGCGGCGACGGTTCTATTGAAGAACACAAACGGAACTTTGCCACTCAAGGCTCCCAAGACGATCGCAGTCATTGGAAACGGGGCGACAAATTCCTCCTTGGGACCCAACGGGTATGCGTCTTGAGTGTTCCTTTCCGAGATTCTGACGAGTCGCAAGGTATACGGATCGCGGTGGGGACGATGGTGTACTTGGTCTAGGTTAGCATAGCCGCACTAGTAATCGGAATCACACTCACCGTGATCATCGGGATTGTAGGATGGGGCAGCGGGTGAGTATCTATATTCCCTCCCCAGACCCTCATAAATGAACCCTCCCTCCCTACATAGAACTGTCAACTTCCCATATTTGATTTGCGTAGGTTATGGGTTATCATTTCTTTTTTTCTACTAACCTCTTTGTAGCCTCTCGACGCTATTACGTCGAGATCTGCGACGGATGGGACAGTGGTGACGTCGTCTACCAGTGACACGAATCTGAACGGAGCAAAAAACGCGGCAGCGGGCAAAGATATTGCTTTCGTGTTCATCACAGGCAAGTTCATGGCACTGGTCGAGCACTGTGTAGATTTAAATGAATCTCTGCAGCTGACAGTGGCGAAGGGTACATCACCGTCGAGGGAAATGCTGGCGATCGCAACGACCTTTCTGCTTGGCACAGTGGGGTGCGGCTTGATGATTGACATTTCGAATTTCGTTAGCTGATTGGGACTTAGGACGCCTTGATCGCTGCTGTAGCTGCCGCGAATAAGAACACAGTAGTGGTCGTCAACTCGGTTGGTCCCATCAACATGGAGGCTTGGGTCACGAACCCGAATGGTCTGCATCAACTATTTTATCCCCATATTCGCCATAGCTGACCAAGTCTATTTCATAGTCACTGCTGTGGTAGGAGTTCTCTGACACTACCTTAATAGTACTCACGACATCCGTGCAGGTATGGAGCGGAGTACCAGGACAAGAAGCTGGTTTGATTATCCACCGTCGGCGAAGAAATGAAGCTCATGTTGAGACAGGTCACGGGCTGGTCGATGTCCTATACGGAGCATACAACCCAAGGTGCGGCCCTCTTAGACTCATTTCCCCCCCTAGACTTTCCGTTCTGAATATCCTTTGTAGTGGACGCCTTCCGTACACAATAGGCAAGAGTATAAGCGACTACTCGGCCCAAGTCATTTACAATCAGAATGGGGCGATCACTCCCATCCCTTACACCGAGGGTCTCTTCATCGATTATCGCCACTTTGACCAGGTAAACATGCCTCGCACTTATAAGTCTCTTGTTGATGTTGACAGGCGGGAATCGCACCGCGATTCGAGTTCGGCTTCGGATTGTCTTACACTACGTTCGCGTACTCGGGCCTGACGATCTCCGGATCGACCGCCGGAGGGTCGAGGCAGTCTGGTCCAGGCTCGTCGTTGGATCCCTGGTATGCTTTTGTATCGTGTGGTTGTTGTATCAGCCTCATCCCAATAACACAGGCTCCACGACCCCGTCGTGACCGTCTCTTTCACCGTGGAGAACAATGGCACCGTTGCCGGAAACGAAGTGAGTTCCCCTTGAATAAGAATGAGATACAGCGGTTTATGCAGTCTGTTATTCCTCCAGGTTCCGCAATTATACCTGACGTTCCCGGCCGCTGCCAATACCGCTCCGAAGAACCTGAAAGGCTTTGACAACGTTTTCATAGGTGCCGGTCAGAGTGTCAGTGTCAGCATGACGCTGTCGCGGTTTGACTTTTCTACCTGGAATGTGGTGACGCAAAGTTGGGAGATCGCAACGGGGACGACGACGATATCGATTGGAGCGAGTAGCCGGGATATTCGGTTGACGGGGACCATTGTAAACTGAGAAATGACGAGACTAGTTGGGAGAGGACAGTGACTGGAGGCAGATACACCGAAATCGGCCTTGATAGTAATCGAATATACCTGCGCAAGACCGTCACGACGCGTGACCCCGGCAGACGAGTCGTTTGCGGCGAGTGCATCACCGTTGGGGTACATGCAAGCTCAGAGTATAACTATAAGACTTCAGCCGCGGCGTCTAAAATTGTGTCTCTGCGGGTCGACCGAGAGTTCGGTCAATAAATACAGAGATCAAAACCACGTTCGCCTACTACTTATCAACCTGGCGGTATTTGAAAAGCAGTTGACCGTTGCCCAGGTTCCCTCCCTCTTCCTGCTCCGTCTCCTCCACAGGCTCTGCCACACGTTTAAACCAGGTGCTGCCCACAAGTACTGTGGTAGCGCACACCGGAACCGAGGACCTCAAGTTGAAGTTCAGCACTGCGGCAATGATACTATCATAGGCCATATAGCGGAGATTCCGCGTGATGGACGCAAGCAGCATGCCCCCATTACGGAGTTCCCAGTCGCAGGCGTGAAACATTGCGATGTCACGTACAGCAGGAAGCAGCTCGGCGACGGTCCGAAGGAGGAGGTCCTGCCAATGGAGTGAGCAGCTAATATAGATAATCCAATAGATTGACGAACAACGGTGTTGCACAAATCCGTACTGTTGATGCTTATTTCCAGCATTTGGAGTCGGTGTAATCCTGAAATTGCGTCAATGTTGTGCGTTCCGATGCTCCAGTCGCATTCATATGTTGCGGGGCAGGACAAATAGATGAGGGAGCTGGCGTGTCGCGGGAGAACCGTGTTGAAAAAGACGTCCGCGAGATTGTCGCACTTCTCTCGCCTTGTGTTGTCGCCATCTGGACGCTCGAGTGCCAGTGTTTCCAATCCCGAATACGACGCCAGATACGTGAGAAGATCGAGTGTGACAGTATTAACGCTGATGTCCTGGAGATGAATGTGCAAATTTGTGTCCGTGTGCAATGTAGCCCAGACCTCGGACCACGTCCTGGACCCGGATAGATGGAGACCAGTGAGCGTGCTGCTTTGAAGAACGATAGGTAAAACGCCGTAGACGTTGGGATTATCCCATGGAGACACCGCGGTCCTGATATTTAATACACTGACTCCAGAGAGCCGTGGCAAGGAGAGTTCAATGTCGGCGTACACATCGATTTGGAGAATGTCGAGAGAAGGTAATGTGGTCAAGAAATCGCAAATGGGTTTCAGTAGCCACTTGGGATCACTTCCATCCGGATGCAATATCTGAATACTGAGTGTGTGTTAGCAATGGTTATATTCAACTGTTGATCCCAAGCCTACCTGACCGTACGGATCTTCATCATCGACCGAAGGGCCGAAGAAAGGAGTTCCTGCATCCCGGTGTCCGAGAGGTCGAAATTCTCTTCATCGCCTTCCAATTGTTCTTCCTCCGAGTCGTCGGGGCCTCTCATCAGCCCGCGGAGTTTTAAGACCCCTGGTCTGATCCAAAGCGTCTTAGCGTACGCGGACCACCCTGTCTGTCCCGTTGCAAGGGCCCGTAACATATGAATGCCCTTTTTGCTCCGAAGATGCATGCTCCTCAAAAAGAAGGAGGAAAAAAACAGAGGGTTCATTACGCGTGCGAGGGCCTTGCATACTGCCCGAAGACACGCGCGGTCCGCGGTCATAGTCAGCTACAAGAAAGTATCAGCACAGTAAATGGTCAAGTTCTATTCATCTAGACCTCGTTTCCAATCTCTTGAAGGAGTTCGACACATAGATCGAGTAGGATGGCCATTTGCTGAACAGTACTTGCAAGTTGCCACCCCTGTGACTCCCTGTGACAGAATAATGGTCGTTTGACCGGATCACCGGCACCAGACATAAGCGCGTTGTGGACACATGTGTACGTGCCGCCGAGCCACGTGCCTCATCTCACTTCAGGAACTTTTTCCTCCACCGTGGCACCAACGTACCTAAGTACCCCCTCCCAATACCTTATCACCCCCTCCAGAAAGGATCTTTAGAAGTCCCCGATTCTTAAAATAGCTGTTGTTGCGAGCGCTCGGGTCTGCTCGGGGTGCTACTTACATACGCCAGGAGGTTCACACGTCAATCTTTCAAGAGCAGATGAATCGAGCTCGAAGATCCTGCATCCACCTCTGGGAATGTGGTCTACGTCAAAACTTGTGCTGAAAACAAGATTCACAGTTCTGAAGTCAGATTCTATTGTCAAACTGCAGAGGTCCTTCTTGGGTCCTTCGCACATCATCTCTTGCTCCTCCAAGCTCGCATGCCTCCTTCAAAGGGATCGTGAGCGGAATGTGGCGCATTTTTCTTGCCTCCAACCATATTAAACTGGAGGCGACCATGGTTTCCGGGGCGTATGTGTCCCGCCGCGGTCGTTCTGGCAGGATTCTGAAGCGAGGTCTAGTACATCCCGTCCCATCTCCGCGCCTAGGCCCTACCAGAGTCGCATGGTTACTATCACCTAGTTTCTATCCGCATCGAGGTAGAGACACAACCACGATACGGAGCGTTCATCCTTCATTGCTGTCCATTTAAACAGAACTACCCAACGGTCTTTTCTCGCTAGAGCTCGTTTTGCCACTTCACTCGGAACTCGTGGCGTGCGGTCGGGAAAGGTTGCCCAAAGGTTTGGAGGGGCCGCGACAGCCGCGGGCCGGTGTCGTTCGGCTTTGCTGGCCCTGTTTTGGGTACAGCAAGTGTGGCAGACAGACGGATCGTTGGCCCTTTCCTCCGCCGGCAATAAGCTGGCGGCGACCTGCGGCGACCATAGTTTCTGATACTTGTCGCACCGCGGTTACTCGCTGGCAACGGAAATTCCGAAACGCCGTCCACATCTCCTGTCTTGGGAGCCAGCCAATCCTATGTGGCCAGCCAACTTTATGCTCCCGGACGGTTGCTCTCCCAGAGTTGCTATCCGCGTCGCTTGCGTCGTTCACGGAGTGCAACTGGAATGTCGACATACTCTGACACAGGTGGATATCTCGTCGCAAGGATCCCTCCGCTGGTCCATGGGTGTCAATCAAGTGAGATCTATTTCTCTTTCATCGCTTTCGGTTTGTAAAATACTGACGCGCTGTCTTTCCTCGCCAGTGCTAGTTTTTTTTCCCATTCCACTGGGAATTCGTGGCGTGAGCACGGGCGACCCGGATGAGCGATTTCTCCCCCGGATTCCAGCGACATTGACTACGACGGTAGCCGGGGCAGCGGGGGTCGTACGGCTTCCCTGGCCTGCTGGTGTGGCCAAACGATATGGCGGACAGATGGGTCGTTAGCCGTCACAGTTTCCGGTAGTGGCAACAGGAATTCCGAAGCTCGGTCCATATCTCATCCCCTTCCCCCGCCGCGTGGTAGCCAGCCAACGAATCCAATCCTCTGCTACCGGACCCCGACAGTACCTGGCTCCAAGCTGCTACCCGCCTCGCTCGTATGCCGCTCATGGACTGCGACCAGGTCGAATGTCGATATACTCTGGGGCCGAGGACACTTGTCTCGAGGATCCATCCGATAGCCCATGGGCGTTGACCGAGTCCCATCTATTTTAGCGTCGCGACCTCGGAGGAGCCTATGTGGTGTTGAATGGACTCATGCTGCGACCTCGAGATCGATTCTCCCGGTAGTCCATGGAGTCGACGACGAGACGGGGGCACTGGTACCGGTCGCCTGCAACCCCGGTAGCGTGCTGACCAGCCGTGCTATGTATGCCTCCCCCTCGCTTCGGCGCTGGCCCGTGCTTCTTGCCTGGCCTCTGAATCCTGGGCAGATGAAAATAAGATGGCGACGATATCTTCTTTATGTGGCGTACTCTCCCTGTTTGCGCTCCTGAGGTGTTCTTTTGGCCCGCTGGGATAAGGCCATCTAGGGGGAGGGAGGTCGATGTGGAGTCCGGCGCGGCGCGTGAGCCCCCCACCAGTGCATGACATTGGTTCGCGTGGTCTCCTCCCCGCCGAGCGGGCATGGAGACTCGCACCCACTGCAGGAAAAGAACTGTTGCCCTTCCCGTGGTCAGCAGTGGGCGCAATTCCGGGACGCGAGCAAACTCGCCCATATTCCATTCTTACAATGCGCCACGCCATTTCATCCCTCCCGCACCCACAAGCCCAATGGATCCTGGTAGGCGACGTGACCGCTTCGCGTCGCCAGCATGGATCAGGGATGAATTCAAGTGCGGGCACTACCGGCACCTGGTCATGTTCCGCCACCAGCGGTGCGCACTTGGCAGGTCCGGATGGTCTAACAAAAAAATCTCCTTGGGGTGCTCCTGCCGTCGTAAACGGCATCCGGTTCCGGTCCGCAGAGCTTCCTGCACCCTATTAACACGAGGGGCAGCGCCCTCCGCTTGGCACGGTTGGCGAGCGAATGGACGACGCTGTATCGGGACCTTGCGTATTTTCCATCTAGACCGAGCCGCCGATTTATTCGGGCAACACCTTATTTTGGCCCGGTTGCACCGATACTCGGGTTGCATGGGATCTATGTATGTCTCTGCTCACATGCTGTTACGCTCTCGGGGATCGACTCTTTTCACCACAGCACATCTTGCGAATTAATTACAAACTGCATGCTCCTTCCGTTGGGGCCCGGTGAAGAAACATTTCCGATGTATCGGCTTTGTCTGGCGTTGATTTCGACGCCAGGATGGTTAATCTCGGTGGGTTTTGTCGAGTCACCTCCACTTACAGAGCGACATCTGACGCCTCTAGCGCTCAGCCCTTACTTCTCCCGCGAGATATCGCTCGTATGTCCAATTCATTCTGTTGTTCATATCAGTAGCCTATCCATGTGTCGTGATATATTGTCCTTGGAACCTGATGCACTGTCTGCGTCAAGCTCTCCCGCGTGGTCACAGATTTTCAAAATGTGTAAACAATCGATCATTGCGTTGTATAAGTGTTAATCAAGGGGTCTTCGTGCGGGCCTCGAGTAGCATAATGCGGCCTGCCTCAAGGTAGCGGCAAGGTTCAGCTATATCTTTGGGCTTCAGAGCCTAGCTCTTGTAACCGCAAACATTGAAACAATAATGCAGCGACTGGATCCTCGGTTCCTGTTTGATGCATTTCAAGGAACGAGGATATCTCCGAGTAAGCCATTCAATTTCACCCGTACCATCCATTACTTTTCGGATCTTTGGACCCATTTGTTGGTTGCCTAAAGATGTTCCGTAGTCGCACACGAATGACGCGATTTTTTTCGGAGAGTGACGAGCACACTCGGTTCGCCCCAGGAAGTATCACCGGGCTATAAATTCTCGCTTGTCTGTAGCTCGGCTATCTGCTCCTGCGATCTGTACCATCTCCTCATGGACGACTGGTGACCTTCAGCGGCTCCACATTTAGGACGGGGAACTCAGTAAGGGCCGCGATAATTGATCGCCGAATACTCAGCATGCATAGGACTCGAGAAGAACATCCGGCCAGAGAGTCGGGACGGACACAATTAATGCTGTGGTTGCGATCGACGCCCGTCAGAACAGGCTTCGCGAGGGATGAAAGGAAAATACCTCGATAAATTAATTTTCATATCCGCACTGGCCGTGATAATCCATACATTCCAGCCATCGATTGTGACTGTGCGCTCCCAGACTCTCCTGTTCATTTTGCGGGAGTTGATGGTCTCCGCTGTCATTAGTTCATTTATGTCGGAATTTGTTCACGTCACGACGCACGAACTACAGTACGCAACCCTACGTCGTGACGGATCAATCCTCTTCCAAAAATCATGTGTCCAGAATTCTTTCACGGGGTGCTGGGAGGTGCTGGAACTTTGTTGCACGCCCTGTCGGATCCTATTAATACTTCCAGTCTTGGGTACATCTCACTTACCGATACGCTCTAACGCCTATGAAAACCCTGGTACTTCGCTCGATTGGGGAGCATTTATGCTCAAAAATAAATCTGGAACTTGATATTGGTAGTGTCCTTAATCTGGAGTCCTGAGATCGTGAGGAACCTTTCGCTCATTTCAAGCAGTGTGCTCGCGTCCTCCATTTAGATATTCAGGGCCTGGGCGGATCGACTGAAGTTGTGAGTCATTTACAACCCTGGCCCTTGTTCACCATGACCAATTTTCATCACAGGAAACGGCCGAATAGGACATTCTCACCGACTCCAGAGTCTTCTTTTAGCAGCTCGCTTCGCTAAAAAAGGTATATTGATCTCTGTGGGTCCTGCATACTTTAGTATGCGTCCGAAACGGCTGAAACGGACCTCTTTTTCTGGGAAAAGGTTCAACGAATTGTTTCAGAGTACAGTTGTCGGCTGTCGGTGTCGGTGTCTTGCATTCCAAGTTCCTGCCAAGAAACAGTTTTAGCGCGACGCCTTCCATTCATGCGACCCTTCCCTACCAAAAGAACTTTGACAGAGTGACGCCACAAGCGCCAGAAGAATTACGCATTTAAGCTTCGTCGTGGCGTTCCATAATGTGACCCTGAAAGTCCTTAAGCTTTAAGTCCGAGACTCGCTTTTACGGCAAGGCAATTTTGAGGGCCGCGTGAGCGGTACAGTAGCGAGTGGCCGACGGTGAGCAACTTGCCAACCATCGAGTTTGACACTGCTCTGCTGCGGAGAGACAGCCTTCAGACGCAAAGTGTCTTCATTACAAACATGTTACAATATGAAGGCTCGAGAGGTAAAATGTTTCCGACGCTGATTAGCCGCTTCATCAGTAGGGACAAAGATAAACGACATGCCCAGTGTCGGAAGAAAGACTACTCTTCTCCTCGCGGCACTTCGCGCTCCCATTCTCCGGGAACCCGAGCTCTGAGAAAGAGCGAAACGCAAGGAGGGACTGTAAAAGGAAGCAAATTTTCAAGCTCCGCTTTTATGGCTTTTGACATCCACGTGACTGGTCCGTGCGCCGCTGCCGCCTTATAAAGGTCGCGGCATCAACTCGGCGAGTTATCGAAAGTTCACCTCGCGAGCTGATATTTGGGGTCTCCCTTTGGCGGCTACTCGCGGCTCGGGGAGATCTTGAGCTCTCTATGCGCAGGGAGAGCGACACCTCCACCCAAGATCGCGCCGATAGTGCTAGGTCGGTAGCGGCCCGTATGGAGGTTACATCCACATTCACTGACCGTGGATCGTAATATTCTCCTGGCTGAATGTATTGTTATGTGCTTCTGGGATTTGCTCTACTCAATGTATAGGATGGGTGACTTTTAGCCTATATAAGTTACCATGTCCTACGTAGTAAACTGGCTGTTCCAATTGTGGGACCGTGTCAGTATAATATACCTCCTCCTCCTCCTCCTCAATATCTTCTTGAGCTGCCATATGATCTACAGTACCTGCTAGCGCTTCCCTCAAGCCGAACCTCTTATCCTACTGATCATTGTCAACCCCGCTCGTTTTGCCGCAGGCAGTGTTGTGCTCTTCGTCGGCACGGATCCTAGCTGTGCGATACGCCCAAATCGGACGTCAACCTACCAGATGACCGAATGCACCACGATGAGGAAGTTTTGAGGAAAGCCATTCCACCGAGTTTATAATCTCCAGAGGACTCTGTGTAATCGCTCAAGTTCTCGATGCGCCGAATGTACAACAGTACACTGTTCTAATCTTCAGCGTGCGTCTCGTTACCTCGACATCGCGAATCCAGTGTACGCTTGAGATTGTGACCCACCCGCCTTCCGCAAATCAATATTGTCCCAGATCACGGCTTTTCGCGCCTTGATTCCTGTAGCCATAGAACCCAACAGCCCTATGCCTACTGCGGCTAGTTTCTGATTGGGATTATAATAACTCCCCCCCGCGTTAGATTATCGATGCGCCGACGAAGGTACAATGGCATTCCGAGAGCGGATCTTGCGTGACTATCCGAGAGTTTAACCATATATATGCGCACCGTGGCACTAGCGCTGAAAGATTAGTCTGGCGGCGCGGTATCGATTCGGTTGCTCTCAGACTCTGCCTCATGACATGAATTCGTGGTTCGATTTCCAATCCTTCTTTGTTGTGTGGTGCGGCATCGATTGGAGTCAACTTTCAATCCTTGTTCAGGGACGTGGCCTTTGAGCGTATCCTGGGCGCCGGATGCAGAACACGGATGCGCTCTGATCACTATCGGATCCACAGCACTCCGGGTGATCATGGTCATGCAACACGGGACGAAACCTGGATTCTTGGTTACAACGGCGTCACAGTCTTCGCAGCAGATTCCAGGAAGCACGGCTACGGCGAGATATTTGAGGGCACAGGAGACTCGCTGGACTGTGCGGGCTGTGGTGTAGCAGTAGTACATTTCTGGAGGCCGGATGTACTTAGTGCTACAACTCGGCACGTTCCGAAAGGGGACCTAGCTGAGCAATCTATTATCCTGAGTCTTATCCAACTGCTTCGATTGGCCAAGGCAGCAATGTCCACCGGCTCCAAGTCGCCCCGTGAACGAGAAACATGGATCGTTTTGAAAGCTTTGGAGTTGAACGCGACTTGCGTCGATTCTCTCCCTGCGTGTTCGACTACACCCGGAAGTATTTGAGGACTCCGGTGCCTTTTTGTTCTTAGTGAAGTGATCCAACGTCCAACAGCAGGCTCAACCTCGGTTGCACAGGTGACGACCATATGCATATGTATGATCAACGGCCAACCCACAAATTATCCTCACCCAAATTTTCAATAAAACAGAGACAACCGCACCTACCTGCTTTACGGCGAGATAGACACGCATTTGAAACGCATTCTCTCCCAGGGAAAAATAACATTCTTCCGCAACGCCGCCACCCGACACGTCGGGTGCGCACGGTGAACCCGGCGGATCCTCGCAACCATACTCGCATATCACGCAACTGAAACGTGGCGCGCGAGAGAATCCCGACCGCCGCCGCTATCACCGGCGTTAATATTGGAAATCACGATCCAGTAGGTTATGCGTTATTAAATTCGGACAAGCGGGTTTCTGGAAGCGGGGAATGGACGGTGATAGCGGTGGACTTCTGCGGCGTAAAGGATGGACACAGTTCAAACTTCGTGTGGTCATACACCCCCACAGGGTTGTGTCACAAATTCAGTGAGTCCGGAATAGGTATGGTTCCAAGTGTGCTTATATTTCAACAACGCTCGCCGCAAAACCTGACTCGGATCAATTATATCATTAAAATATTGACAAGTGCATCACGGTAGTTTGTGGGGCCTCGTATGAGCGGTTTATATTTAGGCAACCCCGAGTGCTGCTCTTGCCCTTTCTATGCCCGAAATTTGTCGGAGGTCCAAATGTATGTTCGATAAAATTACAAATATCACCGAACGCGGGGTCTATTCAGTTGCGGGGATCAAACTCCCTTGAACGCAGTCAATGCAGATGAGTACCCAGAGAACTGGCGAGATATGAGAGTTCATTCCCAAAGGACCTAGTTCAGCAGTATCATTATTCATCCGTCTGTGAGCAGTTGGAGTCCAAATCGACGGCACAGAGTTCATCGCCCTCCCGCTCCCGCAGTAAATTAATATTGATCCATTACATATATAACAAGCGAGTTACGAAATTGTCTAACATTTCGGGGAACATGTTTCGTCGCCGTAAGTGTGATTTGCCAGCGCATCTGAATACCCGACGCGGCGCGCAATATCCGGCGCGGTGCAACTGTACACGGCCAACCAGTTACAATCAAGTCATCATTGACCGCCCTTTCCCGCCTTTCCTTTGGATACAATCTCGATGTTTGGTGGTGAGATGAGGGCATCATATATTGATTGCATTTTACACATCCTAGTCATGTCCAGGGCGAGGCCATCGTCCAAACGTCGGACAGCGCTTTCAAATATTATCACTACGTTGGAGATGAAGGCATCTACAATATAAATCCAGTTCTGAGTTCTTAGAGTTGCGAACATGTATTGTTCGGATTCGGACCACTGGCAGGGGTCGCGGTTCAGTCTCTACCCTCCCAAATCGAATTGGAGACCTCATGAATGGCGTTCTGGCGTCTCTAAACTCCCTTGTTCAACAATACTTGCATTCGACGAAAGAAACAATAACTTGCTGGCGCTGTCGGCAACTCCCGAGTCGAATGCGAGGATATTCCGACCGGATGTTCGAATTCTGCTGCCTTCCTGTCCCTGTTCTTCTTCTTTTACGTTGTTCCTATGACCGCATTTCGCATGTACCCCTTTTTTTTGTGGAATTTATCGGCATGTGGACCCGGCAAACTGGTTCTTAATATTTATGACTTCTTGGTTCGAATTATTGGCTCAGCCTGGAACCTGGGTCCCCGCACAGTTCTCGTCGGGGCCTTTAACCTCAAGAGAAGCAGAATAGATTAATGTGCACGTTCCAGGCGCAAATGGGCGGAGAATCTTCGCAGCCCTCGCCCCGACCCAGTCCATGTCGGCGGCCAGTGGAGAGATTCGAAAGCATTTTTAACAGAGATGATTGTCACTATCAAGAAGGATGAGCTCGACACATCGACGGATGTTTGGTACTTGTGACGAAATGATGAGCTGGGTAATAATGATTACTGTGAATGTCCAATTATCAGCGATTCCCGACTATTGGTCCAAAAATTGGCAGTTACACAAAGGAAAATGTGGATCTCGAGCAGCACTCTGACTGGATCGAGTAGTTGGAGCCAAGGAAGAGTGCTTGAATTTATTTTACAGGCTTTACTTCCTGAAATTGGGCGTGTTTACACCCCGGGTTTCTTTTGGACGCTCTGGACCTCGCTGAGTCAATGCAAACGACGGGCACGAAGAGCCGGAGCTACTAGACGGGAAGATACCATCCAGTTCCGCTGAGCACGCACCCAAGTCCGATCTAGAGGCTCCCGGTCCGCGGCTTGGTCCTAGCTTGTGCATCCGAGTCGCCCTCTATCTCCTCCCAATTACTTGATCCACGCCTCGGCATCGCTATCTCCTGCTGTTGTTCCGCAATCTTCTTCGTGATGCGATGCGACGGAAGAGCGGTCACAAGTACCCGCACTTGACTCGCACTCAAGACGATTGAAGGCAGGCCATCTGTGATTGGATGATTTCGGCGAAATTCGAACCACCACCGTACTACACAAATAACTGTTTGTACCATGTCAGGTCGATGCATCAATCACTCTCAAGGATGGATAACGCACCGCAGGCAAGCGGACGATGTAGTTGCACCAGGAAATGTTTCTTGTCCCGTATCCAAGGCAAGCGTTATTCTGTGCCCAGGTGAGCCCAAATTCGGGGCTAAACCCGATCCATAATCATAGGAACAGGTAATCTTGACTCCCTGGGCTCCAAACCAATCGAAAAATTGACTCAGTGTGAAAATTCGAATATTTTAATTCGGGTTACATACGAGATGGAGGCTAACATATCCAAGAATCCAAGATTCATTGTGTAAATCACCGGAAATCCAGAAAAAATATACGACCTAGCAAGATACCCACCGTCACTCTTGGATCGCTGCATTGCCTCATGCTGCGTGGAGTCTGAATTTTCAAACTGCACATCTATGCGGCCCGTTGATCAAGAAAGATTGATAGGATCCCGATGGATTCAGTGAGCGACGGCTCGACATACACTCACGCAACTTTCCACCTCTGCATCACGATTGAGGTGATTTTCAGGAGGCCGCTTGGGCCGCTTGTTGAACCCGGCGCATGACGGTTGAAAATCAAGTTCCTTTGTTTGTTAAAGCAGGTCTTACCCCAAAAAACGACGTTGGAGGCGATTTTCAGCCACCCAGTGAAAGCTCAACGTTCCTTGAATCCTGGAAACGAACGGTTGTAATCTGTTTGTCATGTTCAAGGAACGTCCTCACACACAACAAAACTGATGCGAGATCAACTCCGGTGATCCAAAATGTTACCATCTATTACATCCTCACGAAGCCCGGACGGACACGGTGAGTCTATGTGAGTCTAGTGTTCCGTGCGACGTGCAGTGTGAATTGTTAAATGAAATATTCGGAACGGTGTCGAGGATCAGATCAACGGTTTGACATGTTGAAAGATGGGAGTTCGTGCTAGTTCGTGTGAGACAGACGGAGACAAGATCGACATGCGGGGTCGGGTGATTAGGCACGTATACCGCATCACCGAGTTCAATATAAAGAAACCTATAAAATCTGAGACATGTGAGACCAAGGATATCAGCCGGCGTATTAACTTCGGAAAGACGGGCCAGCGGGCCTGCCTTTTCTACACGACGCCGATCCGGGATTTCAAACAGCGTCAAACGCGCAGACTTGCTGTATTTATGGTGACGGCCCAGCTGGCGCCCAGTACATGCCGGCCCCGTGGACGCTATCGCCGCTATCGCCAAGTCGTCGGGTGCCCGAGAAGGAGACGCCGGGTATTCCCATATCCCCATCGAACCCGAAGCGAGCCCGAAGCCAAAAGTAGCCCGAAGTCGAAGCGCCAGCGATTTAGGTAACCCAGGGAAGGCGGGGATAGTCCACGATAACCCCGGATGAAGCCCAGCGCGATTGGATTTGCGATGCTAATTTAATTTTGCGTTTGAGATCTAGGCTAACCAGATGCAGCGACCCTTGGGCGCCATACATAAGGCCCTGGACCAGCTGAGAGCTCGGAAAAATACCCATTACGCGCGATGCAGCCCGCCCCGCGCGGTCCGCAGCTTCCCAGCATCCGTACGCTGCACCCGTACCTCCCGCCGCCCCCGCCCGTTCCTCCGCCTGCGCCCGGGGTTGGGATGTCGTCGTCAGTGTCTGCGTCCGGGCAGCACGCGAATCCCACCCCAAGTTCAACCTACGCAAGCCTGACCCTGGGCTCGTCATATGCGGGCTCGGACCACGACGCCGAGGTGGATCGCGATGGCGACGATGGTGATGGAGGCGGCAGCGGAGAGCCACCAAAAAAGAAGCGCCGCCGCCAGGCCTTGAGCTGCACTGGTGCGTTTGCCCGCCCTGGAGGGGAAACACCGAAGGCTGACTTGACCACAGAATGCAAACGGCGCAAGATCCGATGCGACAGGTGCGCGTTTTTGCTAGACTGCGCGCTTGCGATTGACCTGAAAGATGGCATAGGACACAGCCTTGTGCTCCATGTGTAAGGCGGGGGGACCAGGCAAAGTGTCAATGGCATGTTGTTGAGCCTGTGTGAGTTTGTTTGTTCGGTTGTTTTTGCTATCGCCCCTGTCGGTGTCCACCGTCCCAGAGTTGCTCACAGCTCTTCTAACATTTTTCTCATTGCCTGCTAACCTATTTCTGTTTTCCAGCACAGAAAAATATGTTCCCCGCGCTGAGCACGACGCCCTCCGCGCACGGGTTGATGCGCTCGAAGCATATATTTCGCGCCTCCCTACCGTGTTAGCTGGAATGCCGCCCTGGCCTGTGCCGTCCGGATCCCCAGATCCACACAATTTTAATGCAATGACGCCGATGCAGGCTTCTCCTACCCAGTCCACCTCGCCTCAAAATCTAAGCCAGCCAGCATTTAGCGCTGTCGACGCGCCTGCGCCAGGGCAAGGTGGACTCAGCGTGACATCCCCGCCGCAGAGCCAATCACTGCCGCCAATGCAGTTCCGCCCGCCGACGCTCTCTCCAAGGCAATCCTTCTCCACAATGTCCCCGCCGCCACCACCATTGGGATTCCCGCCGCATGCGTTCCACTCGTCGGGCGGCCATGGAGGAGGAATATCGCCGGCACAGACGCAGCACGTACCACAAAGAAGAGGAGGACGCGGCGGGGCGCGGCGCGCTTCGGGCGCATCGTCTTCGTATGGGGAATCCGGGCAAGGGGGCGAGTCACAGCACAGGAGCGGGGGACGAGATGGGCGCCGTGGGAGTAGTGCATCCGGCGTGGGGAACACTCCCAGCGGGGAGCAGGTCCAACCGGACGACGTGGGGGGAATTTCTCCCTCACAGAACCAGAGCCAGTCGCGGTCTGGACGCGAGATCAGGGAGGGCCAGCCCTTGCGCCCGCCGCCCCCGAGCTTCCCTTCCTCGCCGCCGGACCGGCGCGCGAGCTTCTCCCCAACCAGCGGGCGGCAGCATCAGCACTGGGGCGGCGCGGGCTTCGGCGCCTTCCCAGCCGCGTCGGGTGCCTTTGGGCCATCGTCTACGACTGCGGGGTTTGCGTCGGGAACAGCAGGGGCTTCGTCTTTCCACTCCCGCCCAACTTCCTCCGGGTCGGCGTCGTCGCCGCCGTCCTCGGATCCAAGTATGAGGGGGAGTGGCAGTACGGGTGGGCGGGGAAGCGGGGGGAGCTCTTTCTCTACCGATTCGTTCCACGCGCGTTCCGTTACCATCTCGATTTCTGGGTCTGGCTTCCCCCCTTCGTACGCACTGTCTTCCGCAGGCTCGTTTCCGACTTTCAGCTCGTTCCACAGAAGACCTTACTTCTCACTGTTCCCTGGACCTTCTATCTCCACACCCTTTTCCATCAGCGAGCTCCACACGCTCCCACTCACACCCATCTCTCCCCACCCTCTGCACGCTCGGGGACACATACCTGCCCATGGCCACTCGGTCCACGTACTCTCCTGTATGACCGCCCTTCCTCTTCCCCTCGGCAACCCACGCTGTGGCAAGGACCACCCATCTTCGTCTTGTGGTTTTCGGATGTACACCGCCATCGCGCTGCACGCTTACGCCCCGGGCATTATGGCCGACATCGTACCCACCCCCGTACCCTGCGAGCCCGCGGCGCGGTGCACCCTCCGTGGCCGCCGCAGTACGCGTGAGGCGAGCCCGTCGACTGTCACTGTTCGGTACACGCGGCGCAGGTCTACGTGGAGGCTAGCTGGTGCTGCGGCGAAGCGAGGCCGGCGTGCCACAGGGTGCGGTAAGCTCCAGCTACGGCGCACACGAGGTGGGCGGCGATGACCCAGCTCGGCTGCCCCTTCTCGTTCCAGTCGCAGCTCTCGATCGACACCTTGCTTGCACTGTCATTCGCCCTGCCACCGTCTCTTAACGTCTTTTTTTTTTGTCTTGAGCCTCCAACTCAATGCCGATACCATGTCCATATATACCTCCGCACGCACGTATTTTGCTTGACATTATTTATTCTCTTAGTATTACGCACGACAAATCACACCCCTTAGGCTATCAGATCGTTCTATCTATCATACCATCGCACAGCATATCGCACCTCCGCACTCAATCCACGTATCATACTCATCCTACTACTAGTACACGCCTGGAATCGGACCTGTAAATACTGTATTTTGTATTGTGTCTATCCCCCCGTTCGAATTTGTACCATAGTTACTCCGAGTTGTACAATAAAAGATTCATTCCGTGTACAGCGCCAGCTAGCTGGTCCAAATTTGTACCTGGCATGGCCGGGGCGAGCGGTGAAACTTAGGGAGAATCAGGCGTACTTGGATTACATATCAACTTGATGCCAACGAGCCGGAAAAAAAATCGGCGCGAAGCGCTATAGCGCGCTATCTCTCTAGACAGACGCCATAATGAAAACCGGCTCGTTCCTCGCCCATTACAGTCTATTAGTTACCGCGTCCGATAAGCGACTAACGACGCGTGCGGCGTACTATGACGTACGCGCCGCCATTGTAGCACGTGCCCGAGGTCTTTACACAGGCCTGTCAGTGTCACGCACTCTCAGAGTCTCAGCAAAGTCTCTGACAGCCGCTCTCACCTCACCAATCGCGTATTACAACTTCAAGGTATTACAACGGGAATGAACCCAATTAAGACCCCGCTCACGAAGCGACTGAGTGAGGATGCATTGTGCCCTTCCAGGCTGGTGACCAAATGACCGCAGACATCACGACGCCAATTATCTCGGCGCCTATGCCGTTTGCGTCTACACCCGAGCTAGCGGCTGCTGTGACTGCTGCTGGTGGGTTTGGGTGCATTGGTGCCGGTAAACTACAATCATTCTCGACTTCCTATATAGTTTCCTGAACTTTTGGGATTTCAGGGTATTATTCTACGGCAAATCTGAAAGACCAGATCCAGAAGGTCCGTGCGAGCCTCAAAATCGCGGCAGGGGAGCCCGTGCCCATTGCTATTGGGTTCCTTGGCTGGATCCTCGATAGGACAGAGGTATCTGATGATCCCCGTCTCCTTGCTGTTCTGGACGAGGTTCCGGCTGCCGTCTGGTTTGCCTTTGGCGTAGACCTCGAGAAATATATCGATCAAGTCCATGCGCACGATGCACAAAGCGGGCGCAAGACATTCGTATTTGTAATCATCCACTCCGTGGACGATGCTCGCCGTGCTGCGCTCAAGGGCGTCGATGCGGTCGTGGTCCAAGGTTCGTATACAGTCCCTGACAAAGTATCCGTCGTCCATTGACTCCGATATGCGAAGGCTTCGAGGCCGGTGGGCATGGAGGTGCCGATGCGCCACCGCTCTTTGTGTTCTTGCAGGCCGTTCTACATGAGCTTGAATCCAAGAGCGGCGCGCCTCTGGTGTTGGCCGCCGGTGGAATATCGACCGGCGCGCAGATCGCATCTCTCCTCACGATGGGTGCCGACGGCGTTGTCCTCGGTACGCGCTTCCTATTCACGCCCGAGTAGTGTTGTTCGGGTCGGGTCGGGCTTGAAAGCCCGGGCTTGGGTCGGGTCGGAGCACTGCCACCCAGGGTCGGGTCGGGCTTGGGTCGCTGCTAAGAAAGGTGATGTCAGCATCAAATGCCTTTAAATATGAAAGATGGTTGAACCGGGTGTAAGAGGGAGATGGTACACGCAATGTATGTCACCTCCCAGCCAATATAGCACAATTTTTTCTCAAGCCCGACTCAGGGTCGGGCAAAAATGGCAGGCCCGACCCGGGCCCAAGGGGTGGGTCGGGTCGGGTCGGGCTTGGGCTTGGGCTTGAGCCCGACCCGGCACATCACTACGCCCGAGTGCGAGTACCCCCCTGCCAAAAAAGAAATTCTCCTCAAAGCGGATCTGGGGGCGACCATTCGCTCGATGGCGTTCGACGAGGTGGGCCGCACCATGGGGTGGCCGCCCAATTGCGATGGGCGCGCCATTTCCAACCAAATTGTGGATGATTACAAAGCTGGATTGAGCATTGACGAGCGTATCGAGAAGTTCGATGCGAGCGCTCGGAATGGGGAGGAGTCGCGACTTGTCGTCTGGGCGGGCGTCGGGGCTGGGTTAACCAGCGAGATCAACGGTGCAGCAGTAAGTGAAGTTGACGTCCACTATCAAGTTACTGGGCTGATACGTGATAGGATGTTTTGCGTGGGCTGCACAACGAAGCAGTGGAGCAATTGAAACGTGCGAGCGGTTTGTTGGCTTAGGGAATTGGTGATATTTTCAATTATCCCTATGGATAAGATAAGGGGACTCGACCCGAGTCGCGTGAGGGAGGAACGACCACGAAACTAAAGAGTCAATCGTAGTTTCGTGGGCGGGGGAACGAGGCGACGGGAAGACGCGGTACGCGTCGTCGCGACGAGGAAGCATCTGTGAGCGGATGAGGGCTCTGAGCGTGTGGCGGAGGGCTCTGGGAAGCGGGCTGGAAGCGCCAAGGGCGCAAGCCAACTCTACGACCCAGGGAGAAAGCTCACTCCACTTGGCTAAGAAGGTCGAGAGAGAAGGGATGGGGAGGGGAGAGGGGGGGGGGGGGGGGAGGGCGTAAGGCGGGATGGAGGCCTACAGCTCGCCGTCGGCGCTGTGGAGGGAAATCCCGTTGACGACGCGATAGTCTTCGAAAGCGTTCGCGACTTTGTCAAGCTTGCCCTAGACTTTGCCGACGTTCATGGGCATATTTCGCTCGATCTTCCGCCAAAGCTAGCAAAGTTCAGCCTCCGAGGACCGCGACGGCTTAGCAAGACACACCTGCGAGGAGGAACACGGTGGAACCACCGATGCGAAAACTGTGACCGAAAATGGCCGGCATCTTCGCTGCAGCCCAAAGCGCTTAGCACGACGAGAAACCCGCCCTTGGGCGTCGGGGAATTTCCGGAGCCGGCTCCGAGGCGAACAGCGGGGCGTCGGGGGAACGTGAGTGTTTACGCGCAGGCGGTTCTCGAACGCCTTTCCGGGGAGAACGTCGTTGCGGTCGGTGAGTATGAGGGTAGCACCGCGTTCGCACGTGGACTTGGCATGGTCGTGGCGGGGGAGGGGGGATCACATCGAATCTGTCTGCTCTTTGCGCCTCCTTTGACGTGGAACTTGGCGTCGAGTTTGTGGTGGAAAGGCATGGTGAGCTCCCCGAGGTGGCGGCGGCCCCAGAAAGCAGCGCAGGCGAGGGCCCAGAAGGTGGCCTCGAAAGTTGGAAAGGCCGAGGGCAGCTCTGAGTGTAATCATGTACTGGATCGTCACTGGCACCAACCCACGCCGCGCAGGGCTGAAGGCTGTACTCTCCTTGTTTGCTGTGCGTCTCGCCAGCTCTACCACGCAATATTCACCTTCCCAAGGTGGGCCGTTCAGGTCATTCCGGCTTTCATGCCAAACATCCAGGACTTCACCGTGCCTCGCCAGTGTTGACGTGGTTGGCGATAGGCCGCGAATAAGAAGCGGGAGGCTGGCATGCAAGCACGTTCGAGATGAGGTGGGTGTCACAAAACTGGTGAAATAGAAATAGACCCGCCGCGTAGTTGGGTGAAGGGCACAAAGGAAGCAAACAGGGCCGTGTACGTTTTGTCCGCGACGTCTTGTGGGAAATCGCGTCGGAAAGACGTGTCGTGTTCCAGCCCGAAAGCGATGTCCGGTCTTCAGCGAGGAAGTGCGGCCTCAGATCGTTGTTTCAGATCTCGCAACCCAGCCGAGCTTTCCTGGGTCCACTCTCGTTATGAGCCCGGGAGTTCGGCACCATAGGTGTGGACGGCGTGGGCGCGGGCGCGATGTGAACAGATGGGAGCTCGACGTGGAAGGGGAGGAAGGCTAGGAGGGTGTACGAACACCGTTGATACTTGATAGGTGCGTTAGGATAAGCGCCGAGGCGCTAATTTCGGGCGCGGCGGGAGCTGAAGCGGGTGCTGTAGAGGGGAATAGTGTTCGATGCTAAAGGCTCGAGCGGAGGAGGGGTGAAAGATGTGGGAAAGAAGGCGCGACACCGGTTTCCCCAAGTCGCCGCGCGAGATGGGGTCGGCCGGAATCAAGATGTCGACGGAAGGTATGTAGACAAGTTCTAAACGCCCCCCGTACAGAGTGTGAGCGTCGAATCGACAAGCGCATGTCAAGGTTTCGGCTCCCCTTGCGGAAGGCGCCGATCACCCCTGGTTGTCGGAGTGCACGAGTAGGTAGATGTCGTGGAAGTCCGTGCGCTCCCTCTATGGCGCAGATAGTCACTCTCGAGCCACCCGACGGGTCGCGAGCTAGATTTCTAAGTGGCGACGCCGCCCCATACATCCCACTTGCCGCCCACTAGGACACCAATGCCGTAGTCGGTGGAGGCGAAGAAGTGGTGGTCGACCAAAGGCCCGCGCGCGACGATCGTTCGAGATGCACTGAGTTTCGACTTGCGAGACGGTCGCGTCCCACCACGTCGGAGCCGTAAGGGAAGGAGGGCGAAACGTCAGGCGAAATTGTCACCATTGAAGGAGGCGACAAAGGAGAAGAGGGCGGGAAGGTAGGAGCGGCCGAGTGATGTGGCAGATGCAACTTCATCAAGCCAAGCCTTTGGCAGCGGCGCGCCTTCGAGGCGGAGACGAAATCGCGCACTCGGCGCAGGAACTTGAGGTGCTTCTCCTCGGCAAAGAAAGGAGTCTGCGTGCGATGACCCCGTAGAAACCGATGTCAACGACCGAGTAAACGGTATTTTGGCCTTTGATTCGGTGGGTATTGACACCCTCGGACTCCCAGACGTCGACGCTAGCCGAAACGAGCGTGCCCTCGTACTGCTGGACGAGGAGCAGCCGAAAAAGCAATTACACTCGACATAAAACCTAATGGGCCCTGGAGCACGAATCGCCGTTTGTCCTCGGCGCGTATCGGGCATGTCTGCCGGTGCTGGAATTCGGCAATGTCGAGGACCGTAGCCTATGCGCCCGGCGGCACGTTCGGGATCTGTGCAAAGGGTAAGGACGCTTAAGCGCGAGCAAGGGAAGAAGAAGGTAAGGTGGAATTGTTCTTATAATATGTCTCCATGGAGGTTCAGCCTACTGTAGTAATCCGACCAAGTGTTCACAGGGTGTACCTGAGATGTTCACACCCATGTTTCTAATCCGGCAATAGCCGGACTGATTTTGGCATTTTTTACACCCGTTTGCATGTATTCGTGAAAATTACGAGGGCATGTGACCGATGCCGAACGGCGCCGAGCGGTCGAACTTGGTGCCAGGGAACGAAAGATTGACCGGCCGTTCCAATTACCTCTTATCAAGCTATCGGGTATGTTTTCCGACATGACTGGGATGCATTCTTGATGCTGAAAGGGTGCGGATAGAACCGGCCCGACTCGGCGCCACTCGGCAGAGATCACGTGCTCGGTCAAACTTTTTCGTGTTTTCACGAATACATGCAAACGGCTGTAAGCCTATTTCCCATTTTCAAGC
This sequence comes from Mycena galericulata, assembly GCA_029289565.1. NCBI lineage: Eukaryota > Fungi > Basidiomycota > Agaricomycetes > Agaricales > Mycenaceae > Mycena > Mycena galericulata. Next base: position 201,146 of record JARKIA010000048.1, read on the forward strand.
CTATTTTGGGAAAATATTAGTCTCTATTACTGTCATCTCCCTCTCAAGTGGTCAGTTCACAGGTCCCCATCACCTGTCACCTGAACTTTCACATGGTCGAATAACAGTCGAATAACCACAGTACACTGGCATCTTATATAAGCTTTGACAATTTGCAGCAAAGTGGGCACAGGATGCAGTACTGAAACACGGGTTTTTACAGGCCTTTTATATCAAACAGAAAAAGCAGAAGAGTAATAGGATGTCATTGGAGCATGCTACAGCTGATCTTGGGAAAATGTCAACTTTTGAAAGAAATCGGGCTGCAGCCTATGTTCTGCAAAGAACTGTAATTATATTGCCAAATCATATCCCAGATATCTCCGATAGGTCCCTAAACATATGAGACATGCCAACTCACCAAGAAACATAAGAGAGGACGGAAATGAATGACATCACATCACATGTTGTGGCAGATGTGGGAGCAGTCACTCGGTTAGCCTGAGTCCGGTGATGCGGTCGCACATGTAGCATGCCGAGTAGTCACTGACTTGCAAAAGGGACTAGTCAACTCAAGTCACCGACCCACCAACACTGCCTAGGACCGCTATTATTAGTATACCAATATTCAATCAGCTGCTCAAAGCTCAGACTCCAATTGTATATCCCTGGATAGAAGTATCAATAAGTCAACAAGCAATGTGAAATACATGTTTACACAGTTGTGCAGATATACATGCCATATTACTGTGTTACATGGCAGCACACTAATTAAGACTTGGTCATCAAACTCGAAAATGGGACAAGTATTGACCCTGATAGCCGAAAGTACGAAGCTGGCAGCTGGGTGTTCGGACCAGTAAGTATCCCCAAATGGGATACAGGAATAAAGACAAAGCAGAGTGTTTCCTGCCCCAATAGGAATAGTCGGGCAAACAAATCAAACTCAGGCACCACTCGATCACAGGGCCCAAGAGGGACTAGTCCGCCTGCCGGTCGCTTAGATTTGCCATTCTGAAGCAGGCTGGTCATGAGCCTACCCTCAAATCACATTCACTGAGAGGTTCAATCTTACCTGCATACTTCAGGGTGACCCAACCTCAATTGCAGCATTATGTGTGTATGTGTGTTCAGTGGTGTTTTAGGATTATTCTACTGAGAAACCCAGTTTTCAATGGAAACCCCTCTAAAAATGGTGTGTTATTTGGAAACCCATAATCTAGGCGGGGGTCCGAAAATTTGGCCTGCAGAGCAACCATCACTGATGTGATCAATGGATGCCTAAAGAGGACCAACATTCAATCTGAGCGTTCAAGACTGTTGCCATGAGGGTGTTGCAATTCTATGTCTGGGTGAATTACAAAGTTGAGCAAAATTGGAACTCAACTCGGTTATCCTAGTGATTTTTCCCCTCCTTTCCTCATCATGCACACTTATATGTCCTACCAACCCATGATTTCTTCGGCAGAGGGCAGCCTGAGACTTGGAGGCTTGACTCCGCTTGAAGTTGCAGTCAATGTGAGCTGTGGGTTGAAACTGGGTAGTCCCTGATGCCAGCATTGAGCATGAAAAAATGTGACAGATAAGTAGAAACAGGCCCAAACCCCAGTTTAGATATGTACTTGGTTGGAACTTATGGAAAGTGCATACAGTATCTTTTTAAACCTTTGAATAAATTGTCTCTGGAGTCCAACAGACTCTTAAACCTCTTTGTCTCTGGAGTTTGTGGGGAAATTGATGGCAGATGGGGTGACATTTGATTTGGATCAATTGATCCAGTGGCCTTGATGTGCTGCCAGAGGGGTTTTCAATTAGACCTTTTGGTGCGGTCTCTCGGCTAGCGGGGTTTCCATTGAAAGCCAGGTTTCTGATCAGAATCATCCAAGGACCCCTGAATATCCCCCTTAAGGCCTGATCCTGCCCAGCCCCAATTTGTTGGGACTGGGATCCAATTTTTTTTTCCAAAATTTGTCTGGATTGGCACAGGCCTACGCTCCAAAATTAGTTGATATCCTTGTTGGGGATATCAGAAAAGAGAGCAGCAGGATGGTTCCCTGCCCCAATAAGAACAGTTGGGGAAAGGCTGACGTTGAAAGCTGGCATCCGAGGGATCAAGATATACCTATATATGGGTCCTAGGAGGACAATCCAGATGTTGATCCAGTCTGAGGACTCACACATCAAGATGGCAGCCATTGTCTGTCTTGGTAACCCAGATGTTCTGGTGTGATCTGTGATTGACATTGGAGTTTGTAAATGAAGTGCAGAGATCACCCCGGAATGTCTGGGGCATTTTGATAGCAACACCCCCCATTGGGTCACACCCCTCATCCTCCCTCCTTTCCGTGCCTCCTCTGGCATCAGGGCAGCTCCCAACAGGTCATGGGTATCTACATATGTATTAGGAGCTTGGATCCAATTTTTTTATCATGTCACAGTGCCCGTTGAAACAGTGCACTTGTCTATGGTCTTGAAAGTGCGACTGCTAATGAATGATGCTCTAACACCACACAAAACAACCAACACACACACACACACACAATGCTACAATTGAGTTCGGGTCACCCTGAAGTATACAGGTAAGATTGAACCTCTCAAAGGATTGGATTTAAGGGAAAGTTATGTACAAAGGCCTAGTAGGACTTCACAATAGTTACAGTAGTCTTTGAACGACTAAGGAGGTACAAACTTCGATACGAAGTTGACAAGGGAGGGGGGAAGATGACTCCTAGGACTCAATCATTGAGCTTTCAGAGGGTTTGTCTAGGCCAATCATTGGTCCTAGGACAGGATTTCTACACTCGGGCAGACTCAGGAACACTCGGGCTCTGATTTTACACAACTTAGACTGTCACTGAACACTTGGGAACGATGCTAACAGTTGACCTGTGGTAACAAACATTTCTTGTGTTTATGTTTCATCTTACGCTATATGCTCTGCCGTGGTGGGCTTCGGCCTTACCTCAGTCATGTAATACTGATGGAGGCAGTAGATTCAATGTAAACAACCAGCAGGAACCTTTCGTTCTCAGAGTATTGGTATGACTCGGCGTTGATAAGCCGTGTAAACAAGTACACCTGAATTTGCGCATTTTGCATATTTCCAGGTGTCAAGCATGTGAGCTACATACCAAGAGGCTTTCAGGAGCTCCGAACGAGAAGCCTAATAGTCTAATAGCACTAGGGAATGAACCAGGGGGGCTTATGGTGGTACCTTCACAAATGGGGCCAACATATGTCTTACCTGGGTAAGGAACTAGACCACTATGGCAGAGAAACTAGGTTATATAAAGCCTAAGGCTGCTTGCTGGGACTCATACCAAGGAGATGGGAAGGAAACTATCACTATTGCACACAGGAAGAACCGAAGTCCTTCATACAAAGATTGACTAGACCAAGATTGTCTGTGTTTGACACAAAGACCTACCGCATTTGGATCACATGATGAGTTGGGCATACCAAGAGAAGGTTGGGACGCCAAGGCGGACAGTGTCCAAGAATAGCCACCGGCATTACCGGTCTAGGCAACCCGCATCACTGCAGACATCACAATAATCCTTATCTGGATAAGAAGAACAGAACTTAAAAGCCAGACTAAAGATAGACGGGTTGAGCTAACCTATAACTATGGGGTACCGTATTCAAGCTACGATGGCAGGCTAGATGAAGAAGACCCTCTCGAGCTCGGGACATAGATCTACAGACGAAGAAGACCTTATCCGGGTAAGGCACCCGATGTCAAGATGGACCCTCTGACGGAGCAGATGGGAAATCTCGTGCTACATCAAAGCACGCCATACTCAACCAATGAGAAATGAGTATCGCTGACAGACGACAGGAGCAGTGGGGAGTCAGCTTAGCTATAGTAGTGTAATCCGGGCAGTGTAAGCAGGTTGGATTTAGTATAAGTAGGGGCAGGAAGTGCAAAATGGGAGTGCATATCCCTTGGAGGCAGGCACCAGAGTTGGTTGTCCTTGTTAGTTCCACTAGATTTGATTAGCTCGGGCCTAGCCCACAGAAACCTAGCACCAGAATAGAATTGGGATTGGATAAAGAACCTTAAAAATATAAGCACTCGAGAACTGGGTTGAAAACCCTTTGAATAAGGCCGAAAGCCGAACATCAGTACTGAGCCGAAAGCTCTTTTAAAGGCCGAAAGCCGCCAGAACCAGTTGTCTCATTGAATCATATTGAGTCGAAAGCTCTCTTAAGGCCGAAAGCCGCCCAAACCTTGGTGTATAACCACAAACCCGTCTATTAGACACCCAAACCTGACCTTGTGTCGTAAAACTACTATTACTCTGTTCATTGTACCGCATTAGTCTTGAAATAAGACCAGAATTACCCAGACAAACCAGGAGATCCTTACCCAGCTAAGACACCTTAGCCGTTTAGTGATCAAAGCAAGCCGTCTACCAGTACAGACTAGCTATAGGGTCAACTAATTGTTGATTCAAACCCTGAACTACCCTCACATCGGCACTCACACAAGAGGAGCGATAGGTTGTTAGTGATTTATTAGTTGTTGGTGTTGTTAGTGGATAGCTCGTTTCTCCACTCGCATTAGCGGCCAGTAGCACATTTCCCGCCTTACTTCGAGAGCCACCGTCTCAGCGTGAACTCAACACAAGCACTCTGTGAATGCCAACAAAACAACACTTCAATTTGAACTACACACAAAAGAGACGTCTAATAATGAATCTCCGCGGGAAGCCCAGACAACACCAACACCTTTATGTAAGCTAGACCCAAACTGGCAGCAATACGGGGCAGGGGACGCAGTACTGGAATTAGTCCTGTGGTTACCACGCCATCACAGTAGGCGTCCAGGGTTATTAGATAAGCACATGTCACGTGGATGATATATTGACGCGACTTGACGCGTCAAGGGTTGCAAAGAGTACAGGATTGGCAAAATCTATGAGTTTAAGTGTATCTAGATGGCTGATTTACCGTCCAAGGGTGTCCCTTGGCCAGTCTCGGGTGAAAACAAGTTAAACGAACTGAGTCATGGGTTTCGTGACCAAATTCGGCGAAAATAGCCCCTGGGATGGGAATCAGCCTGGGAAAGTTCTCCTGAGGTCCAAGATCCGCTTCTAAGCTTTTATGAGTTTGGGATGTCGCCTCTTCACGTCGAAATTCACGTCCAAAGGCAGAAGACGCGTGAAATAAACGGGTTGTTTGTTCGTGCATCACCCATCATTCCGTGATAAGATGGGACACCGCTTATCGGACACGGTAACTAACAGACTGTAATGGGTGAGGAACGAGCCGGTTTTCATTACAGTGTCTGTCTAGAGAGACTATACTGGAATGCGGATTTTTACAGGCCTTTTATACTACACAGAGAAAACAAACAGTAATGATAAATGAGTAATGGAGCGGGGGTCTCGGGACAATAAATATAAAAGTACAACAGCTGCCGTCTTGATTCGTGAGTCCTAGGGCTGGATCGTCATCCGAATTTGTCCTCCTAGGACCCATATATGGGTATATTGCTGATTCCGAGGATGGCTTTCAACGTCAGCCCTTCCCCAACTGTTCCTATTGGCGCAAGGAACCACCTTGCTGATCCTTGTATCTGATATCCCCAACTAGGATATCAACCGCTCCGAGCACCCAGCCGCTGTCTTACGGTTAAACTCGGCTTGTGGGGCCACCACCCGAAACTTCAATAGGATGACAGGATTTGATGTAGTAAGCCGACATGCGACATGTCCGGCCTCTTCGCAGATTGTCTACATGTTCAAATGTCTTGTTGACTCTGCAGCGCTCCGATTCTGTACCCCTAGGACTCCAGAGAGTCCTAGAACTCAGTTTTGTAGTATAGAACCTTTGAATATGACCCCTAGGACTCAATATTTGAGTTCTAGGACTGGATTATGCATGCCAGAACCCTTGTATGCAACCCCTAGGACTGGATTTATAGGCTTTATGAGTGACCTTGGCACCCCTAGGACTCGATATTTGAGTCCTAGGACTAGTGTGTTGTCTGTCCGGGCTGTATATGTTTATCCCTTGGTATGATATCTAGTAGGCCGATAGTCTAGTCTTTCGGTTTGGGATGTCGAGCCGAGATTGCTGTCGCTTCCGTGTAATCTGTTTGCTGCCCAGATATTATTCCATTGGTGAGCTCCTCTCCTCGGGATACCCAGCTGGGGCTTTCTGAGAGTCTTATGGGCCTCATATGCAACTCACATGCCCCGGGAACACATTATTGACACGAAAATTGGACTTTGCTTGGTCCATCACGAAATGGGGCTGATCCGTGTGGGATCATCCATGCCAAATCCGGTAATCCTTAGCCTGCCATCAAAATTCGTTGCGTGCAAAAAATTTCACGTTGTCTCAAGCTTTTCGGAAACAGCTGTAAGCATCATTCATAGCAGTTGCACTTTCAAGACCACAAACAAGTGCACTGTTTCAACGGGTGATTTTATGCTTCTTTCTTTGTTCTTTCTCTGGTTTGCCTTCCCTGCATTTCCCGTGTATATCGTTTGATATCCTATATATTAAGAGACAACGGACACTGCCACACAAAAGTCACCTGATAAAGCCACATGAAAAATCACGGGACTCAGAATCCACCTGTGCACGGCGAACCCCGGGACTCGGAATCCGCCGTGTGTTGGCGAGTCGGAATCCACCGGGGTTTGGGGCGGAGCCCGAGCAAGCTGTGGACCCGCCGAAGGTACGGACCGAGCGCAGCGAGCGTCCGTGCCGAAGGCAGGGTCCTAAAGCTTGTACAGTCGTAAACTAAGAAGCGAAACGTGACGTAGAAGCAAAACACTTCGCTTTTTTATGGCTTTAACATCACTGATGAACCCAATGTTTTGGGAGATAAATCTTCTCATGCAGAAGTGTTTGTTCACAAAAGGAATTGCCTAAAAGCCTCCTACAGATCTCCTATTATTCAACTATTCTCGGACCATCTATTTGCAGTATTTTCCCGCAATTGTACTATCTAATGTTTTGTCTGCACATGTGGACTGCGAGGGGCCAACTAGGTGTTTTTCAGGTCATAGAACATGGATATGGACATCTTGGATCCTCAAGTCTTGTGGCAGAGGTGTACCAGATTGTTTTGAAGTGTTTTGCTTCCATGCTATTTCGCACTTTTCGAGTTCTGTGAAAAATCCTCCTTGGCTTCAATGACCACGAAACCAAACTGCATGGTTCCTTGACTTGTTGGAAGGCCAGAATGACCTTCTGTCCGCCTGCAACAAAAAATAATCTCATAGGAGTACTGCGGCACCAGCAATTAGGGGCGCAATCTGAGTGTTTTGCTTCCTAGTTTACGACTGTATGCCTTTTCTTTGCCAGTCTTATACTAAGGTGTTCCAATTAAAGGTTCACCCCTGTAATGTTTTAAAAACCACTTAGATAGTACATTCATAGACTAGGAAGTGGAATGCAACGCAGAAGCAAAACACTGCCCTGTTTACGATGTTCCCGACATGCAATGGACTTGGTATCTTGTGACCTACATTTTTCCTATATGAACACTCTAGAATCAAAAGGGCTTAGGGAAATGTTGTGTAGTGCTTATGCAAGCCGGTTTTGTTTGGGGAATTATTTTCAATGTATTTTAGATGTTACCACATTTCAGGAGAGAACATATCATTGCTAGGTGCTTGAAATGCTTACAAGGGAGGGGTTCCTGAGGTTGTAGAATAATAATATCAATAGTCGCAAATTTTACACAGTCCTGCTCGAGGATTTTTGTTGTCTTGAAAGTGTTCACTTCCACGTTAATGAGCCAGAATTGGTCTGGTCAACAGATTGGCTAGGACACAAATTCACATCTAATAGGGGAAGTCAGAGTAGACAAAACGGCCTCGATTCCGGGTCGATTCTGAAATCGATTCTGATCCGATTCCGAGGCCAGAAACGAAGGAGAATTGAGTCTTGCAGAATCGAACCAGAATCAATATTTCGTGTTGTTCCTCCTCAGGAGGAGGAACTCCCACAGAATCGAATCCAGAATCGAAGGTTTTGAACTGATTGCCACATGTGGTGGTTTGATGTGGTGAGAATCAACTCTTGAATCGTCGCAGAATCGAAAACTGAAATGGGACGGTCAAAGTCAGATCCGATTCTGGGTCGATTCTGAGGTCAGAATCGGACCTGAATCGAAGTCAGAATCGACTCAGAATCGAAGGTGAATCGTTCACTCTGACTTCCCCTAGTAAGAATCCCTTGCAATATTGTTACTCCTGTGGGAGGAATTAGCTGCGGGTTTCGGTATTTCGCTTCCTAGTTTACAACTGTGTGTGTTTAATTCTAAGGCCCTCCGGGCATGTCCTGGTACCTTTGCCAGAACCAGTTCCCTTGAAAAGCCATAAAAAGAGCATTATACATGGGCCCACGGCTCAAGGTTCGCTCGGTCAACGCTCACGCGTCGACCAGCTCACATTGAGCCCAGGATGGCAGGATGGCAGGATCCAGACAATAAATGTATTTATTTTATGGTTATTTATTTTCAATCGGATCAAGACGGAAGGGGAGATAATTTAAGGGCAATTTACACGCCATAATTGTTTATTTTTCGCTCGGATCAACCGGATGTGATTCGACAATTCGACTTTCAGACCTGGTTCCTAAGACGGTACCAGGAATAAAGAAATTACAGCTTCTTGCAGGACATAGGGTGCAGGCATTTTTTTGTGTAAGACTTCTTCAATCTTTTTGGCCATCTCCATGGTCCACCATGGCGGGCTCATTTCTATCATATTGCCTCGAGAGTTGAACCATTCAATTTGGATTCAAAATCCGGAGTCATGCCCCGGGCCAGAGGCTGAGATGATTCTTGCGGTTTGGGCTCTGAGTACATGGTGGCACGAAGTATGTACTACCGTAGTAATCCGACCAAGTGTTCAGTTCACAGGTCCCCGTCACTTTGAACTGAACACTTAGGATGTAGGTGACGGTAACGGTGAATTATTCTTGCCAAAATAGGTGTAAAAATGGCCAAAAAATCGGTCCGGCTGTTGCCGGACTTACATTTTTGGTAATATTTGTCAGCGTGAATGTCTGGAAAAGTGAACACCTTCGGTGACGGCCATGAACAGTTGGTCGGATTACTACAGTAAAGTGAATTTTCTGTGACTGCAAGACAGGTAAGTAGACGCAGACGCGGGAATTGAAGATGACCTCGAAAATATCCCATTCGCTTTCTTCGGTTCTATGACAAGGCTTTTCAAAAGATTATGCCCGTCAAAGATGAGTACCCTCAGACGTATGCAGGCTTACGACGTAGTAAAGCACACCCAGAAAGCAAAGAAAGAGCGCGGGAATCAAACGATTCAATGCAATTAGTCAGCACTGCAGGTCTCGAGCTCGTAGCGTATTTTTGGTTGGTATGTATGTATGTGAGTGAATGCGTTGCGTGTTCGGTGTCCATTTCTCCCCCTCCGCCCCTCTTCCCTTATGCACGAGGCCGGCGCACAACTCCCGCGCCAAAACTAATCCCACACCAACCGCCCGCCGGCATCCACGCTCGCGCTCATCCCGCCGCTCACTTTGCTGGCACCGGGTTTCGCTACGGCGAGGGTCAGCATGCGGCTCCTCCTTGAGATTGAAAGTGAAATGGAAGGATGGGGAATGCGGAAGGGCGCGGAGGGAGAGAAATAGAGGGAGCACTCGGATGCGAAAGGAGCGAGCGAGCGGGGGCAGAGGAAGGGGATAAAAGGAGGGGAGGCCGGTGAGGAAGGTGGATGGAGGAGTATATACGAAGCAGGTGACAAGTGAAGAATGGGTAGAGTAGAGCAGGTGGGGAGGAAGGAAGGGACGAAGGTGAGAAGGACTCGGATGTGGAGGGGCGAAGGGGCGACGGGAGAGATGGTGGTGTCCGGGGGGACGATATTCTGGGAAGGGGTGCAGAAACGGAGGTGATAGAAGGAAGGGGGACGGGGAGGACTCCGATGTGTAGGGTGAGCAGTGACGAGGAACATAGCATAGCGGGGACGGTGAGGAAGGGATAGCAAGGCGAAATAATTAGAGCGGCGGGGGGGGGGGGGGGGGGGATACACTGCGAAGAAAGATGGGGAAGCGAGGGACGGAGATGGTGGTGGTGTAGGAACGGACGGGCGACGGAGGGGAGGGGTGAGGGAACTCGGGTGAGGGTGGGTAGGGAAGGGAGAGACATGGGCGAGAACACAAGAACGTAACGAAAGAGTGGGTACGCGCCACCCCGCCCCGCCCCAAATCCTAAATCGATGAAATAAAAGAACCGTTCACTCACCCTGCGCAGCCATTCTCGCCCCCTCCACCTCCCTCCGATGCTTCGCCAGCGCCTGCAGCCGCGCCGCCTCCTCTGCTGCCTTCGCCGCCTTCGCCGCCTCCCGCCTCGCCGCATTCTGCCGCGCCTTCTTCGTCTGCGCCGCGCTCCCCTTGCCCTCCGCGGCCTTCCCTCCTGCCCCTCCGCTGGGAGCGGAAGCAGCGGAGGCACCCCGCCGCTTCACAGGCACGAACCCCCACTCGCCCTCGTCGTCGTCCTCCGCATCGGCAGACGCCGACGCATCCGCGTCGTCGCCCCAGTCCGCGGCCGCCGCGATGGCTGCGGCGTCGGCGGCGTCTGCTGCGTCGGCGGCGGCGAGGGCCGCGAGGGCCGCGCGCGCGTCGTCCTCTTCTTGCGTCGTCGTCGGTGTGGGGTGTGAGGTGGAGTTGGTGTCGGAGGGGCCGCGCACGCTGGGCGTCGCTGCACCCGAGCCCGAGCCCGCGCCAGGGACAACGCGCATGACGCGCGCGACGGTGGGGTAGTCGGGCGAGGAGGCGGGGAGCATGCTGCGGCGTTTCGTCAGTAAAGTGTAATGCGTCCTGGGTGAGAGAACAAGAATGCGATAGTAGAGAGAGACAAAGCAGGGGTGGTTAGGGAGGAGGGAGATAAATGGACGAAAAGGAGAGATGGGGTGGGATTGGTGGAAATATGCGGCTCGGCGAGTGGTGGGTGCGAAGCGTGGAGACGATTATTGGATGGACGGACGGAGGGAAGAAGAGCAAGGGCGAGGAGAGAGACGAAAGCAAGAACACGGCGCGGGACGCGTAACATCGAGGGACGCGGGGGCAGAGGAAGAAGGCGACGGAGTGGGGAGATGGCAGGAGAGGAGAGCGGTGGCCCTGGGAGTGCGTGGAAAAACAAAGTGCAGGAAGAGGGGATGGGTGTGTGTGCGACAGAGAGCAGGGGATATGGAACGCGAGGCAAAGAAGGACAGGAATGGAGGGTAGCAGGAACGATGGAGGCGCGAGAGAAGGAAAGAACTGATGGATGGGGGGCGCGGAGAGGGGAATGGGAGCTTTAACGAGGGTGGGAGGCGGGGGGAGGGAGGGACGTGCGGTGTGGAGGAGAGTGGGGAGTGGATATGAGGAAAGTTTAAGAGAGATGCGAGCCGCTATTATGCAGCGGGGAAAAGGTGGCGGGAGGGAGCGGACGAGGGAAGAAAAAGAAAGGATGCACGAGGAAGGGGGGAGGATACCAATGGGGAGGGAGGGGAGACCGCCGTGAGGAACTAAAGCCGAGCAAGGAGGTAGTGCATACAAGAGACGAGGACGATGAAGAGGACAAGGGTGGGGATGAGGCTGAGGATTAGAGTCGAGAGGGACGGAGTGCGGAGCGGCGGCAATGACAACAGGACGAAGATGGATGAGAAGATAGGATAGAGATGGAGAGTGGGGGCAAGTGGGGGAGGGAAGTGCGGAAGGAGGGAGGAGGGATGAAGGGAAGTAAGCGTAAAGGTAATGACGGGGAATTGGGAGACGAGAATAGCGCGACGATGAAGGAGGGAAGAACGACAGACTCGATGAAAGGAAGGAAGGAAGGACGACTAAGGAACGTGGCCAAAACCAAAACTCACTCATCCACGCCTGTCTTCCTCGGCTTGGGCAGCAGGCGCTCCGCCAGCGGGCGGCGCTGCGGCTTCTCCTTCTTCGTCTCCGTGTGCGTTTGGTCCTTCGCTTTCACGCGCATCCCCGGCAATGGGATCTCCTCCGCCTCCGAGTCGTCTTCCGCCGCATCTTCCTCCTGTTCCTGTTCCTCCTCGCCAGACGCAGCAGGCTGTTCCGCGATGCTTGCACTCGCACTGGCGCTGGTCGTGCTCCCGCCGCCGCCGACACGCGTCCAGCCGTCGTCCGTGCTCTCGCCGCCCGCGTAGACTTGAGTTTGGGCGGCGGTCGCGCCTGACTGAGCAGAAGCAGACAGCACGGCGGAGGGGGGCGTAGAAGCCGGCGGAGACGCGGCGGCGCTCTTTTTCCCCTTCTTCTTCTTGCTCTTCGTCGCGGTCGTCGGGGGCGGCACATCCGCGACTGACGGTGCGCTCGGCACCGACGCCGACGCCGACGCCCCTGGAGCCGATTGAGAAGCTGAAGCCGCAGCTGGAGCACTGGCAGAATCCCTCTCCTTCCCGCCCTTCCCTTTGCCCTTCCCGGCCTTCTTCGAATTCGCCTTCACGCGCACCTTCCCCCCCTCCACCCCCTCGCCGTCATCCTCCGCCGCGAAGCTGCCGGGGAGGGTGCCCGACGCCGACGCAGTTAAGGTTGCGGCGGACTCTCCCGCCGCAGCCAAGGTCGATTTCGATTTCGATTTCGACTTGGATTTCTTGGGTTTCTGGGATACGGACGCAGGGTCGGGGGTGGATTCATCCGCTTCCGCAGCAGACTCAGAGATAGCGGGCGCAGACACGGAGTCGGCCCCGGCGGCGCTCTTCGTACGCTTTTTCTTGCTCTTCCCAGAAGTGGATGCGGACTTGGCGGCATCGGAGGACTTGGAAGGCCCGAGCGCGGTATACCCGAGTGCCACAGCGCTGGCGACGACGACGGCGGCCCCCGTCAGTGCCGCTTCTGGCGATACGCCAAATGTACTTTGCGAGGAACCCATTTTGCGCTGGTTTTTTTAAAATGTAAATAGAAAGTTGATTGAGAGATTTGAGAGAGACGGTGGAGCAAAGCAAGGAAGCAAGGAAGGAGTGAGAACGGGCGAATAAATTTAGTTGGGATTGGTGGGAAGAGTGAGACGAATTTGACTGTGAGATAGAGGCGACACGAAGGGACACGTGGCGGCGTGATGCTGCGGCGCGTACACACGCATAAATAACGCGCTGCCGGAAATTTGGGATTGTTCCGTCGTAAGATTGAGGGCGACACGTCAGTCAGAGGTTTCTGGCAAGTAGTAGCAAAAAAAGACGGCGGAAGCCCCATGGCTTGGACCCGAATCGAACGGGCGAAGAGCTGCTTCGAATGTAGCACAGAATGGAGCAGCAGACGCGGGCCTCCCGCCTTGTTACATGCTTTTCACTCCTGAGTTTTGAACTGGTTTCATCAGGCTGGTCACTGGTGCAATTTTCGACACCAACTAAGCAACAATAAAGCTCACCCGAATCTCTTGTTAATTACACTGCTCTCAGTCCCACCGGGAACGACAGAAAAAAACGAGATGTGACTTACAATGATCACGGGAAAAAATTGGCCACCCTATCCCTTCAGGCCTTGGACCCGAATCGAACAGATATCATTCTGCAACAATGATCAATCCCTCCAATTCGGAGCAGATGCGGACCTCCCGCTACCAAGCCTTATTCCGGTTCTTTGTACCCTCCCCATATCCTGGAATTTCGGACATCAGTTGATCTGGCGACTTGCTTTTCTGGTACCTAGTCGAACTTCAACTATCCATGAGCCGCAAGGTCTTTATCCTGGAAGTGTAGCCTACTGTATGCCTCTCCGACCAGAACTAAGAAGAATAAAAGAAAAATGTAAGTTATTCAGACTCGGATAAAAAGGTCACGAATAGACATACAACAAGGCTTGGACCCGAATCGAACAGACAGTGTTCTGCAACATTTGCCGGATTACTATCGCCAATGTCTAGATTGCGGGCCTCCCACTACCAAGCCAAGCCTTATTCCATTTCTTCATACACCCCCCCCATATGCGAGTCCTGGACTCAGTTGACTTTTCTGGTGCAAATGTGAATGTCCAAAACAAACCCTTGATTCAACCATCCACGAGCCACGAGTTTCCTTTATCCTGGAAGCAAAAAACCTATTCCTCCCTCTCCGTCCAACCAGAAGCGAGCAAAAAATATAAGATGCAAAGTTTATCTGGGGAAAAAAAGCTACGATCCCCCTCGAAGCCTTGTACCCGAATCGAATGGGCAGCGTTCCGCAGCATTTGCCGGATTGTGGTTGCCAATACATACATGAAACAGATGCGAGCCTCCCGCTACCAAGCCTTATTCTACTTCTTCATACACTCCCCATATCCTGCAATTTTCATCCGAACTCACCGGGTGAGGCTGGTTCCATTTTCAAAACCAGCTCAAACTTGTGAAGCAATATTTCTGGGCTCATAGTCTCTACTCTTGCTCTACTCTCCGTCGGCCCAGAAACGAGGAAATGTGATTTACATTGTATCCGCGGAAAAAGTGGATGTGAACGTCTTCATCGCAGGGCTTGGACCCGAATCGAACAGGTCTCATTCTGCTAACCATAGGAAATTTCTCCCATTCCATTGAAGCAGACGCGGACCAACCGCTACCAAGCCTTATTCTGACCTTCTCGCCCTTGTCCTGACATTTGACCTCATAATGTAAACAATTTATCTTCAAGCCGACTTGAAGTGCGAAGCAACCAGGCTCCCGAGCCGACTCAGGTTGTCTATGGGCTGCATACATCTTCAAAGTTCACCTGGACCCTATTTAGTGCTGGCAAGGTCCGGTTCAAAAATCGGTCCGAACCTGAACCGAACCGGACCGAACGCGGCGTTCAGGCGTTCAGGTTCGAGGTTCGGAAAATCACTGAACCTGAACCTCAGGTCCGGTTCAGCGTCCACATCCTGGCAGGATGCCCACTAACTTTAGGTAGTGGGTCTTGTAGAGCCCTATTTCAAGTACGCCTTTTTCCCACGGCAATCATGGACAAACAACCCTATTTCCCGTGCAGGTTCGAGTCCCAAGGGTTACCTTTTTTTGCCATTTTAGGGAGTCCTCAATTATTTTGGCCTGTTGCCATGGGCTTCCACGGAAGCAGACAAATGTTGACCATGGCTGGTGAGTTCATTTAGTTTCAGGAATTTTGACTGTCTGCTGGTATTCCGACTCTGTCGGCTCCGCCTTCACGGTCTACTCCAGGGGCAATTACAACAACTATGACAAAATCAGAATCTATGTATTGAGATTTCCAGCCACTTCGAACACACTTACATATCAGAGTGAGAAGTATGTTATAGCCCTTAGCAGAATTTATGGTGTGGCTGTTTTTTTCTGTTTGTGGTAAGTTTTCACGAGAACAGGAATTGCAAGCTCAAATCTCAACAGTTCTCTCTAGTAATAGGCTCATTCTATTCGCGCTGCAATTCCACAGGGCCCTGTGTATTACAACTTTTTCTAACCATCTCAAAATAATTACAGCCACAAACCAGGAAGAGCAACAGAATATAGAAGAGCAACACTACAGTTTCCATGATTCCTCTGCCCAAGAGATTGTGTGCTGGTGGTGTACTGGGGTTTTTAGCTTTCTGATTACGAATATTCAAGTCCCAGATTCAAGTCTGCTACTGTAGGGACTACAATCCTCTAGGGAATATAGTGTTGCTCTTCTACAGATTTTTCATGTTTTTAAAGTATCAGCTTCGTTCTCTAGGACTACATTAGGGATCGGCACCGTACCGTCTACGGTTACGGCCCGTAGCCGTATCCTGGCTGTACGGTACGGCAACTTTACGGCTCCAGATCCCGTATACGGGTGCCGAAATTTGTGCCGAACAAGGTGGGTGGGATCCAGTATGGCAGATTCAGAGTTTTTAAGCCTCCCTAAGGCTCTGTTGAGCCCGCACTTCCACACCTGCGCGCTCAATCACGCGTTGTAAATGAGCCGTACCGTAACCGTAACCGTACGAGGCTTCTCAGAGGGCCTTACGGGACGGTACGGGTATGCCGTATAGCCGTATGCCGTATGCCGTATATACGGTTACGGTGCCGATCCCTAGACTACATACCGTATTCCCAAAGTGTAAATTTCATCATGCAGTACATATCCGTCAGATTCAAGTAAGACTTTGGACTAAGGAATTTGGTCATGTTTCGGTCGAGATATTGACAGATCGATCAGAGAGTTGATCTTCCCGGTTTGCAACTGTACAGTGCCCGTCATGACATCACGGTTCCGCTTTTGGCAGTAAACAAGTCAAAACTTCGAACCTCCAGCTACATTACACTCTCATCATGAGTGAACCTAAAACACCCCAGTAACACTCAAAGGAGGCATAAAGAAGATCCCTTGTGCTTGACTAGTCAATTAAAGAAGATTTTAAATTTTGTTGGCTGAAAAAGTGAAACAAACCTAATGATGGCATCAAATTCCCCATATTGGGTAGGGTTAAAGTCATGTGTTTGGTCTGTGCGCCCGCATCCGAATTCTGTGGTCTGTTTCTGGATAACTTGTGAGACCTCTGAACATTATCTGTGCATCCTTCCCTCTTTCCAAAAGCCTTCCCAGGGTCATATTGGCGATTTGGGGTAACTTTTTTTTCTGGACCCCGAAAAAGTGAAACACTGTGGGAAAAATGAGTTTTTGTGCTGAATCACATTCTTTTGGCCGGTTTCATGGCTCAGAAAATCAGAAATGAATCACAAAAATTTCTTTGACCCTGAAAAACATGTGCAGAGAAGTGATCACGGGCACTGTAATCAGTTCAATATTCGGTGGTTTCCCCTATCTGACATCAGAACATGTTCCATAGTAGCTATAGTGCTCCAATTGGCTCAGATTTTTTAACATGATGTAATTGGAAGTATTCCAGAGGGCCTGAAGGCCGGGTTAGTGAATGTAACTTGTCCTTCAAATATACAGTTCATTAGGGAAATTCATTTGTCAATGACAACCCTGTCAGAGTGTGTACCCTCCGCTGTGCGATCTCGATTTCAGATGATAAAATATGTACCTTCTTTTTTTTTGGGTGTGCTACTCATCGCGAAACACCGTGTAGTGCTTGCCGGCCCAAACTTTGATTCTGAGTTTTGAATACTAGCTATGTGGGCGCAGAAATGGGGGCCTCTAGTTATAAACACAGGGCAGAGTTGTCTTCTTTCTGTCAACTTGGCAACTTTGCATGATGGTCTTTCACAGAGCTCTAGCTTGATGTGTGCTTCAACCCAAATTTTTCTTTGTGGACATCGGAGTCCGAACATATTGATCCAATCACTAGTTAGTGGGCTCTGCCGCAAAGCGCGCTACAATTGTTATTAGCTGAACGCGTTCGAACGCGGTCCGAACGCCGAACGCCAAGATACCTTCTCAGCTAATAAGATTATAAGATTAGCGAATGCAAGACAAGCCAAAACAATGGCCACAGCCGGTTCCACGGGTATCTCCGATGTTTGGCAGCGCTATTAGGTAACCTTTTCCTTCTTGCTCACGACGACAACAGTGTGGTTATATCGTTCCCCACTGCTACTTTGCTGCGGCTCAAACCATCTGTTAGCTAGTCCATCCCTCCCTTCTTCTGACTAGGCTCATTTTCGAGTCAATACAATACCACTCGCCGTGTAGTCTTGCGGAATGATGTCATAATGCCCGACAATTGCTGAATTGTCGGGTTTGCTACTATCTAGCGATTCAAGGATCTGCCACCCCGGCCGAGCGAGCGTTCTCGAGCGGAAGCCTAACGGGTACGAAGCTCGCAACTCTCTCAGCACCGATCTCTTTGAAGTACTGGGGAGATCGCAACTAGACACATTGACGCGCTCATCGCAGAATTAGATGCAGACTTCGGGTATGAGAGCGAGGATTTGCCAGCTGATGTATAATTATGTCGTACAATACTTCCGGCGTGGAATATTATATCTTTGGCACATTATTTCATGCTCCGAGACAGGGGAAAAACGGTTCGGTTCTGCGTTCGAACGCCGAGGAACGCTGAATCGAACGCTCTGAACCTGAACGCGACGTTCAGGTTCAAGGTTCAGTATTTTCCCGAACCGAACGGCAGGTTCAGGTTCGGCGTTCAGGAAAATGTGTCCCGAACCTGAACCGAACTGAACCTTGCCAGCACTATGTTCAAGTCGAGGCTCGCAATGCCCCGCATCGACGCGTTACGCATACATAGCGTCCTAGCTCCTGTCTCTGTCAAGCCTCTCACATCTAGAATTTGCCGTAGGGGTAATCGGTACAGGCATTTCAAAATGCTTCACGGAAAATTCCCTCACGCAAGCCAGCATCTACGAAGAACAATGTACCCACAGGCACCTTGGGCGTTCTTTTCAAATGACGTTGTAGTGGTAGGTTCGGGTTAGCCAGTATACATCCCCATGTAGTAGCTTAGTCATCTATCCTCTTCTGTCCGCTACCGCCATGTCCACTCTTTGAGGCGAGCCAGTCTGGCCGTCTCCAACGTGACCGATTTGCACCCTCTGCTCCGCCATTTGTCGCAGCTCCAAATCTCCCCGTCTTCGAGGTTAACAGCACATGTGCGAATTCGAGGATGTTGCCGGCGCCCAACCACATTGTTTAAAGTGCACAGTCTGGCGAGTGGCTGTATTGTTTCTTGTTAATTTCCTTGAACAGTCAATCACACTACAAAACCCTTGTTTCCAGTCATCCTCCAGTGATCTGTGGCGTAAAGGCCACAGCACACAGAAGTCAGTGATTTCACCCCCACGTCGGTGAAGACAGCTAGCGACCGGAAATGGACATGCACGCAAGCAAGTCGCACAGCTGCGCTGGTCCAATCCGGTGCTCGTCCGGGAGGAGCCCCGCGTGGCTCAAGCCGCTGATCCCTCTACTCATGGCTCCTCTCGCTCTTCTTGCAAGACTGCAACGCCCGGCGTACTTGTTCCGCTGTCCTTAGCGACAGCCAGACCAAGAGACAGACCACACGACACGAGGTTTGCGCCTACTTTAATCAGCGCTGTCCCCGGGCGTACACATGCTCGCGACTGGGCAGTCCTATCCATCGACCATCGAGGTAGATTTCCGATCCTATCCCATCGCTCTATCCTCCTTATTCTTACGACGTAGTCCAGTAGTTCATACGACGCTGGCTCTGATTATGACTGACGCATAGCTCGGACGCCTATTGTCCCTCTCGTCGCCCATCGCCCAGCCTAGTGGATTGGAAGATTGCCGTTCCCAATACACCTCTATATCCATCGCCTCACCAATAATAAGTACTCGATGAGTCGATGACCGTTCTAAAGGCGATCATGGATGATGGCGCAACGCTTGCCCGTAGTTATTCACGACCGGCGTCCACCATGGCCGCGCGTGGCAATCTATTACCCATTTCTGAAATGCATGCGCTTGTTCACACTCCTATTGATCTCGTTTTTTGTGCCAGGCGAACACCTTTGTCTCCGTTTCTCTTCGACAAAAATATACCCGGTGTTATCCTCCAATGTAAAGTCGTCTCGGCTGCAGATGGTCAAGACGATAACGGCATGAGACCTCATGGTCTACAGTTCTGGAGCTCACACTCAGCGTGTGTTGTTACCGGGGAACGCCCAGCATACGACATCTTAATATCGCCCACACGAAGGAAACCGACGGCATGAGCTGTTTAAACGTCGTCACGATCCTGCGTGCGCCAATATCTGCCACCCACGGGAAATCTAAACTAGTGCGTAAACTTGCGGGTGCTGATGTCATCTTATTGGGGCAAAGTCAGGGTTGCTCACTCGGCGCCGACGTGATCGAGAGGGCTGTCGGTGAGCTTCCCATCCTCCCCGAACGACCGACTCATTTTTGACGATTGTCTGCATTGATAGGATGTTGGAACTAGTCGTCATGGGCATTTGTGGCGTACGAAAGCATGAATGCTCACCATTTCGTCCACATGAGGACTGGGCCGCTGTATGAATACCATGCGGGAGTTCCAAGCTTCTGAAGTATCGCATCGGAGAAAGAGACTCTTCCGGTACTCACGTCTATCCTGGTAATGGCCGGCCTAGCGCCTTCATCGAGATGGTGGATCTGACGCTTCCTAGCCCACACTTTGGTTAATCCTGCCGCAGTCCTGGAGATGCGCCGTTTGTCCATGGAGACACAACTAGATACTGCACCAAATTTATGGATCACGGTAGTATTACCTTTCAGAAGACCGAAGACCGTACTCTACTAGCGTAGCACAATTGTCTTGGTTGTGGAATAAACCTAAGACGTCCTTGAGGTATTCTCGTTCCACGGTTTTTAATTTCTGGGGTTATAGTGTCGTGATTCTGACGATGGCTGACTGCTTCCGTGCATTGGCTACGATCTACAGTGGCGCATGGGGTTCTCATGGAACTGAGTGCAGGCCCAGGGACGAAGGTGTACATAAATTTACTTGTTTTATGCACTTGACAATGCCTGGACACAGCGTTCGTTATTTGTGTAATAATACCTACTCACCTACCTATCTACCTACCTGTTGGCGTACCAATTTGGTGAGAAACAGCATCCTACCGGCGTTAAGTGTGGCTCAAAATTTGGCGCCCTGTCTGTCAATCCCGGGGCCCGTGAAGGCTGTATCAAGGTACCTCGCTCATTTAACTTCGGTCTCTCCCTCCTCTGAGTCCTCTCAAAGTCCATATCGATAGAACTATCCCCGCCCGCAGTTTGTAATTCAAAATCTCCATTACACCTCGTCACCGATCCTTCCCTCGCCGTTCAAGTCCCATTTCTTGTGGTACTGAAGCCCCAATAATTACGTGCCCAAAGATGTCCTGGAGACACATGGGCTTGCCAAGTCCGGTGACTGAGGAGAAGGGTCATTCGGCTTCGAAGCATCACTGACATTAGATTTCCTGTTGTTCCAAACTCAGCTAGGCGCGATCGACAGGTGCCAAAACTGATGCCCCACTACACAGGCTGAGCACTCCCCATTGGACGACCCAAATAAGGCATCCTATGGTCTCAATCTAGGAGATCACCATTTTTATGGCGAATGAAGGGGGGGATTCAGTGGCCACGGTACTTTCCGCCATATCAATCTTCCTGACTTGCAGTATGAATGGCACACATGAATTTCATATCCGCTTCCACCGTGATTTCTATTCTAACCGTCTTCACGCCGTTCTGCATACCCACAACATCTCATTTCATTTTCATTTCAGGACTCTCCTGGTGATGGCTGAGATGAAAGCCTCGATTTTCTCCGACTTCATACCTGCTGTGCAAAGATAGTATCTACTGAGAATTTCTTCGGGGTCTAGATTACTAAGTGCAACGGACATACCGCCCGCCAATGTGTCGGCTCCTCATTCCAACTTCCCGCTCGTTGACAAGATTGACAGTGCACCTGACACCTTAAAAAATATGTTGTAGAGCGGCCGCACTGTGCATTTTCCGTCGGGTACGGCAGATCTATACAGCGCATTTTTATTGATCGTTTCCCGTCTCGAATGGTATCCAAGCCGAATGTGTTAATTAAGTAGAGCTTCCTGAGGCGACGTTCTCGGCAACCTCTCACAGGGCACCGCATTGGCTCGCGTTCACATTTTGGCGTCTAATTGAGAATACAGTTCAGTATTACCGCCATGGAATGGTTGTATCTCTCGACCCCGCATTCCGTGCTAGAATGGGATCCGAAACGCTGGCGGATATGTTGCCTCTTGAGGTCAACGAAATCTAAAACTGTCGACTCAGCAGGTGTTGTAAGTCACCACTTTTGCTAGTCTCGGACCATACTCTCATGACATCCCAATTTGGGATCCCTGTCATGAGAGTCTGGGCCTCTTCCACCGAATTAGCCGTACCATTGCGCTATGGTTTTCTGATTTCTTCCTGCTCGTTTGACCGTTTAGTGGATGTCTGTGCCTAAAGCTAGGAGGCAGATTTTTTCAATGGTATTAATTAATGAGTTTGGCTTCTTTCAATTTTTTTTTATTGCCATCGATGGTGCTCAGACGCAGCCCGACATTTGGCAGAGCAGAGAGTTGTGGCAGTGCTGCCGGTGACTTAAAAGAGTGAATGTTCATGTTCCTTACTATTAGGGCACCTGTAACACAATTCTGAATATACAGAAGACTACAATTTGCTTGTATGCATCATATTCTCTCCAAGGATCGAAGCAAAATGGCTCGGAAATGCTCCAGCAGATGTTACGGAAATTCCCGGAAAACACCGGAATTTTGATAGCGCAATGGTACGGCAATTTCGGTGGAAGAGGCCCAGACTCTCATGACAGGGATCCCAAATTGGGATGTCATGAGAGTATGGTCCGAGACTACACTTTTGCCCGCAGAGCGAACGTACCAAATTCTATTTCGGCATTTTTCGCTGATCGCCGTTATGACCGTTCTGACGTTGGTACCTAGGTACGTCGACTGCTTGCTCTCCGCGACGGCGCCGAGCCTTGAAGCTTGAAGAGTGCCGATCTTGGTCGGATCTTGCCTTTACAATTCTAACCGAGGGCAGTGGCGCTTATACGCGTCTTCCCCCATTCGTACGACCCTTAACTCTAAAAAGTCAACAAGCCCTTCCACCGTGGCGCGGAATCTTACCTACCTACCTACCTACCACCCGGTTTTTCCCTTTGGATGCCAGGACAAAAAAATTGGGATTTGGAGCCCGAAAACTAGGTCCAAAACGGACAAAATCAAGCCTTCGGAGCGAAAAGGGTAGGTTGCACAGGGACAAAAATGACCCGGCTCCGTGGACTTTGTGGGTCAAAGATCAAAACAGGTGCACTCTTTTCGGGACGGAAACCGTCAAATCGGCTGCGATCTCGTTGTGTTCAATTGGAAAACGCCAAAAATGGGGTCTGGGACGAAAATTTGGGTTTTACCGCCGCGTGGTAAGGGGAAATCGGGGACCATGCCGATATGATACACCTCCTCCAGGACCCCCGTTAATAGGTGGGAAGGCCTGTTTTTTTTTGGGGTCCCAAGGTCAGGACCGGTTTCAAAGTTTTTGTCAGGATTGCAACAGGCCTATGAGCGAAAATCGGCCCGAAAATGTCAGGATTTTGCACCAGATCACTTTTTTCGCCCCAGAAGGGTCAGTTTTCGAAAAAAATTCCGGCGCGGCCCCGGTTGTGTCAGGATTTTGACCAGGCTTTTGGGCCCCCGAGGCGTGTTTTGTCAGGATTTTTGCCAGGCCTGGCGGCCAAAATCGCCCAAAAATGTCAGGATTCACATCAGGGGTTCCGACCCATTAACGGGGGTCCTCCTCCTCCCTTTGTGAGTGATGCGATCACCGACGGCCAGGTACAGCCCAGACAAAATCTAACAGATTCAGCGAGGATCGGTGCGGACAAAAAACACTGATTCAGGAAATTTCTGACCTAGCCTCCAGAGGGATTAACCGGGGTCACGTCTACTGTCGACGCCGGGGAATATAGTGTTACGACTGCACGTCAGGGTCCGAAGAAAGAATCAAGTTTTAGGACAAAACGTAAGATTAAGCTCGTGTGAGCGGAGCGAGTGGTGGACGGTCGGCAACTACTTACGGAGCACGGAGCAGTGCAAAGTAGCAGTAATCGAGGGGGATGATAGGCTTGCCGTACAGAAACTGAGAAAGGGATTTCATGTTACAATCGTCTCGCGCGAAATGACAAAAAATGTTTCCGACGCTGATTAGCCGCTTCATCAGTAGGGACAACGATAAACGACATGCCCAGTGTCGGAAGAACGACTACTCTTCTCCTCGCGGCACTTCGCGCTCCCATTCTCCGGGAACTCGAGCTCTGAGAAAGAGCAAAACGCAAGGAAGGACTGTAAAACGAAGCGAATTTTCAAGCTCCGCTTTTATGGTTCCTGACATCCACGTGACTGGTCCGTGCGCCGGTGGCGCCTTATAAAGCTCGCGGCATCAACTCAACGCTTTATCGAAAGTTCACCTCGCGAGCTGATATTTGGGGTCTCCCTTTGGCGGTTACTCGCGGCTCGGGGAGATCTTGAGCTCTCTATGCGCAGGGAGAGCGACACCTCCACCCAAGATCGCGCCGATAGTGCTAGGTTGGTAGCGGCCCGTATGGAGATTACATACGCACAGTCGTGTATTTTCTTGCTCAATGGATCATCTTTTTGAAACATCGTCTCGTTGTTTTGCTTCCTCAATATACATAATGTTCTCCGAATTCTCGTGGCTGATTACTGAACACTGACGTTTTGGTTGTGACTTAAATGTTGATGCTCGTTCGAACCTTAGCCCCAGTCCACCCAAATCCTTCTCTCAGGCCGGATGACAGATGACACGCCTACATAGGCAGGGCCTCGTCAACCTCTCACACCATAGAGGGCGGTTGTCGAGCTGCTGCGGCACTCGAAATAAATCCAAGGCACAACAAGTTTCATGATCAAGCTCCAGGTAGGTAGGTAGGTAGAAACTATTTCTCGTCTCATTTTCAACTGGCTCCATATTTCAAATACACGATAGGATGCGCCCATTCAGTATGCAAAGCTGTACACGGGTCGCTCTCGATTCGGATCTTTGCGTATCTCTGCTCACGACAGACCTGTGTTTCGGTTCCAACCCTTGTTATGTGGCGCCACAACGCTAGGATGAAAGCGTGCATGAGTGCCCGCGCTCAGGGTCTGCCGGTGAGCTGAACTATACCTGTTCTGCGCATTGGGTTTGGAAGGCGAATACTTGTGGGACCAGCAACTGATTGGAGCTCGAAGCGTAGGTCGCCCATCTTTCCTTGAGCACTCTCGGCGTTCCGATCCGTCGACCAGAGACCAGACGCGGAAATTTGGCAGAGCACTTCACGCTCCGCCTCAGCATTAAAGCAGTACCCGATTAAACCTTTGTTGACACACGGGGGTCCTATTTTACTGTACGGCATCAATTAGACCTGACTTTCTTTATCTCATCCGACTGCATCACCATGGATCTCGAAACAATTACCCCCTCGGAAAAAAACCCACCACCTCGCAACAATGTACCTAATCTCGCTCGATAGCTTCTGTACGGCTCCGCGCGGAGATACAGCCCGCGTGCCGGAAACCGCCGTCGCAAGCAAGCGATACGATCCAGACCCCCGATATCACCGTCGTTCCGCGCGGAGATAGCATTATATATGCGTATGCGACAGCTCGCTACGATTGAGTGGGTTGAAATTTATTGCAATGAAACGGGAGGGCATACCGTGGTTAAACTTCCCTGACACTTGCAACGCATCCGAAAAAGTAATGTGGGCTTGTAGTACTATAACTCATATCCAGTAAATAATCTGAACGACTACAGAGCACTGGGGGCCACAAAAATCAACAATCATATATTTTGATCGGCTTGCCCTTCTGTCGAGTAAGTACTTCGGTGACTTCACTGCGAGTTCAATTTTACCTCAAATATCAAGCCACTTTGGAATACTCATGTCCTTATGTCGGAGAAGCAGCTTAGGGCTGATCGCCGTGACGGGCATGGCCATCATCGATGGGTACGGGCCGGTGCCCAACGGCCCGTCGAGTGGTTTCAAAAGTTCTTGACGGCACAAGATGGGCGACGGGACGGCTGTGACGAATGCACGGCTGTTCTAAAAATTTTAGAAGCGGGTAATATGCGTTTATACCTTAGATATCTATTCCTATGAGGTACCCCGGCATATGGTACCCAAGTTCCGCCAACGTTGAATATGGGGCGAAGGCTGCATAAGGTATATAGTCAACATCTCCAGTGTCCAGGGACAAATATACCCCGGTAATAGCCCTAGACTTATGCTGGGATTCTTTCTCGACCTTTTTGAACCCTTTGAAAGGTAATGAATGAGCGCCGGCGTAAAGAAAGTCTACCACAAGAGGATCAAGTTCGGCCATCACACTCCGGTAATTCCCGGTATCTGCCGAGAACATCTTACGTCCTAATTCTTGCATGCGAAGGAGGCAGAACAGGTAGTCCGTGATTTGATGTGTGGGGGACAGTTCTGGATACATCCTGTGGTCAGAATTGTGCTTCCTGGTGGCGGAAAAAAATAACGCGTTCGACGGCGGTGTCGGCCGTTTTTTGACGTCGGAAGGTAGACCCGTGCCGTCGGAACGGGCACGGTACCCGTCGTACGGGATCTGTAGAACCGTCGGGCACACGGCGAACAGCTCTATAGCTCAGAAGCTCCCTCATAAAGTTAGAACTCTTCCGGCGTTCTCTCAAGGCGCATGAATCTCTTGCACTCCTGGTGGTCGACAGTAGCAATGACTCTGAGTCTATGGTGCGGGTAATCTGGCGGCCAATGTACCCGGAATTAGTGGCCAAATCATGGAATGTTGAAAACCGCGATATGTTTTGCCGAAATAATGGGTCAAACATACAACCGTCTTACACCCCAGACAACCAGCTCCTTTGAAGTAATTATTTTGGAGGCTCCCTTGATCATTCGGGGTCTTTGATTTCGTGGCGGAACAGAGGTGCAATGTTTAATCACTTGTCAAATAAATAGCACAAGGAATATATTTATGGGGCAAGACACTAATCTTATACCTATAAAGCGAATAGTAACGACAGCACTGTTCTCAGCGAAATAATGGCATACGACCATGGAGTCTCATATGTTGAACCTTCGAGTAGACGCAGAGCCACAACAATCCAAACTAATTATTGTTACCTGCAGGGAGGCAATCTCGCCTTTCGCCGTTCGCCGTTCAATGTACGCTAGGCTGTTCTTCGTGTTGTAGATCAGAGTAAACTGCTGAATCATGTTTCCCTTCAAACAGACAATACGCCCCTTCGAGGAGGTACGGAGATAGTGGGCATGTATCTCCTGCGTGCAAATTACAGGCAGCTCAACATCGGCATCATTTAGCGCCGACTACCACTTAGCCGTCACAAAGGCGAGCATCAATCCTGGCCCTCGAAACCTGCCGAAACTGATAATTAGTTGAGTTCAAGTCACCTGCATCTCCTCGATGGAGAACGCTGGAGAACGCTACTTGCAATGTCTCAAGCCAAACCCAAGAGAAACATTTGAGGTATTAGAGTTAAGTTAACCAAAACTTCCTAGCGACCGGAAATTACATGTAATTACCGAATCGAACATGCGAAGATATTCCGGCCGCCTGCGATGTCAGATCGTTCAAAATCTGGCTTCCCTTCTCCTACGGTTTGCTCTTCAAATTTGAAAAGATGCATGACGGTAGGAGCCCCGGAGAATCCTCGCTTGCTTCGTTCCCACGTGTGCCCCGTTTCCTTGCCCTCACAGTTTCCGCCTCGGTCCCGTTGGGGAAGCGGCCTGATACAGCAAGCCATTGATACTTCTCAGATCCCTATCCAGAGAAGCCACCAGATTCATGAGAGCGGAAATTCCTCGCAGCCGTCGGCGTCCTGATGTGCGGTACTCATCAGGAGGGAATCTTCCCCGAGTCCAGATGGGAACTTGAAGGTTCATGTTGCGTTGAGCTTGAGCTTGTCGGTTGGGAGCGGATATAAGCTGAGATCCATCCGGAACTTCGCGCGATCGAGCGTGCGTCCAGTGCCTAGTTCCGCCCACCAATCTCAATCTCCCCTTTCCTGGACCCAATCGATGCCATTTCGCTATTACCGCATGGTCAGATGATTTACCAGAACCACCATGGTCAGACGCATCTACTCTTCGTGATGCGTCGCTGCGCGGACGGCTTTCCACTTCGCAACTGTTACATGTTCGAATTCCAATTTCGCCGGAACGACGCCGAACGAGCTATATAGCGTACACAACTCACAATACACGAAATTACAGCACGTGGAGTTGATGGGTCGGGGATGGTAAAATCGAACTAGACACTCGAAATAATGAAAATTCAAAACATTGGGAGCACTTAGTTAGTAGGAGATCGACAATATAGCATCCAGGCAATGAAGAAAAACAGAATGGATATGAATGGATGAGTTCTCGTTACAGCTCTTTGCGGAACTTAGGGCGCGAGTGTTTTTTTTCTGTTTTCAGTTATTTTGGGCAGAACAGCGATTACGGGCTCAATTCCTGTCCATTTAACTTGTGAGTATGCTCAATCTTCTCAGAATCCTGACGCACAGTTTCCTGTGTCCTCAGATTTTTTAATTTGATCTGGGATCAAATTTTCATACATTTTGACACATTTCCAAGCAGGACAGCTGGGGCATCACTATTTCTTTCCCAGGTGCCCTAAATTTTTGTTATGGTGGACTTCTATGTATTATCTAGTTCCTGGAATACCGCGATAGTGGATGTAATGTCTAGTTTCAATCTAGGGATCAGGAAATGTTGGGCTGATTTGCCCTCTCAGTCAGCCTGCTGTTGAATATCGGAACCTGGGATCGTATTCACTATCGCGGTGTTTCAGGAACTAGATTATGCATAGAAGTACATCATATGAAAAATCTAGGGCAATCGGGGGTGAACTACTGATGCCCCAGCTGTCCTGCCCGAAAATGTCCCAAAATAGGCTTACCTGAGACCCCCACACCGAGTAAAAAATCTGAGGACACAGAAAACTGCGTATCGCAAATGCGAATCGATTGAGCCTACTCCGAAGGTAAACGGACCAGGACTGAGGGCGCTATGAGTGTTCTCATCAAAACAATCAAAAACAGAAAAAAATCGACCGCGCCCTAAGTTCCGCAAAGAGCTGTAATTACAAGTTTCGTCTACGGCCCTGTGGGAGTCCAAAGGGCACAGGGACCTGTATGTATTGTCCGGTGTCGTTGATCCTGCAAGGAAAACGAGGGGCCGACACGCCCCCAGATGAGTGAAATCAATTATCATTGCAGGCTCGGGTACACTAGAAGGTGTCAACGTATCCATTCGATCAGAGAATTTGAAGGCGGTGAATGCCTGGCCGAGCTAGCACCGCAGTTGGAAGCACGACTTGGCCTCGAGGCCGGGCCTACGGGTTGCGGCAGGATCCAGTGGAGATGGACGTAGATAACGGACAAGGTGCTGTTGAACTTCGACCATTCCGGTCGAGGCCGGTTGTAACGGAAAAGGTGTGCGTGTACCGATTATCATCGATCATCGACGAACCCCATTATGTCTGCATGGTTGTCGATCTTCGGTTCCTGTGGTGTTTCCCAAGGAACTTTGATTGGATGAGGAACGAATAATGCACGTGGTGGTGAACGGACGTACCCCGTCCGGCACGGATATTGAAATTACAATCGGGCATACCCCGAAATGCACCTAGCTGCTCGGCCCTCCTCGGCCATCTCCGCACCTCCACATCCACACCTGTCAATTGGAGCGGCTGAGATATGCCAACCCCTCAGCTGTGGACACACAGTATACATGTGTACCAGGTGAATTATGATGTTGAACTCGAGGAGCGAATCGTGAATTAGCACTACAAAAAAAAAAGGACGTGCCTTTGAACGCCAGCGGACAGTGCTGAAACGGGGCGCGATCGCCCAGGTGCGCCGTTCTCCCCATATGCGTACGCGTTTGTCCCGGCAATGCCAAGTCCTAGCAGGGTGACTGCAGTTTCGACCTCGAGGCTCACAACCATATCCCCATCTATCCAGGAGCCACTCCGAACGGGGCGCTGACAGGGCCCCGGACACTACCGTAGAAGGCTGTCCGCGATAGAGGAAATCAGCCGCCAAAAAAGGACCTTCCTCTGTCCTCTATATAGAGTAAAACCGGCTCAAGACCCATGTCGGTCCGTCATAGAATGACTCAGGCTGGACGCGAGATTTTTCCTCTTTCTTTGAGTTCTATAGGGTGCTGGCAGAATTTTAGTTCCCTAAGGTACTGTCAGTTACATTCAAAGATAGCACATTCAGACCCACGGCGAACGCGAAGGAAAGGAAAATGCCTGCAGCCGGAACGAAAAAACCGAAATAAATTAAAACAGTGGCCCAGAGCCGAATATTATCGAGTAAATCAGCGAAGATTTCTGGTGAAATGCGGACAGGGTCTGAAGATAGTGTCCGGGGGCTTGCGCTGCATTTATGTAAGTGCCAGAAACTGTCAACCAGCATGGCGGGGATAATCCAGGATAACCCCGGTTAGCGACGATTTGGGTTTACGGTTTGTATGTGAGTTTGGACTAAGCGCTAACCATGTGTATAAATGAGTTTGTGTTCGTGGGGTACATAAGGCAGAAGCTCCCTTGTTTGTACAGTTTTGCACGCGCGCCGGCGCCCGACGAGCAAAGCGACAGGATGTACGCCAGTGCCCCACGCGGCCCTAAGCTACCAAGCATCCGCACGCTGCACCCGTACCTCCCGCCGCCCCCGCCCAGTGCCCACGCCCCCATGCCATCGATATCGGGCCTACAACACACCCACGCAACCATCAACCTCGGCTCGCCAATGCCATACGACAACCCTAACCCCAGTTCTGCTTCCTACCACAACCCCGATCCCGACGTCGATCCTGATGCCGACCACGACCAGGATGCAGAGGCGGACGGCAGCGGCAGGCCATCGAGGAAGAAGCGCCGGCGCCAGTCGCTGAGCTGTACCGGTGCGTTCTCCCTGCCCTTGCCACTCATACCGTAAAGCTGACAGTTTGTTGATTTTTACAGAATGCAAACGCCGCAAGATCCGGTGCGACAGGTGCGCCTTTTGCTTGTCCTCCCGGCGTGCTTGCGATTGAATTCGAATTTTGCGCAGGTCGCATCCTTGCGCTCCGTGTGTGAGGCGGGGGGATCAAGCAAAGTGTCAATGGCATGTTGAGTCTGTGTGAGTCGAGGTTTATCTTCAAAAGTCATTGTTTCGGGTCTCAGCGCAAATGCCAATGCCACTCATGGCAGTGTCTACCGCCTCGCTTCCACACGTCTCTCTCTCTTTCCCTTCTGCCTCTCTTTTTTCCATCTGGTTTTATGTTGATGTCATTTTTGTCGCCATCGCATTCGAATCTACTTTATTGACTCATTTCCAGCACCGAAAAATACGTCCCTCTTGCCGAACACCACTCCCTCCGTGCGCGCGTCGACGCACTCGAGACGTTCATTGCGCATCTTCCGCCCGCGGTCCGCGAGGCGATGCCCCCTCCACCTGCAGCCGCGCAGTCCGTGTCCTCATTCTCTTCTTCCGGCGCGAATTCAAGCACAGCGAATCGTCCGAATCACCCTGCTCCTAGCGGCCTGACTCTCCCTATCTGGGACTCCACGCCGATACCGAATGCGTTTAGCATGATCACGACGTTCCCGCACCCGCCTCCAGGCCATAGGTATGGATCTCCGCCAATGCGGTCGCCGCAACCACCCACGCCACCGTCCCTGCCTCCGAACAGAATATCCTTCTTCGTCAGGAACCCCCCACCGCCGCAGCCGTACGCGTTCACAGACCCGGGAGGAGGCCGTCGAAGTGGTGGTGGAAGGGGGGACACCGTGCCTGCGCAGATGCATACGCTGCAAAGGGGAGCAGAGGGAGGGAGAGCAGGAAGAGGAGGAGGGCACATCCCATCGCGGTGGGAGTAGGTTCCAGGAGGCGTGGACACGTGGGTATGGGGGAAGATGCGCGTTGGCGGCGTTCGAGTCCGGCTCTCAGCTACGATGGTGCCGGAGTAAGGGGGCGGGCGGGCGAACGGAACGCAGATGCAGTACGGATGGGGAGGCGGAGGCAGACACGGAGGGGGGATCGCGCCCGCACAGACGCAATCGTGAAAGCATTCGCACCCCATTTTATCATCCCAATTCTATCGCCAAGTCGAAATCGAATCGGAGCCCCGCGGCCCCGTTCAATCCGTATCTCCACACAGCCGGGCGCGGCCAAGGGCAGACCGTTCGAGCTAGGACTTCGTGGGCGGTGGATCCTAGTGCCGGCCCTGTTACCACCTCCCGCAACTGCAAGGAAAAGAGCAGGGCAGACGTCGCCTCAGCCCTGGGGGTCGGTTGGTAACTGGTCTGGGGATGAGAACTTCGTATCCGGATCCGGATCTCCCATCTCACCCGGACGACTGCGCCCTCCCCATCCCCATCCCCATCCCCCTTCCCCTCGCTCGTCCTTCTCCACCTCGGTGTCTGCTTCTCCCGTCCGCGCCCTCCCCCCCGCCTTTCGAGCCCTCGCCCTCGCCCTCGGTCCTGCTCCTACCTCCAACCTTGCCGTCGCTCACACCGACAGCCGCACCTTCCTCTCTGCACACCGACCACACTTACGCCCACGACTTCTCCTGTGACGTTGACTATGTTCTGCTGTCCCTTATCCTCGCGCAACCCGCACCCGATACCCTGTCCGCAAGTACGACCATCCTTACTATACAATACCACACTGCCGCTCATCTCCTTGTATATTACCCTCCAATTCATGTAATTTCGCTAACATCTTCGCATTCTGTCGCATATTTGCTATCATTCGCATAGTACCGTACATTGTTGGACTCACTACTGTTATACTATTTCGCTCATGTGTTACCTTTAATCCTGTATTTCGTATATCTGCGGCGGCGAGCTTGTATCATGTATGAGTGATCTGGCGGCGAGATTTGGATGAAGAGAGTTGGAACACAGCAAAACACAGTGCTGAGTGAAGAGGACGCCCGATTATCAACCGATCATATGTAGTTCCCGAAATGATTGGTTTTTTTCTTCCACTTCATCCCAAAAAGGAAAAAAAAAATCCACCAATTGGCTTGGGAAGGGATTTGGAAAGACTTGAGATGGGATCTAGGCAGGGCCAAAATAAATGCAAGAATACGGCATGGCAACGTGTAATCGTCATTCGGACAACTTCCGCCGCCGATGGTTTCTGCCGTGCTCTTTGGGACTTCCCAATGTTCTGCGCATCAATAAGGCCCACTAGACTCCACAAAAATGGCTGAAACTGAGCCAGCCAAAACTATTTTCGTGTTTTTGGGAGTACGGGAAAAAAAACGGATCAATCTCATTAATTTCGAGAACAGCTGTAACAAAAATGGTCGAGGCCAAGTCCGGACAAAATCTAGCGCCTCTGGCGGGCCTAAACTCCGGACAAATTTTTCAGACCACCAGGAAGTATCATCGTATCAACTATATTCCGATGTTCCGTTTTTCACGCGCCCACAGCCACCGACCAAGACCGAACACCCAAAGACGCCCAATAAGCGCCGAAGCAACCCCACACGACGCGACGCGAGCGACCAGACCAAGAGTCTAGACTTGTGCTCCACGGCTGAATCCTGGAAAATGAAAGTCGGGGCTATCTAGAGATAGAAGCCAGAGGGGTCGACGATAAAATGAGACAGGTAAAGAAACTCCATCCGTTTACGGGACCATGTGATTGGTACCGGACGTCCCTGGGATAAAACTTGTGAACGGGGACAGCAAGCCCAAAAATAGAGGAGGATGGAAACAGTAAATAAACTCGACGGGGAGGGGTTTGATGGGAGAGTGATTTGTGGAAGAGGAAGGGATTCACCGGCCCAAATCTGAGTCCATGTAATTGTAAAGACATGTTGCGGAAAGGGTCATAGAATGCAAAATCTGAACGGGGACAACCACGTACGGCCGGCACGAGATGTTTGTGATCCCCGCGAATAAATTCACGGGTACCAAGTTATAGCGATATTAAATCAATATTAAATCATCCTGAGAAAAGCGGGCGCCGCCACGCTGATCTCTGGATCTCGGATTCCGGTTATGTCAGTAAATGAGAGTGCGGACGAGACCCGAGGCATTCAAGTTCTCCAAGACTGCGGGACATTTTCTCGATCTCAGCTAGTACATAATAGAAGCAACCTTCAAGTTGTAGATTGGCAAGCCTGAGCAGGAGCTGAAATCGAGTTGTGCAAGAATTCCTGGTGCCAACTTGGGTTGGATCCAACCGCGACGCTAGGCTTTGTACACTTACCACAATTGCAATCCCGTAAAAGGCATAGACCCGGCTACGATCGGGG
The DNA here is from genome assembly GCA_029289565.1 of Mycena galericulata. Taxonomy (NCBI): domain Eukaryota; kingdom Fungi; phylum Basidiomycota; class Agaricomycetes; order Agaricales; family Mycenaceae; genus Mycena; species Mycena galericulata. Next base: position 234,794 of record JARKIA010000048.1, read on the forward strand.
GCTTTCCCGAACTCACCCACGGTCCACATGTATGGCGGCGACTGCCGAGGCTCAATCTGGTGGACGCTCACTTGTTGACGGAGCAAACTTTGAGGAGAATGAATTGGATTGGGCTATCATCTCGAGTCGAGGTATTGAAATCCATCTGCTAGAGGTGCCAGGGATGTGCATGCCCGGAGGGCCTTAAGAGTTCGCACTTTGTCTTTGCGAAATTGATGGGGTTGGGGTGGCATGGGAAAGAGTCCATGATTCAGGGATCGAGCGCCCTCTTGGAAAATATAATGAAATAAAGTTGCCACCACGTGTAACTATGCACGGGACTCGGCTGCGCGTACATATGCGCACATAACGCGTCGCGTCCTCGAACTTACGTTAGAACTGGGAAGGAAAGTTGGAACCTGGAATTATATTCCCGGCAGCCGTCATCAAAAGAAATAAAATGACATGAAGCAGGTTGCATGTGCTATATCGTTCGATTCGACACGAAGGGGGTGGGGAGGGGAGGGAGGACACGTGACATTTTCAACTGGTTCGACAATTCGACACGGCAACGATACGGGGCTGAGAAGACCGTGACAGTGCAAAGAAATTTGAAAAAAGTCCTGAATAGCCCCATCGTTGCAGAGGCAAGTAAGGGCACACTTACACTCAATTTCAAATTCAATTTTATGTAACTCAAAAATGCGGATTCAAGCAAGCATCTCCCGAATGAATTTGGCTGAAGATGTGCCACATTTTGATTGAGAACCGCGAAATAAAAGCTAACCCAATCTAACACTTTTAAAACAACTTTCTATACAGTTCTTGACATTTTTGGCTAGTCATCCTGGGACATTTTTGGAATTTACGTGGTACGAATTCAACAGCAGGTCTGGTTCTGTGTGACATGCACCAATATTCGTAATCGACAGACTCCCGGTGATAGGTGACTGTCGAATTCAACATTGATAGTACATTATCACAAGGCACATGCGAAAAACCACATGGAGTACATATGCTACTCGTGTTTGCTTCACCTTCAGTTCAGCGGCGCAACGACGCAATTCACAACAGGTGGTATGCCAACAGCGCTTCATTCTTCTTGTCCAACTGACCATTTTTTGCGGGTCCCTCTCCAGCCACCGGTTTCATTTCGTAGATATTGTTGCCAGCGCGCACCACGGCAGAACACGGAGAGTTGGAAGTGAAATGCTGTACCGCCGTATTGATAGCTTTGATGACGGCGCGTCTGTGGTTTATTCTTCCATTTCCGCACCATGCACCGCGGTTGCTCTCTGTTTCAGCCGGTAAGATTGCCAGGCTACGCAGAGCCGGAATGGTAGCGGCCGTGTGCAGTAGGAGAGCCTGGCAGTGTGATGAGGGTTTAAATACTTATGGAAGAAAATTGTGGGGGGAACATACTACCACGGGGTCGATGTCAGACTGCTCCGCCTCTACCTGTCTGCCTATCGAGACAACTGGCACCGAACGGCCGTCGACATCAATTCTCTTCGAGTTCCTGCTCGAGTCAATTCTCCTCGTCTGTCCGGCATTAATGCTCATCTCAAGAGTATTGAGATGGTGCAAATGGGAGACGATGTCGACGTTGTGATTTCCAAAACTCCAGCGGCTTTCGTATGCTGCGGGGCAGGAAAGTTCCACCAGCGATGTCGCGTGATGGGGTAGAACCGTCTCGTAGAACGTATCGGCAAGGCGGTCGGATGCATCTCGACTACCCCCGTCGGGAAACTGAAGTTTCAATTTGTGGATCCCGGAGTACGAGGCTAGATACGCGAAGAGTTCCGGTGTTACCACGTTCGTCGTGATCTCGGTGAGGTGTAACTGGGAGTTAGTCTTCTCCTGTAGCAGGGTCCAGACTTTCGACCAGCCTTTGGATCCCTCCAAGTGCAAGAAGGTGAGGCAATTTTGCGCAAGCAACCGCGATATCTCGTGATACATAGGTGGCTCACTGGGTGCATTAATGCCGTTAAAGGGCCTCTGCCAGCTCGGAGTCTTTATCGTGAATTTCTGTATGCCTGAAAGTTGCAATGAAGAGAGGTCTACGAGGCCTTTGATCTCCAATTGCACCTCCTCGAGAGCAGGCAATTTGTTCAGATATTCGCAGATGATGCGACGCTCCCATCCGGGATCCTGTCCGTGAATCTCCCATCTGAGTGGTTAGGGATTATGTGAGTAACGATTCGCCGGGTTATACAACACAATTTACATGACCGTTTGGATGTTCGGCATCGTTTTGAGTGCGGATGCAAGTAAGTCCTGCATCGCAGCGTCCGAGATATCAAATTCCCCGGCTTCCTCCGTCCCCGAGCGATTTCCAGGCTTGATGATAAGCGTCTTGGCGTACTCAGACCATCCGGCGTCGCCACTTGCGAGGGTCCCGAGAACATCGCGTCCATCATCGCTGCGTAGCTCCCGGATTCTCAAGAACAGGCAGGAAAAAAACAAGCGCTGTGTGGCGCCTTCGATATCTTTGCATACTGCACGTAACCTAGCGCGGTCAGGCTGGGTCAGCTGGGTGTCAGGTAGTGAGCACGACTCCGGACGACTCGGTTCTGTAAGTCTCTAACCTTACTTCCAATCTCTTCCAAGAGTTCGACAGACAGCGCCAGAAGCATGAGGATTTTATGCAGCGGAAGTATGGGAGGAAGAGGGAGGGAAGGAACCTTGAGAGTGGCTGTAGATCCCGAGTTTATGTAGAGCGGCAGTGCATCATGCGATTCCCATGACCGTCAGCTGGGTATAGATGACTGCCGGTCAGGTGCTCGAACAGAATGGAAGTGTTATTCACTATCAATAGTATCATTCTTCTTATTCTTATCTGAATTGTCGAGTAAATGTAAGTTGTGCCTCGAAAGTTTTAATTGGCTCTTCGCGCCTTAAAAGGTTTAGGAGATCGTCTTTTAGCCTAGGCCTGTTTTAGGTTTCTTTTCAAGTATCCGAGCTGCTCGGATTCGAGAAATAATACGTTATTTGTGGCATATTTATTTTGCCTTCAAGAGAGACGAAGGCATATTTAGGAAAAGTAAAACCAAGGATGTCGATGGCAGCACTAAAACGGCTCGTTCAAGTAATCAACACCAAATTAAGGTACCCGTCTTCCGGTAAGCCAACAGGATTTCTTGCCCCGAACGTGATTTAGCATCTATCAGACCCTCCACGTTCACCGGATGTAGTTGGTAGGCATGGTAGCCAGCCCGCACGATGGCGGGACATGGAACATTGGAAGTGAAGGTCTGGATCGCCTTCTCGATTGCCTGTTCGACCGCACCCGTGTGGTGGATCCGACCGTTTCCGCACCAGGCGCCACGGTTACTCTCTGTTTCCGCGGAGGCGATAGTGAGATCGAGGAGTTTCGGCAGGGTCGCGGCTGTGTTGAGAAGGAGACCCTGTGCATGCGATCAGCTTTTGAATGTGCTAGACAAATCATAGGAACATACAACGGTAGGATAGATATCAGCCTGTTTTATTTCCACAGATATGCCGATCCTGGCGATCATGTACTTCTCCCCAGACTCGGGATCAATAAACTGTTCCTCCTCCGACGGATCGATTAACCTAGACTCTCCAGCATTGATGCTCATTTCGAGAGTCTTCAGATTGTCCAACTGCGAGATAACGTCGACATTATGCGTTCCAAAGCTCCAGCGACTCTCGTAGCCTGCTGCACAAGAGAGTTCGACCAGCGATGCGGCATGATGGGGGAGAACGGTCTCGAAGAACATATCTGCAAGGCGGTCGGATGCCTCTCGACTGCCGCCATCAGGGTGTATCAACGACAATTTGCGGAGTCCAGAGTAGGACGTCAGATACGCGAAGAGTTCCGGCGTGACGACGCTGGTGGTAATTTCGGTCAGATGGCTCCGAGAGTCGGTCTTGGCCCGCAGCATGCTCCAGACCGTCTCCCATTCTGCAGAAGCTTCCAAACGGAGGGAGGCGAGGCGATTCTGCGCTATCATCTTCGATAGATCCTGATACATTGGTGACTTTTCGGTTACACCGAAGTGAAAAGCCCCGCGGCCCCAGCTAGGATTCTTGATCGTCATTTTCCGTATTCCCGACGGCCGCAGTGAGGAGAGGTCGACAGTGCCTTGTATAAGCAATTGGAGCTCCTCTAGGGCGGGTAAACCATTCAGAAAATCGCAGATGGCACGACGCTGCCATTCGGGACTGCTCTCCTTCATTCCCCATCTTTGAAGGGATCAATTCCAACGCCGGTCGTGAAGAGTTTGAATTGAACTTACACGACCTTGTCGATATTAACCAGGTCCCTGAGTGTGGAGGCAAGGAGGCTCTGCATTTCAGTATCTGAAATATCCGATTCTTCGTCTTCCTTCCCAGGTTTCATACGAAGTGTTCTTGCATATGAAGACCAACCCGTCTCTCCAGTCGCAAGAGCCTTGAGAAAGCGGAGACCGCTTTCGCTGCGTAGTTGGTTGAGTCTCAGGACGAGGCAGGAGAAAAACAAACGGCGCATTGCAGCATCGAGGTCTTTGCAAACAGCCCGCAAATTCGCATGGTCCTTCTGAGAGAGCTGCGAAAGGTTCAGTAGAAGTCCGCCCACAAAAAGCTAGATGCATGACAAACCTTGCCTCCAATCTCCTCCAGGACTTCCACAGATAGGTTGACGAGCATGGCCGTTGAGGTGAGAAAGCGGTTCCGTCGCAATTGACTTGTTGATGGGCAGTGCGGAGGCGGTGCCAGGAATCACTCGTGACTTCCACGTATAGATAGTGAATCCGTTCTCGGTGTCGGTCCGATGGTGTAGTTGGTTATCACATCTGCTTCACAATTTCGGTTTCGCAGGCGGTCCTCGGTTCGAGCCCGGGTCGGATCATTTTTCCACTTCTACGCTTCCTTTTTCCTTTCCCTCTTCTAACGTTGCCTCGCTTGCATTCAGGATCCATAAGTTTTTCGGGCGCCATTTCCAATAGCATCACACGCGACTCCTTTCACTAGAATAGTTACTTTGCCCTTTCCTGCGCAACCGATTTTGCTCCAAGGCGGCTTGGCCCGCTCACGCGGATCTACTTGACCCCGACAAGCATAGACCAGGAGTGTATTGCAAGTCACGGCCTACTTGACTCCAAACACCGGTTACCATCGCGATATCCAACGGCATAACTGTTGTCCGCTCCGGGAATCACGGAATTGGTGCGGAACAGGATTTTGGTACCGCAACGCCCGTTATTCGTTAAATATGGGTCTCCTGCTGGCAGAGCAAGTCACCACAGCCGGCTCTGTGTCTGCCACGCAAAATGGCCCCGCGTTTCCTCACTCTTTACTCAGATCAAGGACAGGTTCCTTCACTTTATGACCGGAATGACGACCCCACGACCCCGTTGCTTACCCCGGCGTATCGAGAAAGCGCGAAGAGTGGCTCAAGACGCCCCTCGTGGATCAGGCGCCACTGGCTGCTCTTTTCGCTACTGGCAGGAACTGTCGCAAGTGGATGCGCTGTCGTTTACATCTTCCGCCAGGACTTAGCTACAATCGGCGTCGCACCGTCGGGGCCTTTTTCTGTAATCCCGTCGAGTCAAGATTCAGAATCAGGACCACTCGACACCGCGATTGACGATCCCGTCGAAAGTGCGCGGCTCAGCGTAGAAGCGCTCCTTTCTCGTCAATCGAGGACCTTGGACGAAGCGATTGCGCGCTACACGCTCAAGACTCGTCGACAACCTCCCTCACACTATGACCGGTGGTTCCAGTTTGCCCATGAACGATCGTGTTTAATCGATGAATATGATCAAATTCACCGCGACTTTGAGCCATTCTACCAGATGGCCAGGGAGGATCCCGACCACTTTAGGAAGATGGTGGAGCGTGGAGCGGCCAAGGTGCGCCATTTCACTTCGTGTCCGTGGGCTTTGTGGTCAACATTCTTCGAAGATCGGGCAGAATCCGGTGGAGATCGCAGTAGTAGAGATCCAGAACGGAGAGGTTCGCGTTCACGGTGGTTCTGACGTGGCGTATGTAGCCAACTGGCCGACAACCCTTGGAAGGGTGCGTCTTTGCTGTTTATTTTTCACCAAGGTCCAGCGTCGCTTACGGTCCGGATCCATTGCAGTTCTCCGCGTACCTACCAGACATGAAATTTTTGCTGAACTCCCGTGACGAGCCCCGTGTGGCGTTCAACCTTCGGGCTGACGAGGCGTTGGAGAAGGCATTCCACCCACAAGACCCGACTCCCTTCGAGATCGCGCCGCGCCCGACGTCCGAGTTTTTTAAACACCATAGTGGATGCTTGGTTCACGGCAAGACGCCGGGCTTCCCGACGAGCATCAACGAGAATACCGCTTGTGAGCATTCATGTCCGTACCAATTTATCTGCTCTCTGAGCAACGTCTGTGTAAAGTTCTCATCTCGAGCGCGAAGTCCGGGTTCACCACAGATCTATACCCACTGATCAGCATGGCAAAGATATCGCCGTGTTTCTCCGATATTCTGTTCCCCACTGAGGTAGATTTTTCTGCATACCTCTCCACTCCGCTCAAACATACTCATTCCTTTGCACAGTATTACTACGATCAATCTTGGTGGTCAGGGAAATTCGAATATCCGGACAACGTTGCTTGGGAGGACAAGAAGCCGCAGATCTGTTTGTCGTGTATTCAATCCGGTACTACACGAAGTCTCACATGAGTGTTTATTCTCGACAGACTGGCGTGGGATGTCCAATGGCGGACAAATCATTGGCTCCAACTTCCATTCCTTCCCGCGTTTCAAGCTGTTCGACCTAGGACGTACGCACCCGGATCTCATGGACGTTGCAATCACGCGATTTGCGGAGACGCTTTGCGGGGAAGGCTGCGATCGCGAGGCGGTTATTGCGGAATACAATATCACTGGAGACGGCCAGTCGCGGGAAGATCTTTACCGCTACAAGTACGCCATGGACGTGGATGGTACGACGTTCTCTGGACGGTATTTGGGCCTTCTACGTTCGGGATCGCTAGTGTTCAAGGTGGGTTTCGTTTCAAACTGACTGCAAGTTCGAGACTGATCCTTGGACAGGCCACGGTATTTGAAGAGTATTTCAACGAGTGGCTGCGGCCGTATGTCCACTATATTCCCGTCCTGCCTGACCTCTCGGATCTCGTGGAGAAAATCGAGTGGGCGAACGCGAATCCGGAGGAAGCGAGATTGATACAGCAGCGCGGAATGCAGGTTGCGACGCGGGTGATGACGGACGATCAGAACGACTGCTATTTCTTTGCGGTTTTGTTGGAATACGCGAGATTGCAGGCGTATGCCCAAACCTTGGAGCTGTAGAACCTGCGTTGAATCCATTTTGACAGTAACTTGATGATGGGATCAGGATCAACGACGACCACCACCAAGCAGTAAATCTGCTACCTCCAGACTGATGCACTCTCGCGCCGGCGTTCACGGTGTTTAGATGGACGCCACATCCGCTCAGCATCAAGTCGAGTCGGATCTGAGCAAAATGGACTTATGGTTGTCATCCTCACTGGTCGCTTTTATTCTGGTTTTCTCCGAATTAAGTACGTTGGTGCGGTTACCCAGCGGTACGTAGCAACACTCACTGATGAGCCTAAACCTGTGCTGACTATAAAAGCCGCCCGCCTCGATGAATTTGGCCGATAGCAGCTGGTCTGTCTCCCGACGTTGACGTCTTTTATCCTCAAGACCACATGTCCTTCGCTTATTTCTTTGTCCAGGCTCCGAGTCGCGAATCCAACCCGTACGCGCCGGTGCCGGATGCGGACTCGGACTTGCGTCGGGATCCTGAAGCCGCACGGACTCCACTCTTGTCGACAAGGTTTCCGAAGACCTGGACGGAAGAGGAGGCAACGGAACTGAGGGACCAACGCGCTGCACAGCATTCCTGGGCCTGGCGACACCGCCGCCTTCTCGTCACGATATTCGGGGTGCTTGCCATGTCTGGTGCTGTCGCTGTTCTTGCTGAGCGCCGGCTCGCTATTGGGCCGGTCAGCGGGGACAGGGAGCACACTTCTTCGGGGGGGTCGGACTCCAATATCGTAGAACAACAACCCGAAGCGCCACATATTTCCGCCGCCCGGTTTCAAGTAGACAATCTCTTCGCTCAACAATCTAAGACTCTCTCACAGGCCCGGGCGCGGTACTCTCTCAAGACGAATCGCCAGCCTCCACGGAATTTTGACCACTGGTTCCGCTTCGCGCGGGAAAACAAGTGCTTGATTGACGAATACGACCAGATACATCGCGATTTTGCGCCGTTCTACCAGCTGGCGAAGGAGGATCCGGGGTTCTTCCAGAAGATGATAGATCGGGGCTCGGCGAAGGTTAGTTTCCTATCTGGTTTGTGTGGCCTGCGCTGGTTCTGTTCTCAATCCTTTTATCGTAGATGCTTGAGGATCCGAAGGGAATGACGACGATCAAGATTAAGGATGGGGAGGTGCATATGCCGGGATATCAGGGGACCTCATATTTTGGAGATTGGCCGCGACTGCTGGGGCGAGTACGTCTTCTTCTGCTTCTCGTTCTCCGAGGCTCGCCTGACCTCGAAACGAAGTTTGTGCAGTATCTGCCGGACATGGACTTTATGCTGAATGGCCGCGACGAGCCACGCGTGGTGTTCAACCATCGCGAGCTGGGGTCTAAAGCGGTGGCCACTCAGCTCAAAGACGGCACACCGTTCGAGATTTCACCCCGTCCCACCGCGGACTTCTTCAAGGCGCGTAGTGGGTGCACCATCCCGAAGCGTTCGGTGGGCTTTACGGAGAGTGCCAATGATGATGTCGGGTGTGCGTCTGCCTGTAGGCACACAATCGGATACGTGCTGATATCCTGTCAGTTTTACTCTCAAGCTCGAGTTCTGACTTTACCGTGGATTTATACCCGCTGCTCTCGATGACGAAGATCTCGCCTTGCTTTTCTGATATCTTGTTCCCGGGCCCGGTACGCCTATATACCTATGATCGACAGTCAGTAAACTCACACTTTACCAGTATTTCTACGACGGCTCCGGATGGTCTGGAAAATTCGCGTATCCCAATAACGTCCCCTGGACGGAGAAAAAATCGCAGCTCTGTATGCATCTTTTCCTTTGCTTTTTAACACTACCCATTCAGAGGGATAATGTAGATTGGCGCGGGATGTCGAACGGCGGGCACATAATCGGGGAAAACTACCGCCATTTCCCTCGCTTCAGACTCATCGACCTCGCACGGAACCACTCCGACGTACTCAACGTCAAGATGACGCAGTTTGCCGAGACGCACTGTACCGACCCAGCGGAGTGCGACCGCGACGCAATCGTCGAGGAGTACGATATTCATGGACCGGGTGACGCGCGCGAGGCGGCCTATGGGTACAAGTACCTCCTCGATGTCGATGGGAATGCATTTTCTGGCCGGTTTTTGGGGCTGCTGCGGTCGGGGTCCCTTGTGTTTAAGGTACGCGCATCATCAGAGGCCGTGAATGTGTTTCGCTGAGCTGACATGATGCAGTCGACCGTCTTCAACGAGTACTTCAACGGATGGCTGCGGCCGTACGAGCACTACATCCCCGTGCTGCCCGACCTGTCAGACCTGCTGGAGCGGGTGGCGTGGGCGGAGGCGCACCCGGATGAAGCGATAAGGATCCAGGAAGCGGGGAGAGAGGTAGCGGAGCGGGTCGTCAAGGACGCGCAGAATGACTGCTATTTCTTTGCGGTGCTGCTCGAGTGGGCGCAGTTGCAGGAGTATGCTAGGAATCCAGTCTAAATGAGTAATAGATTAAATACATGGTGATGGATATGCATGTTCGGTCAGGCTGTGAGTGAGGATGGGTGACTGGAAGGGGTTCAAATTATTCGAGCTTGCCGAGCTCTTCTAGGCGTAAGAGGACGACATCCTTGCTCGTCTCCTGGATTTCTCCGGCAAGGAATATTTCATCCAGGATGGCGTATACCTTGTCGAAATAATTAGCCGCTTCGGGACGGACAGTCGGACGGCTTACCTTGTAAAAATTGAATACAAGGTCCAACTCATTCACGTTCTCGAAGTAGTTGTCTGATCATGCGATTATTAGCCAGTTCACGGGTCGGCACGGTAATTTACCAAGGACTTCGACAAAAAAATGGATGGCCTCTAGATAGGCGAGCTCATTGTCGTTTGCGTCGACACAAACGCAGAAGAAGAGGCCGGCGTATCGCCGATAGACAATCTTGTAGTTTCGGAACTGAAAGGCATGGTGTCATTTAGCCACGCGTCGACGTCGGATACGGACTCCGCTGAGCTGAACGAACCTCCACAAAGTTTGACTGATATTTCTGGTCTCTAGAACTCACCGCCCTGTGTACTTCGCCCCGTAAACGCACCTATCACAACCTAAGAAGCACGTCCCAGACTTTTGGATGAGACCCACTCACCTTCTCGTCATCGTCGTACGGGACATACCACTTGGACAATAGGCCCCGTGAAGCTCCCGCCAAGGATTGTCCGGAAAAATCGCCAAATTTGGCCTGAAAAAGCCACTTTTTTGGGCCAACCCCGGCCTAAAAAAGCCACTATCGGACAAGGGTTGACACGTGAGGCACCCAAAAATAATCAATTTTTTTCTCCGGCGCGCGTTGCCAGTGCTCTGAACAAGAAAAATGAACAATCCATTAATGTTTGTAGATACCTTGAGGGTGACCTTTTTTTACCTCTTTGCAAATCATTCTTCGTCAAGGCAAAATTTCAAAATCCCGGCTCAAAATTGGCTCAAAAAGCCACTCGGCGGACAGGGCTGGTGGATTTTGGGCCTCAAAAAGCCACTTTTCGGACAAGGAAATCGCAAGATTTCGGCCTCGAAAAGCCACTTTTCCGGACAATCCTTGGCGGGAGCTTCACGGGGCCTTGGACAATCTTGTTTTCCCTTGGCGGTTCTAGATTGCTGCGGTCAGTTCTCAAGTTAATTCAACGGTTGGATGGTCGAACCTGGACGAGAATGAATCTGATCATGACAGAAACACTTGAAATGCGCAGCTGAGCAATCGGCTGAGTCAGATACCGGATTTGATCAAGAAGACACGTGGTGTAATATCAGTCGCTTTGACCTGGCAATGCCAAGAGACCTGGAAGCGGCCTGTCGGTTCGTGATTTTTTTTTTCGTTCCCCAATTTCTATTCCGTGCTTCTCAATTGCACAGGGAGACCACGGCTTGAAGATACTGTAATTTACGATAAGATAAGAGATAAGATGTGATACACGCGTCGCGCATCTGACAGTGACTAAGCGGCGCCAATGGCACTCAGTCCAAACTCAGTCGCATGAATTGCCGCAGCAGCCAAGCAGCCAAGTATTATAAACCTCCCGAGGCGGTTTTCTGCAGCCATGTCGTGCCACATCTCAAAAATTGAGGAATCCATCCGTCCCAGCATTCAACGGGCTCGACGGCTAAGTTTGCTCAAATCCCGACTTGCTGGCGGCGCGCTACTTTTCACACTATTCGTGATCCATCGTTGGTACATCCCGAGCAGCATAGGCTTTGAAATACCTCGCAATTCCCGAGAAAGGGCCCCCAAGGTTGGCACCATTACGTGGGGTGGCGAATGTGAATCTCCGGAGCAAGAGTGCGGGTCTATCATGTGTGTGGGTTCGCTTCAAGTCTGTTTCACTCACTGACCAGCGGGGGCCGCCAGCGTCCCAAAGGACTATTTTGATTCGAGCGCTGGAACAACGTCAATAGCTATTGCGCGCGTCAAGGCCACGCGTCCGAAGAAAGGCACAATATTTCTGAATCCTGGTAAGACCCCATACAACTGCGTCGTCGAGTGGGCCTTGATATCCTGTAGGGGGTCCCGGAAACTCCGGCACGAACGGTGCCAGCGCCAGTCTGGCTGAGTTCCTTGGAAACGAGTGGGATATTCTCGGGTTTGACCCGCGCGGGATCCACCACACGTCGTGAGTGCATAACAGCCATGGTAGTGTGGCAGATTCATTCATCGATATGGGAAAATCGCGCCAGCCCTCAGGTGAGATGCTTCGCCAGCACCCAGGAATTCGACCTCTTCAACGCCAATACGGTGCTCGAGCAAGGGTTTACCGTTCCTTCCGTAGGGAACCTGAGCGACCCCGCAGTGGAGACGGCGCTCGTGGAGCAATCGCGGCAATTCATTGCGCTGAAGCAGGCGCAGGCGCAGATATGCGGCCACGCCATGGGCGATGAGTTGCGGTACATGGGATCCGCGACGGTCGTGCGCGACATGGCGTTCATGGCAGACGCGTTGGACGGCCAGGGCGCGAAGATGTGGGTTGTCCCCATGAATTCTGGTTTCCCCAACGACTCATAATGGATCAACAGAAACTTCTTCGGCGGCTCATATGGCTCAATTCTTGGGGCGTACCTCGTGAACATGTACTGGCTTTCTCACCTCTTTTTCTTCGCATTGCTTATCGGAGCAGGCTCCCTGACCGTGCTGGCTTCGTGTTCATCGACGGGATCGTTGATCCCATAAACTGGTCTTGTGCGTCTTCTGTTTTTTTTCCCTCCCTCCTTGTCGACTTACTGATGATGTCCCCGCATAGCCGAGCCAGGGCATAAGTGGACCGCCAACTGGCTAGCCTCCACCGAAATGACGTATAGATTCTTTCTCGAGACATGTGTCCAGGTGTGTTTCTTGCCCCCACCACCGTACCCTCCTGCCTTGTTGACATATGTTCATGCTCGAATTCAGGCCGGACCCATTCGTTGCCCATTGGCCCACCACATCGACGAGCCACACACCGCGCTCGAGACGCGGCTTGAAACTTTCTTTGATAAGCTCGCCCGTGCACCTATGGCCGTGCCCTTCGGGCGCCGCCCTGGGTATCTGACTTCCGGCGCAGCGCGTGGTACTTCTCTATCTCTAGAATTACCTAGCCCACGTCTCTCAAATCGTACGTATCTCCACAGGCCTCCTTCTCAAGTACCTCGAACAGCCGACGGAATGGGCAGACGCCGCGCGTGCCTTCGCCGCCGCCTTCGAAGGCGATGGTGCCCCGCTGTTTGATGCACTCATCGCGCGGGGCCATGTGTGGTCCCCCCATCACGATCTCGTGCGGTCGGCGGTGGCCTGCCTCGACGCACCGCCTCCTGCGTCTCCGCGGGTACGCTCTTGATCAATTTCAATTTCACTTCATCTACCACACGCACACACCCGGTTGACCGATGAAAAATTCAATTGTTGCAGGACATCCCGACGGCAGAAGACCTCGCGGAAGAGTTGATGCGCGTGCTGCGCGGGGTGAGCCCGCACTTTGGTGCGAGCCTGAGCCTGGGCGAGCCGGACGGTGGGTGCGAGTACTGGCCTGCGCGCGCGCCGGAGCGGTTTGCGGGCCCGTGGAATGCGAGCCTCGAATGGCCGATGTTGATTGTGAGCAATACGGTGCGTGGCTCACATGATTCACGTACTCCATCCAAAGTATGAGACTGACGCGACTTCCAGATGGATCCGTAAGCACGCTCCTCGTCCTTAAACAACGAGTATATTATAATAATAAATATCCATTCCGGCAGCATCACGCCCATTCAAAGTGGCACCCGCATCCATTCGCACATGGGCAACTCGACGAGACTGGTCATCCAGGACGGCCCCGGCGTGCGTGTCTTACCACTTCCCTTTCAGATATTATGTATCCACCTTAACATTCGATATTTAATATTTTCCTGCAGCACACATCCTCCTCGCTCCCTACGCCGTGCACGCTCAAACTCATCCAGGCGTATTACGCTGGTAAACTCCCGGAGAATGGGACTGTATGTCCGACGGATTTTGATTATTTTCCGGACCCAGCTGCGGCGATTGGCCTTGGTAAAATGTTCGGAGGAGAGGAGAGTATCTGGGCGGGTGCGCGGGCAGTACAGGGGCTCTTCGGACCCAGATAATTCATACGTTTGCCTGTTTCATTCAAGCCGCCTGGGGGTTATGTTGACGCAGCGAGTCGATTAGTAGGATGCGGACTCAGAGATTCGTTCTACGTTTTGAAATAACCTTTTCTACCGTTCTCCAAGGTAGCATCAACCGTCCGACTGTGTTACAAACCAACCAACCCGAAAATTGACGTGCCCTATTCCCAAATCCCGAGTCTTTGAGATACAGTACATTCTATAAACGTAGGCCTGGGACTAGACAGGTGAGCAGCTGAATGAGCTCGTGGAATCGGTGAAATCCTCGGTGCCGGAGAGGCCCGGGACGCCGGAGAAGTTCCAGGTGCCCTCTTGCAGAGAAACTTCGCTGTCGGTCCCCGCGACGATGCATCCAGAGTCCCTGCGGTACAGACATATTTGTCAATTTACAATTCGGAACCATCCTGCTGCGAATCCTCACTGGAAGAAGGTGCAGATAAATCCGTTGGGGATCACCGCGCCGGCGATCTCCTTGTTCAAGAAGCTGTACGCACCCGTCATATTGACACAGTCGTCGGATACCACCGGGGTAGTCACGCAAAGTGTGGGTACAACCGAATAACAGAGAAGGACGCTCGGGTCCTCCTACTAAATTTAACACGTATATAATCAGGGAGGGGTGTTATTGGGCCGGGAGAGTGCTGCGACGTACAGCGACACGATTCTGCACATAGGCGACGGGAGCAGGGGCGGCCCACGCGGAGGAGACCAAGGCCACGAGCGTAAGAACTGACTCGTAATTGAACATTGCAGGGTTTGTTAGTTAACTTGAGCGAACGGGGGAATTTGGGAGCAGGGAGGTTTTATACCGCAAGTCAAGAGTGACAAAACAATTATTGAACATGGCGAGAATGGTGTGCTTCGAGTCCTCGTTCTCCGAGCGTCTAATTCTGTCCAACGACCTTGGCGATGGAAGCTCGGATTGATCATGAGCTGGGGCATTCATGGCAGGAGTTGCAATGCATTGGCGCCTGATTGGCGCCCAATGAACAGAAAGAACTTGTGACAGTATGAATGGCGCCGAGGTCCGGATTCTCAGCGTCTAGCAGCTATAAAAATATATTAACTGGGATGGTGATTCTTCAAACAGTCCAGATTCACGTAGCTAGGTAAAATAACCCGAGAAAATCCCATTCGGAGATTTCGGGCTTCAAGTCAACCCAATTTAAATTTATGGCCGATTTCCCCGATTTCCCTTAGGATTTAGGATAACCCTAGACATCCGGTTCGGAGATTTTATTCCCTTCTCAACGGCTGATTTTACGACAAACACATAAACCCGGTAAATCGACGCGCCCTATTCCCTATTCTTCGAGATACAGTAAACCCTTATGTAACTAGACAGGCGAGCAGCTGAACGAGCTGGTCAAGTCGTTGAAGTCGGTAGTGCCGGAGAGCCCTGGAACACTGAAGAAGTCCCAGGTGCCTCCCTGGAGGACAACCTCACTGTCGGTTCCCGCATTAACCTTGCCCGAGGAGATGCAGCCAAAGTCCCTGCGGCGCATATTTTGTCAATTTACCGGACGAAATCCCGCAGCAAGGAATCAATCCTCACTGGAAGAAGGTGCAGACGAATCCGTCGGGGACCACCGCACCGGAGATCTCTTCGTCCAAAAAGCTCAACCCACCCGTTAGGTCGACGCACGAGTCGGATACGACTGGGACTGTCACACAACCAGTGGGTGCAAACCCACTGCAGACCTGTACGCTCGCGCTCTCATCCTGAATCGTAAGTAGGTAGTCAGAGGTGTGTACATTTTGTGAAGCGCTGCGACGTACAGCGGCACGATTTTGCACATTGGCGGGGGCGGCCGACGTGAATGGAACCATGGCCACGAGAATGATAGCGAGCAAAGACTTGTAGTTGAACATTGCAGTGGTTAGTTAGCTTGGGCGAACTGGGGATTGGGCAGCACGCTGGCCCCTTTTATCCATTTGAACCTGAGAACCTTGGTTCACGCTTTCGTTCTCCCCCCGACTACGCCGGCCAGTGATTGGAGTCCAACCCTCGAGAGTGACAAAACGAATGCTGAACATAGTGCCAATAGTGCCGAGCCTGAGCGTCTGATGGTGTATGACCTACACTTTGGAAGAACAAAGTTTCTATCCATCGTCAGCCAGTGAACAGATGGAACTGCAGAAGTGACATACACAATGGTAACACACACGGCGCCAAAGCTCACGAAAACTCACGTTGTCCGCGTCTAACGGCGATAAAGTTCTGAAGTAAAACGGAGGGTATCAAATATTTTTAACTCCTCGCAGACCAATTGGGTTACGGAGCAGTCGCAGAGCTGTTTACTAATTTGGCTGTCTCAATGGCCTTGACAATCGGACCTTCTGTGTTCAACAGATCTGTCGTACTGGAGGAAGACTTGTCACAATCCAGGTACTAATATCAGGAATCGCGGCGACAATTAATCCTGGCGCTTATTCGATTTAGACTCTAGAGCGCCTCAGCGCCAAATGAAAAGTGTTGGTAACGAACCAGCGCATATTGAGCGCTTAAGCGCTTGTTCGGCGCATCAACGCGGCAACGACACTCAGCGCTCTTCTTGAAGTTCCTCCGGACGGCCTGATCGCGAGAAATTCGTCCGAAATCCGTGTCGGACTCGGAGCATCACTCATTGTGGATGAAAGTCTCCTATGGGTCAAGCGACAGTTCCGTAGAAGGTTCCGTAGAACAAAGAGAGTGGAGCACAAGGACACCAAAATCCGAGAGCAAAGGGGAGCAAAGAGGGAGCAAAGAGGACAAAGGCAAGTCACGCGATACTGGCAAGTGGCTGTGCGACGCGCAAACTAACGCCACCTGCTCTTGACCTGGTCTAAAGCTTATCGCGACCGAAGAGCGCTCTGAGCCACAGGAATCTACCTTATGGCTAATTCGAGCCCTCAACCCAAACGAGAACGCGTCGAACACGTCACGCAACGCGTCCAAGACCTTTGGTTCGCGGACGCAAATCTCATCCTTCGCGCGGAAGACACGCTTTTTCGGATACATAGCGGTCTTCTGGCGGCTCGCTCTCCCGTATTTCGCGATATGGTGGCTTTTCCTCAGCCTGCCAATGCGGAGGGCGATGTAATTGATGGTTATCCAGTCGTCCGCCTCCACGACTCGGCCGCAGAAGTGGAAGTGTTTTTACGAGCCGTCTTTGACTCTAGGTGTGTCAATATTAATCAACCGAGATAGTCACATACTCAATTCCAAAGTTTTTTCATGCCACCGCCATCTCCAGTGGATTTTGCCACCGTTATCGGTGTCCTGCGACTCGCCCATAAATACGACGTCCAATATCTTTTCCGACGCGCCCTATCCCATTTGGACTCAATGTACCCCACCCAATTTCTTGATTTCCTAGAGGTAAACTCTGGGAATAAGGAGCACCACGTCAGCTTCCCATTCGGGATCCACACGGATCTCATCGTCTTACGGACCGCCTGCGAACTTGGAGCCACCTGGCTTCTCCCTACCGCCTACTATAGCGTATGTGCCTACTCCACGCGAGAAATTCTGGGGTCTGGGGCTTCGTGGAGCGCGCTGGGTCTGCACCAGCAACAAACCTGTCTTGTAGCTCAACCCGAGCTCATGCGCGCGACGGCATGGACGCACGCGTTCCTCCAAGATGTCAGCGACCATCCTGATTGTTCTACGCCCGACGACTGCGCAGAGGCTGTGTCCGAGGCCCGGGAAATGCTTTTACAGTGGAGCAGACAAGGATACCGTGATGGAGATCCACTGCAGACATGGGTTTTCGCAGAGATAGAGGCGGAATCGGAAGGACAGACCGTACTCTGCCCTGGGTGTACCAAAATTGGAGAAGAGAGATATGATGCTGCGCAGAAGGAGTTTTGGCACCAGATGCCGCATATGTTTGGGCTTCCTGGCTGGGAGGAGCTCAGAGAGATGCGGTGGAATACCATGAGGGATGCGGCATGATTGTATATCGATTTTGGACTGCCTCTATACAGTTGTTGTACTTCTCGGCCTCCATATTAGAGTTCAATTTTCTTGCCCGATGTTTGATTCCGCAGAGCGAAAGACCTTCAATGCAACGAAGCAAAAGACATTTCACTCCGAGCCACCGAATAAATTTATTCAAGACTTGACGCAAGATAAATGTTCGGAACGAACGATGTTGGAAACAAATCGTTCAGACCCTTTTCATCTTTGTACCAACATTCAGTTGAAATTTGAACAGGGCCTCGGAGGAATCGACTATACCATACATGTACAGGCGCAGCACCAGCCCTCAAGCTAGTTGAACTGAGCCATATACTCCGGCCCAAGTACGACCTGGTCATTGATCGTGCTGTTCTCGTCTAAAACACCCTTTGCATCAACATCCCATCCAAAATGAAAGAGATACAGAGAACACACAAGAATTCCACGTCCGCACCACCGGCACTTTCTCCGCCAGATCTTGCAAATTGAGCGCAAACACCCTGGCATTGCGCACCTCACTGTGCGGCGTGACGTAGCCCCCATACCCCGAGTGCCCATTGAAACAGATAGGGATGCCGGACGAGGCAGTGGCGCGAGCGCACCACGATTCACCGTGGTCGTGGCCCGAGGTGACGGCCAGGACGGTGCCGTCTTCTGCGTCCATTTCGACGAGGGCGTTCCAGACTGAGTCGGTGTTTTAGTGGCGCGGGGAGATGAATACGGTGGGATGGAATCAGGCGAAAGAGGGAGACGTACAGGGCAGGTCAAGGCCGGTGTAGGTGTTGTTGAGGAATCCCTGCGTCGCGGGGTCAGGTTCGTCGTCGTGGTCACCCGCACTTGGCCTGCATTGCATTGGTACACAAAATTATAATTCGAAGTGTAGAGGTACATACAGCGGTGCGAGGATATCCGCCTTCTGTACCTGACCATAAATTTGAATTGAGGGACCTTGGCCACGGCTTTCGAGCGTCATATGGGTAACTCACTGGGATGTGCACGAAGACGAGGGCAGGCGGGACTTTCTTCCACTGTTTCAGCTCGCATGAGTACGCAGAGCGAGCAGAGGAGAGCTGAACGCACTACGAGCGCCATGAGCTCGCGCTGCTGCTTGATATACTGCGGCACGGTTTTCTCGTCGACCCAGTAGAAGTTCGCTTCGGGTGGCACAGGACCTAGAAATCATCACATCAGGTAATGAGTCGCAATGCAAAACTAGACAAATTTTCTCGTTACTTACCCGGGCCTGCGGGGTTGCCGCTCGTGAAGGATCGGGAGTCGAAGAACCACATGATGACCGCGGGGACAATGTCGTTCTTCTTGGCGTACACGGGGACCCCTGCCATATACATACACGATTCAGTTCTTTTGAAGTAAACAGATTTGAGCGGAAACTTGCAGTAGTTGCCGCCTCCGTAAGGTTTTGGACCCACGTCGGAGCGCGTATACGAGAGGGCGGAGTAGTGTGCTTGTTCGTAGCTGTCCACGAAAGATTAGACGCAGCGACGATATCCCACAGTATTCCGGAAGCGTTACTGACTCGATTTCCTCCTGGTGGTTGATTGCAAGCTGTCGGAGCGTCCAAGTGAGGCTTAGTTTTGAAAAGTTAATGAGAACGGACGGTGTTATCGTGCTATATGTTAGTCGAATTTCAGCCAGATCGAGGCATAGACCGCAGAGAGAACTGACATTTCCGTGAGTGGACGAGAAGGGGATTGTGCGAGCGACAGTTGGGGCAAACATTTGATCGAGATACTTGGTCGCGTTGGACGCGTAGACGTTCTCACCTATCGGGATAAGGTCCCATTGACCTCACATAGTCTGGGCCACGCACCAGTTATCAGGTCGCCGTTAAAAACTCTGTAGTTCATGAAATGCAGACTCTGCACCCAAACAGATAGACACTTACACATAGCTGGGCTTCTCGTTGTCCAGGATGGTCGCGTGGACGATCGAGGTGTTGGCATCCTGTTGAGGACCCCATACCACGTTCTCTCCCTCTCCGAAGTGCATGTCCGAGAAGGACACGACCTAGAATCGATGTCAGGCCTGGCATAGGGCGATCATCGCGGACAGACCTTGAAGTCTCCTTGCGCGTCGAATGTTAGTCTGCGATTGACAAAGAGCCCAGTCAGTGTACTGGAGAAGCTTCGAGTCAATGGAACCGCCGTAGCGCTCGCCGCGAGGAGGAGGCCGCCTAGGATCATCGTGGCTGGAGACAACAGACGATGCCGGCAAATTGTCGCAGTTGACCGTTGCGCACGTTCTTCCAGTGACGAAAAAAGGAAATATCTGTCGAGAACGCTTGCATACAGTACAGAACCACATAGCGTCTCAGATTTCGAGAATCGTAGTCCTAGGCTGTACGCATTGGGCCGAGCAGCGAGGCCACGGGAGTCTTTGAGATTGTTTGCGGCAGTTTGCCACCAGCAGGGAAAGGCGTGCCGAGTTGCCGTTGCCGCAAGCGCCCGACAAGCGCCCATACGTGGTTGAATTTGGGTTCAATAATTCCTTCGAGACTTACCGGCAAGCCTTACTGTTTGGGAGTCTAAAATCATTGAAGGGTGACGAAGCGCCAGTGCCTCGCGTGTCCATTCTTTCTGTCGGTACCATGCGATAACTGCCAAGTGTTCCTCCAGCGCAACATGTACAGCTCGATTGAAAACAGAAAGTCCGATTGTCAAGGCTATTTAAATTATATGTGCATAACAACCAGCTTTTCTAGTGCGGCCGCATAGCTCAATTGGTCTGTGAAGAGTGGTTTGAATTTGAAGCCCATTGTCTAGTCTCAAGCCAAGGGAAACTTAGAGACTGATTGCATGTATAATTTAATTTTCTCTCTAATCAGAATCCATATCATGACCATGTGTACTGAATAGCAAACAGGGTGCATTTAAGAAATTATAATAGTCGAGTGAGGAATAGAACTTGATCGCCGTGAGATACGGAGAATGTGACTTTCAGCGCCGTTCATATCGCCATCGCATGTGTCACTTTAGCAGGTTCTCTGTGCCTTCACTGTGTATACGCATTGGACCTGCTCTTCAGGGTCCGAGCTTCCAAAATCTGGGTCATCGGGACAACATTAAGCGCTCAGAGAACGTAAAGTTCATGCCATGTTGAACATTAGGTTTGTCGCTCTTGACGGGGAACCTCGAATCACTATACCCGCTTTAGTTGGGTAAGAAATGAAAGCGTGGACTAAGATTCCTCATTGGGAAATGCGTAAAGGTATAAAGGAAAAAGGGCCGCTCCCCAAATCCTCAGTTCGCTCAAGCTAACTAACAAACTACTGCAATGTTCAACTACAAGTCTTTGCTCGCTATCACTCTGGTGGCCTTGGCCTCCATCGCGTCGGCGTCCCCCGCCCCCACCCCCACCACCGTGCAGAATCGTGGCACTGTACGTCCTAGTGTTTTGCCTTTAAATTTGAATACCTCTTTGACGACCTCCTTTGTTTCAAAATTTCAGGATGAGAGCGCCAGCGTTGAGGTCTGCAGTGCGCCTGTCCCAACCGGCTGCGTGACCGTTCCCGTGGTCTCCGACGACTGCATGGACCTGACCGGCGGGTTGAGCTTCTTGGACGAGGAGATCACCGGCGTGGTCGTCCCCGACGGATTCGTCTGCACCTTCTTCCAGTGAGGATTGATTCCTTGCTGCAAAATTCGGTCCCGTAAATTGACAAAATGTGCGCCGCAGGGACTTTGGCTGCATTTCCTCGGGCAAGGTTAATGCAGGAACCGACAGCGAAGTCGTTCTCCAGGGCGGCACTTGGGACATGGTCAGCGTTCCGGGGCTCTCTGGCACCACCGATTTCAATGACTTGACGAGCTCGTTCAGCTGCTCGCCTGTCTAGTTCCCGGGCCTAGGATTTATATATTGTACTGTATCTCAAAGGATCGGGGCTTTGGGTTTGGAGATTTGGGCGCGTCAATATATCTGATTTA
Organism: Mycena galericulata; assembly: GCA_029289565.1. Taxonomy (NCBI): domain Eukaryota; kingdom Fungi; phylum Basidiomycota; class Agaricomycetes; order Agaricales; family Mycenaceae; genus Mycena; species Mycena galericulata. The sequence goes on from JARKIA010000048.1 coordinate 256,538, forward strand.
TGTTTGTGTCGCAAAGTCCGGCAGTCACTTTGAGAACGTAGGGAAAGGTTCGTTGCACCGTTTGACGGTCTTGAGGTACAGAATACAAGTCTGAGGACAATTTAAAGACCTGACCAAGGAACTGTTTTTCTGGCAAATACAATAGACGACACCGATAGAAAACCGAGCGACGGCGGGACCGATTCCCAGGCACGCATTTCAGCGTCGTTTACTTCAAACTTGCTTCGGCTTGAGCTGGAGTGTAGTTTATGTTAGATCAACCTTGGTCAGTAAAGTGCGGAGTTTAAATTCTTGCTGGGCTTTTGAGTCCTTCTACGACTCTCATTTGAACAAATTTTCGGAAACCAAACATTGCCTCCCATCGTGAAGAGTTCTATCTCTTTAGTTCTTCCCCTCTTGCAAGTGGGCATTTGTTGCCGTTTCAGCCGATTCTCCGGAACTACCTGTCTCGGCATTTGGCGGCACTCTCCGCTGCCAGCGGCATCATCCGGCATCTGGGCACAGGCAAATAGACACTGACGAAGATTCCAGGGATGCCCAAGGAACCCAGCAGATAATCGAAAATCTCCCCCGGCGACTCCGATACAGTAGATCAACAAAGTTTAGCGGACACTCAGTCGTCACTTGTTACACTTGTGCTTCAGTTTATGCTCCTTCCAGCCGTCTCTAAGGCACCGCGCGTCGCAAAAGAAGGCCTGGCCCTTGCACGCACCTAGACGCGGGGTTATCAACGAGAAGGAAAAAATAGCAACAAAAGCATCCGCACCTCCACATTTCTTCCAAGGCCCCGCCGAGCCGCAGGTAAAGCACCGCTGCCACGGCCCCACGCGCGCCGTGCGCGCCTCACCCTCAATGTCGACCTCCTCAAAGTGTCCCCCGGGGACGTCGATGCGCAGCTCCCACAGATCGCCGAAGCTGCGCGACGCCTCCGCACTGCGCGATGGGACGTACTCCGAGTTGACGTACCCGCCAAAGAGGAACGTCCGCCCCGTCGTAGGATCACTCACGAGGTGTGTCTGCGCACGGTACGTCGGGAAGCCGCGCGTGAGCACCTGCTTCCACGCCGCACCACCCGTCGCTGGTGTGCCACTCGCCGACACGGGTGCGTCTGAGCCGTACATGAAAGTGTCGCCGTAGTACGAGAACACGTACACTGCCTTGTTGGGCCCGAAATGGCTCGGCACGGTGGGTGCGTACCCGCCGAACGTGATGATCTTGTCGAGCACCGCGTTCTGGAGCACGGTCAATCAGGTTTTCGGAAAGCATGCGAGGGAAGCGCACATACATAAGTACACGCCATTTCCGAGCGCGGAGAAGGAATATTGCCTCCCAGGCGGCGCTGTGTCCACTGGCGATTCTTGATATCCCACCCCCACAGATCTTCGTGGGCCCACGAGTTTACCGAGCCATGGAGCTGCCTCCCGATCCCAGCTGCCTGGCGGTTCGCGTCGCCGTACAGCACAAATATCACGTTGCGGTCCTTCCCGACCCAGCTTGATGCGAGGCGCCTGGGCCCCGGGCCCGCGTACGTCGCGGTCTTGGGCTCCGCGGTCCCGCTAAGCACGGTCCAGGTCCGTTCGGCGATGTCGAGCGCCATGAGGAGCGTGCACCCGACCTCGGACTGCGCGTGCGAGCCGCCAAAGACGTAGATCTTCCCGTCGACGCACTGCATTGCATAGTCAACGATTTGGTTCCGCGGATACGGCCATTTCGGAAGAGTCCCAGGCGCGAGCGAGGTGCGGAGGGAGGACCACTCTCGCGAGCGAAGGTCGAAAACGTCGACGTCGGGGCGGCCCGTGAAGAGGTAGGCGCAGTCTTCGTGTACCACCATCGAGTATCCGACGAGATGGCCTGTTACCGATGCGGGAGCTGGATATGAAGGAAGTGGGCGCCATTCGTCCAGCGCGGTGAGATCTAGACACCAGAAGTCGCGGTACCAAGGACCGCTGAGATATTTTTCGCCGCCCAAGACGTACAGGCTCCCTGCATCCAGGTGTCAGTCATGTAAAATCGGTGGTATGGAGGGCACGACCTTCAAAGACAAAGGATGCGAAGCCCATCCGGGACGTCATACCCCCGCTCTTTGTAAGAGGCACCTTCTGCCACGAGCCGAGGGCCTGCAACGACGGATCGGTGACGGTGAGAGTTGAGACGAGCTTCGGATCGGGATGTCGCAGCTCGTAGATCGGGTCGGCTTTCACGGTAGGATGAATTCTGCGCATCTCGGGCGTCTTCAGGTTATCCGGGACTAGGGTTGTAGCGTGCCACCGGCGCTCGTTGGCCGCGCCCGTGTTCCCAAGTGCGCGGAAGATCTTCTCCATCGTCACGCGGGCACGAAGCCGCTCTAGATAGTATTCAGACGTTTGTATTCCGAAATCGAACCATTCTGCCAGCGAGAAGTATCAGACTCTTGCGGAGACACGAAAATGCGCAACACCGACCGAACGAGGGATTCGCGCGCGTGTTTTCGATTTGAGCATTGCGCACGACGACCTCGACCTCTGCCGCAAACCACAACGCCTTGTAAATCGCGTCTCTGAGACCCTGTCTGGCTGAGAAATTCGGTAGCATACCTGTTTATATTGACGCAGGTGCTCCAGAGAGTCCGCAGCTCCATTCAAGCACGCCATCAGGTCGGACATCTGCCAGTCCGGCGTCAAGCGCCGATACTCCTTCAAAATGAACGGGCCATTGGTGGGGAGATCGTCGCGACCAAGCATCACGACGGCTGCTTTGATGTATGTCATGCACGCGTCTTTGTACTTTTTCTCGAGAAGGAACTTGTCCGCTGTTTCGCGTATTAGCGCAGACTGCACCATGCGGATTGAACCGTCGGTGGGCTCTTTCGCCAGGAAATCGCTCGCCTCGGAGGGATGTTGCCGGATGTACGCCATCATTTGAAGCCAGTGCTCGTCACGTCCCAGAAGGCCGTCTTTCGCGCCAGTAGTCTTCGAGTTACGATTAGAGGCCATTTTCTTGGAAATTTTGAATCCAGTGGCACTTGAGCTTAGACAAAGAAAATCAAGGTGATCAGAAGGGAAAGAGTGAGGAATGGCTATGCCTGTCATTTGCGTATGTTTTCTCTCGTCCTGTTCTGGCCAGACCACGTGGACTTAAGTTGAACAATGGCCGGCCTCAATCATAATGCGCGCTTTGACTCGCTTCCTGCTCTTACCGTTTTCGTCCGTCCAGGCCAAAGCGCATGCCACCCGCTTCTCTATAAAGATGCCCCTACGGTGGCAGATTCCAAACCTCCTACTTTCATTTTACATTCGCATTCAATGGCAGTCCTCAAGCGCAAGAAAGCAACCCAGCGGCGAAACGTGTTTCGGGCTCCCTCACCTACACCGTCTCCAGCCCCCACTCCGGCTCCCAGCTTCAACCTACAGTTCACGAAAAAGCCCGCGCCCGCGCCCGCACCGGCGGGTGGCAAACAGGCAGCAGCAGCAGGGAAGGGGCAGAAGAACGCGCCGCAGAAGCACCCGGACCTCATCGCAGCGGCCCATCTCGCTCAGAAGAAGAAGCTTCTGCTCGACAAGACCCGCGTAAATATCCAGAAAAATATCCAGAAAGCACTCTCTCCCATGGGCCCGTTGGTCCACGTCGGCAACGTACGCCGCATCCCAGATACCCGTGCCCTACCTATTTCGCTCATTATTCCACAGCTCGATCCCGCAGTCACCAGCGACGAGCTCAAGCGCCATTTCGCGGCGGCGGGTGCGGTGGAGTCCGTCACCATTCGGTACAGTGCCGGTCTCAAGGGGGTGGTCCCATACACCTACGCGATCGTCGTCTTTGAAACCCGCCACGACGCGCGCGCGGCGCTGGATTTGGACGGTACACAGGTTATGGGCTCACAGCACTGCATGGTCGTGCGTATACTTTTCTGACTCTTTTATCTTTTCTTGCTACTGATCGCTTCCCTTGTAGGTGGAACCCGCTCTCCAAGAACTCCCCGAGATCCGCAAACTCATAGCTGCATCCGAGAAGCCCGTGGTGGCGAGAAGAATGCCTATCTTCGCCCCAATTCAAACAGGTATGTACGCCTCAAACTCGCTGCATTCCCTTCATCTTGCTGACGAGTGTTTCAAGCATCCGGCCTCACGCAGTATGTCCCCTCCTCGTCAACAAATTTTGCTTTACTCATTCCATCGTTGCAGGCCGCTGGGGCTCCAGAAGACGGAGGTGTGGACCGCCCGCCCGGAGGTCTTGCGCAGCCAGCGGCGAGCAAAGGGGAAGCGCATCAGGGTGGGCGACCAGTCCTTCACGATGACGCTCGCTTAAATTCCAATCATTATGTATTCTGTAAACCTATGCTCTATTTATGATACGTTTTGAATTCATGTTTATGGCCACATCATATGCTTAAGTTTCCGTCCAAAGTCCGACTTGCGAGCAATAAAGTAAATAAATAAGTGCGCTCAATGAGCAACGGTGTCTCGCCTGTGTTTGAACAGCAGGTATAGGTAGTGTGTGCAACGTGGGCTACGAGTCCTTCGCGCTGAATCGGCCAAACTAGACGAGCGAGCTGACGTCGCTGCCCGGAAGTTTTTCCATCAGAAGATGTTCGCGATTAATGTGAACATCCCGCCCATCGTCCTTCGCAGACGCTGACCCAAGGAAGATACCTGGGTGGACAACATTCATGGTGAAGATGGCGAGCGTGACCATACCTCCGTCCAAAACATCTGCGAATGAACGTAAGAATCCACACAGAAATTCGCAGACTCGGGATAGATAAAATAACGCACTGAAATACAGCTCCGTCGTGATGACCTTCCCGGTCCACCCATCCCCGAGCTCGACGATCCGGTATATCGACCGAATGAACAGAACCAGAGTCGAGAATCCCAGCGCGGCGATCATAGTTTTGAGCTTTTTGTCCAGCACGCTGCGCTCTGCGGAGGAGATCATGGGGCGCACGGGCGCAGACGCGGTGTAGTGCCGCAGGAAGTCGACGCCGCACGCAGTATAGACGCAGATGGCGACGAACTGGAAGACGATCCCGCCGAGCATGATGTTCGCGCCGAGATTGATGGTCGGCCGTTTGTGTGAGGAGGCGGCGATGCCCCCGCCCAGGCCCTGCACGACGAGCGCGATGAGGTCCTGCGTGTATATCAGCTGTTGTCGGTATTTCATCAAGCTCGGATGGAACGTACGCAAGTGAGGAATATGCGGGTGTACCACTTCGGTGTGATGCGCGAATAGCAAGGGCCAAGGCGGGTGATGATGCGCGAGAGGAGGATGAAGTTGACTGCGATGAGCGGGGTGGGCGCGATGATCGTTGTCGTGATCCTTAAAGAATGAGTTTTCGTCAGTGCGGGAATGCAGACAACGAGCGGGCTTGCGTACTGCATCATGTAGGGATCGCCCAGGCGCGGAGAGAAGTGGCTCCAGAGCCTTCCGCTCCAGCCGACAAGTTCCCCGATGCCGCACAGGCACGCGGTCGGGAGGAGCCACCACATACGAAAGTACGCGGCCTGGGCGGCATGCAGGACTTCACCAAAAATGGTTGAGCGGGCGGGACGAAAAACGAGAATGAATGAACGCACGAGTGCTGATGCCGTACAGGGTGAGGAAGAGAATGGCTACGCCCTCGTGGGGTACATATCCGTACTCAGTCTCCAGCGCGGGGGAAGAGACTGCTGGATTTTCAGTGGGGGTGAAAAAAGGAGCGTATATCGACCAACTTGTGCCATTGATTGAAGACATTTGAAAAAAAAAGTCGGCTGGATGAACTTGAATAAAGTGATGGAAGAGAAGAAGAATGGGGAGTTGAAGGGAGTACGTGGATTATTTAAACCGCCTCGGAGACCCATCAGAAGCTGCGGTTGATGCGTTTCTTTGGTGATCAGTTGCAATTCGGGTCGACGTTGTTTAACGTCGCTTGAAGCTGAGGCAGGCTCGACCACTGTAGGGGAATATTGCCAGGAGGATGACATTATTCATGGAACTGTCGCCAGGACCGAGTCTCCCTTGTAGGATGAAGTTTATTGTCAGGGCGAGAGCTAGAGTCGAGGAATGTCTTGGGAATGCCGATATCGCTCCACACCGAAAGATACGGGGCTGAGTCATTATTGAAAGCTAATCCGCCGTGTGGGCTGTGTCTGAGTCGGGTTAGCTATGAGAAACGCGAGTCGTCAAAAACAAGATGGTTTCAAAGCCTTCGTGAATGAACACCGCCCAGTGCGCCGTGAATCCCGCAGTCCGAACGACAGAGGAATTGTCCACACAGCACTAGTACCAGCCACGAAAGTGAAAACAAGATGAAGGTAGGCAGAGTTAACACGAGATCAGTAGATTTAGCAAAGGAAGCGTTGGGTCTGAGATCTGAGAATCCACAAACTGAACAAAAAGGAAGAGAAAAAAGGGAAAATAGACGTACCCCAAATCGCAAGTCCGAAACTACTCCGAAGCTCCCATCGTTCGGCCGAATTGATCTGACTCCTAATTTGGGACCACTTGCCCGAAACCACATCATGGCCACGGCAGCATCCACTCTTTGTGTGCAGGACATCTGAGACGAAATACTGGAGTCACTGGACCACCTCCACGACGACTCGGACACCCTCCACACGCTCCTCTGTCTGCCGCTCTTTCGGCATCCGTGCACACTGCACAGTCCCACATTTTTCGATCAATGGTGCGCTAGCACTGTACCTTGCTCTTTACCACGGGTAATCGGCTTTAAAGCTCTGTAGTCCCTTCGAGAGTTCAAGGTAAGGTTATTTAGCTTCCGCCTTTTAAAAATCGCTTTCTTGGTTCTTCTGCCGCTCTGCGGCTTGTTTGACTTCAGGATCATTTTTCTAAACCTACTACTTTACAGCCTATCGGCAAACTATATGTGTGTACATATTCATCGCGTCTCCTTCAAGTTTGCGCCCAAAACATGGTTCTCACAAATACTCGTAGCATCGGTAACTCGCGGGACTGTGATCCGGAAGTCGAGTCTAGCTTCAGCACTTGTCAGCAACGTATTCGCCAAGACTAACTTCCCCAGGTTGCCAATCAGATGGTTCTGTCCCCGCCTCATTTAGTAGCTGTCTGTTCGAGAGTCAAAATCAGATGGATCCATGGACAAACCACAGCTTAACGCAAGCTTAACGGCCTTCCCTCGCCTTGCTTCCTTGCTTCTGACCCCCCACGCAGGAAGATGCACTTCGCGGCCTTGGTAACTTTGTTGTCTCTTTCCCCGGTCTTCACAGCCGCAGAACCACGACACTTTCCCATCCGAAGCGGCGGCCGTCTGCTGACTCCAAAGGACCATTTTGCCGCTGCAGAGCGTACCAAGGCGCGCTACGGCTTCAAGCGCGCCGTTGCATTACCAGGGGAGCAGCAACGCAGGGGGACAACAGAAGACCTAAATATCACCGATTTGGTGAGCATCCCAATCGTTTCGGTTGAGAGTTCTTTTCGAACTCGCCTTCAGTCCACCGACACATACTATTCCATCCCAATAAGCATTGGGACCCCGTGCGTCATTGCCTCAGCTACTGGAGGTCCGAACTGACTGCTTGCAGCCCACAGCACTTCAGTTTAGCGCTGGATACGGGGTCGTCCGACCTGTGGGTAGCAGCGACGTCGTGCTCTGGTTGTCCTTCGGGCTTCGTCCCGTATGACTCGTCCGCGTCGTCAACAGCGTTAGCGAACGGCTCCGCCCTCGTCACAACTGCCTTCGGCACAGGCAGTGCGACGGGGAGTGTCTTCAAGGACACCATCCAGATGGGTACATACTCAGTAGAGCAGTCAACCTTCAGTGCGTATGCTTGCAATTGTATCGCGCACAGGTGTTAACCCAGACGCAGTGGTGGCTGCCTCAGTGTCAACCAATCTGATAGTCAGCGAGATTTCGGGCGTAGTTGGACTGGCATTCCAGGGACTCGCGAAAACAGGCGGCACACCGTTCTGGCAGTCTATTATTACGAGTGGCCAGGCAGCGGCCCCTGAGATGGGAATGTGGCTAGCACGCGCCGCTGGGACGAGCAATACGACGAGCGATGCCCTAGGGGGCGTTTTCACATTTGGGGGAACAAACACGTCGTTGTACGCCATTCAAGATGTGGAATTCCTGAATTTGACTGGTCCGGCGTCGACATACTGGATGCTTAATGTTTCATGTGCGCTCCCGGAAATATCGATGCCGCCGCTGAATGTTAATATCCCCCGTCGCAGCTTTCCAGGCGCGGAACCAGAGAATAAATATTACGCGCAGCACCAGCTTGGCCGCTTTCGACACTGGCACTACTGGCATCGGTGGGCCTCCAGCAGAGGTCGAGGCAATTTGGGCAACCGTCCCAGGTTCCAGTTTGAGTACTTCCGGAGACGGATTCTACCAATTTCGTGCGCGCATCGTTCCACTTTTGTAATGAGTATTGAGCCTTCCAACAGCTTGCAACACCCTCCTGGATATCGCTGTCTCCTTCGTCGGAAGTCGTGTCCTGTTGCTCAATGAAGTGGACATGAACCTGGGGCCAATCTCAGGAAACTTTTGCCTTGGCGCAATATTCGCGCTCACGCCCGATAGTGCTTCCGCACCAGGTTGGGTTTTTGGCACCGCATTCTTGGTGAATTATGATTCTGGTTTGATTTCGTCATAGTCTTCCTTGACTTATCCTGTCTATCAGAAAAACTACTACACCATCTTCCGCTCGGAACCGCCATCAATGTCGTTCGCGGAATTCAATTGTAGGCACACTCTTTCCTGCATTGGGCGCTGGATTTGCTCATCTCAGTTGATATGCTTTAGCAAACCTGATCCCACCCTATACCTCGGTTACTCCCAGTCGCCCAACTTCAACCGCCACAAATGGGGCTCATACTGCACTGCCCAATAAAGACAAAGGCGCCCTGGCGGGTGGAGTCATCGGTGGCCTTGCAGTGATCTTTATGCTGTTACAGTGCAACTTAGTGATTTAATCATCTACCGGTTGCGTCTTTCTTTTCCAGCGTTGCACTTGGGTGGGGGCCGTGGCTTTGCCCGGCAGAAACTCGCGCTTATGCCTTGTTTCTCGTACATATATGATGATATTTACATTTAAGAGCAGCTTAGATATCGGCCAAGAGTCTGTAGTAAATCTGAGAAAGACATACAAGGAAGGGATGTCATTTTGTGTTCAAGAAGGGGAATATTACTGTCGGTCACTGGGAAGTTGGTCACCTTGGCATTCACAGCCCTTGTGCCACATCCTCACTGAAGATAACGGGCTTTCATTGTATGGAATCGAAAATAGACATCTTACGAAGGGGATAAGGTGGTTTTCACGAATTTAAACGAAGTATTGGGAGCTCAGTGAATTTTCTTTCTGCGGGTTGCCAACAAGTGTAAATAACCGGCTAACTGGCCACCTCGCTACATGAAGTGTTGACGGAAGAACGAGGGCACATCACATCCGAGTCTTCATCTCCGAAACTGGGACCGAGGAGAGAGAGGAAGTGGAGAAACTGATCAAATTCGATTAACAATTTATGAAACACTAACAGCTAACTGTATCACGTAGTCAATGGCCCCGAGATTAGTTGAACATATTATGCGCTCGCCGTATCATGATCTGGCTATTCATCCGCCTTTTGTGACGAAAATACCAGATTCTTATGCTCGCATAGCTCTTGTAGACGCGCGGTAACGTTTGGGTCGAGCACCCAGTGGTGGTTGGGGAGCCCTTCGAGTATGGCATTGAAGACAGTCGTTCCATCCAACCGCGACAGCAAAAAAGTCAAATAGACGCTGTCGTCGAATTGGAACAGTATCCTACATGAAATGCTGTTGAGGCAAGGAACGGGGGGTGATGAATTGGCTGTGCCAATCAGGTGGCGGAAGAGGGTGTCGGTGATGAGGTGGTGGTGGATGCCCACACCTCCTAAATTCTGCTGATCAGATATTTCCAACGCCTGAAGCAGCGGTAGAGCAGACAGAGTTTCGATGAGCTCCGACACTGTTATGACGACTTTGAACAAGCCGAGAAAGCGAAGATGGTGCTGGAAGGAGGAACGCGCGGCGAGGGCCAGGAAATGGGAGTGGATCCAAGGAAGTCGGAGATTCGGATACTCCTCCGCATCGAATTCTAGGCGTTGAAGATGGGGTAGAGTTAGGCTTGAGTATACAGAACCGAAGACCTGTGCGCATTCGTCTTCATTGAAATCATCCGTGGTCTCCAGGGAGAGGGTGCCAATATCGCAAGTTGTTGGAGGAATATTCAACTCGACGGAGTCATCGTATACACTGAGGTCGAATTGAAGGCGAACCTTCGCGGAGGGCGAGAGCCGGGACACGAGGCCCATGGCGCTCGCGACGTTTGAGGCTGCCAGCTTCATGCATGCAAGCGTCCGCAGCTGGCCGAGAGGCAGCTGAGGGATCGTCGACAACATTGTCCCACCAATAGTGACATTGATCAACTTGGGTGCGTCTTGGAAAATATCCAGCGCCGAATCCAAATCGCCTGAGGTACAGAGTAGTTCCAGGGACTCCAAAAAAGGGAGGTTTCCCTTCGCAGCGGCGAAGTCACGAAGCCCGAAGGCGGGGCAAGAGATCCGGGCCGTTTTCCAGCGCTGAGAGTGAAGAGCGAGGAGGTGGAAAGAGGGTCTATAACGACCGTGGTCGACTGCGACATTCAGTAGCGAGTTTCCGCTGCGTTCGAGGACGAGTCTGAGGACTCGCATCGTCTCTTGAATCCGACCCCAACTGTGGCGCCACAGAATGCTGCGGAGCGATCGTGTCCCATGATGATGCTATACCAATAGAAACAGACTCGCGCCAAGGTAAGAAGGGGTCCCTGTACCAAGCGGGATTTGGCTTCTTCGTCATCCAGCGACTCGTCCGTCGAGAAATGATGCCTGCAGTACGCGAAAATCTCTGTCAATATTTCAGCGGGGACACGGCGAATGGGCGCGAGGAAGCTGTGGCATGCATCGTAGTGAACCTGAAGGGCTGCGCGATCGGATTCCACGATCTCGAGCTGAACGCGGAGGCGTGATATTTCGCCATCGTGGCGGGCAAGCTCGTCGGATAAAGCGGAAGTTCTGGACCTGAGGTCGTCGGGGCGCTCTGAATTAGATCTCAACAGATCGCGGATCTGCGCTGTCGTAGAAGCGTCAGGTAGTAAAGGCGACCGAGCGAAGGTGGCTTCATCCGTAGGAGGCATAATCGGGGGCGGATTTGAGATGAGCTCCGGGAAGAAAGTTCACTGAAAAACGAGACACAGGTTCAGTATTGATGTGACGATTTCTGGTGGGTGCTTGGACTTACAACTGAAGCGGCAAATGAAGAGTGAGTCTGAGTGACGTGGCAGAGCGCACTCGCAGGATTGAGTATAGGGTTGATAGAGCGAGGTATTGTATGCAAAAGAAAAGGAGATTTCCCAGGGCAATCAAGACAAGAATTCGAAAGGTAGGAGTAACGATGAAGGAATACGAATGCGGATCGAGAGGAACGAGTGATTTCGGATTTCGGCGCTGATCGGCGATGTTCGGAGAGACTACTTGTTGGTTGCATTTTGCGACTTGATCCGGCTCAAGCGCTTGACAATATTGGGCTTTCTCGGCCTAATATTATGAGAAGCATCTAGATTCTTTTGCGATATCCCCATGTACGGCTCATTTAAGCTATAGGTTTACCCTGGTCGTCTATCAACAAGCTCCGACTTGAAGTGCGAGAATTCTAGCATATTCAAGTATTCCATCGTCATGAGCGTAGATTAGAGCCCCAATCTGCTGTGCGGTTTGTCTTTCTCTATCTTTTCCGTTGAAAATTCACGAATAGTTTCTGGGCTGCTGCTATCGATGAATCAACGCGTAATGTATTTTTAGGCAGCAAGTTGTGCCTGGCACGCGACTTACATCTCTGAGTCGCTCCAGAGAGAGTTAAAAGAGGGGCGGAGCCTGAAAAGGGTTCCGATGTTCCCTACTGTTATTGAAACACGAAGATACAATATCGGGAGTGAATCCGTCGCTTTAAGGCTAAAACGAACTCTCGATCATGATACAGGGGAGTGTAGTTTCTTTGTTTGGAGATACATTGAGACTCTGAATAGTCAACCGAAAAAAGGGTCCCAATATTATGCGGATGCGGAACGGGAATAGACAACTCAATCGACGAACAAACACAAATTTCACGAAGAAAAATGGGCAGACAATCGTTCAAATTTATATGCTTTCGTCTCTCTCCAGTGATCGGGTTTTAAACTCTGAGCGACTTGTCCGAGCCGAAATACTAGGGAATCAAAGTTGCCAAGTTTGTATCCGAGTAAAAATGAATGCATTATCTTAGTTAACATTCGAAATCAAGGTCGTTCGCGAGACAGCTCGAGACAATTTCATGCAAATCCCAGGCCAGCCGGTATTTTCAAGGCCACCCGAGACAGGCTGATACCGACCGAGACGGGGTTTTCACTGGGGATCAAGGACGGAAGAATCGAGCTCGTGAACGATGCTGTGTTACTCATTACTTTTTATTTCTATTTTTCGAAATCTGGTAGGTTTTTACCGGGTACGAGTAAGTACATCTTGACTACATGAACTGTAATAGAAAGGGGCCTCCAGTCAAGCGTAAAACAGCGTTGACTGAGTGGCTTCCCGGGTCCTTTCATAAAACATTGCATGTGTCCCTCTTTTCTAGTCACTGACTAAAGCGGGTAAAACATGTTCAGCGTACAGACTTGCGTAAGTTGGCGGAGCAACCACGTCGAGGAAGACGAAAATGTTCAACGACTTGAAGGCGCACAGAGGAAAGTGAAGCCGTTGAAGCGTATCAGAGATGGTGAGCCACAGACTGAATGAGGCGATCGCAAATTGCGATGTCCCCTTGCTTCCAGAGAGAACCAGCCACGGAATGAAAATAACATGTGCACATCAGAAGTTGGAAAGGAAGTGCAGATCAGAATAAACTTGTTCGACGGGCTTGATTAGAATCCAGTGTGCCGGCAGAACAGCACGAGGACGACGGAGCAATGGCTTCACATCCTCGGAAAATCGGACAAAAGGCATGATTCAAGTCGTTCCTTCTCGGGCATATTCGCGAAAACGAGAAGCGTGCATTGGACTTTGATGAAGAGCCTCCCGGCCCGCGGGAAGCTCAGAGGTTGAATTATCCGTCCGCGCAGGCTTTCCACTACCAGGCGGAGATCACATCCTTTGTATAGGCGGTCCATTCTCAAGAATTTACCTGTATTGCATCCTCAGCTATCGCGACGCAACAGCAGCACATGGTGGTTCAAGGCTTCAAGCGAAAGGTGTGATTGACATTATTTGGCAACACGTTCACTTTGATCCGAAGATTGCCGACAGATGCCGATATCTCCAAAGGTCCGCCGGCGTGGACCTTTGTGATATATCCGCATGCGCAGGGCGATAGGACTATCATTCGAGGTTGGATTCGTCTTTGACTCAAAGTCGTTTTTTGACTGGTCTGAGCGCTTTTCAAGCGATTGTATCTCATCGGGGCGGGCATTTTCGGCGTAATGTCGTTTGAGCTTAGAGCTAACTATAGTTACGTTTGTTTGACTTCGTGCTTTTTATCATGCAATAGCGTGGCGTCTAAATATATGATATTGTCCACCCTGTCTTTTTACGCGCCTTTTGAGGTTGGCTACGCTAGAAATATCTGACATTATAACAATGCCAACATTCAGTCGAATTCTGGGCAAATCACAGAGACTTCTCCCCCTCTGCTGGAATACAAAGAGTCGAAAAACTCCTTCGCGACTTTGATCTTCGGCGCTTGGACGTTGACGGGAGGGCCCTCAAGGTGGAAGAGCCACATACAGCGGTTTTCGTATTTCCCACCTCCCTTCATCAAGTCCCCGTGCAGGCCGTCTGGTAGACAGTCTCAGTCCTCAGCGGAAATGGTTTTCTGCACACACATGTATATTCCCGATTCCTCTGTCGTTCGGACTGCGGGATCCACTGCGCACTGGGCGGTGTACATTCTTTGGAACCATCTTGTTTTTGACGACTCGCGTTTCTCATAGTTGCCGACTCAGACACAGCCCACACGGTGGATTAGCTTTCACTAATGACTCAGCCCCGTATCTTTCGGTGCGGAGCGCTACCGATGTTCTTCGACTCTGGATGTCGTCTTGAAGGATTAAGTCCATCCTAACGGTGAGACTCAGGCCTGGCGATAGTTCCTCCCTAGTCCGCCTTTGCACTTCAAGGGACGTTCAACGCCAATTCCAACTGATCACCGAAGAAACGCATCAACCGCAGCTTCTGATGGGTCTCCGAGGCGGTTGAAATAATCCTTACCACTGGTGCGCTTAACCCACTTGATACATCCTCGCTCTTTAGCGGAATGGTTTTACCCCATGCAACCCATTCTCCATTTTATCATCTCTCCTTTCGTCCGTTCTAGACAAGTTCTGGAAGCACTTTGTACCCCGTTAGCATGCCCGCGGACTACGCATTTATGCGCCGCTTCAATTCATTACCGTTCTCCAGCTCTCCAACGTTTCCCCTTTGTATTTCCACTCCTTGAGATGCAGTTGAATTTCTAGTTGCCGTACCAGAAACAAAATTCTGCTCATCCTCACACGGCTATTTTTCTGCAGCAAATTCTGTAATGCTGGTGGGCTGGCGGAATGATCAAGTGCCGTCGCGCCTGCTACATCGCAGGAGAAGTAGACCCATTCAGCTCATTCTCCTCAAATTCCTCCAGTTCCTTCAACCCTCGGCCGTCTAGGTGTACCCAAATACTTTTACTATCTCGGCTACAATCTCTTGCTATCGGGCTCAATCATCTCCCATTTCTGCGTCTTCCTTGATCCGGACCGCATGTTCACGAAACTCTCTCGCTTGCGTTCCCTGCTCAACACCTCCGAGCGCTAGGGTCCAGGTGCTGCCTACCCCCTTCGACGCACCCCGGCAGACGTAGCCTGGTCTCACTTCTGACCTCTCGCTATACTTCACAAGCCGTGCCTTCTCTTCGCTTCGGCGGCATAGGGGGAAAATGGGATGGCCCGCTCACATTTTCAATACCTGCTTATCGGCGCTCGTTATTCCGACCGGCCGTGCGAGAATTCCCGTGTGAGCCCGCTCCACGGCGTTGGAAAACTGGAAGAATAACAACCGTGAGATACCCTCAGGGTCGTAGTAAGGCAGGCACGTTGATGCCCTAAGGACACGCAATAGAGCTACCACACTGATCACGCCTTCGAACGGAGTCCTACAACTTGCCTAGAACCTTCCCCCGAACAGCTTCCCGGTCATCAAGTACCGAACATACCAAAGAATGACAATAGCTGCCATCATCGAACATCCTGGCCAGACCGGTGTCAGTACGAGTCGAACTGATACACAACTGAGAACCTACCGGCATAATAGCCGACTGCTTTGTAGTCCCCGGTGGCCGACGCAATAGCACCCGAGATCGGAGGACCAGCAAGGGCTGAGATCGATAGAATGGAGAACAATGTACCGCTTCTTCGTCCGACGTCCGACATATTGCCCATGTGGATCAACGGAACGGCCTGAAGACCTACAAATACTCCGGATGCGAAGCTAAAGGAGGGGGGATCCGAGTGAGCCTGAAGCCACATGTCTTACGAAGAAAGTACAAACCCGTAGATAATGGAGACCGCGATGAGGGAGGGTAAGGTTTTCGCGAACGGCCAGGCAAAGGTGACGATTGCCGCGACGAAGGTGCCAGGAATCATTACTGACATACAACCTGGGCAAGGATTGATGAGTTGGATTATCTCAGAATGGTTTGATTGTCAAGACTATACCGATGCGGTCAGCAAGCAACCCTGTTACAATCCGCCCAGCTCCGGAGGAAGCGTTCGCGAAAGACAGGAGATACACGTCGAAGGAGGGGTCGATCCCAGCATTCGTCGCACTCACATCCAAGTAAGTCAACGCTGCATTGATTCGAGATCCAGAGTCAGCTTCCCAAAAAAAATCGAACCATAAAAGACACTTGCGGGTGTACAGCCCAAAGAAGCAGATGAAAACCGCCAGAGTGTACAGGGCGAATGGCCTGTACTTGAATGCTCTCCAATTGAAAATCCCGCCGCTGGTTTTGACAGGCTGTAGCCGTCGTTTCAAGCACTGAGCATAGTGGGTGAGTTGGTGTGAGTTTAACATGCCAAGCTAACTTGGTCTGACCAAATTCAAGATGCCCGTTGTAAAGAGCAGCACTAGAGCCAGCACGCGAGTTGTCCACTGAAATCTGCACGAGGACGTAATTTTGAATCATCGCAGAATTGGGAAGCGAGAAACTAACCCGATCCAAGGTATGAGGTTCTGCACCAAAATTGGAATGATCAAACCCCCCATGGATGAGCCGGCTGCGACAATTCCCATGGCGGTTGATCTGCGATGGTTGACTAGTCACCGAGTTTAAATCTTGCTTTCGCAAGTTCAATCAATCACTCACACCAATGGGAAACAAGTGCCAACGTAGGACCGAAGATAACGCCTGAGGCAACGCCAATACCAAACCCCTGGCAAAGGAGAAAATGCCAAAACTCAGTGCATTGGCCGGTGAGGATGGTGAGAACCACGAGGGCCACACTGGCGCATGCCGCTGGCAATGCGAACCAGCCGTTGTCGAATAATCTGCCCATCAGGACCGCAATACCAAACGTCAAGGCGATCTACGGAAACTAAATCAATTTTCGTCCGGACCAGAGCCAATGAAAGCACCTGTATGGATCCGATCCAAGCACTTTCACAGAAAATCAGCGGTAAGAGCTTGGATCCACATAGTTTGCACCCCACATGGCGGAAGAGCTACTGTCTTTAAGGAGGTGAAGTTGGTAGAAGGCCTGGAAGACCTAGGTTTTTTTGTTATCGGATGTAAGACCAGAAACATAGGAAGACTCACCCCCCACGAATTGGTGTAACCTGGTTGGAGTTTGGTTAGCGTTAGCGTTCGGTAGGGTCAATTTACATATTATGCTAACCGAACGTAGAAAACGTTGAGAAGAACGCCTGGTGGCTTTAGGTAAGTCGATTTGGCTCAGAAATATTTCCAGACACCTACCCCAAATACAACGAGCCATGCCCTGAGCCCGCCGTCCGGATAGCTATCCGCATCAGCCACTAACGACACCTTTGTGGTGGTGGAGTTCCTTTCCAGGTCCGGTTTCCCCTCAGTTTCTGGTGTAAGCGGTTGAGTCGCAGCTTGCATTTCTGCGTCTGGGGGAGAAGATGGCTTGGAGACTGAAATGGTTCGAGCTCTCAGCGCTGAGTAATCTCTTGCCCCGCTTGGCGCAGGTTCTCCGTTTCTAACTGGCGCCATTTGGTAAGAAGATACAGTCCATTCAGATGTTTTGATGAAAGAGCTTCTCGCAGACTGGTATGCCGGCGGCCGCGCGATAACGGTCATTATAGGTGCTATGGCCTGTTATAACCGTGGGAGATATGGTCGACGAGATTTTGGATATGACTGGCGAAGAGAAGCTTAAGCCCGGACGTTGGTGGCAACTTAAACTTGACCGTCGGCATTAATCACTGTGTAAGCATTAATTATAAGGTGCTCGGTTAGGTCCCCGGTCGCCGGCGGTCCACTTTCAGCCCAGGGTTTTGGGTGATTTACTCTACGAAGTCCCAGGATTAGGCCTGAAATTTTCACTCTGAGCACATTTTTGGCCGATTTGTCATATTTTGATGTTTAGGTTTTTCTGTGGCATTTTTCAGCAGTAAATTAGCTTAACCATGGGTGGATTTCCAGTCTGTAAACTCCCAGAAAAATCTCGATCCTCGGTCAATTCGCTCTATCCGGACGGACAATTCGCGCCCCAGAGTTGTGGTCCTGGGACCAACTGACCACCAATTCTTTGCTCTAGTTTTACTCTATCGCGGACCGCCGGGATAGGTAGCGTCTGGGGGCCTATTGGGTTGCTTCTTATCCTTCCCCATTAACCTCACAATGAAGCTGATGGAATAATCCAAAGTTGCACCTTATCACAAACTTGGAGCAAGGCAGTTCTCACTCCAGCTTCTTTCCCCGTCAGCTCGACCGCGCGCTGTACCTACGATTTCTATCATTTACATAACGACATATCGATACCTTCTACTTATCTTCTAGCATTTATACAACCGCTCTTTCTCTATCCGCCTTTTGAGAAACAAACTAGTCCACCACGGTGCCTCATCTTTTTCGCCCATAAAAGTTCGAATAATTACAATCTCCGATGGTATTCGCTCTGACATTCCCTCCAGCCGTTGCAGCCTGAAATTAACCGATTCATCATGGCCAGCACCTTCGATAGCTTGCAAAATGGAGCCAACGACGATGATACGCCCTCTCGGATGTTGATGTACAGTCACGATAATTTCGGACTCGG
The DNA here is from genome assembly GCA_029289565.1 of Mycena galericulata. Taxonomy (NCBI): domain Eukaryota; kingdom Fungi; phylum Basidiomycota; class Agaricomycetes; order Agaricales; family Mycenaceae; genus Mycena; species Mycena galericulata. Next base: position 274,819 of record JARKIA010000048.1, read on the forward strand.
GCACTTGCGCCGCTGTCGCGCCATAGCACACGCCCTCGTGGAGCGGTTCAAGACCCTCCGGGTTCTTATCATTTCTGGATCCGCCATAGGCGAAGCTTTCCAGTTCAATGACCGTGTTGAATATTTACAAATCCCGAGCATCGTTAGGTTGCTCAACGATGACCATGCGACGATCATCCGACTCATGAGCGGGTTTTATACCCCGCCCAAGGGCACTGCGTTGCACCGGGTTCTCCAGGATCGTGTGGATATAATGGTGAATGCTGCGAAGGTGTTCCGTCCTACAATGTTTTATGCGGACTACTCCCCACTGGGTCTGGTATGAATTCCTTCACCTCATACGGACATCCCGGCTGAACAAAACGAGCAGCGTGGAGAGCTCATTCCGACCCTCGAGTATCTCAAGAGCCAGAATACATTCCTGGTGCTCGGCCTCAGGGACGTCCTGGACTCGCCGCAGAAGCTCAAATCAGAGTGGGGCCATCTCAACGACCTTACTCGCGCCGCAGACTTGTACGATTCAGTCTGGGTTTTTGGAGCACAAGATTTCTACGAGCCGCTGGTGGACCTCGACGCCCCCAGAGTCCTTCACGATCGCCTGATTTATACCGGCTTCCTGCACCGTGCGATTCCCCCGTCAGCTCCTACTACGACCTACCCCGAGAATGCACTCTTGATCACGGCGGGTGGAGGAGGCGATGGCGCACGCCTCTTCCATCAAGTCATTAATGCGTACGCCTGCGATATGACGCTCGCTCACCCGACAATCATGGTTCTCGGCCCACTGATGCATCCCTCGAAACGCGAAGAGATCCACCGCCAAGCGGCGCAGCACCCCTCCATTCTCTTAATCGACTTCGAGGCGCATCTCGAACCAATTATGCAATCCGCCGCCGGGGTCGTCAGTATGGGCGGCTACAACACGTTCTGCGAGATCTTGTCGTTCGACAAGCGCGCTTTGATTGTTCCCCGGACGATGGCGCGCGAGGAGCAGCTCATTCGCACTCGTAGGGCGGCGGAGCTTGGGCTCGTGGATATGCTTCTCCCCGAGGAGTGCGAGGATGCGGGTCTTCTGGCCCGAGCGTTGCACCGGCTTTCCGTGCGGCCTAAACCATCGCAAGCGAATTACGCCATCCCGATGGAAGGGCTCTCAGTTGTGGGAAATATTGTTCAAGGACATCTGGAGAAACTGAAGCAGCCAAAGCTGATGCATGTAGACTCTGGGGTGTTCTTGAGCGATATGGACGAGATGATTTGATTTTACAGCCTGATAGAGGTCGCATACATGGATTTGTCATAGATACGTCGATTCGGATTAGATTGGGGCACTGAATTTACCTTGGAATTATTCAGCAATGAGCAAATGCGCTACGCGTCTGACACGTGACCGCGATTTTAACTTGTACTGTACAGTACAGTACTGTACAGACTCCGACTCAATGTACTCTGCGGTAGGGAAGGTCAGAAAATATTCCTCTACAACCCTTCCGGAAACTCTTGTCCGCTATCATCTAGAAATACACACGCAATCCTATTGCGGCTCCCACGGTAGGTAGGTAGAATTACACGGCCGTCCCGCAGCGGCACTCCCGCTGAGGAACGCTAGCCATGATCTTTGGAAGGACATCGCTAAGCTGAAGCCCCTTGGGTCTGCCTGGTCGATATCAAAGCCCGTGCCAGTCCAACTTCTCCTTCTGTGCCGATCCCTCCCGCTGCACCCGAGAACGACGAAATGCGCGGCGCGAGGCCTGACGAGCCAGTCTCAATCTTCGAGTATTTTGAGTTGGATGAACCTCCGAAGGAGACCGAAACGCAGAGAAAGGCGGTCACCCACTCAAACTTCATTTCATTCGGCTCGCGGAATTGACTGTCACCTGGATTTCCTCGAACAAGCATAATCTCCGCACTATGTAAACTACTGTTACTGGACTCGTCAAGGGCCGCCAGGGACTATACTATGCGTTCTCGCAGGATGTCTATCACCGTGAACTCTGTACGCGCGACAGCGTTGGTACCGTAATTGACTCGGTCGAGGTCTTAACCAAGCGTGTGCACGCCCTCAGAGGCGCATTGGCGACGTCGCTAACCCGGCCGAGGACCAGGAAGCGCGCCCGGGACACTTAGCGGATCGTGTTACATGTACCACCCTGGAGATCCAGCGTGCCCGGTTGTTGCTCCGTTCTCTTTCCTCGAGGTAAGTGATTCCGCGTAGTGATTTGCCGGGCTCGGGCTTAGGCCCGAGCCCGGCCCAAGCCCGGGGCTTTCAGGCCCGACCCGACCCAAGCCCGACCCGGTTTTCAACCGGGCCTAAGGTCGGGCCTGAGATTTGCTCAGGCCCGAAGCCCGGGGCCTAGGCCCGGGCTTTTCCTGGTCTCCCGTAGTCAGACCCTACACCAAAAATTTTAATGATAGTTGATAAAACTATCTGTAGAGTGATTCCATTGGTACACAGAAAACCGCAGGTTGGATTTCCGTGATAGTTGGCTGACCAAAAGTGACTTTCTCACGTTCCAAAATAGGCTTCCAGGGTTGTTCCTCTCACTTCAAGGCCAAATTTCAATAGATAACAACAGGTTGCATCCCATATTCATCCTTCTGCTACTTGGTAGTCCTGTGAGCAAATTCCTGCCAAAATCTACTATTTAATATAATTATATAATCATTTATTGCTAAGCCCCGGGCCTAGGCCCGAGCCCGACCCGACCCGGCCTCAAGCCCGATGGTTGGGTCGGGCCTGAGATTTTCTCCGACCCAAGCCCGCCCAAGCCCGGCCCAAGCCCCGGGCTTTCAGGCCCGACCCGACCCGGAAAACACTAATTCCGCGGCTGCGCAGTCCAAAACAATGGTTAGGAATTGCGACATCCTTTGTCTCAATGACGAGATCAAGAACCAGGCGACAGCTCAGGCGAAAATTGACATAAGTTGATTGCATGGCGGCTCAAGCTTTAGCTGTACAGTATCTAAGTACAGTACAACTGTCTCGGTAACCCAGACGTTCCGGTCCGTGTGATCCGCTAATTCGGTTAAAAATGATGGACGCAACACACCGGAACAGAAGCGACGGCAGTGCGACGGCTCGCCCATACATCCGACAAGTGCATGGCCCTCGTTTTCAACTTGAACTGCAAGCTGGCAGAGCCGGCAATTACACCAAGGCAGCGTCGTTAAACATTGGCTCTGTAGGGACAATAACCAATGAATCTGTATCATACCCGCGAAGATTTCCTAGCGCGCGCTTGGTTCGACGGTTCGCGTTGCACATGTTTAGAACCTCGACAGACGCGTCGGATATCACGTGAGACGTGTGTTTCCTCTCACCACCAACGATCCGCAAAGAACTTGTGTTCTGAACAACTTGGTCTCGTCTTGGCCACCTTATCTTCCACTACAACGGTTAATCGATTTCTTGTGTTCATATTCTCGTCCTGACCATGCCAGATTTTCGAATGGAAGGACCGCCGCCGAGCCATCCAGGACTATCCGAGTCCCAGGTGTTATTACTACCTGCTCGATTGACTCGTCTGCTCGAGAGCAATGAAGTCCCCCTCGACACAGAAATTCCGACCATCCGTGAAATCATCTCCGAAAACCAAGCCCGCGTGGATGCTCTGAACGCCCGGAGTGGACTACCCACGGCGATGGAACAGCTCATAACCGAACGCGACAAGATTACAGACAACATACGAAGACATACCGCTGTTATATCGCCTCTCCGCCGTATGCCCTCGGAATTGATTGGCGAAATTTTCTCCTTGACGCAATGCACGCGACGGATCGGTGGAGGATTCGTCACTTGCCCCCCGTGGCGGCTCGGACATGTTTGCAGGTTCTGGAGACACTCGGCGCTTTCCATCCCACTCCTGTGGTCCTCTATCGAAGTTTCCCAGACTCCGCGAAACATCCCACTCATCGACGCGTACCCACCATCGATGATCGAGACTCTGCTCCTCTGGTCCGGCAACGTTCCACTCCATGTCTCCGTCTCGGATTGGTGGAGCGACACTCACGGTCATTTGTTTGACTTGCTACTTCTTCACTGTGAGCGTTGGAGCACCGTCAGTTTCTACCTTCCGCGCGAGCATCATGCGAGTCTGGTTTCTCGGCTTAATGCCGTTCATGGTCGAATACCTCAACTAAAGAAACTCCAATTCACCGCTGATATACACTATCCCGATGTGGAACATGATTTTCTGTCACTTTCCCCGAACCTGTGTGGAATTATCCTCACCGACCCCGGTCTCAATGCCTGGTCACCTCATCTCCTCGTTCCATGGAGTCAAATAACCCACTATCGTGGCTCTTATTTGGCAAAGAAACAGATGGACATTTTGCAGGCCACTCCCAACCTGGTTGAATGTGGGATTGGCAATTACAACCATGGCGGGGAGGGATTCGCTGGAAGGGAAGCCACGCTCCCTCACCTCCGTCGGCTTTACGTCATGGATTCATTCGTTTTGGCCTACCTTACGACACCGATGCTGCAAGACTTGTTCTTGGGTGGAACATATATGCTGCCTACCCGCCTACCTACGATGGCCAGCGTGCTTCCTTTCGTACGACGCTCCATGTGTCGGTTGACGAAATTGGTCCTGGCCTCGTGTGGGGACCCGGGCGAATTGGTTTCCGTTCTCGAATGCCTCCCAAGTCTCGAATCTCTGGCTTTCGTCCATGCCGGAGATACCATAACGGTGCCTGAACTAATCTTTGTGTGGACAGCTATGACAGTGTCGGACTCGCAGTCGGACCTCTGTCCCAATCTCACATCTCTTGCGTGTGCGAAGCGTGAAATTGGCTTCTGTCGTGATGTCTTCTTCAACATGATTCGGTCGCGCCTGCAGTCCACTTCCCACATCCGGCTGTCATTTTTGCGCATTCTTTCTGACCTTTGGGCGATGGGTCAGTCGGACGAGACAGACGAAAGGGTGGCACAATTGGAAGATGAATTTGAAGGATTCGATGTCGCTGTTCTGTCGGGAAAAGATTCGGAAGATTTTTTACGGAAAGACCGGCCTTGATGTAAATTCATGATGCTGGCGTTTTCGGCACTCGTTCTATCCTCAGTATGCTTTATATGTTCTCAACCAAATTTTACAAAGAAAATCGGCAGACAATCGTTCAAATTTATGTACTTCCGTATCTCTCCAGTGATCGGGTTTCAAACTCTGAACGACTTGTCCGAGCCGAAATACTCGTGAATCAAGGTTGCCAAGTTTGTATCCGAGTAAAGATGAATGCATTATCTTCGCTAACATTCGAAATCGAAGTCGGATTTCGAGGTGAGGATTTAATCAGCCTTTCTCAATCACGTCCCATCAGGAAAAAAAACTTGTCTAGGTAGCGCTGGTAGCGCTACGGTAGCGCTACGGTAGCACTACCAGTGCTATGATGACAAGTCTTTTTTCCTGATGCCGGCAGAATTAGTACTCACCTGGGCACAGATTATCCGCCATTGCGGAGGCCAGTGGAGCAGATGCTGCAGATGCGGAGGCAGCTAATATTCCCCAAGATATTAGCCTTTTGTAATATATTTATCGAAGTGCGGCACCTGTTGTGACCACGGGAGATGCAGACGTCGTCGTTTTTACAGTGGCCGAAGTTACTGCACCAGGCTCAGACTCAGAAACCGGCGTGGATTCCGCAATTGTGACTGAAGTAGTCTTTTTTCCACCGAAGAGCGATGGGTGGCGACCACCGGGGGCTTTACGGGTGCTACAGGCGGCTTTGGGGCTACGACAGGAGGCTTTTTAGCGATGGGCGCAGCCGCAACCGAGGACGGCTTCTTCCCACCGAACAAGGAACGGGCGTCGAGATCCTATTCCGTGTCAGGATGTTCCGAAACTTCAAAGGGTTCAACCCACTTACAACAACGTCGCGTGCGGGTAGACGGGGGCAGCGAGTCCGGATAAAGCCAGGAAAAGGGTAATAGAAGCAATGACCGGAAAATGCATTGTATGAACTCGGAGTGATCGTTGGCGTTGTATCGAAGTTGAAAGAGGGGACCGGCCGGAAAGGATGGGTGACGAGCAAGAATGAAAAGGAAAGGGGCCTGCCGGGAAGAAGTTGAAGAGTGGACTCTTCCGGACGCGCGGATGCGAGGAATATATACCTCGCTTCCCTCAAATTGCGACATAAAACACTCACTGAAGTGCGAAACTACTAGTAGGATTTGATTCCAAAATGTATTGGCGCTCGTTCGGTTACTAGATGTAGTACCACCAGCGAAAGATCTGCGCCAAGGACAAATTGACACGGACGATCCGTGATCGATATCGCAGTTCGCTGCAAGTTTGTCCGGCTTAAAAATTACAGTCCAAGTAAATCCGCATTTTTTTTCTTCCGTTCTTCTATGTGTGGTTTAGAAATTACAGTCTAAGTGTTCCCGTTTCTTTCCAAAACTCATCTCTCAACCACAACTCGGTCCCTTGGCGTCCGGCTCCAGTGGCGGTATTGTCATCGGGACGCCCTATATGTGTGGATCGGAAATTACAGTCTGAATGATCCATTTTCTTTCCAAAACTTATGTTCCAACCGCAATTCGGTCACTTGGCGTTCCGCTCCATCGGAGGGGTATTGACTTCGGGACGCCCTATATACGTGGTTCAGCAATTACAATCTAACTGATTTCGTTCCGTTCTTCTTTCCGAAATTTATCTTCCAACCTTGACTCAGTCCCTTGGCGCCCGGCCCGAATAGCGTGGTAGTGCGATCGGGATTCAGACGCCCTGTATGTATGCGTGGTTCGGCAACAGCACATTTTCGAGTACAGCTATACTTAGTTCGTATTGATGGCGTAGGCGGTGTCTCCTCCCAAACGGCCAAGATAAATACGACTGAGGGTGAAGAGGATTCTCCAGCAGTGCTCTCGTTGGTTTCTCTCTTTACTTTCTCTATTATTTTTCCCCCGCCAAGCGACTTTGTTTCAAGTTTCGCACCCGCGCGTCAGTCCTGGCTCTTCCTGTCCGTGTTGACGCGTCCTGATGTCTGCTATAGCAATAATTCCTTGATCATAATGCATCTCCCCTCCATAGCCGTATTCGCTCTGCTTTGCATCTCTCACCTCACCGCTGCGGCCCCGGTCCCGACAGCAGATGTCGATGCCCGTGCATTCGGACAAAGCAAGATCGCCGTCCCGCCCACTCCTCAGCAGATGATTGCCCAGGGCATGAGTAACACCCCCCGAAAATACAAGGCTTTCTTCTGGTCGGGCCCAGAACCTCCGCCCGCCGGCCTCCGACGCGTCCGCAACGTCGCCACCAGCCTCGCCGAGACTCCGGCAGGCAATTTCGACTACGTTAGGATCATGCTCACCGCGAAGGGCAATGCCCTCATCAACCTGGCCAAAGACCCCGGTATCACGGCTGAGTGCCAGGCACAATTCTGGGATAACGCGTCTGAGGCGTTCGCGGAGCTCGTGACGGGGCAGGTTGCACTCCTGTTGGACCCCACGACGGGCCCGGCGCCGGACCCCTCGTCTGTGTCTGAGCAGATCGAGAGACCTGTGCTGGAGCAGCGACTATCAGCGGGGTTGGTGACTGGAGTTGACTGGACTGCGCGCGACTTTGCCACGACAGGGACGAAGGTGCCGTTTACGCTGTATACGTTGTGTCCTATACCTTTCAGGTTTTCTTTACTGTTGATTAAATAAATTTTTAAGACTGGTCTTAGTCTCTTGGATACACCTTTCGCTCTAGTGTGATTTTAGTCAATCTTGAACCCCAAACGCTCATTGATTACCTTTATTGACGCGTTGCATTAGTCACGAGATTTAGTGATGTCTTTGGCTTGGCTTGGCTCTCAAACCCTGGCTTTGGCTTGGCTTCGTCTGGCTTTGGCTTGAGAAATACGAAGCCAAAGCCAAAGCCATGGGACGTGGCTTGGCTTGGCCTGGCTTTGGCTTAAGCCATGGCTGTAGATCAAAACATTCCCACGGTTTCGGAGGTTGGAAAAGGTCAGGAAACTGGTCCTATTCACCTGTAAAACAACTCAAGCATCTTTAGGTTTACTGAGAGGTTGAAAATATGGATTTAAACTTATGAACACACACAGTCAGGCTGTCCTGATGCCCGGGAACCATCAATTCAACCAGACATGAGACTGTTTAGCAAGTGCTCAATCTACCAGCTGAATATGTATGAGCTTTCCTGCATTACCATTCTCCTCAAAAACCACATGAGCACTTGCATGAACATCAAAACATTGCTTCTTATCACAACTGTACCACAAAGGCAAAGCCATGGCTTTCTGGCCTGGCTTTGGCTTCCCGGACCTCAAGCCAAAGCCAAAGCCAACCCTAAGCCACAGATTTGGCTTGGCTTGGCTTTGCAAAGCCATGGCTTTGGCTTCTTGGCTTCTTGGCTTTAAGCCAAGCCACAGACATCACTAACGAGATTCAGCATGTGATGGGAACGCTCCTCCTCTTTGGGATTCAAGAAAGTTGCAGCGACATTCAAAGGATGGTGTGCCGCAAAGGCCCCAAATGCCGATCCATATTTAGCGCTCATAATTTTTACTCCCAAAATTGAATGCAAACTGCTGTCTATACATCAGAACCGAGATCAAGGGGAGACTATGATATTTCAACTTGAATCATAAAAAAAGGCTTTGCTTTTCGGCGCGAGTTTCTAATGATAATTCCATCCGCTGGGATGTTACTGAATACTGCTTCCATCCGACAACTTATATTCTGGCTGTTCCGGGTTTCCCTCCCTCGTCCGCTCCCCCGCCCTTGACTTGGAACTCGGCGGTTCTGGATCACGTCTCCATTGACGTAAAGTAACCCGATCTTCACTCTCTCCCAGTGAAGTTCACTCGCGCTCACGTCTCGGGTTCGGATAAACACTAGGAAGACCCGACAGCGGATGGCCGCATCTACCCGCCTTACCTGGCTCCTAGAATAAAAGTGCAAGTAGAGCTCCCCGTTCGATTCGGGGTCGGGTCGTTTCGTGCAATTAGCTTCTTTTTTTTGCGACAAACTGCCATCAAGATACGCTTATGACTCTGGCTCACAATCCGCGCACGCTCCATCCTTTACCTCCTGCTACATTGTGCCTAGCGAGCGATGCACAATCGCAAACTAGGCAGCGAAACGGTCAGTTGGCACGGCGGCGTAGATATCTCGATGAGATTGCATTTGTTGTCGCAGCTCCTGGTCTTTTTGGAAGCTCTCAGGAACCCACACTTCATACATCGGTTGCTTCATTAACCAGAAACTCAAAAATCAAATTATAAAATATTACAATAACAATATAGACCTTCACACTTCAACCCCTTCGCCCAACTCGAGAAGTTTATTTTTTCGTGGCTTTGATACTGCACAAACAAACACGCCGGCCAGTCAGAAACAACGCCCTCAATCAATTGAAAACAAAAATAACGCACTCTGCAGATTTCACGGTCTGCTTGGGGATCGCCGTGACGGGTTCAGCGGCGCCCGCGGCGGGGCACGAGAGCGCCAGGCGCCGGAAGCGCATGAGACGCGTGAGACGGGGGGTGGAGCGTCTTGTGGTTGTTGCCGCGGTCGCGCCAGCTGCTTGGTCGCCGAAGCATTTCTTTGAGAGGAAACAAAACCCGGTCAGCCCCGCGAAAGGAAAGAAGAGCAGAACGCAGAACGCACCTGGAAGATCTGGAAGTCCTTGCTGAAGAGCGAGACGCTCGCGGTCTTGTCGAACAGATCTGGGAGCGTCGTTCAGATATGTGTGTGATATAGATAAGAGGAAGGAAGGAAGGGAGGAGGGCGCACCGAAGAAGTCGCCGTCGACGCCGGCATTCACGTTGATCCCACCGTTGACGTTGACGCAGCCCCCGAGGCTGTCCGTGACGGTGGCTGCGGCTCTCGACGATAGGTCAGAGTCGTCAGAATCATCCGAGTCGTCCGAATCGTCCGAATCGTCTGCGGAGTCCGAGTCGTCTGTGGAGTCCGCGTCGTCCGAGACTGCATCCGTGGAGTCCGTCGAGTCGGAATGATCAGTGGTGTCATCGCTAGAGTCGGCGTCCGAGCTGTCATCAGCAGACCCGTCGTCGGTGGAGGTGCTGTTGGTCCCCGCAGCCACAGAGCTATCCGCGCTCGAATCATCGCTGGAGTCATCATCACTGTCCGACCCATCGTCCGTGGAGGTGCTGTTCCCTGCCGACCCATCATCGATAACCGTGCCGTTCCCCGCCGCAGACGCGTTGGGGTCAATAACCTTCGTCGCAGAGGCGGACCCATCGAGGCTGAGCTGCACCGCCGCGTTGGTGTCGAGCGCTAAAAAGACCGTCGCCTGCGCCTTGCCCCCGAGCGCGGACACGCCGAGGTTGAGCGAGGGGATGAGGTGCGCGGTGATCGTGCCTGTGGCGGTGACGTCGGGCGCTGCGTTCAGGGTTATCGCTGCCAGGGCAAAATGAAATTATCAAGAAGGGGAAGATGAGAAGGAGGCAGGACGCACGCGTATCGCCGAGCGAGAACGCGTTGCTGTCGGGCGCGTTCGAGGCGTCGGGCGGGAAGGAGAGCTGCGCGTTGTTGAGGTTGAGGTTCACGCCGAGCGTCATGTCCATCGTCACGTCGACGTTGCCCGTGAGCTGGGCGTTGACCTGCGGCGCGAAGTAAAGTAAAGCGAGGTGAAAAACAAGGCAAAGCGCAAAAAGGATGCTGGCTAACCTGGAACGACGGCCCGAGGGTGAGGAGCCCGGGGAGATCGAATCCGGGGATGCCGATGTTGACGAGCTGGATGCTCCCCGAGTCGACTTGGCCCTGCAACGCGCGTGAGTTTGGAGCGACGTGCGAGTGGAAGGAAGGAAGAAAGGCACTCACGGTGACGTCCGCAGTCATGGTCATGGTCCCGGCCGCGGTGGCGGTCATGCCCGCTACGACGCCGAACGAGGTGAACTACATTCGCCGATCAGTATCCTCGTCTGATAGATGAGAGGATGAGAGGATCAGGAGAAGCAACGCACCTTTGGAGGCACCAACGTCCCCGTTGCCGCCACCGTCACCGTCACCTGCGCATTCGCATTCGCATCCACATCGACGTTCAGCGATGCGGACACGGGCCCGCACTGCACCGCCTGGTTGATCAGGTTCGCCGACTTGTCGAAGGTGATCGGCGGGAGGGTGAACGCGTGGTTGAGGTCGACCTTGTTGTTCGTCGCGGCTGTCATTTCATTCAATCTCGTGTTAGCAATAGTAATCCAGGAATGGCAAAGCCGAGGAAGGAGGGGAGAGAAACGCACCAGCAACATCACTCGCAGCGGACTCCGCCGCGCCCTTGACCTTGCTCGCCGCAGCCGCCGCGTCCCCGGCCGCTGCCGTCGCAGCGGCCTTCACGTCGGTCGCGGCTTTGGTGGCAACATTTTTCACATCGGTCGCGGCCTTGGTAGCAACGTTCTTCACGTCGGTCGCGGCTTTGGTCGCAACTTTCTTCACGTCGGTCGCGGCCTCTTTGGCGACGGTCGCGACTTTGGTGGCAGCGGCGCCGGCGACGCTGGTGATGTCCTTTCCGACGGCTGATTGATAGATTCAGTCAGTCCGGCGGCGATCTAGCGGAAAAGAAGGAAGAAGGAAGAAGAAGAGAAGGGACGTACACTCAGCGGCGCCCTTCACATCGCTCGCGGCGTTGTCGATGCCTTTCGACACCGCTATCGTGCGCACACGGTCAGTTCTGTGTGTAAAATGGGAGGAATATAAGCGCACACGAAAGGGCGCCGGACAGGAGGGAGCCGAGGCCACGGCGGGAGGCACGGACAGCGGAACGGCGGCGCGAGCCGGGGATCTGGATCGTGTTGGGCGCGCCGGGAACGTTGGCGCCTTGGATCGCGATGTTGACCGGGCCCGTCCTGTTAGTCGGAGAAAGATGAGCACAACGGCACGACGAGAAAAAATATGCGACACGCACTTGGAGTAGTCGACGGCATCGAAGTTGGTGTCGATGGAGAGCGCCTTGACGACGGGCGGGGTGCCCGAGCGGCGGACGACGCGCGCCTTGACCGACGCGGGGATGGACTGGTCCGCGGGCACCCACGCGTTCGAGATGCGCGCGAACGCGCTCGCGCCGCAGTTCTCCGGCAGCCGCACGATCTTGTTTACTGCGCCCGCGCCCTGGTAAAGGTGCGCGCACTGCGAGCTGGCGTCGGAGGGGTCGTTCATGCAGACGAGGCGGAGGTCCTGGGACAGCGCGGAGGAGTTGCAGCCGAGGATTTGCCAGCCGGCGGCGGTCGTTATGTCGGAGATGGCGTCCGTGGAGCCCCACTAGGGCGCGTTAGGAGGGTGTTCAAGGATATAGGACGAAGAGCACGCACGATTTTCACGGTGCCGGACGCGGAGGCGTTGGTAGCCGTAGGGAGGTCTGCATGGCGCGTCAGTAGAATGCAACTTGCTCGCATATGAGAGAGGGCGCACCATATTCGCACTGGCCAGTGGTGCAAGGCACATTCCAGTCATTTGCGGCGTTGATCCCGAGGATAAACGGGACGAGAACGAGCACAGAAGAAAACATGGTTGGTCGTCGAAAGAGAATGTGGTGTTGGAAAAGAAATGCCGACCGGGGTGTCGTTCAACGACAAAAGTGAACGGAACGAAAGAACGAACGAAAAAGAAGGAAGAGAAACGAAACGGGAGGGGGCGTAAAGGAAAGGAAAACGGGCAATACTGTGATCACCCGAACTGATATATGGGTCTTGGCGCCCGCGCTAGGCGGTTGTTAAGATGACGACGGCCGATGGATCAAGGAGCCCTCCTGTCATCGTGTTTGAGGATCTGCGTCGGCGCTCCGGGCCCGTGCGTAAATGGCAACTTCAGTAGGGCGAAGATGGATGCTTCGATTAATTTGGAGGCGACCTGGTCTGTGCTCAAAGGACTTGACTTTGCGAAGACGAATCGAGGTCCGACGTTGCGGCCCTACCCCGGCAGCGGAGATGGCGGTGTTGATGGACTGATGCTAGCCCAGCTAGCCAAGCATGAAACTCCAGGACCCAGGTACCCGTAAACGCCGTACGATAGTGTATGGACGATCCACAAGGGTAACCAGGCCCCGTATTTGGATGATCCGAAACTTGGATCGATATCACATCCCTTTTCGGACATTCTTGATTGGCAGTTTCTGGCGAGCTGTCGGTGCCATATGGCCAGTGGTAAATATCTTCTGAAAGTCTTTTGCAGATAAGTACTTCTGAGACATTTCCTGCTCACCATTCGGACTCGTGAAGTCGAAGTTAAATTTTTGAATCGCAGTTCAAACAAATTTGACCTCCTCACTCGCAATGATCAGAAAGAAAAGAAAACAAGAAAGTGGGTAACCGAACCTTCAATCCACAGGTACAACCCAGAGCGATCTGGAGCACTATAATATTGAGAATGAACGACGTCCCGTTTACTTGGCAGCGTCCATCATCCCGTAACGGTAACCGTACTTGGACTGACTTGCAGAGACAGAGCCATGTGCATCCTCGCCGGCCCCTTGAGGATCCTCGACGACGCTGCAATTTTATCGCAGTTCAAATTTGACTTCCTCACACACAATGATCAGAAAGAAAAGAGAATAAGAAAGGGATAACTGAACCTTCAATACACAGGTACGATCCAGAGCGATCCGGAGCGCCATAATATTGACAATGAACGGCGTCCCGTTTGCTTGGCAGCGTCCATCATCGTCGCGTAACTGGACCTGGACTGACTTGAAGAGACAGAGCCATGTGCATCCTCGTCGGCCCCTGGAGGAACCTTCACGTCGACGAGAAACGCGCGTGGATAGCTTATACTCCTCCTCCTCCTGGTAACACCACACCGCGAGTCACCGGGATCCTAACGTATCGCATCGCCAGACGTCACCACAGGTACGTCCTGCCTCTGAGAGAGGGGCGCAACCTCGTCCTCGACGACGCCGCAGATCTCCTTCACGCTACGCGAGGAAACTCGGTTAGGCTGCAAGTCCAGACACACGACTTGACTCGGCATACATACCTGGCCTGCATCTGTCGGATTCCGCTTCGCTCGTTGATAAATAAAATAAAGTGGCTCGAATTCGCGGTAGATCTCGTCTAAAAGCCACTTTTTCTTCTCCTGCGCAAACTGGCAAGGGTTTATTACCACAGCTCGTACCTAGTTGGGCGGCGGGGGAGCGCTTGGTGCGAAGGACCCGGGTGTAGCGGGTGCCTGCGCAAGCGTCGTGGTCGGGCAGACGCGCATACATCGTGTCAACAACGCGGTGCGCCGCCACGGAAGGGTCGGCGACGGCAAGAACGAGGGAGTCTGGGCGGAGGGGCGGAGGAGTTCCATGATGATGTATTATCGGCGGGGATGACTTTGACCACAGTACTTCTCTTATAATAGGTGGAAGAGCGACTTGTCGATGATAGAAGGATCTGCGTCGTTATGAGAAGAAATAGTCCCAAGTGGACGACGGTCGGCTGGCAGGAATCAAGATGGTATTGAACAAGAGGATGGCGACCATGGCCCGTAGAATACCCTATTATGTGCAGACGCGTCTCCAAAAAACTGATAAACGCCGCGGCTGCAACGAGACAAAAAAAGAAGCAGACTCATACCTCGAGTCCTATCGATTCAGAACGATTCCGTTCGTCACCAGTGTCATATTTCTCGCTGGGGAAGACGTAGTATGTGAAGCACGAATCCTTCAGCCGGATTCACTGTAAGTGGTAGAAGTTGGGAGCCAGCAAAGAGTCGCAAGAAATGGCAAGGCAGGACACGGAATGTGATCCGTGATGGTGCGTCGGAGTTTCAAAATGCAGTGCAGAGATCACACCGGAACGGCGCTTGGCAGTATTAAGTAATTACTAACACTGGCGGCATCTTTCGGAGTTTGAACATCCTGTCTACCGAAACTATTTCGACCGGATGTTCAGTGACGGGTGACAGGCTCGTGAACTGAACCTAATTGGGACCCTTGACGCGATTTTTTGCGCCTAAATAGGCCAAAAAATGCGAAATTTTCTACTCCGGCGTTCGCCGGATTACATGATTGCCGAGGTTTGAACACGGAAGAAAATGAACATGTTAGGTGACGGGTGACATGGCGTGAGCATACCATCGAAATAGTACAGTACTTATACTTTCGTATACTGTTGGATTCACGTTTGTTCTCGCCATGGCATCGGTTTCGCTTTCAGTTCAAACGCCGACGCCAACGTCCTCCAAACGTCCTCTGACAATTCCAACTCAGACCCGTGTTTAAATTTAACTTGCTGAAATCAGGAGGTGCCAACTTGGTGCCAACGAAGTGTGATGGTAGGAGCGTCCAGTGGCAGAAGCTCCCTCTCTCTCACCATGACCACTGGCACTAACGATTCCGCTCCACCACCCGGGTATAACCCCCAAAACACGAGCGAGACTAAGAAACTTGAAGCCGCGGGCTCTGGGTCCGCCCCCGGAGCACGCTACGGTGAGTGGATCCCATCCGTGGGGCCATAGTGCGGATCTGGCGGCCTGACGATCTTTTGAAGTGTACTACCGTGTATACAGTCTGAATGGCGCGATACCGTCGAAAACAGCTTTAAATCCAGGCAATCCGTTCATGGGCCGTATCACAGCGAGATCGATCCCACCGCCGCATACTGTCACGTCGCTGAAGCGATGCCTCGTTAAAGCGGAGAATTTCACCGACCCTGATGGCTCGAGGATGGTTTTGTATCCCAGTAACGATGCTCCTGGTGCTCTTGATTCATCACAGGCTGTGGCGATTCGTGGGGCTGAAATGCCGAACGGCGCCACTCCGGAGACAGCCTTTGCCCTTGTTCTTCAGGAGGATCTTACGGAGAATGAAAATGCCGCAATTAATCAGATGGATCTGTCCAGCCGGTGTGAAGCGGATCCTAAATACTGTGCGTCCCCGGTGTCTGCCTTATATGCCGCTGGCAAGTCGTGGCTCATTCATGTCCATTCAGTGTATTATCAATTGTACACTCAGACCGGCGAGGACACCTCGAGGGTCTCGTTTAATTTAAACGAGCCGTCCCTGGGGCGCATCGAACGAATCCTCGTCCCCCCGCCTCACGGGCCCACGTCCATCAAGCGGCACATTGCAAAGGTTGAAGGCAAACCCATATATGCGTACTCCGATCTCTATGAAAATATTTCGGCACTGCAGGCCATGAGCGACAAGCATTTCTCCCTGATGCAAAATAACAGTCCTGGCTGGACGGAAGACAAGCCAATGGTTCTCGTACAACCGGAGCGCCGACCGGGGTTGCTTAATCGCCCCTTTAAAGTCCTGTCAAACGCTCAGCTCACCGTGCGTTTCTAGTTACAGTCCATACCTATTTTTCTGATCAAGACAAATCAGCATTTCGCGCCCTCAGTTGGGGCGCTCGGTAACACCGATGGTGTCCCAATCAATAAACAGGGTAAAGTGACATACAAGTGCATAATGCACGTATTGGTGGCGGGTACCAAGTCCGGATGTAAGTGTTGAGTCGACATTGTTGACGTCGATTCACCCAAGTTTCTAGATCTTCCTGCAGGTAATCAGGTGTTTTCCTTCTCTCTAGCTCAGATTATTAACCACTTGACGAAAAGATTACATTAAATTCCTCGACGAGTAATCCCCTGATATTCGAACCAGTCAAATTCAATCTCCAGTCCCTTTGTAAATGTGATATTTGTTCTTCTTGTTTTGAAGGGAGAGGGAGCTACGATAACACATGCTTTAAATGTATTATTTCCTATCCGCCGTCATTGGTGCAACTGGCACATTTATATCAGATGCAAATCAAGATCTTACATTACCGGCCCACCCTCTCACGCGTGTCAGTGCAAGGGTTTTTCTCGTTCCGAATCTACAGGCTTTCTAAACAATTAGTATGCATTCCAATCCTCCATGTCATTCTTGCCACTGTGCGTCCCGTACTGGGCGCCGTGATCTCTGTCGGCCTCTTGCACGAACTCTCGGTGAAAAGATTCAAAGCGCAGTGGAAATGGCCGCTCACTGCCCTCTGGACGATCAGCGCTATAAATGATTTGACCATTGCCGTGGCACTTGTGACCATTCTCGTGAGAGAACACAACCCTGCGCACAAAAGGTATGATTTCGAGCTAATGCAGAGTCTGGCATGACGGTGTTTCCTTTCAAAGCCGCTGCGTTAGTGGACAAGCTCATTACGTGGACCATACGTTCGTGGAGACATTGAGCGAGCGTATTATTTACGCTCACGATTAGCGTGGCAGAGACCGGAATGTTGACCAGAAGTACCGCGGTCCACTTCCTAGTCGCTGAATAACCGCACAACCCAGATCTTCGCACTCGCCTTGCATGAATTTGCGCCTTGCCAACTCGAAAACCAAATTTGCTACCTGTACGAAATTAGATTCGGAGTGCGGCCGGTCTAACAGACTCCGCATGTCACTTTGGGACCCGCAGCACGCTGAACAAGGTTTAACTCGGCTCCAAAATACGCATGGTCCCGCACCGGGACGCCGCCTTCCGTTCCCCGCTTATTTATCTGTGGGTTACTTATACTTGTTTGGCGAATGTGTAGGTCTCAATTTTGCTAGGTCAAACGGATCACAATTTTCCTCCCTGAACCTAACGAGTGCTGCTTCAAAGAGGAGCCCGCTGCCGCGGTAATCTCTGCCGCTATTCTCGTCCAAGCGGAACCAGTTGGACTACTATTTCTTTTTCAACCGGCACGGAATTGGGCCAAGATTTAGACACGTCTGATAAACTCGAGTCCAAAAGTTTACACTTGGCCGTCGGCATTTCCCGACCCTGAATGGCATTCCTACATATACCGCGCCGCCAGATATCCACTCTCCCAAGCTACCTTATTCCACCCCCCCATGCCTACTTCCACCCGCAAGGACCGCTGTATCGGATTCAGCATCCATAGGGCGCCCGCGAACGTCTCGCGGAAGGACTTCGAGGCTAAAGCGGCGGTGCTCGTTGAATCTCTCGTGGCACTCCCCGTTGCACAGAGGAACTGCGTCAAATTCGATCTCGTATGTTCTCGGTGACTGCTTCTACGATGAGCGTGTCTCACACTGAAGAACAGATCTTGCAGAATGATGCGCTGGATGGGTTCCTCGAGGCACAAGGGCTGCTCGACGCGAAACAGAAAACCAGCGTCTGGATTACGCTTACGTGCGTAGTCTGATCAACTGTCCGGAATTCTCTGAACACTTTATATTACTCGCAGTTTGCCCAGGAACCAGCGGTCAAAAAGCTGGTTATGGAGAACGACGAGTTGGCCGCCTGCGTCGATGTACAGAGTTGCATTTTCTCAGCTTACACGGTCGTCACAAAAGTAAAGAGGTTTTGACTGACTAAAATTTTAGTATGCGTAATCGATGCCACGGCGTTCAATCCAATTAGTACTTTTTTCTTCCAAGAGTTTCACTGAGCGGCCTCGTAAATATTACACCGTTTAAAACATGCGGATCTTCACGCTGAGATATCTCGAACGAGGTGAGATGAACGGTACAGAGATCAGCCTTACCGGTTCGTACTTGGGTTGATATCTTGAGCTCAGAAACAGCAATTTCGTTATCTGCTAACTATCACCACTAGGGCTCTGTTTTTTATGCTGGTTTATAAACATGTTTATAAACAGGTGTTTATAAACATGTTTATAAACAGGTGTTTATAAACCCTATTTTCATATCCCTGGGCCAGAGAGCCTGCTTTTAATTCAATGTAGCAGTGCTTTATGGAGGTAAGTTGGCTGCAAGTCGACCTAAACTTTGAACGAGTGATCATGCTCTATTGCATTTCTGAGCCACTAATCAGTTTGACCCTATATTGTGCCTAAGTACTTCGAGCTTGAGTCGGAACCACCTTTTTCCAGTTTCCTTGTGCATTCATCTGGTTCAAAATCAAGGTTCAAGCATGATTTGGTCGCTCAAAGCTCCTCAGAAACTGGGGCACCGAAGTTTGCCAAAACTTCGCGGGTTTCAGGGTTCCTCCGGCCAGTGTTTATAAACATGTTTATAAACGGAAATTTATAAACTGTTTATAATAGGCCGTGGAATTATAGACAGAGCCCTAATCACCACAGGCTGTGTTTTATTGTGGCGGATACACTCGTGGTCTTCCGTTCCCAGATGGGTTGCTATTAGAGTCCCTGACCTGATGTATTTCCCCGCAGTGAGTGTTCAAAATTTCTGTATTTACCGTATCTCTTGCGGTGGCTACGTACGGAGAATACGAGTTGGGTCCTCGCTGGGAGACTCCAAATTGCAAAGGTGCCGATTCTTACTCCAGAATTATGAAGATTGGAGTTACGACACCTAAAGTCCAATCACTGGGACCTTCAAAGCTCAGATTTCGAGATCGTTCCATTCCAACTTCATTTCGTTTCTACTTCATCTATCGGGGATCCCCGAACCTCGGCAAGAACACCGTTTCGGCATCATGCTCGGGATCAGCGGGGCATGAACATATCGTGCATAGAGGTATCACATGACTGCATATTCTTGATCTCCGTTGAGATGCCGAACCTAAGCCGAGGCTGCCGAATCTCGCTAATTTCGATTGAGTCAAATTTCATCTAGGGCGCTCGAGGACATGAAAAAGAAACGTAATAAAGTTGAAATGAGCTCGAAATCCGAGCTTTGAAGGCCCCTATAAGTACCTCGTGGTCTCCCATTTCTCCAGTCTTGTCGAACTGAGCACTCAATTACAGGGAAGAGGCGTAAGATGGAGGAAAAATAACTCAATTCGGTCTCTTATCATAACGAAAATGAATTAAGTACATATATGTCGTAAAGTAGCAATTCCACATGTAGATACTGGACAAAACCGGCAGAAGAACTTTAATATTAACTCTAATATTGAATTTGAACTACACCATTGAGCGGAGAGTTGACGTCGATGGTCGTCGTAAGCCCATCGGCGGGATCGCTCACCGTGCTCCATGAGAAGCCCTCAGGAGCCCGCCCATCCGTGAGGATGATATTGATGTCCCAGAATACGGTCGTGTACGTGGGATAGTCGCTCGCCTGTATCACGTCGTATGTCTCGAGCGTCTCCGCCGCCCAGGTAAGTTGCTCCACGCCGTCGGCCTCCAGTGTTGTGCCCGGGATGTTGGTGAACTGCGTAACGTAGTTGTACGTCCCCCCGCTCGTCCCGATAAGTCTTATTTCGCCGTTCAGCTGCTGCCCTACACTCACAGTGACGGGCGCTGTATAGAAGGTTTCGAAGCCTATGAAGTAAGAGTGCGTGAGAATCGCCAGTGCGGCCGTTTGTTGGAAACTGACCATAGAGGTACCATGACGCGACGGCCCAGAAATCACCACCGCCGGCCGTGGAGTAACCATACTGTGCGGATTGGAAGTTGAACGGCAACATAAAACAAGATAGAAAGAACCCACTTGCAACACAGGCTGCAGAATGGCGTCACCGGTTTCGGAGGGCTGAATAGCATTGAAGAAGAAAAGAGTTTGGTCGTCCCACGTAGCGGGGGCAGGCGGCACTGTCCAGGTCGTGTTGAACAAGCCGATAGGGTTGGAGTCAGTGTTAGTCCAGGAAGCGTAGGCAACCCAGCCATCCTCGTAGGGCGTAACCGCCGAGCTGTTCTTGGTCGCCGAACCAGGGGTCACCACGTTCACGACTTTGCCGTTCGAGTCGAAGACGTGGATGTCGCTGCCAACGTGGGCAATACGGCCGCCTTTGGGGACTTGGTGTAGATTAGCCGTCTCGCGATATCCGCCTGGAGTGAGGAGAGCTTTGGAGCTGGCAACAGGTGCGGCGAGCGCGGTGCCCGTGAGGAGCCAGACGAATGCTGCAGCACCGAAATGGATGGTGGAGAATCGCATAGTGAACCTAATAGAATTAATGAGCGTGTGGACAAGCTGAGGAATCGGGGAGAGACACACTGGGGAGAGAGTGGTAAAGTCTATTGAAATGAGGAGTATGGGATGAGTGGCGCCTCTTTATAGAGACCTTCAAGACCCCTTGGGGTTACATGTTGCGCCGATAACAATGCTGTTCAGGGCTTGGGCTCAAGCCGTAAGCCCGCCAGGCCGACCCCGGCGCGCGCCGAGCGGAGCTGGATTCGACGTAGGGCTTGAGCGGCCCAGGGCTCGGGCTTGGATACCGTGAAACCCAACCGTAAAGCTGAAACCAGGACCTGAGAGGTTCCTCGTCTAAAGTGCGTATGTTATATTATTTGTTGTGAAACAAGACGAAATACTTTGTTCAACTTGATTTGATAAAATAAGCGTGCATCGTGATACCGTCCCGTGTTGGAAGGCCCACTTCCCGACAACAGCAAGTGTGTTGGACGGGTTGAACGAACCACAGGACGGTGAGAGATGGATACAATATCCCAGGATGAATATGAACCCATTTGTGCTCGCATCCCGGGGCACTGAAGTTCCCGCCAACCCTGGGCTCAAGCCCAAACCTGGATCTAAAGCCAGCCCTCGCTGCGCGCGCAGGCTGCGGCTTAAGATTCCCGACACCTGGTTCGTCAAGCCGAGCCGAACGAGGGATTTCAGGCCGAGCCGGGCCCTAAACATCACTATGCACCATTCACATCCGATGACACCCTTCAGACAGGCGCCACTTCTCGACTGCAGCCAGAGAATGAGATAAGGGAGGCCTCGAACAAGGATCAGTCGGCCAGACTGGACTTGCAAAGATATTTTCTTGATGTCTGAGTATCAGCTTGACGTCCACACTGTGCGAAAGACTAGTTATTAACGAGGCATGGATGTGTCAGAGAGGCGGGGAAGTCATCGCAAATGTAGCCCGTTCCAGAGGGGAATGAGCTACAATGACGAACTCCTCGGGAACCGGCGCATATGAATCCAGCTGTCACTTGCAGAAACCTAGAGCGGACCTTCAAAGAGATCTTTGGCACAGTACTAAAGCCGAGAGGAGGCCTGAAGATAGCTATGGTAGGCTTCTGGAGTCCTGGCGACTAGTACCAGGCCTAGCGCCAGGCCAAACCTTGGCCTCGCTTTCGGCCTGACCTCGGAATTTCTCCGGGGCAATCCAAAATTTGCCTGGGGACAAAATTAAAATGTTCTGGGTTTCCGGTCTGAGCCAGAACTGGCTTAAATTAGTTACCTTTGGACATGGCCTGGGGTCTATGGAGGCGAAAGCTGAAAGCCGGGTGGCTTTCAGACCAAAACAAAGCCAGAACATCACTAAGCAGCCAAATCAGAATCTGGACCGTGACCCATCCGAGGCCGAGACCACATCCGAGTGGCATGGAGATTTGGTGCAGAGAGAAGGGACAGCGGTCGGGCGGGCGAGAACTAGCCACAGAAAAGCGCGGTCCAAGAGCAATGACGTCAAAACGAGGGCTTGCAGATTTGCGAGGAGAGGTATCTTGAATAAATTTGAGCGAAAGCCTGCTAAATTGAGACTATGAAATTTTTAGCGACGGCGATAAGAGTTTTCTCATCTGCCTTACATAAGGAGTCGCAGATGGTGGACATCCGCCACAAGATACGCCAGTAATGAAGATAGACAGTCGAAAGGCCAGTGGCAAGATCTCCGGTCGTTTTTCCTGCCTCGAGGAAGGCTTTCCGAAAAATGTGGGACTGCTAAAATCTGAAGGCAAAGGACCAGGGGCAGACTGAGTAGCATACGCGGAGGCGGCCGGTGGAGCCTGAGCCACTATTTGGTGCTGAAATGCCCGCACAAAAAGGCTGCCTCCATCATAGGCGACGCCATGCGGGATGCGTGAAGGTGGCTCTGGGAAAGTGACGGATGGGCCGAAAGATTGGCCCGGGTCTTTCCGAAAGTTCCGGGTGCTTCCTTCACTGCCAAGGAAATTCAACACCAACACTTCCTTTCTAAAAAAACGTATATGTATCTCCCCAAATCCGTCGATGCCGTCTTTTCTTTTTATGCCACTGAAACACAACAAGCATTTCGGATTTTTCCGTTGACGCTAGTCGCTGACAGACGCGAATATACTGTAAGTGTTCCCCTTGTCAATCTTATACTAGTCCACTTGAGAAACTCAAGGTGGTTTCCGTGGGCTTACTAAGTATCAATTTACAAAGGCATCGAGCCAACTTTGGTGTAGAAGTGGCTGACTTCTGTACTTACTCCAGTGGCTGACCGCGATCAAACTTCCGCCAATGGTTTGACTCGCCTCAGAGATCACCTCTCTTTACTCTTACCGTCATGTCTTCACCCAGTGCCCTCTCCACACTCCTTAGCACCACACTCCTTTACATCCGCGCATTCTTTTCACGCCTTTTCAGACGCCGGACGAAAATCCATACGTCCCCAATTACTCCGTATCCCCTCGCTCCCCAACTGGAGAACTGCATTATTGAGCTTCGTCGCGGAAAGTGTTCCTACTGTTGCGTCACATCTATCTAATACACCCTCTTCTATTAGATGGCACCCAGGCGATCAACGGTGGTGTGGACGTCGAGAAAGGCGTCTTCATTGGTAAGCTTTGGATCTATGCCGCCTGATAAAGGTGGCTGAAACGGAAATGTAGTGGCATCGCCGTTCGCCAGTCATGCAGGTTTCTATCCCAGGACAGCCAGCGGTACGAACATCCCACGACCCCAACCAAAATTCAGCCGGGAAGGAAATCCAGGACCTCCGCCGTTATCTGTTGTCACGAACCTCGCGCGAAGAAACTCCGATCCGCCCAGGCATGCACCTCATCGCAGTTACGGCGAGAAATTCCGCCCAGGACACACTCAGGAGCCTCGCAAGTCCCCATCTACCAGGCGCACGTCTCGGTCTTTCAACCTCACCGGAAGCTCTCTCGCAACGTCCGAAACTTCTGCAGAACGGAAGCCCCGGCGCCGCTCCCTCGTCTGCTTCAACCCCGCGCCTTCCCGGCGATCGCTTTCAATTTCCACGGCAGGCTCGTCGCCATTCATCAGTCCCCAGAAACTCGAGTCGGGGCTGCCCGGGGAGGCGGTTGACCTGGCTGCGCGGATCAAGAGCGTCTTCTACAAGCCCGGTGTCCAAGATGACGAACACGAGAGCGTGCGGGACGTCTTCAACCGCGATTCGGTATTTGCAATCCGCTCGGAAGAGAGCTTCATCAGGCGCCTGGATGGCATGCAAGATTTTGACGAGGAGGACGACAACGGCAAGCCTGTCAGCGGGCGTTCGACGTATTATTCTTGCTCAACGGTTTACTCGTGCGACACGTCGTTTGACGCACCCACACCGGCTGCACTCCGCTTTCAAATCCGTACCTCTGGCTCCTCAGAGCTCCCATACCTACGCAGCGGCTCCTCAGGCTCACTCTCAGGGTTGTCGGAGACATCTTCCACCTCTTCCGCGGCGTTCAGCGACCTCCTGGCGTCCGTGGAGCGCACGTACCCCGGAAACGAGTGGAGAGATATTGTCACGTTTCCCGCGGCAGCGGGAGGAAAGAACCGGGAGGACAGGGACTGTGGTCCTACGAAAGGCGGAAAAACGATCTTGGTACGACGTGGTTCGCTTTGAGAGAGTAGCGATGATCCGGGAGCGTGTTTGTTTATGAAGAGTGTCGGTACATAATTCCAGATAATTTGGGAGGAGAGACTACTTGCCACCTACCATAGAATATATGGTCTGTATATTTTAACGGATTTGGAATGCAACGAGTGGAAAGTCGACAGTGTTGTCCTCTGTTGTGGGTACGATGCGCACCGCGGATCGTCACGTGGCGCGTGAATCTCGGTCCGACTCAATTTGCACGGCCGCGCCAGTGGGCCCTGGCCGCACCTCTTGCGCGCCCTTTGGATCCGTGCTCTTCCGGAAAATACGGCACGTAGAGATAGCGCGGGAAACACCTTCATGTGCTCATACGGTTCCTGCCTGCAAGATGTCTTCATATCCAGGAGCATGGGCCACGAAACACGAGCGCGCCATTTTCATGCTGACCTTGGCGAATCCCAAGAATCCGGTCGCGTGTTGTGTAATTGGTCTGCGTGGAATACTCGACAAGGTCTTTGCAAAGATAATGCTCGTCAAGGTCCGATTCTCAGAGCCGCATGTCATTTTTGTCTCGCAATTGCAAACGTTCCGATGAAGAACATGCCGGGATTCGGAATGGCTCCTCGATTGTCAATGAAAGCCGAAGATTCGTGTCACTACACCGTCCCATTCATCACCCACTTAGGTTTTATGATTTGGGGGACGATCGGTGAATACTTCATGCGTCTCGGCCCAGGTAAATTCCCTGGTCGTGTTGCATTCCCGACATCATCCCTGTGCCTCGCGGCGAACACGATGTCCTCGGAGGCCTCGTGCAGTGGGCCGCAAAATTCTCCCGGTGGCCACTGTGTTTTCTTCCTCATCGGGGCCCTGGCGCGATTCTGGCCCGGGGATCCATTCGCGCTCCTCATCTTCCAGGCGCCTGGGGTGCCTTTTGAGAGGGCGTTGAGCGGCTGATCGGGGAGGTCGAAAATGAGAAGCTTTGATGGGTGCAAAGCTTAAGAAAGCTCACAATATATACTTGTCATTTGACAGCTGGACACACTCACACCATGCCTGTTTCATTCCCAGTCGCAACGCACCCCGCCAAATCATATCCGTTTCACCACGGCAGGGCTGGCTATACCGCAGAGGAGACCCTTGCTGCCTCCTGCAACGACCAACACACGGGAGCTGCCGAAATCCTACAATTCTCACTCTCTAGCGATATCGATGGATCGTACGCAGCTCAAACAAACTCTTCGCTGGTGGTGAGCTGATGTTTTTTATGCTCTACCTTTGAATTGTCAGTGGTCGCAACTTGAACGCGAAGATCCCCAACCTCGTCCCCAACAAAAATGGCTTTGTCGCGACTTTGCTGGATGCCTACACCCAAGACCGCGCCTTGGTGATCCGCCCCGACGACGTGTGGCTTGCCATCCTCTGCCAATTCAACTTCTTCGTCACTGCGCGCGCGGAACTCCTGCGCGCGAACTTCGTTGCGCACGAAGGCAAGGACGAGCTCACGATCATTGCTATGCCCGCGACGCGGTACACCGTGGACTTCGGGCACATCGCACGCCAGATGGCAGGCCTCATCGAGAAGAACGTCGTCGATCCTGCCCTGCGCGCGTGGGCCACACCTAATTTCACCACAACCACCCCCAATGACACCACCGTGGGCGCCGTCCTGCTCATGGCGACGCTCAAGAACTACTTCCACTATAGAATCATAATGGTCGGCTGCGGCATCCCGCGCGTCACCCTCGAGGGAGAGCGTGCAGACTGGGTCGATATCCTCGGCCGGCTCGAGAAACTCAAAGAGTATGGCCTTGAAGCCATAGCGTGGTACCACCTTATTCGCCCCGTGATCTCGCGCTTCGTCGCAGCGTTTGACGCCCCCGCGAGCGCGGAGAACATCGCTTTCTGGCAACGTGTCGCGCATTATGTGCCCGGCGGCAGCGGGTTTGGTGACTATTACACTGGGTGGATCTTCGCCTTCACGGCTTTCAGCAAGAAGGGGGAGTGGATGGGGAATGCGCTGAACACGGTACGACCATATCTCCATACATGTTGTTCTAAGTTCTGACTCGGATGCAATGGTTAGACGGCGGTGCCTGCAACCGCCCCCGAGACACTCACCGCGGCCGAGTTCTGGAAGACGTACGACGGCTCAGACATGCTCCGGCACAGTGAAAAACTTGTGCTCGACGGGACGCCCTACCCTCCGCTTTATGGCGGCGCGATCCCACCTGGGTACGGCGAGGTCGACGTCCTGCTCATCGACGACGGCGAGCGCTTCAAGTGCGCGATGGTTGCGGGGTCCGTCGGCACTCGGGTTCTGTCTAGTGGCGACCGCACGTTGTCTGCCCGCGGCGCAGATGATACGGTGCAGCCGGTTGCGGGGTGGTGGTTGTTTGTCAAGGACGAAGAGAAATTGGTGAAGAGGGAGATGGAGAAGAAGGCGGAGTATGGGAAGTCTCCGATGTATTTCTAGAGTGTGATGAGGTGTGTAAAAACAGTTGGCTGTACTGTTTCTTGTGCTCGATTCAACTTTCTTCAGATCACCTTACCAAAATGATTGCACCGAAGGAGAAGACCGACCAACCAGCGGGTATCGTGCCCATCGTATAAACCTGTTTCGTTTACATCTTGAACGACAATAAGATAAAAACATCAGGGGGTTGTCGCATTCCGGAAAAGGGGAGGCACGCGGAAATGGGTCCAAAGGGTGTAGACTGGGAACGGCCAGACCATACCCAATTAACAAAAACTTAGGTAGCCCGCTGCACGGCAGGGCCCGCTATCAGCCTTTTTTGTTTGTTGTGAACTGATAAATTCCAAAGTACACCGATGTATATTACAGTATTACAGGTAGACTGAACATAAAGGAAAAAGCAGCTATCGGAAACGGGGAGGGAGAGGATTGAATGATTTCAGGGTTGTCAAAGCAGCATTCAAATTTTCAGGATTCAGGTTTATAAAATTCAGGGTTTCAGAATCAACAGGTTTATATTCAAACGGTGAACCGTGTTGTAAATCTGAAGACACATTAGTGTCACTGAAACTCAAACAAGAGTTCGAAGACGTACATGGTCTGGTACTCTCTCTGTTCGGCTAGAGAAATGGGCTGAGGGCTGTTGAAGCTGACAAGGTATAAAAAAAATAATCACATCATCCCGCAGAGATTGACTCCAGGTAGAGAAGGCAAACTACATGACCGGGAATGACTGGGATATTTGAAGTTTTGAATGAGCTGCAAATTGAAGCCAAAAGAAAAATATAATAAGCGGCAGACCTGCTGCAGGAGGGGCAGGCGAGTATGAATTTTAAGCTTGTTCAGAGCAGGGAAACAAACTGGAGGGGAATGGGATCAGACAAGACGAAAAGAGGATCCATGCATCGAATGTATCCCAGACTGTGATACCTGCCACAGTGCCGAGACAGGGAGGCTCGAAGAGAAGTACTCCAGTTCATCCAAAAAACAACGTCGTGGGATAGATGTTCGACAGCATGAAATTCCAGTAGAAAGACCAAAGGACCGGACGCGTCGCCAGCATGCATGAGACAGCAAAAAGAAAGGGTCCAGGGGTAGGTCACGACAGAATCTGAGCGAGATCATGGTGTTGCGGGCATTGGAATGAGAAAAAGATAGAGGGTTGCATCCGTCGACATGGGGGGTCTCGAGTATCGGAGACACCGGAAGAAAGCGGCGAATCGATGGAAAGGGATGCCATCAAGGGATGAAAACGACGTAAAGGGGTCTCCATGAAAGGAAAAATCGTCCATAAAAAAGGTGAAGAGTGACAAAGCATTTACCTAAACAAGACAGCTCTGAAACGCGAGATACTGCAGTTTTTGAGCACCCCAAAAACCCACTAAAGATAGCGGGAATTTATAAATGCCCCCTCGACCCTCTGAAAAAAGAATTTCGATCAGGTATATTTTTCGGGTATTGAAAGCACCTCCCCGTTGTAAGCAGCGAACGTGGTCTCGGGCTCCACTGTCCAGTCGCCGAGCACTGTGCGGTTCTTAAGACTTCTCTTGGTTCTTATCGAAACCAGAGACTGCTGAGTCACAGCCGACAAAAACCGAAGAGTCCAGATCTTCGGCGATGCTCGGCCGGGTCACGGTGAGACTATGGAGATCGAACAGAGACAATTTCAAAAATCATCTAAGCATATGTGACAGTGGCAATGATGATATGTCAACCCACTGACATAGATTTGACTCTACGGTCAAGAATTCGCCTAGGCCAGACGAAGAAATGAGTAAGTAATGAACGTAAATTCAACACGTTTCATGTCTGCTGCTAGCCTGTAACAACTTGTCGCTGCAATGCAACGGGGCTCCTAAAGGCTTGTCGAATAAGAACTGGTCATTAAAGTAGACCTGTTTTCCATATTAAATCCAGCCTATCGTGAATTATAGGCGGAGAAATAGCACATACATCGTTGTATGTTACATTGATGCACTTCCCACCCCAGAAGGGCTGACGAGTGGGCAGTGGACCTATGAAAGGAGTCAGAGAGAGGTAAGCTCGAGCCGGATAATGCGGATAGGTAATTACTCGCCTCAGGCCTAAACTTGGTCAAGAGGACATGAATCATCCGACACACGACGTTATCCCCCCACGTCTCATCGAACTGGCCAAACGGCTTCGCATCGAGTGTCTGGACGCAGTCGGAAACACTGCTGTATATTGTGTTGTTACCACCACAGGTCTGTGACTACAGCCCGCAGATCCCCTCGATGATGCCATTCATTCCTGCCGGGGTGTAGAATGTACCATCGGTGAGGGCGGTGGTGAAGAGATCGAGAGAGGGAATCCATCGTATTTGGGCACAGCCCCCTCGGAGTCGAAACGCCAAAAGGATATCTGTGCCATAGAATAAATGCAAAGCCGCAAGTCGTGCAAATGGAATTATGCGGACCTGCTTGAGCGCAGTGATATATGCGCCGGTGGAATTTTCTGGGTTGATTGTGCTGACGGTCAAGTAGACCGTGCTCGTCACAACCTCCGGACAGCCCGAGGTAAATTCCACGAGCGTAGCGTTGGTGATGGCTCCATTGGGAAGTACGCCGGACAGGAGCGGCGCAAGCCCGAAGAAATATTCGATCGAGTCCTGGAAACCGAAGAATTCACCGACAGGCGTAACACGCCCCGTTGCATTTATGTTGAAGAGACCAGCGGGGACCGCTGATGAGTCCTCCGCTATAATCTTCGCGTTCGCAGGGAATATAGTCACTGGTAAAATACATTTCTGGTAAGAGACAGCAGTGAAGGCGGATCGGATGGGACGCACAATTATAGATTGCCTGGATAGTGTTCTGGTTTCGCTTGTACCAATGCGGTTCGGACGCGCTGGAGAGAACAACAGAAAGGAGGGCGATCACCAGCAAGGTCTGTAGAGAAAACATTCTAAAGGTCGTTCTTCGTTCTGGCCAGTTCGTCCGTCTTACATATATGCAGCACGCCACACCCTCTGGGAAGTCTTATCATCATCCACGCTTCCTTAGCATTTAAGGTGCCAATTTGCATGTGACAGCGCGAGTCGAATAATGGCATGCCGACACTACCCAGATGACGGTGCATCACCGTTTGGTAAAGAGGTGCGCGTGATTCCAATCAGTCCCACACCCTCTGAGATAGTAACGGTACTCACCCACGGTCCACACCAGGTTAGAGCTGGTTAGAGTGAGCCACAATTCCGGTGTCCGAAATTCGAAGCTGAGCGGCCAATGAAGTGGGGTTAAATCATGATATCCAAATGTCATCCTCAACCGGAGTCTCAAGTCCGAACAAAGAGAGTTGAGAGACATTTTCAGTTATCATCACAAGCAGTCATCCTGGTAAGAAATAAAACAATCGTAGTATTATCCCTGAGGGTCCCGAGAACGGAGAAGAAATCAGCGGCGGCCAATGTTGCGTTACTAATAGCATGCAACGACACAATACCCGCTGCTGTTGGAAATTGTTCCAATACTGCCGTCCGGATCGGTTTGTCCCCCAAAGTTGGTCGCGTCCGCGGCGGTGTGGCATCCCGAGTAATACGCACAGGTCAACATCGTCGTGTTCTATCGGTGTATTGATCAGCGTTAAACATGATGAAGGGAACCACAGAGAGCGTACCTTCTCGCCGTTGTCGTGGTACGCTGGAATGGATGAATGAATGGAGGTAATCAATCAATGAATTTGGGGAAGAAAATTCTTATAAAGACGTACGATTCACGAACGCGCATACACTGGGAATGGTGAAGCAGAAATCGATGCATTCTATTGGACGACGAGTGCCAGTCGATTAGAGATCTTGTTTCTATATTTGGAGAACAAAACGAACCTTGATCCGTGTCAGTAAGGATATAGCCGAGGTAATCATCTCCGATGATGGAGGCGTTGAGGTTCTGAAACTCGACAGTGTACGTCGTGGGTGTGCAGACGGTTTCACCGGCACACAACACGGTCGCTTTCTGGAGCGTCACCGCGGTCTGCGCGTAGATGCAGCCGTTGTCCACCGCATTGGTCTCAATGACGACGTTGGTTTGTGCCAGTATGTTGCCTTCAAACACAGCGTTTGTGCCTACGGTGACGGCGCCAGCAACGACCCAAATAATGTTTTGTGAAAGAGCGCCACCGATCAACGTAATATGGACGCCAGCGGCTTGAACGAGAGTCCCCGTGATTTGAAAGATCCAGGCTGATGGGTTTGAATCAGCGAGGCTCGGAGTAAAATTGGCACTGAGTACGTACTGTCGTCGGAACCACCAACAATTGTGATATCGAGCGGAATACTCACTCCGGTGGTCCATTGGTAAATTCCAGGCACGAGGACCAAACCTCCGATGATACCTAAAAGAAATGCCAATGAGTTGGGAAAGAATCGGGATATTAAGCCAACTTACCCGCGTTCAGATTCACGAAATCCGGGAATGGCCTGTCTTGCGTTTGGATAAATATGGAAACGTCTGGGGACCGAGCATAGAGAGACTCACTCATAGCATCGGTGTACGCAGTCTGCATGTCCAGAACAGCGGTAGTTAAAAGTGCAGGGGTGGGTGGGGCATCCGAGGCGCCCATTAGAAGACCGTTGACCTGCGTCGAAGTCCAAAATTTCAGGTTAGGATCTTGCATGAGGCTGAACCCAGTCAAAGCGGTTGTCGCGATAGGACTGACTCCAACATCTCCATCTGTTGTTACAGCTAGTCATAAGATGATAGCAAGCCTAGAGTACAACGGATACTCGCCTACTAAGGAATTCGGAACCGTGGATACACCTGATTTAGCGAGAATTGCAAAATTTCCAGCTGTTCCGAGGAGTACGGGCGCCGGGCCAGCAGCCAACGTGCGATGGATGATGGCCTGGGGACAAAAATGTAACGTGTTAACAGCCTATGACAGTGAAAAGAGACATACCAACAAGAAGAGCCTCGCAATGTTGGGAAGAACGCAAGGCATATTGGGTGGAGGTGCGTTGGCAGGGAGGCGGAATGCGGATTTGAGGAAAACATCGACCCCTTAAATAGGTCTGCGGGAACGCACTAGCCTACAACGGGCGGTGAACTTTCAAAAGATCATAGACATGCACATAGTCACCGAGAACCGACATGCCACTAGAAAGTTGCCATCGGACAGGTGCGGTAAACTTGTTTTGCACAGATTCCAACCACGCATCGGTGGATGAAGATGTTAAGGTGATTGTTCAGGACCGCGTCGGACAGGCGGAGACGACTAAATGGAAGGGCTGCTTGTAGAGCCTTGGATACTGGGAAATGGATGAGGCCGATGTCCGTATAGTCGGTCGAAGTGACAGGAAGGTACGAAGAAAGATGTGCACTAGGCATCGAGATGGAGCAGAGACATCGGTTCTTGGACGGTGCACGTCATGCCGCGCGCTGCATCCTCTAACGCTGGCCGGTAAGTCGGTGCGGGCAGACCCGGCCTCGCTGTAGAATAGACATCGACGTATCAAATGTACGAATGTCAGTGACTCGGCACCGAGCCATGCCATGGGTTTCGCCGCCATCGAGCCGCAGAAATCCTCCATAATAGTGAAATGGACAATGGGAGCGCTTCGAGCCTGTGCGCTTCGCACTTGGGCAGCCAGCTCACGAATAGTATAAACACACCTGCAAATTTAGACTGGAGCGTTCGAAATTGCGCGGAGAGAACGAAGTAGTACCTACGAGACCCGAAATAATTGCCGCATGCTCAGTGGTCTCACTGATATTCAAACTCTAATGTCCGAACAGGACAAGATTTGAGCGCGGGTGTGTAGCCGTGGATTGGAAGTGCGCACGGAGATAGCCGGAAGCCTTCAACCAAATTGCTAAATTTGGAAAGCTTACCAAGTTAGAGTGAGGTATGTACAATCCCGGAGTCTGAACCTCGAAGCTGAGCGGCCAGGTCTCCCATTCAAGAGGGGTGGCATCATAAAAACAAGTTCCAACCTCAATCGGAGCCGAGAGTCCGAACACAGAGAGTTGAGAGTCATTTTCAATTATTATCGCAAGCAGTCCTCCTGGTAAGAGATAGAGCAATCGTATTATTATTCCAGAGGGTCCCAAATTCGGAGAAATAAATCAGCGGCGGTGTATGTTGCATTAGCATGCGATGAGACAATATCCGCTGCTGTTGGAAACTGTTCCAATATTGCCGTCCGGCTCGGTTTGTCCTCCGGGGTTAGTCGCGTCCGCGGCCGTGTGGCATTCCGAGTAATACGCGCAGGTCAACATCGTCGTGTTCTATCGATGTATTGATCAGCGTTGAACACGATGAGGGGAGCCAGAGAGCGTACCTTCGCGCCGTTGTCGTGGTACGCTGGGAGGAATGGCGGTAGTCAATGAATGGATTTAGGGAAGAAATGTTTCTGAAGACGAAGACGCACGATTCACGAACGCGCATCCACTGGAGCGCAAGAAGCAGAAATCGATGCATTCTGTTGGACGAGCGCCAGTCAATCAGAGATCTTATTTCAATATTTGAAGAAAAAACGAACCTTGAACCGTGTCAGTAAGGATATAGCTGAGGTAATCGTCTCCAACGATGGAGGCGTTGAGATTCTGAAACTCGACAGTGAACGTCGTGGGGACGCAATCGACGTTTCCACCGGAACACAACACAGTCGCTTCTTCGAGGGCCACCGCGGTCTGCGCGTAAATGCAGCCGTTGTCAACCGCATTGGTGGCGATTACGACGTTGGTCTGTGCTAGAATATTGCCTGCAAAGACTCCGTTCGTGCCCACGGTAACCGTGTCGGCAACGACCCAGATGATGTTCTGCGAAACAGCCCCGCCAATCAAAGTTATGCTGACGCCGGAGGCCTGGACGAGGGTCCCCGCGATTTGAAAGATCCAGGCTGAAGAGATCAAATTGGCAAAACCTGGAGAATATTTGGGATAAAACACATACTGTCGTCCGAACCACCAGCAATTGTGAGATCGGCCGAAATGCTCACTCCGGTGGTCCACTGGTAAAGTCCAGGCACGAGGATCAAGCCTCCGATGATACCTAACAGAAACGCAAATAAGTTGGGAAAGAGTCCGCATATAAAGCCAACTTACCTGCGTTCAGATCCACGAAATCCGGCAATGGCCTGTCTTCAGTTTGGATCAATATGGAAACGTCTGAGGACCGCGCATATGCGCATAGAGAGACTCACTCATAGCATCGGTGAATGCAGTCTGCATGTCCGAAACGGCGGCAGTTAGGACTTCCGGGGTCGGTTGGGCATCCGTGGAACCCATTAGACGACCGTTCACCTGCGTCGAAGTCGAAAATTGTTGGCTGGCATCTTGCACGAGGCTGAACCCGGTCAAAGAGGATTCTGTCGTAGGACTGACTCCAACATTTCCATCTGTTGAGTTGCAGCCAATCAGAATATGAAAGCGAGATTAGGGCGCAACGGATGGATACTCACCTACTAAGGAGGTCGGAACGGTGGACACCCCCGTTTCAGCAAGAATTGCAAAATTTCCGGCCGTTCCGAGGAGGACAGGCGCGGGACCGGCAGCCAATGTGCGATGGATGAGGGCCTGTGGATGGAAAATTAACGTTAACAGCCCACGGCAGTGAAGGGACACAGACCAGCAAGCCGAGGCCCACCATTTTGGGAAGAACGCGGGACATATTGGGTGAAGATGCTTTAGCGGGGAGGAGGAATGCAGATTTGAGGCAAACATTGACCGCTTAAATACGTCTGCGGTAAGCGCACCATGGAACAGCCGCCTACAACGGGTGGTGAATTTTAAAAAGATTATAGACAGGCACATAGTCTTCGAGAACCTACACGCATGCCACTGGAAAGTTGCCATCGGACAGGTCGGTAAACTTGTTTTGCATATATTTCAACCACGCATCGGTGGATGAAGACGTTAATTAGATTGTTCGAGACCGCGTCGGACAGACGAGGACGACTGAATAGAAGGGCTTCTTCTAAAGCGACCATGGATACTAGAAAATGGATGAGATCGACGTCCGCATAGTCGGGCGAAGTGACAGGAAGGCACGAAGAAAGATGTACACAGGGCCGCGAGGTGGAGCAAAGGCAATGACAGCATCGGCTATTGGACGATGCACGTCATGCCGAGTGCTGCATCCTCCACCAACGCTGGCCGGTAAGTCGGTGCGGCCCAGAGCCGGCCTAGCTGTAGAATAGACATCGACGTATCAAATGTACGAATGTCATTGACTCGGCACGGAGCCACGCCATGGGTTTTGCCGCCATATAGCCGCATAAATCTCCATAATTGTGAGGACGATGATATGGGAGCTCTGAGCCTGTGCGCTTGGGCAGCCAGCTAGCGGACAGTATAAACACCTGTAAATTTTTAGACTGGAGCGTTCGAAGTTGCGCGTAGAGAACGGAGTAGTACTTACGAGACCCTGAGATGATCGCCGTGTGCTCAGTGGTCTCGTAGGCATTCAAACCCTAATGTCCGAAGAGGACAAGATTTGAGGGCTGGACCGTGGATTAGAAGTGCGCACGGAGATAGCCGGAAGCCTTCAACCAAATTGCTAAATTCGGAAAGCTTCCGGTAATGGGATGTCATGATCTTGGGCCTGGAAGTTTATTTTGGTTTGAAACATGGTCACGAAAGGAATGGGACAGCTATAGATCCAGAAGGAAGGGCAAAAAATTTCAGTCAATTGACTCGAAACGTGATTCAACATACATGATTCACATCTTCTCCTGTCAGCTTGCAACTATTTTCATCACGTCGCAAGTCTTATACGAGAGGGCAGATTAGAAGGAGGATAAAATAGAGATAATGGGTCATAGGAACACGGCGGGGACCAGCGCAATAATCTGTCACCTGCCACGACCGAGGCGTTTAATCTCGGGAGCATGCAAACGAGTTATTTACAGACTTTGCGGGGTACCGAAACCACGTGTGGGTGCTTCTAAGGAACTGGGAAGCGAAACGAGTACGACGGACTTGTATTTCTGCGTGAAAATAAGAGAAGACCAGGGATAAATGAATCATCAGTCTTGACTCTCCGAAATACTTAGTGCCTGCACTAACTTACCTCAAATTAAGGTCGCCACAGTCCTGGTGTCCGTTATCGAGGATAGCTGAGACCTCGCAGAATTGCGTTGAACCACCAGGTATCCCACTTAAGAACCTGTTGTCATAGAACAAAATTCGACCTGAATCGGAGGCCAGAATTCCGAACTCACACCGACGTATGCCAAATTTAGGGACGCCGGATTCACAATCTGAAACGCAATTGCTAGGGTTAGGGTTTCCTTATATGGTTTATCTCATCTTATCTATTACTATATCGGGAAACCCTAACCCTAGCAATTGCGTTTCAGATTGTGAGTCCGGCGTCCCTAAATTTGGTAAAATTCGGTGTGACTGGAAAAGTGATTTTCATATCATAACACCCTGGAAGAACACATAACAAGAAAAGTATTATTTAACCCAGTGAGAATCGGAGGCAAGAGAACGGCGGCGAGATCAGCACGCCGTAAGACAGTACCCGCTGCTGTTGGAGATTGTCGAGAGACCGCCGTCCGGCTCGGACTGTCCCCCGAAATTGTCCGCGGCGGAGGCGGTGTGGCATCCCGCGAAGAACGAGCAGGTCAACAGCGTCGTGTTCTGTCAGATTAATTAATAAGCAGGTAAAGGGAGCTACGAGCAGCGTACCTTCGCGTTGTTATCGTAGTATGCTATGAACGGTATTCAATGAATCACTGTGCGGACGGGACATGGCTACGACGACGTACGGTTCGCGAAAGTGCATCCACTATTATCGCAGGCGCAGGCATCCAAGCATTCTGTTGGACGAGGAGCGTGAGTCAATTGATCTTATTTCGAAATTTCAGAGAAAAAATCGAACCCTGAACCGTTTCGGTGAGGACATAGCTGAGGTAGTCGCTTGCCTGGACCGAGGCGTTAATGTTCTGGAACGCGACAGTGTAGCATGGGGCCGCAGTGGCGGTGCACTTGGCAGGAAGCGTCGCTGTGGTTGAGCTGACAATCGGGGTGGAGGACTTGGTGGGCGGGGTCGTTTGCGTGGAGCTCACGGGAGACGAAGTCGGCGGTGCCGTGGATTTTACCGGGGAAGACGTCGGCGGTGCCGTGGAGCCCACCGAAGACGTCGGGGGTGTAGTGGTGGTTCCGCCGGAACACAACACGGTCGCTTTCTGGAGCGTCACTGCGGTCTGCGCGTAGATGCAGCCGTTGTCCACCGCATTGGTCTCAATGATGACGTTGGTTTGTGCGAGGATGTTGCCTTCAAATATGGCGTTTGTGCCTACGGTAACGGTGCCAGCAACGACCCATATAATGTTTTGTGAAAGAGCACCACCGATCAGCGTAATATGGACGCCGGCGGCTTGGACGAGGGTCCCCGCGATTTGAAAGATCCAGGCTGATGGGTCGAAATCAGGGACGCTCGGAGCAAAATTAGCAAAGAGCACATACTGTCGCCGGGGCCGCCAGAAATTGTGATACCGGTCGAGATACTCACTCCGGTAGTCCACTTGTAAAGTCCAGGGGTAAGGACTGAGCCTCCGATGATACCTAGCCGAGAGGTAACTAACTGAGGAAGACAAAAAATACGGAGTCAACCTACCCGCCTTCAGCCCGACAAAGTTTGGCCCCGGTCTGTCTGTAGATTGGTTTAAACTCACGTCCGAAGACCCAAGTGAGAGAAAATTCACTCATAGCGTCGGTGAACGCAGTCTGCATATTCAAAACAGCGGTAGTTAAAAGGGCAGGGGTGGGCGAGGCATCGGTGGAGCCCTCCACACGACCCTTCACTTGCGTCGAAGTCCAAAATTGCTTGCTAACATCTTGGACAAGGCTGAAACCGGTCACTGAGGTGATTGTAGCGGGGCTGACTCCAACATTTCCGCCTTGGGATGCAGCGGATCAGAGTATGAAAGAGAGACTGAGATAGGGAGGATACTTACTGACGGCAGAGTTCGGGACACTGGATACACCGGTCTTGGCGAGAACTGCAAAATTTCCGGCCGTTCCAAGTAGAACAGGTGCGGGGCCAGCAGCCAAAGCGCAATTGACGGTGGCCTGAGTGATGAGAATGACGATTAGAACAGCCCGCGGCAGCACAAGGTATGCTTACCAGTAGCACGAGGCCTACAATGTTGGGAAGGATGTTAGGCATGATGGGGGGAGATGTGTTAGCGGGAAGGAGGAATGTAGAACAACCCAAGCATGGATTCCTTAAATATGTTTTCGGGGAAACCTCCAAGGGAAGGAAAAACTGGGAATAACTATATCGAACGGGTGGTAAGGTTTCAAAAGACTACAAATGCGCACAGTGTCCACCGGAAACCCGAGGTATGACCACTGGAAAGTTGCGATCGGACAGGTGAGGTAACCTTCGTCTTTCACGCATCCCAATGATTATACGGATGCTTGGGGGCGTGAGTAGATTTTTTTTGAGCGCATCACATGAGCGGAGACGACCGAGTGGAAGGGTGCTGGTATAGCGACCTCGGATAGCGCGAAATGAATGAGACCAGCGTCCATATTATCAGTCGAAGTGACAGCAAGGCACAGAGAGAGCTGTACATCCAGTATCGAGGCGCAACAAACGTGAAGCTGATGGTGACAGCATAGATGTTAGGCCTGGGCCGCCTGGCGCGCGTCATACTGGATCCTCGACGACTGGATTAGGGAGGAGTTGTATGTTGTGAGGGTGGAAGCCAGCGTCATTGTACGATAGACATCGACGTATCAAATGAAATGTGCGGTCGCGTTGATATTGACTCACCTTAGAGTCCTGTCATGGGTTTCGCCGCCATCGAGCCGCCGAAAATCCGCCACAATGATAGGTCCAAAAAGCTCGTCGATGGCGTTCGTGAGCTTCGTACTTGGGCAACTGGCTTGCGAAAGAATGGAGACCATGAGGCGTCTGTAGAAAATAGCTCTCGAGCCTAAGAAAAGAGGACAGACTACGGACTTTGAGTCCTGTATTCTTTGCGTCCGACAGGAACACGGGTGACGCACGTCCCCATCAGCCACGTTCAATTGCTAACTCTGGAAAGGTTCCCAGTGCTGACGGCTTGAGTCTTGAGGTGTTCCTGCCAAGGGCTGTTTTGGTTCTGAAGTCCTCGGAAGTACAACGCACAAGCTACGGGACAGATAGAACTTTCCCAATGACGAATTGATTTCCGTGGAACAATGCTTTTATTCATCGTTGTATTCGAAGTTCCTTTAAAAGAACGGGATCTCGCACATTCCAGAGGGCATAATACCTTGTCGCCTCTCAATTAGAATCCAATCAGAATGAAACCGAGACAGACGGGAGAGACCTTCGTGCTGATGCACCTGCACAGAAGTTCGCGTCCGATGTCGCGCTGGCACAGAGTGAGGGAAGCTTTAAAATTATATAGGACGCATCTGCTTGAGATGCGTTATTCATGGGAGTTACGAAATAAGTACGACACTTCTGACAGCATCTTTGCTTGCGCGGGGCGTTGACTACGAAACCACGCATCGTTGTCCGTTTCCGTGTATCTGGGTAAGTTAATAATGGGACCCGCACCGACTAGATAGATAATCAGCTTCGTTGTACATGTTGTCCGCCGCCTCCTCACCAATATTGATGTGGTTTGTCCTCTGGCGATTCCATATTCGACTCTGATCTCAAGGGACTTGATATTGTTGCCCGAGAATCGATTTCTTGCCATTTCCTTGATTGAAATTTGAGGGGTGGAAAAAGGTAGGGCCTGGAAGGCGGGTTTTCGTAGATTAAAAGGCGCCGAAGATATGCGCAAACTTTTTGGCCATCAAAAGAACACGAGTGGGCAGAACAACATGAACGGGAGAGTCAGCGTGAGTCACGCTACGTGACTCACACTAAGTGACTCAGTCACTCGCCGTGATCTCTGCTCTACACCACGACACGAATTATGTAGCGCTTTGAGCGGGAGGCCACATCTAAGGCGATCAGACTCATTTTGACGACCTCGGATATCTCTTGTGATACGGTCTCTGGGACTGCTTTTTGGCATGGTCAATACTCCGAACGTGGGCTTTGGGGCCAGTGCTTGCGCATGGCAGTACGAGTCCGGTTCTTTTGCCGGATGAACGGGCCGATTTCAGGTTACATCTGTTTGCAATTTGGCTGGCACCTCCGAATCCTTAACTCCCCTCTTTGCACCTACCGCATGCAAGGCCCGCTGTACACAATCGCCGGGGACAATTCCAAGATCAGGCCCTTTTCGCTTCCGGAATACCTCGATCCTCGATTCTGTCTATTTCAGTGCATATATGACGGCGCAAAGTCGCTCCTGATATCTTCGGTGCAAAGTGAGTAAATCCTGAATGTCAGAAAACCTGCCGTTGTTGACACAAGTTCTTCCAGTAGTCATTCCATCATGATACCACATAACTCCTTCTGCATCCACGATCACGCTCGTAAAATGGCCTGCCGCGGTCAACTGTGAGTGATAAATTAGTCCGCGTAGCCTCAGAGTAGTGATTCCATCGGGCCGTTGAAAGTTTAGTTCTTCATTCAGTCTGAGATTATCAATGCTAACACTTAGAACTATCGCGGAGGGAATCTCATGAAGTGTGGTGAGTCGTCGCAATTTGGTGAAATCTCCGCTGACTGCACATTGTGGGCATCGGTTTATTCTGCAGTCAAAATGATGTTCAAACCATTGCAAAAGTGTTGGCCCATTTGGATGATTTGCCCTCAACGCGTTGGTGTGGAAGATGTCGAGATATTGGCCAAACGTATGGATGACTCCGGGTGCTCGGTACCCACATTCTTCGCAGTAAGTGATGGCGGTTCCGTAGCTGTGCCTGTTCGTAACTCCCATGAACAATGCATCCATTTTTACGCCTCGTGGGCCGACCGGGAAGTCTACAGCATTCTGAAAGTGTAGCAATCTTCGCACTGCATCCCTTGCTTCTTCAGGAGTATGTTCGTTCTGCTTCATCACTGTGGCCCATAAACCGAGGAGTGGAGTGCATGCCGTGAGTCTTTCTGTCCACAATTGTGGGTGATCCCTCCATAAACAGGCTAACGGGGTAAACAAGGCGTCGTATGCACAGCTATAATTCTTGCTGTCCCAGATAAGTCCTACAGGAGACAGCGCACGACCAAGTCTGCCATCTGAACCCGGATTTGTGGCCTGTTTTTTCGGTGAAGGTACATCTTCGTGCTCTCCCTTCTTCCGTTTGTTCTGAGCAACCTTCTTCGCAGATTTCTTAGTATCAATGTCGTCAATCGTTGCTCTCCACGTGCCATAGTCTCCGGTAGGATCCTTGTCATCCGACCTAGTTCTTATCGCAGGATGAAAATAGACAGGATCGGTTGCAACGCCCTTACAGGCGCGGTATGCGGATAGCAGCTGGCCGCGATAGATGCCTGTTACCTTCCTGGGTAAGCGGCCCTCATAGCGAAGTTTTGTAATCTCATCTAACCATTCCAACTCTCTAAATTCTTGTCTCAGATACCCCGATATGCCGCTGGTAATCTTTTTGGAGTCGAATCCCTGAATAATGGCAGTTCCCTCGGCCGTATAACCTCTTGACAGTCCGAACATTCACACATCTGAGCATGATTACTCATTGATTTACGAGCATCGTCAGCATTCAACCTGGACAGTAATCACACATTGTGCACCTTAGATATTGAAGTTAGCTCTGCTCAGGTAAGATTTGGCAACAGATCCTTCAGTGGAATGTGCGCGGCAATACAAACAGTGTTCTTGGCCAGCGCAGCTTTAACTTCCTCAAGGCGGCATTGGTATTCAAAAAGATACGTGCAAGCACTCAGATTCTGTATCTTATTACTGTCGAATACATGCCCTGCAACCGTCGACCAAGGAAATTCAAAACGACGGCCACCGCCGATCAGATGTTGCAAAGAACTGTGTGTGCGCGGCTGAGAATGCCTTCGAGGGTGCACAAGATGAGCGGATACGGACAAACTAACAATGATCACAGCAAGAGAAAATGGCCCGCACACGCAGAGAATAGAGTAATACGACGAAGAACCACCATTATTTACACGGAGTGCAGCGCATCGGAAGGCATTGAATTTATGATCATAGAATTTCCATTGGATAGTTCTTTTCATTTTCGTACCGCATGAACGCAGGCATGAGATCATCTTCGTTGTACCGCTCCCGGCAGCCCAGCTTCCGCAAGGGCACAATGCAACGTACGAGATCATCGTTGTACCGCTCCCAGTAGCCCAGCTTCCGCAAGGGCACAATGCAACGTATCCCCGAAGGGCGACCCAGTTTGGGTACGTAAGAATGCCACAAACGGCGATTCGAAGGTCTATGTATTCAGTTATATCTAATTGGGCATGAGCAACAGCATTAAAGCGGGCATGAATCGCACGTACAGTGACGACACTCCCAATCAAAACCAGATGGCACTATTTCGAATGAGAAATGTTCACAATAGTGAAAAGAGAAGACTCACGTAGAACCTGTGCAGCCAAAGGAGAGCCGCAAGATGCACCGGGTATGAAGTCTAAGCAAAACAAATGATCAATATAGGATGTCGTGACACGCAACCGGCAATGAAGCACGTTTCCGACATGTCGTGATCCCCGCACAGAGCTACTGAGCTCGGATCCAGAGGGGATGATATCCCTGCGACTATAGACCGTGCACGTTTCTCTCGAGGGAAGATCTCGTCAAGAGGAGCAGAACAGAAGCAGTGATTTTTTGAAGTCAATACGGTCTGAGACGAGTGAGCTCGAAGACCAGGTTTAGCCCCCAGATCAGAAAGACTGAGGAGCTGGATAGCTTGAAGAAACACAGAAAGCATTCCAAAGAGCAAAGTAAGGCGAGTGGGTGGTGGGTGCGAGCAAGAGAGAGACAATATGACTTCAAGGCAACGCCAACAGTGATCACGGGAAGGAACGCAAGATCCGGGGGCTGTACAGGTTGTCTCGATCGAGAGAGTTGCATGATCTTGAGTTTACAAGATATCTATGTCTCGAGCCTCTGAGATCAGAGCACAGATTGAAACTAGGTCTCCGCCAGCCTTGCCTGAATTTCGTAAAATTTCTAGCAGCCAAGTACATGTAGCAGCGACAAAAATTGAAGTATGTGTCGCGGAGATAAGATAACCCATCAAAAATCAAAAGTTGGGAGCAAAGTGACAACAAATAACGACAAGTTCAAGGACGTCATGTACTGAAAATGATCCAGATTTGGCGGGAGAATGGATCACAAGAACGAGACCTAAAAATAAATTTTAGGACTCGTAATCGGAAGTCATCGCTGATTTTCGCGGGAAATCAGCCAACGGATGAACGGCGATCATACGTATCGCGACATACGCCGTCTCACTACACGGGAGCCTATATAGGTTGGCTTCAACGTGGCCCTCCCTTGACGACCCTCTGGCCCTTTCCATGGAGGCGATCCTCGTGCTTTTGCAAGCCTTACTCCTCATTCTTCCCGTTAGAGCGGCACCTCAAAATATCTACATTGGCGGTATCCTTATTGACATTGATGATACCAACCCCGTCATCGACTACAGCGTCCTATCTCTCATAAGATGCACTTACCTTGCCCCGAGATTGACACGAATCAACTCTTCGATTCCACGATGTCTATCGCAGAGGGCCTGGCAGCGTTACTTTCAATTTCACTCACCAGCCGGTACCCCGCAATGAGCGCTTCTGTCGGTTCTGTAATACTGAGGTGGAAAGTCCAGAACATGCGTTGTTAGAATGCCAAGCGTCAGAGGCAGTTCTCAACTTACGCAACATCTTTCTGGATAAATTATTCCACACTCTGCCACGACTGCAGAATAAAATGGCGG
Source organism: Mycena galericulata (assembly GCA_029289565.1). Taxonomy (NCBI): domain Eukaryota; kingdom Fungi; phylum Basidiomycota; class Agaricomycetes; order Agaricales; family Mycenaceae; genus Mycena; species Mycena galericulata. The sequence continues at coordinate 318,408 of JARKIA010000048.1, forward strand.
AACTTACAAGTGTTGAGTTCTTGAAAGCCGTAATCTATGAGCGCTCAACGATTGTCTTGGTTGGGAAATTTGTGCACGAAGTTCTTGAGGAATTTTACGCGATCCCGGTGTATCGTCCAAATGGTAGAAATGTTTGATGGTTATCGCGAAGTTATTAATTCCAGACTCACCTCTATTCGTTCTCTAAGGTCTATCGCGGGGCATGGGGAAACCTATGGGATCGGCGTAATGGAGCTTAGATGGCGGGAAGAGGTCCAGGAACGATGGTGTATTTTTACTTGCTTTGTACACCGGGATAATTCCTGGAAACCGGCGTTCGTTATTCGGACCGTGCCGTGTAATACTACCTACCTACACTGGTGAGAAATCGATCCACCTGCGCTAGCATATAGTATGCTCACCACAGTGCTTCAGGGACCGCTATATATACAATCTCCGTTGCAGATAACGGCTTTTTGGTCGCCACGTTCTCCATTGACACAGTCGTCGCTAATCATGTGGAGTATACTCCCAGTCCGGCAGGGGAGCCCACAGCATACAACTCCACAATCTTCCAATCTACCTCGCTGAGGCCCGGTTTACATTTTTTCAACATGTCCGTGAACTCCGACAACTTCAATTTTGATTATGCCATTGTTACGCAAGTGCTATTCGTTCAACTTTGCGCTCATTGTTAACGATGCCCAAATTTTAGACCAGATAGACCATATTCGGACACGCAAGCCAGCCTATCGGTGTCGGCTTCCGAGCGTCTGCCTCTCGTATCGGACTCTCTCACCTCTACACCTACCTCCAATCCATCGAGTTCAATTTCCAGTTCATCGACATTGGCCTCCTCTAGCCCCGTTGCCCAACTAAACATTCGTGCAAAGCTAAGCCCAGGAGCTATTGCAGGAATTTCCATCGGCGCTACTTTCATGTGCGCAATGATTGGGGCCGCTTTCTACTTCTGCCTCCGCTCTCGAAGAAATCGCGTTCAGAACTCGGCTGTCCCCGAACAATCCCTACCTGCGGGCGACACCATTTTAATTCCACCGCGGGACATTCCTCCGTTGATAGGTTCCTCGGAAGGGACAGACCTGGCGGCGGAAATGAGAATGGTCCGATCTCAAATAGAGCGCTTGGAGGCCCAGCATAGAGCTCTTCAGGGCGGAAGCACCGCGTCGATCTTCTCGGAGACGACAACGGACAGCTCCGTTTCGCGATCTCTTTCAACTATGAAGCGTGATCAGTCAAGGGCACTGCGGGAAATGTACTCGACAGCCACCGACTCGCTCGTGCATACGGACCAAGAGGCGTCCGATCTGCTTATCGGACCCACTATCAACAGCACGTGACTACTGGGCACCTTCCATATCGGGTTGTTGATGTCATAAACACTGCGCTCTCCCACACTCCACCCACATTCTTGCCCGAGCTGTGACGCGTCCCGCCCGACCTTGCGACGCGTCTACTGGCTCGCTTTGCTCGCTAGGGAGTAGCTAACACGTTCTTCTGCTCCTGGACTCCCTGAAAACCACGCCAAAACTCGTAACACAGCGACCGTGAACTATCAACAAACCACCGATTCTGGTGTAAATACTGTTCATAATACCCCTGCTTCGTACATAAATGATTCCTGTACATCCGAATACCCCCGAAATGTTGTCTTTCAGTCATACTCGGCTTTTCCTGGGCCTCCACCGTCGTCTCATCCGACCGCCACAACAACCGCCGATTCATGGACAACGATTGCCAGCGGCTCGAGTTCGAGGGAGCTGACTTGCCCCAAATGCTTGAAACAATTCAAGAAAGGAGCGAGCGAAAAGAGTTTGAGAGATCATATGCTGTCGAATGCTTGTAAAGGTGTGTCTACCAACGTCAAATTATGCCACAGGAAAAGCCGTACTTAGCGGCAGCCCCGACACCACGCAGTACCGAGCTGATACCTCCATCGGCTCTGCCGCAACTGGTTCTGGAGCGCTGCACGGGAATACCCCTCGCATGGGATCCCGCGACTTTTTGGGAAACATATCCATAGTTCCAACGCAAAACATCCTGCAAAATATAATATAATACTACTGGAGCCTCCTATGGCTCATAGAGTTCGTTCAAAAGACTGCCACGGCGCAGTTTTGACCCCGAACGGCGCTTGCGCCAAGTGTTCGGATTTAACGCTTGACATTTCAATCATCAAGGAGCGAGCTAGCCGCTCGTTTGAGCGGGTGCATGACCACAGTGACCTAAACACCGCACAGCTCCGTGCAAAGGTGGAAGAGGCCAAATGTAGTCTCAATACTCTCAAACTGAAGGTAGTAATTCTTGCTTCTGTGCTCGTTGAATATTTGGACTAAATATTCGTTTAGAATCTTGACCTCGCAGACTCCCTTGATAGCACGCGCGAGCGGCTGAAGGCATTTGTCGATCTCATCCAGTTTATAGGTCAAAATGCCCACACGATCCCCGCACTTCATCGACTGTTGGCGAATGCAGTAGCAAATGGATGGAGCGCGAAAAACATCCTTGAACACTGCAAGCTCGCCATGGAGGGGAAATACACCGCCCGAAATTACCCACTGTATGAAATTTACCTTGCCATCCTCGTCTATGAACTCGGGGGTGCGGGAGCACTACACGCCATGAATCACTCGATATTCGCACTCCCTTCACGCAATACAATCCAGCCATACCGCTCCCAGGCTAAACTAATGCCTTCCGTCAATGGGGTACGGGTAGCCGAGATTTCCAGCAACATCTCTGCGTTGTTTGGGCCGCGGGCGAGTCGCGACAATGTCAAAGCGAGTACATCATCTCGACCGACCATCTACGGTCACACGTTGTCATTCGATGAAGTTGCGACGGAGCGCAAAATCGACTACATGACGGAGACAGACGACATGGGTGGTTTGTGTCTAGAGCATCTCCCGGCGCTCGACACGGTTAAAGTTGGAAGCAATACTAAAACCGTAGAAGCTGCCGTGACAGCGGTGAGGGAGGGGAAAGTTCACATCTCACACGAGACATCGGTTGGGGCCATATCGCGCTTATCGGAAACCGGCTACGGAGCGCGGCCAGTATTCATGGGGCCCTCTTGTAAAACAGGGAGTTGGAAAGACTGTCTTCGAACGATGGAGATCGTGCTCGAAGTGTGGAAGCGTTCAGTGCATGGGGAACACCTACATGGCCCCATACTGTCGGTTGCTTCGGATGGCGATCCGAAACGTTGTCTCGCTCTTTTCTTGATGTGCATGCATACCGAGATAATCGAAGGCAACCCGCTATACCCATATATATGCGACCTCCCAGGACTCAATCGGCGTGTCGGTAAAGATAATTTAACGATGGACCCGGATTTTAAACATGAAGCCAAGCGTAAGTCCGGTTCTCTCTCTCAATTGATGTCTTTTTTCATGCTCTAGGTAGGTGCACGAACTCTGCTGTGCTCGAAAGCAGGACTGGTGGTCAAGAATACATGCATCAATCGCGACCTCCTTTCTTCGTGGCTCGAGCGACTACCAGACCACGACTGGTCCGAGACGTCACTACATGCTCTCTTGGATCCAGCAGATGGGCAGAACGTTTCGGGGGCAATAAAGCTGTTCCTTTGTATCATCGAGCTCACGACCCTTGACACGGAAGACTTCGATCCTAACGAGGCAGTGGAGTTCGAGGCTCTCTGCCTCCTTGCCGAGGTTCTCAATGCCTGGATCCAACCATACATCAACACAGATCTCACCCTGTCCGAACAAATCGAGTCACTGGTCCTGTGCTCCCACCTCATTTGCGGGTTATACCTCCAAAATGGGCAATCATTTATGTCCAACCAACTATATGCCCACATCCAAGCTTCGGTAAAAAACGCGGTCTTGATGGTGCCCAAAACCAGGCTTATCAACGGCGAGCTCAAAGTATTCATCTGCCTCCTCGGTGACGATGTTCTCGAAGCTCTCTTCGGGCGTGCCCGAATGATTGGCGGGCACTCGCCTAATTGTAGCGTCGCTGAGCTCCGTGACCGCTTCATGTCGGCAATGAATCTTGACTGGATTTACGAGCAATATCCGGAGTTCGAGCGACAACCGCGTCGCTTGAATATGTCTCGTATGTGCCACGTTGACCACCTTCGGCCGCGGCACTTTCAACGCGAGCTTCGCGCGGTTAGCTGTGATCTCCCGGTCGTGTGGAAATCGGCGGTACGGAAAGCGGAGGCCATTCTTGCGAAATATGGTGTGCGGATGGCAGTTCCCTTCTCTGTTCTTTTCAGGCGACCAGAAACCGACCTGCTGCGCCCCTTTGGAGGGAAATATCCAGCCCTCTCGAGCAAGGTCGACCGCTCCGTGGTGGCTTCCTCGAGCGCAGTCACCAAAGAATCAACAATTCACCTTGATACTTCGAATTTGATTCCTACCGCCGACTTTGAAAGCATGTTTGCTGAGATTGAACTCCCGAATGCCCTCCCCCGTCACTCAGTCTTTGCCGAGATCAACGACAACGGTCGGCAGGCCCACAAGAAGACCATTGTACGAACTTTCTTTGAAATGACGCATGATATTCACACCAGCCATGATCGTCTTCAACGTGTACGGGGCTTCACATTCGGCGGCAAATCCTGGACCCGAGAGAGCGGGGAAGAGAACCAAACACTATCTGCGTCCACCCACTTTCAGCTCGGAAATCTATTCACAACCCTCATCTGCTATAATAATACCCACCTCGCACTGGCTATTGCCAAGTGTACTCTGATCCGGAAGGGACCAACAGGTTCCAAAGCTTCGTCCACGTCTGCTGTTCCCCGCGCAGAACTTCACTTACCGGAATCTGTTTACACAATTTCCGGTCAGGTACTTTCGGTGGCCCCGTTAGGTCAAGGCGAAGACAGTCCAGCCCTCGCATGGGATGGAAACTTCGTATCGTTCTCCTTGAAGAAAAAAGGTCAGAGCAATGGTGAAGATGTAACGCGCATAAAAAATCTACAGTTTGCGGTTACTAGCCGTCTGATTGATTCCGCCATTCATGAGCAGGCGCACGAGGTGCTAGCCCTTGATTCCGAAGTTCCCTGTGATTTGGAGAAGACGTGGGCATTCTCTGATGTCGATCTTTCAGCAGCATGGTCTTGTCTCTGGGATAGATTGCTCGCAGATAAAACCCTCCACAATAAATTCCCGGTATTCACAGGGATCTCGGACGGAGTTTTCCCATATACTACTCTGCCTTCACCAGGTATCTAGTGACTCTACTTGATCATCTTCATGACACTTAATGTGTCCTAGATTCACTCGCTATCATGTATTCCAAGCCAATTGCTGGCACGACTGTCGAACAAACCCACCTCAACCGTAACACTTGCCGTGTTTGTGGTATCCTCGTTAGGGACACGAACCGGCAAACCCATGTTGGCGAGCACATTCTAAAATCCATGTGTCAAATTGAAGATCCTTCTGTCAAGGCACCGGTTTGTAGAGATACTTAGAAAAGAGGGATAAACACTAAATTTAAAACACTAGGTGTCAACAGAATATCCCTGCGGCACATGTGCCGGACCTACAGTTAATGGGGGTTGCACGACGGGAATTAAGAATGGTAAACTGGACTCTGATTGCCCATTGACATATCCCTTCATGATTTCGGCGGCTCGGCAATTCCGGGGAACGCGCCCGTGCACAAATATCCCAATCAAGTGTCCCCTGGATTGCGACCAGTCTCATTGGAAGTATAACTTCCAGCAGCATCTCCAGGAGAGGCACCCTCAGTGGATACATATCCTGTCCAAAGATTTCCTTTCTACCATCCAGGTCAGCCCTGCCGAGCAAGAGGCTCTTGGAATCCCCCGAGATCGTGTTCTCGATTTGCCATCATCTGATCCTCCTTTTCCTGGTTCACCCCTTCGTGTTCACGGCCAAAAACGTTCTGCACCTAGCCCTCCGAGTTCGCCTAGCCGTGGGAGCAACAAAGAAAACGATCCGATAGCTGCGTCGACCTCTGACATGGACCTGCGCATCGTGCGAGCATCGAAGATCAGGAAGCTTGTTTATTAATTTTTGAGATGTTCAGATACATAATGAAACATGTATAGAGTGTGTGTAAATATTCTCATAAATTTCTGCCCCATCCATAGCGCGTACAATGTAAATCCAGTCGAACACCGGCGAGATGTCCAAAAGGAGACGCAGCCCGATATGGAAGGTGCCCAAGAGTCACGTGCTGTTGATAGTGGGTCCGATAAGCAGATCGGACGCCTCTTGATACGGACAGTGGTCTTCGGTTGACTTCTGCCCCTGTCAGCGTGGTGCACCGGAGTGACTGTTGCATGCCGAGTGGTGTTGGTGTTGCGAGATGGTGGTTCTCATTAATTAGTTCATTTTTATTTCCGAATACAAGACACGCAGTCACTTGGAAGAGTTTAGAGCCCTTATTCGGCAGATTCATCGCAGAAACAGTCAAACAGACCTTAGGGAGCTCGTGGGTGCAGGTACCACAATTATCATGTTGTATCATTGTGGCGACGGAAAGTGCGTCTCGATTTTTTCTCTTTGCGTTGTATGTAGTAGCAGCAAGAAAGAGTTGGTAGGAGCGAAAAACACATCACAATCGGGGAATCGGAATAACCCGGCCATATGATGGTATCACAACGGCAATGCTGCAATAACTGAGCGGAGTTTGAACCGTCGCCGGCACAGAACGCGCGTCCCTTCAATCTTGGCTTTCGCCCGCAGCACGAATAATTTACGTACCGCGGTTAAACATGGTACCAATTTTACCGGTGGATGTAGCAGGGAAATCTTGTTCAGTCACTGCGAGTATAAGGCGGCGTAGCGATGTAGCCGGCCCCCTCACAATACATAAATTGGTGGTCGGCAACGCAGTGCCAAATTCAAACTCCGACAAGTGCAGAGTCAGTGGTCGGCCTCCGTTCTGAGTCCTAGAGCCACCTTCACACAAACATTGTGCGGGGTCAAATGATGGCATGGGCCGACCATTCAAAATGATTAGAGCGGAATTTGGATTTTTGCTCCATACATACGTCAAACCGTGCTTTGTGGGTGTAAATGCCTCTCTATCTACCTTGCCTGGACAAATATCGAAAATCGGCTCTAATAATTTTACTCTAACTTGCATAAGGTATGTACTGTGCACCAAGGTTGGGGCTAAGACCAGCCGCTGAGACCAGGAATTCTAGGTAGGGCAACGGAGGGTGGGTATGTTAAATCTCAAATTCACTCTGTTTTTAGCCTCAAATTAGGGCTCCAACCATGCTTTGTGAATGTATGTGACAAGTGGTTGTCAATAGAAGGGTCCTTGGTACCATGGAAGTGTGCTCTAGACGAAAGAGTGGTGGAAATAGGGGCACCTTTCCAAATGCGGCAATACCGGTTCTCTGATCACTGATTTCCGGCAGCGTTGCCGACCACCACATAAATGGCGCCAAAATCCAGCGCGGTTCGACTCTTCGGCCAAGTAAAATGGGCCATATTTGCCCACTTCCTCAAGTGGAGCAAAAATATGCGCCTTGCATGTCGCTAGTGGATAGCGGGTTTACATGTATGATGAAAAACGGTGAAAACTGACGGATCACTGTGGCTGTGCTCCGGCAGACCGCTCTTTGTTTTGATGAAAACAACCGCCTTCCTTTTTGAGTCTAATGTCGATGCGGAACACCGCGTGTGTGGGAGAGGGCCGATCATTCTAAGTATGGTAGCGGCTATCACTTCTAGCATATAAGAAGGCGTGTCCGTCGAAAGATTTTTTTGGAACCACTCGAACTAAACACAACATGGCACCGAAAAAATTTAACCCAGCACGCGACATTCCTGACCTTTCTGGCAAGGTATGTTCTTCAATGCCACCTCCATTCGGGGATACTTGCATCTAACCACCTCGACTAGATAATCATCGTCACTGGTGGCAACTCAGGCATCGGATACGAAACCGTCAAGGCCCTCCTCCTCAAGAATGCTACTGTATACCTTGCCGCGCGCTCCCCCGCCAAGGGAAAGACCGCCATCGCGGAGCTCGAGAGCGAGACCAAGAAACGCGCAGAATTTCTCGAACTTGATCTCGCTGATTTGAAGAGCGTGCGGCGAGCGGCCGAGGCGTTTTTGGCTCGAGAATCTAGGCTGGATATTTTGTTTAACAACGGGTGCGTGCGAATTATTATTGTCAGTCCGCGCAAACGACTCATTCGTGTGATCCCTCCAGAGGGGTAATGATTCCACCAATGGATCAGTTGACGGCCCAAGGATATGACCTCCGTAAATCTTGTCATTTTGAAAACGCTGCACGGGGAAGCTAAGCATATTTCTCAAAGAATTCGGGACGAACACTCTCGGCCACTTTTTCTTGACCGAACTTCTGGTCGGTCTATCCATCGTCTTGCTTACCGCTACATAACGAAATTTAGCTCCCCGCTCTCTCGGAATCGCACGCGCACTTGTCTGTCCCGGCGCGCATAATTCATACGTCGTCCACAGGACACACAGCGGCGCCGAAACGGGAGATTTTCTTCGACGCCGTGAAGGGCGGGCCCGCTAGGGATGCGTTGGCGAAAAAGTGGGGGACTCTGACCGGCCCATGGTATTTTTTTCCCCGCACTTCCTATTCCCGGATACCGTCAATACTGACCCGTTCTTCCCGCAGGAAATTCTACGGCGTCAGTAAACTCGGCAACATCATCGTGTCAGACTACTACGCCCAGAACCACTCGGACATTCTCGTCTCCTGCTCACTCCACCCTGGACTCATCCGGTCCGGCATCCAGCGGTGTGTCTCCCAACCTTCCTTCCATCTTTCGCAGTTTTATATTGTAAGCCCCTGATCGCGCATCCGACAGCCACGGCAACGGGATATTTAAATTCTTGACGGGCCTCGCCTTCTCGCCCACACATGTTGGCGCGTACAATCAACTCTGGGCTGCTACAACCGCGTCAGCGCAGGAAGTTAACGGCAAGGTCGGCTCACTTCATTTTGTTCTCAAGTCTTCACCGGCGCTTATTGAAACTTGCTCTAGTACTTCCTTCCTGTCGGCGTTGCGACGCCTCCAGGTGGGATGACGGGCGACAAGGAACTTGCAGCAGAGGTGATAGTGTATTTGAAGGAGGCGGTGAAGGAATTCTGACTTTCTTCCTCTCGCCGAGAGGCATTGTGGATCAGTATATACACTGAATGGTGACTTTCTATCTGATCTCGCGGATGGTTGAGGCTTGTGAAGAAAACGGCCTTCGGTTGGGTTGGACGTATGTAAGTAGTATTCCGGCGAAATTCCAAGCCCCTCGACAAAGGTCGAGTCATAGTTGACTATTCAAAGTCATCATCACCGTCAGGAGTCACTAACTTCTGGCTAACTTCCACTTGTGGCTAACTTCCATTAATGTTGGCGTTTGGTCTCGAAAATCTACCTGGTCTGGCGCTCTTTCGTCAGGATTGCAATAACTAATAACTAGCACAGGGGAGACTGGGGGCTAACAAAATTCGAATAGCAGGTGTTTCCGGAGACCTAATCAATATCTAGACATAAACTAATCAGCCCAATAAATGACTGGCGACATAGTGGGATCACAGACCCCATGCCTACGCATACGAGGCGATAGTCAAGCCGTATCCATCTCGTCCGACGCAGGTCACCAGGTAAACGACACCTAGTCCATCATCCAGCGCCAAATGCGTCACGTCGACCCCGTCGAGATTCAGCTCCCGGAACTCGACGTATGGTGTCGGGTGGCCATGGGTAAAATACTGCGCTAGGCCAAGCTCACCGTTGTCATCCCAGGTAACAGCACAAGTGGCGGAGGATCCGACCCCGAGCTTCACAATGTAGGATTCGTGTTCCATCAGATAGAGCTCGCCTACGGTGAGGGCGGAATTGCGATCGTCGTACTCGGCCGGCCAGAATTGAACACTGTAGTACCTGGGGCCGTCGGAAGGCTCCTCGAGCGCGGAGTAGCAAGCGGTAACGTTCAGAACGCCGTAGAGTGGAACTCGCGTGTTGCATTGCTCGATTGTGACTGTCCGTTCTCCATAGAAGGGTTTCCGGGTTACTTTGCGTATCGGGAAAGTGTCGGTGTCGGTCGAAGAGGCAGCCGCGCGAACGTGGATGATATCTACGGAGGCCTCGAAGCACAGGCGAGAGATTAAAAACCCGTCTTCGACGATGGCACATTGGGGATCTGTGCTCTCGCCAACCAACCCAAGCGGGACACGGTGGAGAATCCCGTCGCCAAGCTGGGAGAAGAGAAGAAACGTGTCCTGGTTATTTATAATTATCGATGCGATGGTAGTTTCGTTCGCGACGATGCAACAGACTGTGGAATGGCGAGGGGTGGCCCACGTCCGCGAGAAAACCTCCGATACATGGAGCGCGGATGGATTCCGATGATCAATGGCGAGGATAGCAAGTCTGAGGCTCATTTCATCGACACTAGGAAAAAATCGTTAGGCTTGACCAGGCGCCTAATGTCGCACAGCGAACTCACCTCGGATACGCCATTCCGATTGCACACATTCCGGGGCGCATAAAAGGAAAAGCGCTCGGGATCCATGGCTGGTTCCCAGCGCGGTTCAAGGCAGCAAGGGATTCACCGGAAGCGGTGTCCCAGCACGCCAGGTGGTCGACCGAGATTGTGACAATCATCCGTGTTCCCTGGATGGGCAGCACAGCGATGGGTTCATCTTGGATTTTGAAATAATGGAAGGAGACGGGAACTGGAGCTTCCGATGCCCAGGCTTTCCTCAGTTTGTAGGCGTGGATGGCTAATTCGCGAAGACGATGCAGGGGTAAAGCTGGGATGTCGGTCCCAGGTGAGCATGGGAGGGGTCTCTTATGGATTTGCTGGATTCTTTTGAGAGACATGATCCAAAAGTGTGGTAAACGCAATACGGGTTCGAATTCGGTGCATGTCTGGGCAGAAGACGTCAGTCAGCCGGCCGCAGTTTCAAGAAACAATAGTACATACCGAAATAAGGTGGAGGGAGTCTGGAAGATCCAGATCCTCGGTGATCTCGAGGAGGATATCCAACGGAAGATCTTTGAGATTCATTGGACTCTTTGAATGTCGAAAGGCAAAAAAAAAGCGCAACAGCCTGGCCCCGGCTGGGGAAGTTCCTACGAAACCTACAACAAGCGAGGTACGAGCCTTCAACTGTTGTAGCGTCTGTTTATAAGAGACTATACGAAACCGAGGATTGACAACTCGTATGCCCCCGTCGCTTTTTGAGGATGTCGTGAACAAGACGCGAGCGGATCTCACGCCAGCGCCGTTGCCTTGACACTTGCCGCGTTGAGGTTCGGACCGGAATGCGTCGGCCGAACACTGCCGATCGTTCAACCTTTCTCTTAGACTTGTCTTATGCCTTCTGAGTCCATTTAGACAGGCTGTTCGCACTTTCAAAAATTTCCTTTGTTCGTTCGAACAAAGGACTTTTTAAAAGTGCTCCTTTCTTTGTGTTGGCCATGGCCGGCGAATTTTGATCTTTCATTCTTCACTGATGATGGGGGGGGATATATATTATACTCGCATGGTCCACAGGCTGAACAACGAGTTTACGGAAGACAAACATGTAGTACTGTATGATGTATAAAAAAGTTGGCTTCGAAACTGCTGATTGCGGCTACTTTAGTGGCGGTTTTGGACCAGTTGAATTCATCAACTATTTACAGGTTTGGATTCATCTATTGAATTATCTATTAACATACTGGGTGACTTCCCATAAGATTTAAATATTCCAGCGCAATTTCTGAGGGTGCCAGTGATACGATCAAAGAGAAAAGATATTCAAGCTGTCTGGGTTCCCGCAACTAAAATAATATATTTACTTCTTGATGAAGTGGAAAAATCAGCCATAGGAGCATCTGCTCACACCAGGGCTGTCCTGGAATTAAAACACCATAACCACAAGGAACAGTGGTACTAAAAAGAAGGCTCAAGAGGGATCACTCTGAAAAAATGATTTGGCATCAATTTTGTGGGGGAAAACAGTGAAAACAACCAGGGTTTGGGCGGGGATCAATTTAGGGTAATGAGGGTACAGTTATAACATTGAAGGATCCGTTGTATACGAACGGTGCGCTTGCAAGTGAAGACGGATAGTTCGTGACGGGAGTGACAGACGGTGACGATCAGTGATTTCGTGCCTAAACGGGATATTCCACGATACGAAAGTCTATTCGAGGGGGGGGTACCCCCCGAATAGATTCAACATATCTCGAGTGATGGGAGAATATATTGCAGTCGTTTTGGGGTGATACAATTGATGGGGTCCTGGCAGTTGACGTCGCATCACGTCGGCAAGTGTGAAAAATATTCCTGGGCAATATTTAATTCTTACGGGAAGTCACCCACTGACCTAGGTTAATATTTTCCTTTATCCGGTGTGAATGGAGGGAAGTATAGAACCAGTGAAACACACTGGATTTGCTCTAGAAAGCCCGATATTGTGTCCGGGGCCGATGTTATTTAGCGGTTGACGGCTGTTCTTTTGCTGTCCCGTGCTGTCCCGTACCGTAAATGGTGACACCCGTCAATTCTCAAACACAAGACAGCGATGGGCCGCCACTATGGCAGCCTTCTTTTCTGACATCAGTTTCTCCTTTTGGGTCTCCCACTCACTCTCCTACTAGAAGTACACCATGACTGGCCGGAGAGATAGGCGGTTAAGCGGAGACTCCGGGCGATTTGAGAATCTTTCTTTAAGGACGTCCGACGTAGCGCCTATTTGAATTCACATCGCTTGGTACAAGCCCCTGGGTTGGATCTGTGACATGAATGTGGCTTCGGCCCCAGAACACGCTTGCGGAGTTTACCCGATTTGCGACGCAGGAGTGTCGGAGAAGAGGCCGAGTCGAAAATTACCAGACGAGACCGAATCACGATCACGTGTTTGCCAAAGCGCATCCAAAATCTAAAACAGGCTCCGTAATTTTATTTATCGGAACCATTTAACATTCCGCCCCTCCACTTCTAAGTTTTTTAGAGTGTTGGGTTTGTGAGATTGACATTTATGATTAACCATCAAAGTAGTAGCTAATGCGAAGCGAACTTTCCGTTGTCAAGTCTCTCTGCGTATGTAGCTTGAGTAAACCGGAGTACATATGCGTTTGTGAACATATATCTCTGACATCCAATAAAAGGAAATGATCCATCCGAATCGAGACGCCCTCGACGTTTCTTGATGTAACGAGGAAATGAGTACGAATATGAACAGTCCAACTTGGTTATGTAGAAATACGATCTTGACTTTTCATGGCGCGCACTCTGTTGGGTAATTCTGCACTGATAAAAATCAAAGGGCGCCCCCACGGCGTAGTGGCGCGCTCGGCGCATTTGTTGGTCATGGTCTCTTCGTAACTTAACTTATATATCTTCGTATCTATGCGTCTTTTTAGAAAAAGCCAGGAAAAAAAAAAATCAGGATTGATGATGGTGGTATGACCGAGGCGGGTAAAATACGAGAGAAAAACTGCGATAGCTCTGCTTATCGCCATCGCGAGTCAAGTTGAAAAATCTCGTGGACTTGATTTTGAATCTTCAACACGTCAGCGGCCGAATTATATTCCGTACAAATTCCGTAGGTGCCGTGTATATAAAAGCTTCCGAGTCAGATTCCGTTTCTCTCCCACCAACTACAATGAGCTTCTGCGCCGATTGTTTCAAAGGTCTACTGCATTTACTTCGGATTTTTGCTCTCAATTGACTCGTATGTCTAGCCGTTCAGCATGAGGGCACGCCAGAAGGTCAGCTGTCGATAAAAGGGCTTGCGCTCCAGCAAAGGTTGATTAGGGCTACAGGCGAGATGACGACCCTGGGTGGCGTCTCGTGCTACATTTCGACGCCCACCGTGGACTACCCTCAAGACAAGATCCTCCTCTTCCTCACTGACGCGTGTGGCTTGGAGCTGCAGAACAACAAGCTCCTCGCGGATGATTTTGCCCGCAATGGGTTCAAGGTTTTTCCCTCTCCTTTCCGCGACGCTTCTTGTGTAACAGTGGACGAACCCACCACGTAGACTATCGTTCCCGACCTCTTCAACGGTGATGCGGTCCCCGTGGCAGCGCTGGAGAACGTAAGCCCTGCTTTTCTTCAATCTTAAAGCTTAATCTGTGCATCACTAGCCGGCGGCATTCGACTGGCCCACCTGGCTCCCCAAACACGGTGCGGCACAGACACGCCCCCTCATTGACGCAGTCATCGCCGCGCTGAAAGAGCAAGGAGTGACGGCCTTTGCGGCGAGCGGTTACTGTTTCGGTGGTACGCTCTTAGCTCTATCGCTTTCCTTGATTGAGGACCATAATCATTTCCCCGCACAGCGCGCTACACCTTCGACCTCGCCTTCGACCGCGTCATCACCACCGCCGCCGTCGCGCACCCCAGTCTCCTGAAATGCCCCGCCGATCTCGAGGTGTGTTCCGCCGCTCCAACTCCCTGCGCCAAATTAAAATAAGCATGCTAGGCGTACCGCGACAAAGCCACCGCACCGCTCCTCATCAACTCCTGCACGCACGACCCCGTCTTCCCGCCGGCAGCACAGGCGCAGGCGGACGAGATCCTCGGCGCTGGCGCGTTCGCGCCGGGATACAAGCGCGAGTACTTCGAGGGGTGTACGCACGGGTTCGCGGTCAAGGGCGATTTGTCGGATCCAAAGGTGAAGGCGGCTAAGGAAGGTGCCTTCAAGGGGACGGTGGAATGGCTGTTGAAGTATTTTTAATCGCTGGATTCTCGAACATGTAAAGCTGGAAGATACAATGCGATTTTAGGAGCCTATACGCGGCTTATTATATCTGCTACAAAATATGGAGACCATTGCCCATCAATGAGGAATCCCGTTGTACACCTTCTTCCAGCTAGGACTCTCAATCGCAGACTGCCAATACATTGCCACATTCTCCGGCACCGGCGCCCCGTACTCGTTCTCAAACGCCCTCAGCCTATCCGCGCCAGAATTGGCCCCCGCGAGGAACGCAATGCGTGTCAGCCATGCGATCATGTGGAAGTCGTCTTCCCCAGGGGTCGCGGCCTGGCACAACGCGGGGAAGGCCTCGAAGAGTGCGGAGCGCACCGCGACCCAGTGCACCTGAGACTGCGCGAAGAAGCGCGCCTGGGCGTCGGGAGGGCCCTTGTGTTCGTAAATGGCTAGGAGGCCTGGGGATCAAATACCTTGGCTCAGCGGGGCAGGAAGCCAGAACGCAGATTCTGCACACCTGTGTTCTCGACGAGCTGAGGCTTGTAGAAGTCTTTGAAGGCCGCCTTGCTCGGGTCTGACACGTATTTCTCCAAAACTACTTGCCCTGCATACAAACGTCAGAAGATAGATTCACAGGTCCGGAAAGACACGCACGATTAGCGAAAAATGCCCCTGGGACGGCTTTTTCTTGGTCACTTCCGCTTCATTGCGCTATGTAGACTTCCCGCTCAGGGCAACCGCTTCGGAATGAATCAAGCGGACGCGTACACACCGCAAAGAGCAGTGCCAAGTTCGGGTCGTACTTCGCATCGTGGATCGCGTCCATAATCGAGGGCGTGGTGGGCTTGACCTTGAGCGGCGCATGCTGAACGAGGTACGCGGTTACACCCGCGGTGCTGGTGTAGACCTTCCCGTCCGCCAGCTCGAGCGTCGGAACCGTCCCGTTCGGGTTCTGCATTGTATCGCAGGTGAGAATGCGATGCCGGCGAAGATGACGGACCACTTGTGGGAACGCCGGCTCAAAATTCTCAGCCTTGACAACGTTCACCGGTTTCATCGTGATTTCGCCCTCGGGGTATCCGAGCTCGACCCTAGAAGCGTGATTAATCAACTCCACATCCACTGGATATTACAATCGTCTAATCTGGACTCACACTGCCAATTCAGCCACTATGAGCGTGTCAATCCAATCGTAAATAATGCGGAGAGAGATGAAACCTACCTGCGGACCACACGGAATGACCAAAGACGTATAAAGTATTCGACATTTCAAGGCAAGGATATTTGAATCTGTTGGGAATTCGGATTCTGGAATGAGATCATTCGATGCATCGAGGCCAGTGGCCTTTATACGTACAGAATTTCAGCCACGGTCTTCACTCCGTGCAAGGACGGATTCGTGATTGTCCTTCCAATGAATATCACCGACGCGCCGGCATTGAGGTGGGTGGCCAAATGTGCTATTTGATCGGTGATTGGTGAATAATGGCCTCACGTAGGCCTGCTTTTGTGTCCGGTTACACCGCTCGGAGGCCGTGAACGCCGTGGTTGGTTCAGTACTAGAAGAGTGAGATCCTATGAGCGGATATTGACGGACGAGGAGCCTTCGAATGACACACCATCGACACACTGGAATGGGCTCTTCGTCACCGTCTCCGTTGTGGGCATACAAGAAGTAACTGTCGCGCACGCCTTGATCATCTCTCGAAGAACCACGAAGGCCTGAGAAATTTCAGCCCTCACTCCACGAAGCCTACCGCCATGAAATTTTGAGAGCAATATTACATCCACGTTGGGGTCGCTAAGTTCGTCGTATCGGTCCTTGAATATTCGAGCGGCGCCAAAAAGAAAAGAACATTGTTGGCCAATGCCACCAACGCCACGTGTGACAGAGCCTTCTTCAAGTTCACAACTCGACGAACGGGCGTGTTTCGCTGGCCAAATCCTGTGAATCGAAACCGAGGCCAGTAAGCGGTGGGGCGCACACCGAGTCTGAGGGAGCCACGCCGAGCACTTCACGTTCGCCGTGTTGCTTGCCATGTGCGGATGCATGAAACCGAGGATGCAGGGGAGTCGGATCCGCGGAGTGAGTCGGAGCTAACGTTACAGATGCGGAAGGCTATGCTCAGCATGATCCGTATTTGCCGCCTCGGCACATACAGTAGCCGGCCAGCCAACACGGATGCCGCCGAGGGAATTTCGATCTGAGCATACAGTTGAAGCGCTCATCTCTGCCTCAGTGGCAGGCCATCAAGTATGCCGCAATTTCTTTGCCTACTACAAGTATCTCCGATACTGTCGTACTATTCGAGGTACTATTTCGCCCAAGCTCAGCATTTCAAATCGCGTCGTTTGTGCAAGTTGAGCTTGCAGCAGATATCAAAGAGTATTTGAAGAGGGCGGTGGAGGAATTCTGACTTATATTCATCTTCTTCCTCGTGCCGAGAGTTACGGTGGATAAATATACCACTGAATACAGTGACTTTCTGTCTTATATCTCGCGGATGATTGAGACTTGTGAGAAAAAGGTCGTTCAGTCGGGTTTGACGTATGTAAGCGGGACTCCGACAAAATTGAAACAGTCAGTGGCCCCTCGACGAAGGTCTAGTCGGAATTGAGTTTTCAAAGTCACCATCACCATCAGGAGTCACTAATTTCTGTTAATGTTGGCGTTTGGACTCGAAAATCTACCTGGTCTGGCGCTCCTTCGTCAGTTTTGCACTAATTGGCATGCGGGAGACTTGGGGCTAATAAAATTCGATCAACAGGTGTTTCCGGATACCTAATCAATCTTTAGACACACACTAATCAGCCCAATAAATGACTGGCGACGTATTGGGATTGCAGAGCCCATGCCTACACATACGAGGCGACAGTCAAGCCGTATCCATCTCGTCCGACGCAGGTCACCAGGTAAACGACACCTAGTCCATCGTCCAGCGCCAAATGCGTCACGTCGACCCCGTCGAGATTCAGCTCCCGGAACTCGACGTATGGTGTCGGGTGGCCATGGGTAAAATACTGCGCTAGGCCAAGCTCACCGTTGTCATCCCAGGTAACAGCACAAGTGGCGGAGGATCCGACCCCGAGCTTCACAATGTAGGATTCGTGTTCCATCAGATAGAGCTCGCCTACGGTGAGGGCGGAATTGCGATCGTCGTACTCGGCCGGCCAGAATTGAACACTGTATTACCTGGGGCCGTCGGAAGGCTCCTCGAGCGCGGAGTAGCAAGCGGTAACGTTCAGAACGCCGTAGAGTGGAACTCGCGTGTTGCATAGCTCGATTGTGAATGTCCGCTCTCCGTAAAGGAAGGGTTTCCGGGTTACTTTGCGTATCGGGAAAGTGCCAGTGTCGATCGTAGAGGCAGCCGCGCGAACGTGGATGATATCTACGGAGGCCTCGAAGCACTGGCGAGTGATCAAAAACCCGTCTTCGATGATGGCACATTGGGGATCTGTGCTCTCGCCAACCAACCCAAGCGGGACACGGTGGAAAATCCCGTCGCCAAGCTGGGAGAAGAGAAGAAACGTGTCCTGGTTATTTATAATTATCGATGCGATGGTAGTTTCGTTCGCGACGATGCAACAGACTGTGGAATGGCGAGGGGTGGCCCACGTTCGCGAGAAAACCTCCGATACATGGAGCGCGGATGGATTCCGATGATCAATGGCGAGGATAGCAAGTCTGAGGCTCATTTCATCGACACTAGGAAAAAATCGTTAGGCTTGACCGGGCGCCTAATGTCGCACAGAGAACTCACCTCGGATACGCCATTCCGATTGCACACATTCCGGGGCGCATACAAGGAAAAGCGCTCGGGATCCATGGCTGGTTCCCAGCGCGGTTCAAGGGCAGCAAGGGATTCACCGGAAGCGGTGTCCCAGCACGCCAGGTGGTCGACTGAAATTGTGACAATCATCCGTGTTCCCTGGATGGGCAGCACAGCGATGGGTTCATCTTGGATTTTGAAATAATGGAAGGAGACGGGAACTGGACCCTCCGATGCCCAGGCTTTTCTCAGTTTGTAGGCGTGGATGGCTAATTCGCGAAGACTATCCAGGGGTAAAGCCGAGATGTCAGTCCCAGGTGAGCATGGGAGGGGTCTCCTATGGATTTGCTGGATTCTTTTGAGAGACATGATCCAAAAGTGTGGTAAACGCAATATGGGCTTGAATTCAGTGCATGTCTGGGAGGATGTCAGTCGGCCGCAGTGTCGAGAAACGATAGTACATACCGAAATAAGGTGGAGGGAGTCCGGAAGATCCAGATTCTCGGTGATCTCGAGGAGGATATCCAACGGAAGATCTTTGAGATTCATTGAACTCTTTGAAAGGCAAAAAACAGCGCAACGGCCTGGGGAGTTCCTACGAAACCGAGAATCGACAACTCGTGTGCTCCCGTGGCTTTTCGAGGATGTCGTCTGAGCGCGAACGGATCTCCCGCCAGCACCGTCGCGTTGCCAACGAGGTTAGGTTCGGACCCGAATGCGTCGGCCGAATACTGCCGATCATCCGGATCTGTTGTATCCAATGGCATAAGGTCTTGAACCTTCATTTTGCAAGCAATCACTATGACTTGGAAAGTAAGGCGCGGAATCGTGCACCACCACGATGGAGTACCGGGTTAGTTCCAATCCTGTTGCGCCGGATGTGGGGCAGCTAAGTCGTGGTGGCTGGAAATGTATGCAGCAGAGCAGCCGAAAATCTCCACGGAGCGCAGAGCGAGAACATTGTTTAGTGGACGGAGCATAGCGGAGCAGGATTGGAGAGCAAAATTCTCAGGGAATGCCGGAGACATCGTTTGCTGTAGCGTGGCGGAGCACAGGAGTGCATTCCGCGGAGCAGGAGCATCATGGTATGGTTAATTTACCCGGGATTCTCGGGCAGGTTGATCACCTCTCAGATTGAACAGATGGCAAATATTACACCAATCCACCCGGGATTACCTAGTGTATGCAGCAGAGCGGCTGAAATCTCCACGGAGCACCGAGCAAGAACGTTGCCCGAGGATTAATGTGTAGTTGACGGAGCATTGCAGAGCAGGATTTTGCTCCCCAATTCCCGGGGAATGCCGGAGAGATCGTTTGCCGTGGCGGAGCGGAGCACAGGAGTGCATTGACCGAGAAGCGGCCTGGTAGTTGGTATAGTTCATTTGCCCGGGATTCCCGGACAGGTTGATCGCCTCTCAGATCGAACTCAAAGTCTCCAAGCCAGAACAAAAAGGTTTTGAAGTATCGAAGCCCCGGCTTGTACTTATTCGCTGCCGCTATTCAATCAAGTAGTACGTGGAGGCAAGTTAACATTTGAGATAACATACAAGGAGGTAAAACCAAATCAAAGTCAGTGAATAGTTGTGAAAGTACTGAGATACCTACCGACTCGGTCCGAATTAACTACACAGACGCAAGATACATTTGACAGGCCAGTGAGAGAAATCTGGTCAAAATGGTCCCAAGCCTCCATGTCAAACAACTATGAACCCGGTTTTGTATGAAGCAGCGTACCGCAATTCCAGAATACATGGCATCCTAGTCAATAATAAATCTGATAAATCGAACAATGAACATACCTCGTTCCATTCAACAATAGTCTCGGCGTCGCGAGCTCGGTGTAATCCTAGCTTTTAAAAAATTGGTCACTAAGTATGTATATGTGGCAAGGAAACCTGCAACGCACCGGGGTAAATTTGACCGTTTGAGTGGTCGCAGCGTGGTATCGTCACGCAAGAGTTCGATGGCAGACGTCACTGGGAATAGATGGAGGATTACGACGGGATGTAGCGAAGCTCGGTGAATTTGTCGATGTTCGTGGCATTTTAAGCGTACGGTGGTAGGTCTCGGAGCCAAATTTAAATCTAAAGCAGAGGTGAGTAATGCGCGTCAAAAATTCAATAGAGATTATTACGCACCTTGAGACCCGAGATGTGCGTTCATTCCCTAGAAGATCTAATAGAGAAAGTCACTTTTCAATGTATGAGCAAAAGCGAACTTGACGCGCAATTACTGGGAAGATTAACCCGGCATTCGAGGCGCTTGTTGTGGTGTGAAGGAGAGAAGGCCCGACGCCGTGATCCGACGGGACTCACGGAGCAGGATAAAGTGCGGCAGGAGCAACTTTGGCTACTTCTTCATGAAGAAGGAGCAGCGGAACAACCATAGGTGCAGCGGAGCGCTCATCGTGAGACATGTGCGCCGCCAAGCCAGCGGCAAGCATCACCGGCGTAAGTCTCGGGGCTTAAGCATTGCGCGGCATCGGGAATGGGAGTACGCGGTGAATAAGTGAGAAGTGCCGGGGTGCACAATCGCAGATAGTCACCGCGCGCGCGCGAATTGGACTTGATCTAGTGATGTTCAGGGCCCGGCTTCAAGCCCTGAACCCGCCAAGCCAGGCCGCGGCTTGCTCAAGCCGGGCCGGGCCCGACGCAGGGCTTGAGCAGGGCTTGGGCTTCAAGCCCGAGTATATAATGGGTCGAGATTTCTGGTTCAAATCGGTAATGTGTTCAGTTCTTTGAAAACCAACTCACGACTCGTTCGCTGATTCACATCAAATTTCCACGAACAGAACACATATACACTTCCCGCTGTCTCAAGCCCGACCAAGCCCAGGCCTGGGCTTGCAAGCCCTGGTCGCGGGCTTGGGCTTGGGCTTCAGAATTCTCAAGCCTAAGCCCGCTCAAGCCGGGGCTTCCAGGCCGGACTTGATCTGGAGAGCGATTCCTTTCGAGCGAGCAGACACCATTGTGGCAAGTGTTAGTTCTCCAGTCCCAGAGAAGCGTTGCGGAAAGTTGCACCACTTGCCAATGTCCTTCCCCGATACGCACATGCTGACCCGAGGAAGCCATCGCCCAGCCTTACGATGCGGATTAGCGCAGAGAAGATTGTCCAAAACAGCCGATGGCCTCGAGGTCTGACGTGTGGCGGTCCAGAGCCTGCCGCGCAAACTAGTCGCAAGCACGGCGGGGATCGATGTCACTTACGGCATGTAAAATGGATTCGTAAAACATTCCTGCCATTTAGTATGTTTGCCGACCTTTGTTCTGAAATCCAAAACAAAGGGCGGAAAACATATTGGTGAAAGTATGGGTTTTGGGAAGTCCGGGAATCAGTCCGGGATCAAAGACGGCGGCAAGTCCGGCGGCATGGCGGACTCCGAATTGAGATCAAGCCATCAGACGCGTTCTTTATTCGGTCAACCGACTTCTCCCCACCACCACCTTTCCCGCTGCCCGCTACTGCCCACTAATACTTGCCTGTGTGGCCAGAGAGCCACATATTTACGTCCTGTAAGGCTGTAAGACTAACATACACTCGGAAGATTATCTCCTTAGTCTCCTCTTTGAACCGGCGCGATGCCAATGGACTTTGTTCGTTGTGCTCAACAACAGTTAGGGGTGTATCCCGGCGGTCGTCGTGGGCCGTTTACCTCGAGGCTGCACACTGAAACCTCGCTCGGGAGCCTTGGATAAGGGGTGGCTGACTATTTGAGACCATGACGATCAATCGATCAATATGCCGACTGTGCCGCCGGACCATTACATCAGCCCCGGACATTCTCCCGTCAGGCACCCCGGACATGATCGCCGGACTTCCTATTTCCCATTTGTTCTCACATATTGAACGGGAGGAATGATTTACAAACCCCTTTTACGAGCCGTAAATGATCTCAATCCCCACAGTGAAGACGACGAAGACAGCAGCACAGATTGTAGGCAGAGGAGGCTAGGTGATATAAAAGGGGTTAACCTTGATAATCTCGCGACGTACATCGCACCGGAGTGTTGCCTGTACATAATTTTCACATCCACCCGGTCCTCGAAACGCTCGAGAGATTCTTTGCATGGGGCTTTCCCTGTGCGGCTGGTATCCGATGGTGCGAGGCGCCAGGGAAGGATGCAGTACGGGACAATAGAAGAGAGCGAATCGAGCCCGGGGATGGAACGGAGAGCGAAAGGAAGGTAAAAAGTCACCAAACGTAACACACCTACAAACTCTCAATCTCGTTATCCCGCTTCAACAGCAGCTGGCTGCGCTCGTTGACGTGCGCCTCGGCCTTATCCGCGTGCTCGATCGTGGTGTCCACTTTGACGCGCAGTTGTACGAGGCGCTAATGAAAAAGACGGAATCAGCACATCCACATCTATATCGATATCCGAAACGAGTGTTCCGCAAATCCTCCCCATCGTCTACTCCAGCTCGATATCCGAGTAGTTGGCAGAATGTTTCCACATTCAGGGCAGCACGAGCCATCGTAATTCCGAACCCACCATCTGCACCCCAGTCGTATCTTCGTCAGCGAAAGACGTACCGGCTTATTGCAGCGCTTCTCTTGGTCTAATTCCCTGTGCAAGGGTGGTGTCTTGATCCTTGTGTTCGAAGCAATTCGATGCACGACTCGGAGGTCTGAGACAAAGTGAGATGGGCGGAGCGGAGAAGGTAGGTAGGTAGGTAGAATTACACGGCCGGTCCAACTCATGAACGCCGGTTCCAGGGATTATCCCGGTGTACACGCATTAAGTAGCTACACCATCTTCCCTGGGCTCTTATATGCCCCTCTAGCCGAGCTCACGGTCGCAGAGAAGAGTGGGTGACGGGAGAAATTGATGTGAGTCTGACTGATCTGATAGAGGCTAGAGCCGGAGTTCGGCGCCGGGTACAAGCTGCCATCGGCTCAGCAGCCGATCGTCCGCCGAAGTGAATAACGATTGGAAAGGTACTCTGGGGTACACACTCTAGAAGTCTGCATCGGACGCCACGCGTCCGCCTCGAACTACGCAGGATAAATCATCCTTATTGTTACTTAGGTAGCTTCATTTTCCCATCGCCAGCATCCGACTATTTGCCTCCACTTTTCGGGAGACAATGTTGAGAAAGTTATGGCCAACAGACTGACTATGACAAACACGCTACTTCCGAAGTTTACAACGTTGTGTTACCTACTTCAGCACCTTGTTCCAAATCGACCAAACTGTGTTGAACAGTCGGGTGAAGCAATAAGCTCTTCAATCCAACGACTCTAAGCCCCAAGCTTGCTCGTTGCGCCCGGTCAACGCTTGAAAGGTGATCTGGGAAAGCCATGAGTGTGGCCGGCTTTCAATTGTCGAAGTCCGAACTTACCGGAGAAACCGAGCTCCCAGTCTGCGCCTGCCACGCAGTGAGCGCATTCCCAGTTGGTGAGCCGATAGTCAAACTGAATTCAATCAGTGCAGCTACTTGAAATCCCAATGAAAGACGTACGTCGCAGCGGTGGAGTTGAGGCAATTAACAACGAAACCGAGGGCGTTGGTTTGGTTCAGGGTGACAATAGCTTGCTTGTTGAGCGGGCTCCCAGTCGAAACGTCGTAGGAAATCCATTGAATAGTTGTCGGGTTTAAGCCCACGTGCGTGGCCACACCCCAATTGCCGAAGAGCGGGTGGATATTCCACTGTTGAACCATGTTAACCACAACTAATTTCACAGAAACATCGAACATACCGCCTGGTTCGGACTCGGGGGGATGTTTCGAGTGAAGCTAGTCACCGGGTTGGTGCTGCTGGCCAGGTCGAGGACGTGGCCTTGGAAGTCCCTGAAGATCAAGTTGGTGCCGATGATGCAAGACATTTTCCAGTGGAGGTGTTAGTTCAACCGCTGGATCTTGGACTGTTTTCAATTCGCTCTTATATCTGCAGAGAACGCCTTTATATATAGAGGTTCATGCGTGTGGGGATCCTTTTGGCGACGGGGGACGAGAACATGTGCCAGAGTACGTGTAATGCTCCGATCTACTTGGACTTTCGATATGGAAGACTCCTCATCAGCGAAGTGCAGCTATGTTCAAAATTAAATGACAACTGCAATGAGAAGTTCACCTACCGGGAATCAACGTCAAAATGAAGACTGACTAGGAACAAGTTCCAAACATGTCATACCGCTTTGTCGACGCATTCCACGAGGCAGAGTCGACAGGTCTGCCACTTTGTTCCTCAGTCAAGGTTGATTCTGAAGGTTATTCCCGTTACAACAGAGACATGTCTGTTCCGACCACAGTTGTAAACATACTCCTTGAATAAGTGTTCCATTTCACCACTGATACGATGTTTAGGTGGAATGGAACACCTGCTTTATTTCATTTACAAGGCGGATCTATCTTGAATGCCGTGTTGTCATGCGAAAGTCACCAGCGGTTCACAATGTGAATGTGTTGTTCCGGCACATTGATGTTCCCGGTTGGAACCCCAGAGCCCAGCGAAGTCCGCTCTTGATACACCAACACATCTTCCCTGGATTCAGACTCGGTCGGAACCTTGTAGAACTCTGCACTCGTGCCAGCCCTAGCTATTTTTTGGTATGAGAAATATGTACACTCTTGAGGTACGCAAACCACTCAAGCTGTTTCCGCTCTGTTTCCGCCTTTGTAGAGGTGGTTGTTCCGGGACATTGATGCTCCGGGTTGGAATCTCGGAACCCTCCGAAGTGAAGTCCGCTCTGGATGCGCAAAACTGCGGCGCCGGCATTTTCAACATCTATGAATGGTACACTTCATGTCTGCCAGAACCCTGCGAGGTGAAGTCCGCTCTGGATGCACGAAACTGCGGGGCAGTCACCCTGATCTCCCGTCATGTGGTCATTCAGACCGTCTCCCTTAATAACCTGGACGAGAGGACGACCTCGTACTTCAGGGCATTACCCCTTAGCCCCAAATCGAATCGGATTATACGGGTGCCTCCGCCGACAAATTGCCAGGTTAGTAGGATTGGTATTAGCAAAGTGAGAATGGACTTGGTGGCACACATCCTGAGCTTGCGGATTCGAGCCCAACTACTTATGGGCAGTGCGTGGAAGTCTGCCCGGTTCGGATTCAAAGACTTGGTAGCTAGATACCCCCAAATGCCCTAGGCGATATCGGAAACTCATAGTACAAGCACGCCGCGGCGCAGGTGGAGGAAACACGGGTCATCAGGACGAAGGAAGAAATCATACCGGTATAGTTGAATCACCTAGCTATAGGTGTGGTTCATTTGGGTACCCCACACATATAGGTAGGTTATTTAGCCAGCTTTGGCCCAGACTCTCATAACAGGGCTCCCAGATTGGGATGTCGTGAGAGGATGGTCCGAGACTAAACCCCGAGCTCCGTCGCGAGACGGGCCATATAGACGCTAACACGATTCGAGGCACGGGAATCGATCTGCATCTCCATACGTGAACGGATGCGTGTTCATAAATATGTCAACGCAAGGCGCGGAGACGAGAGCCAGGGTAGTTGATACAGTCGAAACAGCAGAGACTGCGCGCGGTAGCCAGTGGCAAATCGGAGACAAGCCTGACGGAGTAATGTGGAGTCCCGAATGACGAAGACACAGATTCACGTATCCGATTGTACGTTCTAATTCGATACAGTGGCGGCAGAAAGATATAGATGATACTGCGGGAATATACAGGGCGGCGACGCCTGGATCCAAAGTCGGAATCCGGAACAGTCACGGTATGCGAGGTATCTGACGGCCGTGGTCCGCAGACGAGATCCCGGAGGGATTCCATATTGGCAAAATCCGAGGAAGGAAATGGATTTGTAGCATTGAGGTTAATGCGGAGCGGACGGCGGGGAGGGAAAGAGAGACAGTAAACGAGAGGTGAGAAAACGTGAAGCGGAAGACCCAAGTGCCAACAAGGCGGCACATTGGCTAGACCAGACCCATGGCTCGCAGACCAAGTTGCCGGGAGCCAGAAATCAGGCCTGTGAAGGCGGTTCAAACGGCTGGATATCCCGGGAGAACATCAAGCCGGTGCATCGTTGAGAATTCCTGGCGGTGGCGGCGGGGGATGGATTGAATGGAAGAGGCCAACTGAAGATAGTTGCCGGCAGCGCCGCATTCCCCTTTGGGATCTCGGGCCGACTATATGCGAACGCCATGGCATCAAATCTCGCCTCTCCTGTTCTTCCCTCCTTCCATGTCGCCGGAGTTCTGTGTTCTACAATACGTTTGAACTTTGGAATCATCCACTCCCCCTGTGAATCTTTGCTGCCACTGTACGACGCCTTCTTCCACATTGACTTGCAGTTCGCTCTTCAAGCGTTTCGCCGCGGGTCCTTTTGTGCGTTCAAGATTAGATGCAAGCCTGCTGGTGGCGCGTTGGTGGCGTGCCTCGTAATGCATCCATCCGACTCGGATCCATGTTAACTCTCCGTTTACCGAAATTCGCTCCGATACCAGTACTCTGAACCAGTGGCATCCATACCCACGCCTTGCGGTCCTCCTTTTATGCGCCAAGCACGAACAACGGGCTCCTTGGAATACCTCTCGAGACAACGATATATCGATCCAACTTATCTCCGAGTCGACTCACCGCGCAGCATTATATACTGCACCTGTGGCTTTGTTACGCCTTGATTCTGACTCTGAGTCTCCATCCTAATGATTGGGGTCCACGATTAGGCGATCCCTCCCGCTCAAAAGATATCTGTTATTGGCACCCCTCTGATTCTTCTGAAGTGCGAGGGGTCCGGACCAGCCCCGAAAGCGCTGGTCGGCATCCGACCGACTACATAAAACGTATGCGGGCGCCCGTTCGACTCGGGGATCGGGGTGTACCAATTGTGAGTTCTACGATTCTTTTTGCGCTCCATCATTCATTCCATTTTCCTTCGCAGTCGTTTTGCAGAATAGAGTTTGAGGGATTGCTGCGGCATTCACGATCTCACTGAACTCGCGGGGAGGGACGGCCCGGATTTTAATAATACACATCCTTTTTTATCCGCCGCGAATCCGACTCATTTAACTCTCCATATCCGCAGAATAAGAAAATTCGTAGTCGTCTAAGACGGATACATCTACCATCCAACATCTCCGGCGCCAGTTGTTCCAGGGAGGAGCGCGGGTCCCCGCGACGGCATTATGGGTGTACTCTCGATTTGTGGCTCGGATTCTAACTCCCGACTCCCGACTACTGATTGGTATTCAGAATAACTTGCGGAGGGTCACAGAGGATGGCGCAGTGGATAAGTGGTTTCTCTCGTTAGGTGTGGATTCCGACTCCCGACTCGCATTCTGATTATCCGCAGGGTTACAGAGTTTCGTGCTGTGGGTAAGTAGTTTCTCTCATCGGGCGTACTCATTCGATCCCAAGTTAGCCACTACCTAAATTCACAAGCCGCCTTCGACCGTGCAGATCTCCTCTGAATGTTACTTTAGTTCGACTCCCCGTGACAGCGCTATGTGAATATGGGATAGGTTTTGGTGCCGATTCCGAGTCCCCGGCTGGCATATCAAGACATCTTGGGCAGGATCACAGAATTTACCGACGTGGATGAGTACATTCTTTCGCTGAACGTCTTTCTCCCTCGCACTCATTCCGGTCCCAAGTTAACAACTTACTACCGCATATATCGAAGCCGTCGTCAACTGAGCGGGTCACGTCCTCTCGTTAACAAGTGAAATACCTTTTGGGTCGCGATCCTGTGACCTCGATGGAGCACAAGCTGGCTGATCACATTAAGTCTGTATATAATGAGGTGCGTGCGCACCTTGATTCCATTATTCCCCCGTTCGCGTGGTGCGGCCCAGGTGGAGGAGGGAGCTTGGCCACGGAGGCAGACGTTTTATAGGTATGATACGGCATTGCGGTGGGGATGACGGCGAACGGCTTGATGATATACTGGTTGAGGGGCATAGAAGGGACAAACAAAATTTCCACTTCAGTCATTGGATACAGACACCTCATGCAATCACATTTGCTCATATAAACTTCCCCGTCCAGTGAGTGTACAGGCCGGAATCGTCTCTGACCACATCGCAGGCCTATGTCGGAGTTTGAAATTGGCACAGCGTTGCCGACCACCATTAAACCAAGAGGCAAGCAGATCATTGATTTCGCACACAGATCAAGGCACGTGATGAACCATCCCTGCCTAATCTCAGTGGAAGCGCCACTGACCGCCGTAGCCTCTTGACTCGATGTACTCTCTTGCTGCCTCTCTGGAAGGGTCTCCGAGGCAATGAGACAAGGAAAATGAAGACCCGACTAACCATAGAGCAAAATTGACTTGACTCGCGGATTATTCTACTTAAGGCTCCAACCGTTTCCATTTATAAACGTTTATAAACGGTTTAACCGTTTATATTTACCATTTAGTTTACAGACCTGCACAAATGGTAAACAAACTGTTTATAAACGGTTTAAATGGTTCTTACAGGACAACCACCTTTAGGATCATAACAGGGGAGTTTTGAGTAGGTATAGAAGTCAAGAAGGTCATTTTGAATGTGGAAAATAATTGAAACTCTAGAGGAGAAGGTTTGCATGGCCTTACATGCCCGTTCTGAATTTATTTACAGGTTCGATGGATGGTCGCCTGACAGCTCTTACCGTCGGAATGCACCGTAGTTCACCCTAGGACAGAGAGGTGGCTCGGATTATGTTCATGAAGGCTAACATTCAGTTGGAAATGCCCCCGGGCAGTGCAGGAGGTCCTGGGGAGGTCAGAGAATTTATTTCTGAAAAGATACCGTTTATAAATGTTTATAAACAGTTTAAACGGTTTACGAACCGTTTCCGTTTAGTTTACAGGAATTCGTAAACGAAAACTAAAAGGTTGGAGCCTTAATTCTACTTATACTGGCACTGAAAAAAATTCTCCCCTTCTTCAGAGACCATTTTGACTGCTAGAAGCACTTAATTTTCAATTATATGTACTCTTTCTTGTGTACCACATGCAATAACGGTGAAAACAGCTCTGGTTCGATGGATTTCCAGATTAGGCAGGGGATGGTTCATCACGTGCCTTGTTCTGTGTGCGAAATCGGAAATCATTTAATTTAATCAATGATCCGCTTGCCTCTTGCTCCAAACGATGGATGCCTGTCCAAGATCTTCTGCTGGATATCGTCCTGAAGATTACTGAGGATCAGGATCTTCCAGACTCCCTTCACCTTCTCTCGGTATGATTTCTCTGTTTTATAGCAGCATGGGAGGTGATACGCAATATCTTCCAGACATGCACTGCGTTCAAGCCCATATTTCTTTCCTCATATTTTTGGATCGCGTCTTTCAGACGCTTTGAGCAGATCCATAGGCGACCCCTACCGTGCTCGCCTTAGTGATGTCGCGGGCCCGGCTCGGCCTGAATGCCCGGGCTCGGGCTCGGCTTGGTGAGGCTCGGGTTTCAAATTCTCTAGGCCCGAGCCCGAGCCCTGGGTACAGGGCCTGAAGCCCTGAGCCCGGGCCCAAGCCTAGGCTTGTACACAGCCAAAGAAAAAAAACATTAGGGTGTTTCATAGTTAGAATTTTGGCTCCAACTTAGGCTCAAGCTTTGACCCCAACTTTGCTTCAACTTGAGCACAGTTGAGGCACAAGTTGGAACCTTATACATGAAACACCCCCGCCGATTTTTCTTCAAAGTTGGCGTCACCAGGAATGAGATTGATATGATCGACGCCCATTAGCCGAAGTTGGGCATCAAGTCGGAGCGAAAGTTTGGGTCAAAGTTGGATGTCATGCTCGATTCGATATCTAACTTTCAGTTCGGAGTCAACTTCGGACCGATTTTGCTTTCCAACTTTATGCAACGTTGGTGTCAAAGTTGGAGCACAAATCGGACCTGAAAATCTAACTTTGAAACACCCTACGATGCTAGTGTAAATTATGTCTGTAAATGTCTTAGCTAGCTGGTCATTTCCTTGGACCAATTCCTTCCGGAGACAGTACGATCTCTGGCGACGATGTCAACAATAATGCCGGGACTATTTATGCCAACTGACAGCCGAGACAAATTAGTAGTCAAAGCCGAACCGGCGATCGGCTTACCCCCACCTTCCGAGTCCCGACATCAAGAAGATATTTTAATACTGTGTATAGCCATAGAAGGGGCCTTGAGGGCAACTGCGCCTGGAAGCTATAGATATACAAGTAGGCCCGGGCTTGCTGGGCCTGGCAGGCCTGTAATTCCTCAAGCCCGAGCCCTGGGCCCTCCAAAGCCCTGTGCCGGGCTCGGCTCGGCTTGACCAAGCCCGGGCCCAGCTCGGCTCGGCTTGCGGGCCTGGGCCGAGCCCTCGACATCACTAGAGCCTCGCCTGGTACCGACATCCTATCTTTACCTCTTGCAACTCTCCGACAATTGGCCGTCCACGCACATAAACTGAAGAAAAACTGGGAATCGGAAGCCCCGGTACCGGTCTCAGTCCACTCTTTTGCAACTTCCGACGAACCCAAGGGCTTTCTCCCCATCCATGGAACGCGGATGATCGTCACGATCTCAGCCAACCGTCTGGCTTGTTTGGATGCCGTTTCTGGCGAATGCATCGGCTCCGTGAATCACACCGGGGAATGGGTGCACAGTCATGCACCCTTTCTGCGCCCTGGAGTGTTTTCTATTGGAATGGCCTATCCGAGGTGATCTCGTTGCGCTACAGTGTCCCCGCGAGCCTAATGATATGTTCCCAGTGTTGATCGAATGAGTTTCAGACTCGCCACTGTCTCCATCGATTATCGGGATGCATCCGCGGTCAATGTGTCGGAGGTTTTCGCCTAGACCTGGACCGCTGCCACCCCTGATTTCGAAGTTTGCTGCATCGTCACGAACGAAACCGCCGTCGCATCGATCGTCACGAGCCACAGTGAAATGTTTCTTCTATTTTGCAGAGGCTCGGACGGGATCATTCACTGTGTACCCCTGGAGTTTATTCGTGACAGCTCGACTCCCAAATGCGCCATTTCCGAAGACGGCATTCTGATCACTCGTCAGTCCCTCGATTTTTCCGTGGAAGTCGTCTATGTTCGGCCCACGACCAATTCCGTCACTTTCGAGATACACAAAGTAACCAGGAAGGTCCCAGCTCCCATGGATGGGCTCCTCACCTTTCATCTCGGGCGATCATGCAACCCACGCACCCCAAACTATGGCGTTTTGAATGTTACTTCTCGCGCTGCGGTGCTCGCTGTCGATCCGAACCATCCATTCCATAGTCTTCACTTCTGGCCGGCCGAGCTTGAAGGCTCTTCCCTCACTGTCGGTCCGCTTTGTTTCTTCGAACTCCCGATCGCAATCTACAGGCTAGCAGTTGGATCTTCGGCTACTTTAGCTGTTTGTCCTAGATTGGCAGTTTAACCTTACCCTTGTTCAATATGTCCCACAACCGAGGACTCACGCCGAATCCCGGTCGATACAAGCTAACATGCCAGGTGCGGGCGTGTCTAATTTGGCGTTGGACGATCGGCTGGGTATCCTATACCTGGTGAAGCGTGCACGAAAAAATCGGGAACACGGGGAAGCATATAGATACAATTTGACTGTCGCCTCGTATGCGTAGGGCTTGTGAGCTGTTAATCTCGGTGCGGTTCCACCCATCAATTTTCCTGCATCGCAGCTAACGCAGAGGGTTCGTCATGCAGAGTATTGGTTGTTCGGTTGGAGCTGTGCAGTAGTGACGAGATTGAAAACAAAATGAGAGCACCCGGATTTGAAAGTGTACATTTTCAAGAACCCTAGCCTACATCGCACGGGCCGCCGGCTTCGACTTCCGTGCGTCTCCTCACCTCCGGTTGGGACACCAGCTCCTATGCACTACCCAACAGCTAGATGCCCGTGGCGTGATGCACTATCTTCCGGTGTTCGTTTCTTTTCCATGCTGGCTATTCTCGCTCCGTATGCCTTTCCGCCATCCATGCCAACTGATACCCCATCCTAAATCTCAAGTGGGTCTTCTTTCCTATTAAAATTTTAAAAGCACATTTTATTCCACTTTTAACGACCCGAGACAAAAAAACCCGATAAGCTGAAACACTCTAATCCATATTCCCAAATCTCCATTCCTTCAGATATAGTAAACCTTGTAATTAGACAGGCGAGCAGCTGAACGAGCTCGTCAGATCGTTGAAATCCTCGGGGCCAGAAAGCCTCTCAACGTCGGAGAAGTCGTAGGTGCCTCCCTGGAGAACAACCTCGCTGTCGGTGCCAGAGTTGCCTGTGCCCTCTGAG
The DNA here is from genome assembly GCA_029289565.1 of Mycena galericulata. NCBI lineage: Eukaryota > Fungi > Basidiomycota > Agaricomycetes > Agaricales > Mycenaceae > Mycena > Mycena galericulata. The sequence continues at coordinate 351,004 of JARKIA010000048.1, forward strand.
ATGCATCCGAAGTCCCTGCAGTACGCACACATGTTTGTCAGCTCAGCACGGGATCCTGTGAAAGGAGCCGAGCTCTCACTCGAAGAAAATGCAGACGAATCCGTCGGGAACCACGGCGCCGGAAATCTCCCCGTTCAAGAAGCTCAATCCGCCCGTAAGATCGACGCAGTCGTCGGACACCACTGGGACGGTCACGCAACCGGTGGGCACTGACCCAGTGCAGACCTCTACACTGGCGCTCTCGTCCTACAAGTAGATTGTCAGAGAGGCATATTATTGGAGGTAAAGCGTTGAGACGCACAGTGCCACGGTTCTGAAAACCGGTCGGAGTGGGCGCGGGGGATGCCAACGCGACGGATGTCAAAGCCACGAGAGTGATAGTGAGCAAAGACTTGTAGTTGAACATCGCAGTCTGTGTGCCTTCTTCGTCTCTGCTCTTCGTCAGCTCACGCCATAATCAGACACATCTCATTTCACGCACCCAAGGTTGTCCTTCTCATCAGGTTGGCCACCACCGCCAGGCCCGCCAGCATCCGAACCAGCGGCAACATCGGTTCCATTCGTACCGCGAGCATGGCTGGCGACGGCTCCGCCGACTGCACCAGCAGCCCCTCCTATGGCACCAGCGCTGACAGTCCCTATTAAAGGCAGTGCGCCACCCATCGCAACACTCTGAACAACGGCCCAAGAGCTGCCAGCTACAACGGCACCAGAGGCTTGGATTCCAGCGAAGGCGCCTCCGGCTACTGGTCCAGCTGCGCCGATTCCGTAAATCCCACCGAGGATAGCAGGCGCGAGGGGGGCCACGAGGACAGTGGCTCCTGCAACTCCAAGAACACCGGATTTGACAGGGGCAGGGAGAGCTAGAGTGCGAAGGTGTAAGGATAGGCTTGATGAGGCTTAGCGCACATCAATATGCACTTACTGTCGATGAAAACAGATGCTTGTCCAATTTTCTGCTTCACCGCCTGCGGGGTAGCGTCCTCGATCGCCTGTGCGCCCCGGCGTGAAGCATCTACTGACATTGAGTCCTAACCATAACATAGTGTCAGTGAAGATGCGCACCAGCAGCAGCACCAATTTTTTCCTTCACAGCGGGCGGAGTAGTGTCTACAACGAACTGGGCGCCACGTCGTACACCAACTGATAAAGCGAGTGCGAGGGGAAGTGGTGACTTTCGAGTAGCATTAGGGGACGTACCGACAGCTGCTTGACCGCCTCGCTGTGCATGAACACCTACAAATCCGGCGGCCTCTTTGAAATTTCTGTCAGCGCGTATATCGAGACTCTGGATGTCTATTCACTGTTTATGGCAACAGCAGCTTGTCCGAGCTTCTCTTTCACGGCGGAGGGTGTAGCATCTTGAACAGCCTGTGCGTCTCGACGTGCGCCATCTGATAGGACGAGAGCGAGCGTGAGACGTCCGCGTCATATTCGAGCACAACGCCAGAGACCATGCAAAGAAGACACGACCCACCGGCAGCTGCTTGAGCTCCCCGATTCGCGTGATCTCCTACGACTCGGGAAGCATCTTGGAGGTGAATGTGTCAGTGTGTGTACCGAAACCCAGGCATGCTGTGCGCGTACTCGCAATAGATTGCCAGCCTGACCAAGAGTTGAACGCTAGGTATATCTGCTGTGAATATCTGGAGCTGAAGTACGACTGCTCCTTGACTCACCCATTCATGATGGAGGTAGTAAGGAGAGCGTCTAACCTCGTGTCATGCACGAGTCGCTTTTTATAGGATCGGACCCAGTGCGAAGTTATGTGTTGCCGCGGCTTGGCTGCGGCTGGCTCGGCTTTTGATAGCTTTGGAGCCATCACGGGAAAAAGCCGGCCGAGCTGGGCCGATTTGAATTTTCTCAGTCGATACTGGTGATTTTTTATAAAAACTATGGCAGATTAGAATTGGATGTTTTTTTAAAAAGGGAGTCTAGCTTAGAGGTGTCCGTTTTATAAAAGACTAGAGGTACACACATTTCAGTCACGGGCTGCTGGCTCCTGCCTAATATGGCAGCCCTCCATACGGCGGCGTCGTTTGCCCGACACATCAGGCGGGTGGCTGTGCCGCCCGCCGCTGGGTCCCGCCCTGGGCCGCCCACCAAAAATCGCATTTTGTACTGGCTCGGCCTGCTGTTTACCTGATGTGCTTAGTATATCAACTGTTCAATTATGCCTCATAGGTCATACCACTGCCACCGTAGGGCCTGGAATGGCCTTGCTGGCATGCTGTGGACGTCGCGCTCATCGTTTGGATGAGGGGCGGGATAGATTGATGGGATCAGTTGCTTATTTGTGTTATGAATACATGGTTCTGCCACCTGGCACTTGCTCCCTGCTTGCTCCGCTCTGCATTCGTGCCACGCCCCTCCCTTCGCTGTACACCGCCCGTTGGGCGCCTTTCGCCTCGCGCCACCACCGCTGGCCCGATCCTCAAATCGTGCCTCGTAGCTCTTGGCCCGGTTCATCCTATTGCAATTTGCCCACTGTCTGCTCGCAGCTGCCAGCCTGCTCCTGCTTAGTTACTTCCTCGCATCTGCTGTGCGCTGCTTGCATCCCTGCGTCGCCCCCGCCCGCTTTCCCGATGTTCCCGCGCACTGTCCCGACGTTCCTGCTCGCTGTACCGACATTCCTGCTCCTGTCCCGAGGCCCCCGCCCCGCCTCCTGCCCGACACTCCCACCAGCTGCTCCGCCACTCCCGCTCGCTGTCCTAACGCCCCCGCTCCGCCTCCCGCTGCTCCCGCCCGCTGCCCCGCCGCTCCCGCCCATTGTCCCGCTCGCTACCCGCTGTCTGCTCGTTGTGCCATCACTCCTGCCCCGCCGCCCACCGCCTGCGCCTCGCCGGCCGCTGCCCCCGTCCGCTGCCCCGCCGCCCCCGCCGGCTGCCCCGACGCCCCTGCCCGCTGCCCCGTCGCTCCCGCCGGCTGCCCTGCCCCGCGGCCTGCTGCTCCCGCTCGCCACCCGCCGTTTGTGCCTGTACCATCCAGGTTCCCGCTTGTCATGTCACCTCCTTCCACCTGTTCCCGCTCCTTGCGCTGGTGTGATGCTCATGTGGCTTTGTTCGTACTCGTCCCCCCCCCTCCTCTTCGTGTTGCATAACTCAGTCAAGTACTATATATGAAGATCAGCAGTGAATACATAAATTCATTTTCCTCACAACATCGGATCTGCTGATGAGATAAGGAGTGAATATCTTACTCTTCCTCTCTACGTTGAATAAACACTTGTCAATGTATACATTTGAGTCCAGTGGTATGATAACCTCTTGAAACTTCCTGATTACATGTATGGAATTGATAACCATGTCATCTGGACACGCTCCCTACCGAATTCATCCCAAAAATGTCAGAGCGATGTTTAAGCGCCCAGGCGCTTAAATGCCTCGACGCTCAAAATCAACTCGAAATACCTGTGTTCTCATTTTATGGGAGCTTGAAATGGTGGAGAGGGACCTCCTGGAGTGTTCTATGAATTCTCTAAGTTCCAAACCTTTACCTTGGTATCGCCCTATCGTGTTTTTCACTTGAATCTCATTCTAGTTATCACCAATTGCGGTGGGTCAGTATCTCTTGCATCGCGATTTTGACAAGTGTCCTGTGATGTCCTGTAACGTCCTGTACAGGACTGTACAGGTCGAAAAAGACCGCCAGATCACCAGACCACAGGCTAGGTCAAACATCCCACCAGACGCCCCAAAAAAATTTTTTTAGACATATCCCTTTCGATTCTAAGGAGCATTTCTGCGAACTTTTTTTTTTCTTACAGGACAAAAAGATGAAAAGGTCACAAGACTTTTGTCATATTGCTGATGTGGCTGAGGCCCATCTTTGCGTTAGCCTGACTGAAAACGAGCAGATAAGAAACATTTTACTCAAGAGCCAACCATTTAGCGTGGATATCATGAGTAGTGATATTGCGCGACAGAGTTGAGTCGAAAAAATTGCATTGTAGGTTTGCGCGACAAATCAAACATTTGGAAGGTCCTTGGATGTTCCATGTCTCAAGTATGCTGCCAGAAATGTTCATTCACAGTACATGTAGTCTCCCAAACCTTTATATAGCACTTGGACAAAAAGTGTTCCTCAACTTGCATGGAGCGTTCCTAGATCTATATTGGTGTTTCGGTGGATCTGAGCCATTGCCAATCGGGACTTTGAGGAAATGAAAATATCTGAATTTTGTAGGTTAAGTGACCATTCCAATGTCGGATGGACTGAAAAAGACATGCTCTGTGGTGTTAGATCTGCGAAATATACCTTTGGACCGACTTGACACCGGAAATACGGTGTTCCCAAAAATTTGGAGTGTTTCTGTGAAAATGTTTGTACTGTCCCATGAGTTTACTATAAGGTACGGGGGTAAAATACAGGATGTTTCATATAGTTGGCTATCTTGTGTGGGTCCATTCCGACTCGTACGAGACCGTTTCCCGTGTTCCTTAACGAGAAATCATGAATGCTGAAAGGATCCACTAGATTTGCTTGTTATAACTAAGCACCTCAGGATAGGATAGGTCATGAGAAATGTTCTCTTGCGTTAGATCCGGAAAATATTCGGTTGGGCGGATTCACCACTCGAAACTCCATGTTCCCAAATTGTCTATTGTCTCCAATCTGTTCTTTTCCCTTCTTTCTTTTGCTCCACCACATTTGCGGATGAGTTTTGAGTCTTTCTATGTCCTCAGAATTTTCATATGTTCCCTGTTGTGCTTAAACGCGCGCGTTCTTTCTGTTCCTCAACACCCATCAATGGCGTGTCACGGGCGTTCCATGCGTGACATCCTGCTTCTTCCACACGACATCTATCGTCGAACTCGGTTTTCTCGCTCTTCAGCCACCTCCAGCACTCCAAACGCAACCTATCCGTTTAAATGCACATACAATCTCGTTATCTGCGCTCCTTCCCTAGAATGAGCCGTGTGGATTGCTGTACCACATCGATACCACATCAAGAGGCTCTCGCCCATAACTCACACACCAGTGTTTGCGGAGAGCTCTTTCGGATGTGGGACTCTTCCCAGAGTCTCACATATCCTATTCTTGTTCGCTGTGCCTGACCATAGGTGCTATGAACAAGATCCGGGGCTTTATTCGAGCAACAACTGGTGATGCGGAGTGGAAAGGGAACTGAACGGGAGAACAGTCTAGCTGGCTTCTGGATTTTGCAGGCGAAGACGTGGTGGTATACGTGCGTCTACTACTTCTCTCTTCGCGCTCATTTTCCCTGATTATATATGATCATACTGGCGAAGTCTACTTGCCTCGTATCTTCGCAGGTCAGCAACGATGCGGGCGCACAAAGTTTTCAACTCGCTCCGCATCCATGCATCGGCGGTATTGCGTGCACGGCTAGGAGCATGAACCGTGCGTGCTACGCTGCCGAATCCTGCGTTCCGTGTCTTGCACTACCCACGGCTATGCACTGTGTCGGGTGCCTCATGGTCGATCCGCAACGCGCCCGCATTCAGCCGCACACGCAGCATGGCCGCGAATCCGCGCACCTAGCGCCACGTGTGCGGCTAGGCGGGAACGCTCCTGCGGCACCTACACCGAGGCGATGGTGCGCGCGAGTCGACTCGGTGTAGCGTTGGGCAAGACCGCGCACCGCTGAGTCTGAACCTCATCCTAGCAGCTCCGCGGGCATTACATAGGGAGCCGTTCATAGCCATGGTCGTGCACCCTGCATGCAATCGACTCAGGTGGAGTGTTGCCGCCGTGCACTCCATTCTGAGCGAATGCCCCGCTCCTAAGTCCGCTTGTGCACCGCGCCGGCAGCAAGCCGCGTACCGTCCGTGGTCGTGATCCACGTCCCCATATGCGCGACTAGGCAAGGACACTGTCGCGGCGCATACACCCTAGGCATGGGTGCAACGGCGTGACGGTACGAGGTGCAGCGCTGCGCGCAGAGGCGGACGTGATCCGCTATGTGTGGGTGGCTCGTCCTGAGCCGTTTTCGACTCTTGCGCCAACCGCATGCGCACATAGGCGTGTACATGGATGCTGGGGGCTCACCGGGATGACGACGAACACAACCAGCCTGGATCAGGAGCCCTGGCCACGGATACAGTGTTTTGCACGGCAGAGCACGTCGGGCGAATGCCGCGCAGAAGCTGTAGGGCGTGTGGTCTGATTGATCACTCGCATGTCTCGCTCAGGCACCCATGTCCAGCCGTGCATGCACCATGGCCGCGAATTACATACCCAGCGCTGTGTATGCAGCTGGATGTCTCGTTTCTCCGCGCTCATGCTGGAGCCGGCCAAAGTAAGTGCGCGAAGCGTTAGGTAATGCAGCGGAGTGAGGTGGGTATCTTCTGCAGAGGACGACGTAGGATGTGCCGGTAAATTCCTCGCCTGCCCTGCGGGCCCCAGGTGAGCGGTACGAAACCGTACGATGCAATTTGAATTATAAAGGTCGTGATATTCTTTGCTTCATTTTGAATTGTGTAGTGTCTAAAGGCGTTTTTTTTTGATTATGCCAGAGTCGTGCCCCCTGGATAAGGGTCGCAGAGGCACCAAAAGTGCGGTTGTGCACATCGGCGGCTTGTCTTCCCGATTCGGAGGTTTTCCGCCCACTTTACTGGGTATCCGGAAAAGGAAAAAAACGAAAAAATCGCCCAGAAAGAGGGGATTAAAGAGAGTATCTAAGATGTATCTAATCCTTTTGCTCACTGGTGGGATGGGAGTGTAAAAACACAGATTTTTGGGCGCGCTTCGCGTGCAATATTCACAAGATGCATTGAGATGAAGGGGGAAATCGTCAGTGTCAATGCCACATGGATCTCAAAGGAGCTGAGGTAACCCGAATGCCCCAACCCAAGATTTAGGGAGGAACGACGGGTGCCAGGTGGAATAGGGACCAATGCCTGACCCATCGCATAGACAGCACGCTGCTTGAAAACATTTGGTCCTGAAACAATTTTAGATCTCTGGAAGTGGATTTATAGGCCCCAAATGGCAGAAAGCTCATGAATAGTCGAGGAACGAGCAAAGAAATTCGGGCGAAGGAAAATGATAGCCGTGATTGCACGTGACATGTTATCTGCCGCCACCTCTTCTTCACAGACTGACTGCATATAAATTTAATATGAGTACTCCTGGGTCTTCATTAGTTTAATATGATGCCTCCACATTATTTTCACGATTTTAGATGACCTGGGTCTGACTTTATAGGCCAATTTGGCAGATAACATCACAGCCACGGGCAGATAACAACCCAGCACAGCCAGCGGTAAACCGATTCGGACACGCTAGCAAGCTTGCCGCCAAATCGTCGTCAATAGGGAGATGTCCGTGCCAAACATTCCAATACATTTGATCGTCGTCAGCAACGTCGACGATGATTTGATCGCTGTGAGTATGGTGAGCACGTTGCATTGGAAGGTGCAAGGGACTTCTGAGGTTTTATAAAAAATGGCTCTCTAGTGTACCGAGATTTTAAAAAAAATTGTGGTTCTCTAATGACCCCGTTTTTTATAGAAGAGCCCCAGGCTGTGGTGATTTTCTCGCCTGAACTGTACTACATGTATTTCAACCAAGTGGGACATGGGATATACATAAATGGGACGCAGGGCTTCCACAACTTGGCGAGCTCCATCGATTGGTTCAAAGAGATACCGCCTCCCCGCCTTCATAAGGGCTACATACTGCGTTAAAAAAAACACGCCATAAAATACGCGCGCTTGAGCCGAGATAACAAAGAATTGAACTTGCACAAAACGAAGTTATTTGAATGCTGAACGTGGGCGAAATACGACGGCATCGTATGTACTCAGATTGGATTCGATGGCCTGCCACTGAGGTAGTGCTTCTGACTGCTTCAGCGTTATACTGAGATTGAAATTATCTTCGCGGCATCTGTGTCGGCAGGCTTGCCGACCCTGTGCCGAGGCCGCAAATACATGTTTACGCGCCGGTGTACGTTAGTCTATCGTCTACCACAGGTAACGAAATGCTGCCTCCTAGAGGCCCAATGTCGCCCAATGAGAACCATCGTCCTTCCGTCCTTCCTCCAAAATTGTGTCGGTGTCGCAACTGAAAAGGGACTAAAAGCTCAATAGATTGTTTCAATTCAAGCCTGAATCAGTACGCTGCGTTTAAAGCGATTCGAGTGGTTGCAAGTTGACCCGAGATGTCTGGAGGAAAAGTGACAGCATGGTGCGCGAGTTAAGTCTACTCGGCGCGAAGTAGCCCAAGGTAATATGCGCGAGGTTCAACTTTTGTTCGGTACTCTCAACTGCCGGACTCGAATCACACTCACCAACGCTGTCAGGTGGAGAAGGACACTGTGAACAGGGGTCCCCAATTCGGAGGGGCCCAAATGTATAAAGGGACTGGCCTGCTCTCCAAATCCCCAGTTCGCTCAAGCTAACAACAAATTACTGCGATGTTCAACTACAAGTCTTTGCTCGCTATCACTCTCGCGGCCCTGGCCTCCCTCGCGTCGGCTGCCCCCGCCAGTGTGCAGAATCGTGCTGCTGTACGTCCCAGGACTTACCTCCAAATAATACGCCTCTCTGACCATCTGTCTGTAGGACGACAGTGCGAGCCTGCAAGTCTGCACTAAGTCTGTAACCACCGGCTGCGTGACCGTCCCAGTGGTGTCCGACACTTGCGTCGATCTGACGGGCGGATTGAGCTTCTTGAATGAGGAGATTTCCGCCGCCATAATTCCCGACGGATTCGTCTGCACCTTCTTTGAGTGAGGGCTCCGAGTCGGCTCCTTTCACAGGATTCCGTGGGGAGCTGACAAACATGTGTGCGTACTGCAGGGACTTCGGATGCATCTCAGAGGGCACAGGCAACTCGGGCACCGAGAGAGGTTGTTCTCCAGGGAGGCAGCTACGACTCCTTCGACGTTGAGGGGCTCTCGGGCCCCGAGGATTTCAACGATCTGACGAGCTCGTTCAGCTGCTCGCCTGTCTAATTACAAGGTTTACTATATCTCAAGGAATGGAGATTTGGGAATATGGATTAGAGTGTTTCAGCTTATCGGGTTTCTTTGTCTCGGGTCGTTAAGAGTGGAATAAAATATGCTTTTGAAATTTTAATAGGAAAAAAGACCCACTTGAGATTTAGGATGGGGTAGCAGTTGGCATGGATGGCGGAAAGGCATACGGAACGAGAGTAGCCAGCATGAAAAAGAAACGAACACCGGAAGACCAACTTGAGTTTTAGGTTGCGGAAGCAGTTGGCATGGACGGCGCAAAGGCTTACGAAGCGAGAGTGGCCAACATGAAAAGGAAAGGTAATGTCGGAAATTTGTAATATTCGCTATAAGGGGCTATAAGGCCTTATAAGGCCGTAAGAGGATTTGATCTTATAAGGCGGTCCAAGAGGACCGATAATGGCCAAGATTCCAGGATTTTTCATAATAACCCCATAATTGCTCTTCCCACCTCTGGTGTGGATGCCTTACAAGGCCCGGCAAGGCCCTCCAAGATTTGTGCCACCTCCCAAGGGTTTTGTGAGGGGCGTCGGCATCTTATGATGGCATCACAAGGCCGTGTAAGCCGATCGTCTTACTTATAAGGGAAGGATTGGGAAGGATCAAATTTCCGACATACACCAGAAGATAATGCATGACGCCGACCGGCATCCAGCTGTTGGATAAGAGATGGTATCCCAAACGGGGGTGAGGAAACCACAGAACCCGAAGCTGGCGCCCGGGCATTGAAGAGACACTGGCAGCGGCCCAGCGCAATTCTAACGTCCCTGGGGTTACGTCGATCTTCAGAATCCCCAGGTCCGCCGTTCACCCAGTCTATCCCTTGCACCATTCATTGGCTAAAATCCTGGGCCTCTCGCTTACTGATTGTGCTGCTATGGCGCATGTACCTCCTCTCAATTCCTCTCGCGCTCCCTTTTCCTGCTCAAAGGTTGTGGTCCGGCATCGAGGGGTTTAATCGAAGGGTTTAATCGCGGCTGCCGTCATTGATGGTTCGTCTCCCCTGCTCCCATCTTCTCCAGGCGTTGTAAGTACTCGACCTCTCTTGACTCTCGAGCGCTACTTCTCTACACTCCCACCTCTTCAAATTCAATACTCGGATTTAGGGTCTGAGAAAAAGTGCGATTTTTCCAGCGTCCGACAGAGAGGAGAATACCAGTGAGATAGATGTGAAAACAGGTTAATATTGATTCGAAGACCGAGGTACACTGTATTTAAACCGGAGAGATAGATACCACTGATAAACATTACACAGGAGATAGGGAAAGGGGGAGCGCGCGCGGGAGTAGAGCAGAGAGATAAACGAGGGAGGAAAGAAAAGAGATGCGGCGTGGCGGTGGGGTAGGGAGCGTGGCAAGCCAGAGAGGAAGGCGGCTCAGGGAGATGAAGGAGAGTGGCGACGATCAACACGTCTAGGCGGGAATCCGGTTGTGGGTGCAAGCGCTCAGCGCAAGCATGGTTTGGTTAAAGAAGGCGCAGGACACTGAGGATGTTGGAGCGCAGAAGCCTCAGTTAGCCCCCCGCTTCCCGAGGAGCATCCGCTTGAACAGCGACTGCGGCTTCGCGCGCACGGGGGCGGGCTCGGGGGCGGCGCGGTACGTCGCGACGGGGATGAGCGAGTGCACGAGCATCTGCGACTTCACAGCGCGTCAGCCAGATACTCGAAAGAAGAGGAACAGAGAGAAACGACGCACAGCAGCGGGATGCGGAGAGGACATCTTCTCCCCGAACTCGGGCAGCGGCTCCCGGTGGCGGCGCGAGCGCGAGTGCTTCCCGGTGGAGCGGGGCTCGGCGTAGAGAGTCGCGGAGGACTTGGACCCGCGGGGGAGGGCGTAGAAGGCGCCGGGCCCCTGCGCTTTCTGCGTGTTCTGCTGCATGACGGGCATGGGAGGCACGGGAGGCCGCTGCGCCTCCTGCGCGTAGCGCATGTTGAGCGTCGCGGACGACTTGGACTTGCGCGCCGGCGGGTTCTGCTGGTGTTGCTGCTGGTACTGCTGTTGGTTAGACGCGGGGAGGTAGCCGGCGGGGAGCTGCAGCGACGACACAGAGGACTGCCACGCGGGCGGGGTGGGGTACAACCCGTTCGCGTACGCGCCGTTCGAGGGCTGCAGGGGCGCCGCCGCGCCCGGGGGCCGCTGCGCCTGCTGGGGCATCGGTGGCACGGGCGGCGCGTAGGCGTAGATCCCCTGTCCGTGTCCCGGCGCCGGCGGACCCGCGGACCCCTCCCTCCTGCGCGAACTCTGCGAGGACTTGGCGCGTGCGCGGTGGAGCGGCGCGCCACCCGAACCGGCGCCAGGGAGGACCAAGTGGTCGGGCGTGGGGTACGGGTTGTGCGCGAGCGGCGCGTAGTTGATCGGGGGGACCTCGAGCGTCTGCGGCGTGGGGGCGCGTTGGAGCGTGCGCTGGACGTACGCCTGCTGCTGCACGTACTCCCCGCTCGCGGTCTGCGTCTGCGTGCTGATGTTGAGCTGCGAGCCGTAGGGCGTCGTCTGCTGCTGCTGGGAGTAGCTGACGTAGACTTGGTTCGCCGGCGCGGGCGTGGGGGTGGCATGCGCGGCCTGCATCTGCATCTTGCGCATCGCGGCTTGCTTTTTGTCCGCCCAGGCGGGCTGCGTGTGCACGCCGACGGCGGCGGGGGAGGGCTCGTCGTTGTACGCGTACGGTGACGACGACGCAAACGCCGAATTGGAGTCCTTGGGCTTGCTCCTGGTTCGGGGAAGGCTGCGCGAGCGGACGGCCGGCGTCTTCGGGGTGTTGGGGTCGCACGGCGGGGCGCGCGCGGTGGCAGAGCTCCAGTCTTGGATCCGCGCCTGGGTCTGCATGTACCGATGGACGGCTTCCTCGGAGTAGTCGTATTCGGTCATTGTTTTATGGCTGCGGAGAAACGAGAGAAGATGAGAGGATGTCAAGGGGAACGTCAACGACGAGAGCTTACTTGGAAGGGAGATTGCAATTGTTCTTTTACGGGAGGTTGATACTTGGAGCAGAGGACGGCCGTTGGCGCTGAAGCAGTAAATATCGGGAGAAGGGTGGGGAGGCTCGGATTCGAGCCAGCTATTTAAGCCCTCAATTGCCACCTTGCCGCGCACCATTGTTATAGGTACTTACGCTTTGGGGAATGCGAGGCCACCGCACGTGGATCGCATCGAAGGTCAATGCGGCACAATGCGCGCCTACATTTCCCAATCGAGTATGCGCGTCGCCTCTTGAATGATGCGTGCCGAGGGTCCAAGCGGAGTCCAAGCATTTTCAGCGCAACCAGCGAGGATTCAGAAACATTGCGGCCGCTTGGGAGCCTGAGGTGCTTTGAAATGAGTGTCTTCATATGACCAATTATCTCGAGTGACTGGCAATACGAGCCGTTCCGCCGCAGTCGTACCCAGTCTAACCAAACAGTCGCTCGCGATTCCGTACGACATCGTAGAACGTCGGGTCCAAGATATCAGCAAAGTCGCCGGACGTGTATTATCTCAGCGAGATGATGCATTCGACAGCCAAGTAGCCAGACAGTGCTTTGGCAGCCTGAGTCGACCAGGACCCGAGAGTCCGAGAAAAAGTGGCCGGTCTTCGCTCCGAGTCAGTCCAGCGGGGAAAATAGTTTTCCCGTGTGTGTCGGTGTTGGTGCATGACACTGAAAGAAGAAAGCCCCCAAAGGTGTAGGTAGGTCTTCTGGATGGTTTCACCGATGTGTTCTTGAAAGCGCGCGATTATGATCGTACCAGGAGGTCTCAAGAAATAGCCAGCAACGTGCATCACCATTGTTGATCGGACCCCACCACCAGAGCTGCGCAAGCATTTTGTAGACGGGGAGTTGCCAGTGCGCATGAGTATTTTTGGATGAGGAGCCAGGCTGCGCTGGCCGTAGCAAGATAGACGACGCCTAGAATCACAGGCCGGTCTCAGCCCTGCCTTACGCGCGCCATCCGACTTGGCTGGCTACCGTGACGCTCAAGTACCGGGCTAGCTCAGGTAAGTGCAGTTACGGAGGCTGGATTGAATTCGGTTCTTGGAGCCTGCGCGGGACCGGCCCGCGTACAGAAGCCGATGCCCATTGCGTGGCGAAGAGGAGGGCAATGGATGGAAGTCGCTCCGAGAGGCAGCGAATCCGTTCGGAGAGTGGTATCTGGCAAAGAGATAAGGCATACGCATTCGCTGATCATGAGTCAGCGCCGACAAAACCGAAGAGGGTCGGCCGGGTTGCCCGACCAGCAGCGGATTCACTCTTTCCTGCTGTCTTTCCGGCTCTCTATTCTGACTCGGAGTCTGTTCCCACTGCTGTCAGGGTTGTCTCATTCTAAGGCCTTCTGTGTCTGCTGGCTCTCTTTAACTCTGTGGCCCGCTGCCCCTCGTCTTCAATTCCGCGCCGACGTAGTCCGGCCTGTGTTGCTACCGTAGTACGTCGGGCGTCCGCCCAGTCATTGGGGTCGCAACTCAGCCGCCGGGTGGATTCAAGAACCTCGGCGTAGACCGTCCATGCAGTCCACTTTCCATGTATTCCGCTTCAAACCCGGTCACGCCCCCTGCCGTTTGTTCGTTCTAGCCATGCCGCTTCCATCCAGCCATTCCGCTCGCCATTCATCCGTTCTAGCTATTCCATTGCAATCCATGCCTCTTCCAGCTCGCGTCTTCTTCAATCATCCCACTCCTGCCAATTTTCCGTCCATTTATTCCCTTCCCGCGCTATTTCCATTCTTGTCCATAACTTGTTCTTTGGGCATTTACAGTAGTAACTATTACCCCTGGCCGTACACTGTCTTCATGATCTACACTCTATTGCTAAATCCGATATTCAATCTACGCCAATTACCTCTGTACAACCCACACTCATTCTGGAACTCCGTTTTGTCCCACTCTGGATGATGTATGTGAGTCTCCTTTTTCTCTTCTCTTCGAAACTTTGTCATTGATGTTTCCGAAACCAAGTCTGTCTGTTGTTTCATGCTGGACAATTCAATTTGCCCAACCACATATACCTCTCACCAATACCCGCTATTTGCACCTGGAACTTTGGCCGCCTTCGTCGCCACCAGTCCGTCTGTTCATCATCCTATATAGGCTATATAGTGTCTAATAAATATGACTAGTTAAGACGACACATTCACGGAAAAAAATTGAAATGATAAGATCTGTCGACTCAAGTTGAAATGCGACCGAACCAAAGAAACGATGTGGACTTAGTCAACACCCCCGCGAAATGACTGGAAAATTTTCTGCTGCAGCCTATTCCGAATCACTGGCCGGCGGGTAATCATGTAAAAATCGATCACGAGGAATTGTTTTCATTCGTTCTACCAGTATTCCACTGACCACCCAACATGGAGGCGCTCAACCTCGCAGGATCTGCAGCACTGCTCCATGGGATGCATTTTTCGAAGATACCCGATATCCCTCGGTGTTCCAATTCCAATCTAGTGTCGAGAAAACCAGGATATGTGCCCTACGAAGGTCACTAGTCGGTTGTTTTCAACCAAAGGTTGAATGTTCGGCATCTGATGGGTCGCCGATGCCGGTATGATAGATCAGTCATATGATGTGTCGGGATCAGTTAGGCAATCAATATTGATTGATGCGGTGGGCCGGCTTCAACAGGCATCTCAATCTCTTTCTCGTTGCCAGTGTCAGTTCAAATGGTTTTGGATAGGTGGCATCGCGAAATTATTTCAGTGGAGGAATGTCATTTTACGATTTTATTTTCAACCAAATGTCATTTCGGTGTTTTCACTCTGTTCTGTGCCATCTTGTCAATTTCGAGTGTCATTTTAACTAGGCTTTGATTTATTGAACAGTATATGTGCCATAATCCTATGCAAAATGAATTGCCCATTTCAAGCGATGACAGCATCATGATTTGAAGCCGAGTCCTCTTCTCTACTCTAGGGCGATGACAGACTCTCTCGGTGCGCGTCTCTGCTCTATGGACAACCTTGGTGTACTCTTTCCGATAGCAAGCTGAAGAAAATTATTGTGGCGAGTACCCCACGCCTCATTGCACGTGCGTGATCTGTGCGCAAGCAAGTGATCAGCCCAAGATTAGCCATGCCACGTCTACCTTCTTGATAACCCATCATGCTTGACCTGCACGACTCAACGTACTTTCCAAGAGCCGTGGATCTCGCCGAAGTCGGGTATGACGAGGACGACACGATACGGTTCTTTACTGGTTCGTATTCGTCAATCCTACAGATAATATGACCTAATGCGATGCAGGACCTATGACCGAACCAGAGCAATCGATCTACCGGACTATGCGCTCAGACAAGAAGATACATCGGTGTTTTCTTGGCGAACGGGTCGACAACCCAGTGAAAAATCCCAACATTGCGAGCATTATTACCGGAAGTACCCCGCTGAGCGCTCTACCCAACATCCGCCACTCGAACGGCGAGGCCCTCCTGCTTGACATCCAAACCGGTCCTGAGGATTGACGAGGAGATCGACGTTCTCTTCGTTCCCAGATACTTCCTCGATTCAAGATGGGGTACACGATTGCCGCCATGTACGCCCAACGCACAGATGGCCTTAATCTGTGTGTCGAGGATGTCTCCATGGTCACCGTAAGATATTTATTTGCTAGCACGTCCAACTTTTCACAGCCTCGACGGCAGATCTTTCCTTGCGGTCTCAACGACTTGCACATCCTCGCATACAAAGTACAAGCCACACTCCCGATGACCTGCGTTGCCGAAGCGTGCGAAAACCCTGCGTCTCGGGTTTGCGCTGTGTGTAGACTTGGGCCCTACTGCTCTAAGGTAGGTGGAACTTGAACTGTAATTCACCATTGTATAACGGTTGGCTGTTGTGCAGGACTGTCAAAAGGACCGCTGGAAATCCGCGCACAAACACGAGTGTAAATCGGCCAGGCAGTTACGAGAGTGGGCGTCGTTCGACTGGTCTTCCTACGACCGCGATAGATTGCCCATGGTGATGTAAATGTGATACAAGTTCCAGTCTACTCTTCTACTACGAAAACAGCGACAGGATTATGGCACATATACTGTATAACAAATCGAATCCAGTTGTAATGACACTCAAAACTATGGAGATGGCACAAAAGAGAATACAAATATTGAAATGACAGCTCAAATTTTGACATGACAGGCCTCCGTTAAAAAAAATTCGAGCTCCCACTGTATCCCAAAACCATCCGAAATGACACTGGCAACAATGGAGAAATTGAGATGTATGTCGTTGAAGCCGGCGTACCATATCAGTCAATATTGATTGCCTAATCGATGCCGACTATTGGATGATGCCTCATCAGACCGGCATCGCCGTCCCATCAGATTGGATCAAATGTTGAAGTAAAATATAACGAAGAATTGAAAACCGTTACTAGTCAACCTTCAAACACCAGTGTGTCGCAGAGTAGAATCTCGTTGAATGTACTGATATTCAACCCTCCGAATGATATAGTCTGGTTCAAATACATATGACTCACGAGACCTACTGCCACCCATGGCACAGATCTTCTTGGTGCACTCTATTCCTCAGGCTGGTTCCCTTGACGAGATTCAGAGACCCCTTGGTGGGCAGACAGAGGAAGGGGATGAAGGAAAAGATGCCCACAAAATAATCCTCCGTCAGTGCTCCTCTTCTGCGCACTGAGCCTAACGGCCGGTTACCGGGTTATGCGTACTGGGGCGGCAGAAATTTACCAAGTCATTTTGCGCTGATCGTGACCAAGGTCATTTGAGTGTTTTTTATAATGCCGGTATCATTTCAATTCCTGTGGACAGATGTTGTCGTGACCTTTCAACTGCTCGTATTTATTGGACAATATATGGCCCATACAGGAGCTCAGATGCCAATCTGGTTGTTTGGGTTGAGGAGTAGATGTCATTCCACATCTGACGGATGCGCACAACGCTGTCCCAGTCGCAGTCGGCTCCGAGCCTGTCTTATGCATGTCAGAAGAAGAGACAGGACCTGGTGACAGTGCGATGCGCCAGCTAAAAGTAACATGGTGTACAGCGGGTGAATGTGCTCTCGTGACCATCCGTTGACTAGAAGTGAATTAAACGCACGGCTTGCTTCAATTTTTATCCTAACTGAAGGTCAAAGGCTTCGATTGTAGTGCTTCGTTTCACTTGGTATTTATTCCCAGCGGTTTCAGAATTCTCATCAAATTGGAATTCAAGAATGCTTGAGCGAGTGGGATCGCCTTCCAACATTGAGTTTTCGGTACAAGTTTGGGGAAGAGAAAGTCTTCTCGGACGAATTTACGAGTGTCCCTGAGCTAAACTTAATTAAGCATGAGCAGCGGCGAGGAGCTTGTCAGACAACGGACTACTTATGCTAGCTAGTATCAAACAATCTGTTAGCGCAGTTTTCTTTCTTTCTTTTTTGAACAGAGGAATGCGGACCCTTCCTTTGCATCCAACGCCGTCGAATTCGCAGGACTGGTATAATCCAGTATATTAATGTAGGAACGTCGACACCGGAGGGTGAAGTCCACCACTCTCAAACCAGCCTGAGTCGGGGGCCCCGAATCAAAATCAAGAAAAGCGTCGGGAGTAGACTCTATAACTAGCATCAACAGCTTGTCGAGTTTCCGTGCTCTATTTACGCATGGACGACGCTCCCTCCAGGACTCCCCAATGCGATGCGACTCGCCTCCTCCTTCATCCGCATCCTGGACTCCCGAAGAATAAAGGCAGCGATGATTTGTGGGCGGTCGGCCTCCTTTATAGCGCCGCCATTTAGGATTAGAGCCGGAAACCATGGCTCATCGTTATTAGTAGGGTACCTCCAGTGGGCTACGATGGTCTCGGGGTCGTGTGTACGGAATAGCTGGGTTAATTGGCATCAGCTGGGTGAAGATATCGAATACAGCAAGTCGGCGTACCGCGAGCCGATGCACGGGGTGAATTTTGAGGAAGAAGTTCCCGTGTTTCGTTTCGATAAAATGGACCGAGCTAAGGTTATTCGAAATTAGCACAAAGTACACAAGCCAGCGCATCGAGTAGAAGTCAAAAAAGGGTCGTACGAGCCGTCTGGGAGCTTCGCCTTCCTTAACCACTTGGTGAGACGCATCTCCTTCCCGCCGTTCATATCGGGAAAGGCGATGGTGTCCGGGAGGATAGGCTTCCACGCAATGCGCACCAGCACCTCCGAATCCGACGACCCCGCCGCCCAGATTTCCGTGCACGAATTTTGCGGATCGGTGGAGATGGTGTACGTCGGCGCCCCCGAGCCTAGGGACAGTGTCGCGTTTTTCATACTGTCGCGGCTGAAAGAGAGGCATACCGGGGGTGAGGGGGCAACTAGAGTGAGTTGGGAATCCATATCGCTGTCACTGCTCAACCCGTCTGCTGTGGCCCGCCTTTTATACACTCGAAGCCTATTCTAACAATAGGTCTATTCAAAGCTAACGGCCTCTAAGCTGCTTAGTTATGAAGGGACCTAATAATAACAGTCCTACGTCAGAAGTTAGAACGGGACCGTTCGTTTTTGAGCGCTAACAACTGTGACTCGTTTTTTCTTCAGCGGAACCCTAAGCTGCTTATGCGCGTGCCGCTTAAGCCTCAAACTTAAGGGCATGTGTTGTTGGCACATCGCGTGAATTCCCTTTCAAAATTTCACCCTCCTGGAGTCCTGTTCAAGCTAAGCACCTGTGAATCGTGGAATTGTTGAGGTGTCAAGTAATTCTTTCAAAAACTGTGAAGTTTGCTTTTTCGAGTCTTTGACTGACCCTAAGCAGCACGGGCCTAAGTAGCTTAGAGGCTACTAAGCTGACGTCAGAAGTCAGAACGGGACCGTTCGTTTGCTAAGCGCTAACGACTGTGACTCGTTTCTTCTTCGGCGGAACCCGGGCAGAATGCATTCGAAGACTGTGTTGTCGGATAGTTTTGGAACACCGATGCTGGATCTGGTTGTGTTTACGTGTTGCATCGTGACTAATTTCGGATAAATCAACACGGCGCGGACTCTGTTTATCCGTTTCCTAAAGCGGCACCAAAAGGTTTGAATAGGAACGCGAAAATATGCGGTAAAGCCGAATATTTTTGGTAGATCTTCCTCAGGAGCGCATCTGAGGACGTGCCTCGGGAAATTCATCATGAAATCTGCCGCGGTGAAGATGGAAAACGGAAGTTCCCGGTCGGATCTCGTGCCGAGCACTGCCACATAACTTCAACCAGTCCTCGGAACCCTTCCTCGCCTCCGCAGTCAAAGCCTTGCAAGAGGGTCCAAGATCTTGCATCAAGCCGTTGATTCTCATAAATTTGATGCACGACACGGTCCACAAGGAATCACCGCAAATCACTGAATTCGTATATACGTAGTTACCAGCAAATGGTTTGTCTGTTTAGTTCGATCGGAGAGTGAAAAAATGGGAGAAAGCATGAGATATTAACGTGAACTCGGGCACGAGCGGCACTCCGAGGCTCCTAAGCGTAGGCCGACTGCCCTCCCCTTTATTCATCCTTCATCCACCGCACTCTGAATTTGTCACGAACGAACGAACGAGTGCACAAGGAAGGCAGCGACGACCGGTACTCGGGCGCGAGTCCAAAATCGTTGTAGCGTCCATACCTGCCATCAATTCTCATAAATTATATGCACGACACGGGACATCGGGGCACGCCTCGTGCGGAGTTGAACGGTTCGTCGTCGGATGCACATGTAATTCCATCGGACACTGATGAAATAAATTCAAGACAACTTCAAAAAAAATGGCGATGGAGGCACGAGCGGTAAGTAAAGTACTCCTGGTCCCTATGGCGTCGCCTCCCCTTCATCCGGACTCTGAATCTGCTACTCACGAACGAACGGACGGACGTACAAGGAAGGCAGCAGCGATGACCGGTATCCTCGCGCTGCCGGCTTGCGGACTGATGCCCAGCGAAAAGTCCTTATGTCCAGGTCTGCCCAGGTCTGCTCAAATCGGCCGAACGTTGGAAAAAGTCTGCTCAAATCTCACCGCGGTCAGAGGTTTCTTAGCCATCGCCTTGGCCACGCTTTGGGTAGCTGTGGGTGGTTCTTGAGAGTTCTTGCTAGCCCAATTGCTAGCTGTGGGTAGCCACTGCTTAAAACCTAGCCACGTATGGCTAGCTGATGACTGACAAACTAGTTGCGCCCTTCAGCGAGGCAGCGGGTTTGGCTAGGGACCCTCTGAACGCAGTGTCCTGTCAACAGCAGAAGTCTTCAAAATCAATAGTGTTCTCATCCTTTTCAGTTGTCCTACTCAACAGAATGGCGCGGAACTTAGTTTGAGGATTTTCGCAGTTACGAAGGCCGCGTCATCGCCGCGCGCGCACGAACCAGCTCGAAACGGGGATCAGTCGGAGTTTGAAATCCTCCTTGTTTCCTACCACCACCATCCCGTTCTCCCTGCCCGCCCGCGCTGTTACTCCCTCCCCAGTTCCTATCTTGCGGTATTAATTTTCAGTATCTCATTCCATATCTTGAAGCTCCCTCTCCCTCTCCTGCTCTGAATCGCTCATCACGGAGCGAAGCGACGAAATCCAAGAAACGACGCGTTTTCTTTTCCCCCGATGCGTCTTTTGACCCAAGGGTGCTGAAAACTTATATTTTCTCAATAGACTCCCGGACAAGTCGTCTTGCGCGTTGTGCACGCGATACGATAAGGTGAGTAGCACCTTGCAACTTTCGATCCCAATACTTCTGTACTTACTATGATGCCGTGGGGGGATCCTGGCATGACAGGATGGTCGTAACCACCCCGTCCGTACTGGCTGCTGTTCGTTCGATCTCGACGCCGACTGTATCTGTCCGTACTCGCCTAGTCCCCAGTAGACCGGTAAGTACTTGCTCATTCCCTTCTAGCTATATTCTAATGTGTCATACAGCCTTGCTCCATCCCCGGCATCTCTCATGCGGAGACGTCGATAGTCGCCGCCGCTACCATTCTTCAGTGCTAGCAGAAAGTGGGAATTGAAGAGAAAGCGCGCTCGGCCCGCAGGGTCCGTGCAGCCGGTCACGAGATAGCCGAGTCACGCGATGATTTGTTGATTGCCACTCTCTCACAGTCTCACACATCGCGACTCGTTCTCCCCGCGCAGGCCTCCCCAGCAAGAGCGGTTTCCGTCGAACCTAAACGATAACACTCACCATGAAACCCAAACCATCTGCGGATCCATACACCGTCGCACAACAAGCGCTGCACGACGCCCAGCTCGCGCTCGCGAGTATCCCGCGTCCGCCTCCGCCCACGCCCAATCCCACCCCGCCTTCGCGAGCGAGTACGCGGGCGGCGCGATGCACCTCGTGCGAGCAGCTGCGCGCAAAACTGGTATCGATCGAGGCATCGGCGGGGGCGCAGAAGCAGCAAGTGGGGCTCTTATCTGCGGCGATCGATCGGGCGAAGGCGCGGGAGAGGGAGCTGAGAAGGGAGTGCGAGCGGCTGTTGGCAAGGATCGGGGAGCTCGAGGCGACGCCGGAAAGGGCGCTCCGGGTGTCGGACCAGCGGACCGTGCCGAGGGAGGTCCAGGTCGAGATGTTGCCTGTTGAATTTGACGACGCCAACAACCTCGTTGGGAGTGCCTGGACGTCGACGGCGGGTAAGTCTTTCTATTTTATCCATTCAATCTCATCTGATCCATCCCCAGCGCTGTCGGCTCTGGCGTCGACCTCGCAGAGGCAAGAAGAGGAGGAGGAAGAGGGACACGGTGCGTTCAATCGTCTATTACTGTATACTTATTTACATGCCACGCAGACCACTTCCGCCACTACCGCCGTCCCACCCGCAAACCAGAACGTCCCCGCAAGCGCGCAAAACTTGCAGAGGAGGACGAGGCATCGTCGCCGTTGTCGTCTGGTGCATCTGTTTCCTTTCTTATTCGTTCCTTCCCATTGACATTACGAACAGCCTCCGTCTCCACACCCAACCCCAACCCTAAACCGGCACCCACAAAACGCAAACCCCCCCTCTGCGCCATCCTCGCCGCCGCGCGCCACCCGCCCCAGGCGCCGAACCGCCAGCGCCACGGCACCGCCTTCGGCGCGCGCCTCCCCGCGCTGCTCGTCGAGGACGACGCGTATTTGTTTGAGCTACCGGGGGAGGTGTGGGGGGACGATGACGACGCTGCGGCGTTGGGCGGGGGTGATGCTCACGAACAGGAATACGAACACGGACGCGAGGGAGAGGGCGAGGGAGGTGGAGGTGGAGGTGCGGATAACGGAGGTGAAGAGGAACAAGAATATGTGCCCCCGCCGAAGAAATCGCACAAGAAGCAGCCGCGCAAGGTGCCTGCATACGACTACGAGCACAGGCGCAGCAGGGTGGTCGTGCCCGCGCCCGCTCAGTTGCCAGCCGGCGATGCGGTGTCAACGGGCGAGAGCGAGAGCCCGAGCAGGGAGGAGGAGAAGGAGAAGGAGGAGCCCCACGCGCTGGAGACCCCGGGTGTGTTCTTTACGCTCAAGTTTTGAGTGTCGCGTGTTGAGTTTTGGGGCGGGAGTTTTTGTTTTTTATTTTGGTTCTACGCTAGGTATCGTGTCCACGGGCGAGTCCCTATCTGCGTACTGTAACCTGTAACCTACCTACTTACCTATGTATACTACACGACAGTGCATACCCCTTGTCGAGTTTTTGTTCCCCTCGTCACGGTCTCGAAAGCCAACCACGCATTCGTTCCCGCCCCAACATGTTGATCGTCGCGCGTCGCCACTTTCCTTCATGTTCATTTTCCCGAGTCACCTCCCGGCTCTCCTCCCGCTCCCCTTTCCTCTGTATCCTTATTTGGAATCTAATATGTCTCCGGTTTAGATATTACAGTAGATATACCTCGGTCCGCGAATCAATATCAATATAACACCTCTCTTCATATCCATTATACATGTATCTCACTCGTTCCATTCTCCCTTCTCCCCTCCGTCTGACGCTAAAAAAAAACCACCTTTTCGCAGACCCAAATTCCGAACGAGCCTGTGACTCGGGAAAGGAACATGAGAAGACGCATATAGCATCGTCTTCCACGGGTTGCAATTTAAGAACAGAACAGAAAATGAAATTCGACAAACGATAATCCTGGCATGTGTTCGAAAAACTTGCTTACCGCAGTATACGATACTACGAAGGCGTTGACTCGAAATCTGGTGGGGCAAGGGATCTGCGAGCTTAGAGTAATCAAACTTGAGCCGAATACAAAACAACCACTTACCTCGCGGATGGAAGCCGCACGCCACGACGTTGGAACTAGGTATGCTCCCGGGTCAAACAGGCCGCCGTCCGAGTCGCGCGAAGTACTAGATGTCAAGGGGAACATCAGGAATCAAAACCGAATGACGCGAGATGTTGCTCAGTGAAAACTACGGTAGTACGGCCACCATGGGCGGTATGTACTATGATACTCCGAGCCAGTAATTTTGTTGTAGCGTCTGTTTATAAGAGACTAGGGAAAGGCGGGCCCTGGGGGAAATCGACGTAGACTAGACTCAGTCATCCTGGTGCCTTTAGAATTCCGTGGGGACAGTCTTTCTCTAAAGCAACTGCTGCTAGTAATATTGGGGACGACTTCGGTGGGGAAGAAGGAAGATTGAAGGAAGATGTACATTGCGTAACGGGATGCCATGCCCTTGGCCTTGCCGCTCTCACCCCCCAAAAATAGATATTCACCTACCTACCTACCTACACCGAAACGTGGGAGCGGGCACTCCAAGAACGGTTGACATGTCGCACGAGTGGAGCACCGTATGTCCTTGAACGAATGATCGAGTTGGCTCCAGGGGATGGAAGAGGCGGTAATTTAAATCGCTCACCACATCCGCTGAGATACAACAGCGGGAAGGCGCGGCAGGCGGGCAGATATGTTGCTCATCACCCCTTCTAGTAGTCCCCGCGCGGCACGTCCCCATCACCGAAGCTACTTCCGAGCCAATAATAACTACCTTGAAAGTTGATCATCACGGCCTTGTAAAGCTAGCGCAGGCTGCGCAGCGTGGACAGCTCACCCACAACCTCATTCGCCGTCGTTGATTTGTGATTGCTCTCCCGAAGTGGTCATCCCGCTGAACAAGAATAGCTGATGTGTTTGTGTGTTTAAAGCACGGAGGTCGGGGACTGACACTGCCATGGAGTTCCTTAATCCTTCCGCCCAGCTTCAAGCCGTTCTGGCTTTCTTCAAGGCATTTTGCGACCAAAATCCCGACGAAATCCTCTCTCGTCTGAGTGACGATATCGAATATCACTGGGTCCCACCTGGTTTCGACGCACTCGGTCCTCGAGTGAAAAATAAAGAGCAAACGAGGGAGTTCTTCACGAAAACGTGCGGGACGTTTGTGAAAGACTTCAAAGTGAATTCGATGCATTTAAATAATCTCGACCGAAGCTGAAACATTGTACAGTGGATCATCCAAGACTACGTTGAGATGCCGGGAAAAATTGTCCTACAGGTACACCATTCTCGCTAGAAAAGAAATTTGCTCAATACGGAGACTGCGTGCTAGATGACCTGCACAGGAGATTTATTGAATGGGGGTGGCAAATACGAGAACCATTGCATGTGGCTCTTCCACCTTACGGACCCTGCCGTCAACGGCCAGGCGCCGAAGATCAAAGTCGCCAAGGAGTTTTTCGATTCGTTGTATTCCGCCCGGGTGTGGGGACTGCTCCCGGCAGAGGGAAAGGATTCTCTGTAACTTTTGAACAGCCGAATCTATATAGCTGGACAGTCGCCGGACACCCCTCCTCGACACATCCTTTCTGCAACCTCCACAGGATGTCACGGACTGATATTCCAGGTACATGCTGAGGGCCTATTACTGAGACCTCCCAATTGTCTTGCCGATGGCCCAATTTTTTTTTTAAAAAAATATCGATTGTCATTTTTATCATGCTACATACACGACACATGCTGGTACACAATTACTAAAGAGAGAAAAAGGAGAGGCAGAAGGACGCGGGCATACGGGCACGACATATTACCTAACGATGGAACAATGACAAGGGGGTGGATAACAGGATGGATATCATGAGCAGTGGGGGCATGCAGACCAGACGGCGCAGTCTTCGGATCAAAAAGTAAAACTTGAAGGGAGAGACGAGGAGCCGAGCGGGGATGCTCATGTGGGCGACGGCGATGCATGACGGGAGAGCTCAGAGAAAAATGGCTTGAGAGGTTGCAAGGGGCTTGAGGGTGTTGAGGGTGTTGAGGCCTTGGATAGCTTTGAGGGCATTGATATTACGACGGGAGGACGAGAGGCAGAACAGAGGTGAGAGTGGGAAGGGAAGAACATGGCGCCACTTTCTTTGAGAAAATTTGGTCTTGTTATGACAGGAGCGGAGCTTGAATCACTTCGTCGTTTTTCGGAAATCTGACACCCGAAATCTCATTTTCTCAAATTTAAGCACTTTCTTGAGGCATCCGATATAAATATGTACTGGCAGAGTTCTCCGACATGGGGGACGACAGGGGACGGTGCTTGTAGATTATTTGCAGAATTACATAAGGTCAGGCAGAATAGTTGGGGGATGTCCAGGATCGGACCTCCCAGAACATCCACAACGGCTCCTGGGACTGTCCAACACGATGTTCTGGCGATGTCTCCGAACCGAGCTCCGTGGAACATTCACAGCCCGACCTCAAAGCGCGGTCAACCGTCAGATCTCTAAATCACATCAAACCAAATTGGTGGTGTACCACAGGTAACTAAATGCTGCCTGCTAGAGGCCCAATGTCGCCCAATGAGAACCATCGTCCTTCCGTCCTTCCTCCAAAATTTTGTCAGTGTCGCAACTGAAAAGGGACTAAAAGCTCAATAGATTGTTTTATTTCAAGCCTGAATCAGTACGCTGCGTTTAAAGCGATTCGAGTGGTTGCAAGCTGACCCGAGATGTCTGGAGGAAAAGGGACAGCATGGTGCGCGAGTTAAGTCTACTCGGGTCTGCGCGAAGTAGCCCAAGGTAATTTGCTCAAGGTTCAACATTCGGACTCTCAACTGCCGGACTCGAATCACGCTCACCGAAAAAGTCAGGTGGAGAAGGAAACTGCGAATCAAAGCCCCCAATTCGGAGGGGTCCAAATGTATAAAAAGGACCGGCCTGCTCTCCAAATCCCCAGTTCGCTCACGCTGACTAACAAACTCGTGCGATGTTCAACTACAAGTCTTTGCTCGTTATCACCCTCATGGCCTTGGCTCTCTCGCGTCGTCTGCCTGTGCCATGTTCAGAATCGTGCTGCCCTTCATCCCAGCGCTTACCTCCAATTAAAGTAATACGCCTCTCTGACGATCTACTTGTAGGACGAGAGCGCCAGCCTAGAGGTGTGCAATGGGCCTATACCCACCTGGTGAGTGACCGTTCCCGTGGTGTCCGACAACTGCGTCATGCTGACAGGCGGATTGAACTCCTTGCACTGGGAGATCACCGGCGCGGTGATTCCCGACGGTTTCGTCTGCACCTTCTTCGAGTGAGGGCTCAGTTCCTTTCACGGGATTCCGTACAAACTGAACTGACAAACATGTGTGCGTACTGCAGGGACTTCGGATGCATCGCAAAGGGCACAGGCAACGCGGGAACCGACAGCGAGATCCTCCAGGGAGCCACCTACAACTTTTTCGACGTCGACGGGATGTCCGGTTCCGAGGATTTCAACTATCTGACGAGCTCTTTCAGGTGTTCGCCTGTCTAATTGCAAGGGTTTATTATATCTCAAGGAATGGAGATTTGGGAGAGGGATTAGAGTGTTTCAACTTATCAGGTTTCTATGTCAGGAGTCGTTGGGAACGGAATAGAATGTGCTTTGCAAATTTTGACGGGCAACCCATATGATATTTATGTTAGGGACCAGTTCGCATGGATGGCGGAAAGGCATACGGAGCGCGAGTAGCCAACATGAAACAGAAACGCAGACCAGAAGATAGTGCACCACGCCCACGGGCATCTAGCTGTTGGGTAGTGCATAGGAGGTGGTGTCCCCACCGGACGTGAGGAGATGCGCGGAAGTCGAAGCCGGTGACCCGTGCGATGTCGGCTAGGGTTCTAGAAAATGTACACTTTTAAATTCGGGTGCTCTCATTTTGTTTTCAACCCCGTCTGCGGCGGCAAGGGTAAGAGAAATTTGATCTATTGGTGCCGCTACACAACTGCGACTGAACGAGCAATATTCTGCATGACAAACCTTCGGCATTAGCTGCGACGCAGGCGAATTGATGGGTGGAGACGCACCGAGATTAACAGCCCCGAAGCCTACGCGTACGAGGCGACAGTCAAGTTGCATCTACGTGCTTCGCCGTTTTGCCGATTTTTTCTTGGGCGCTTTACCACATATAGGATACCCAGCCGATCGTCCAACGCCAAATTACACATGAATGGTGCAAGGGATAGACTGGGTGAACGGCGGACCTGGGGATTCGGGAAGATCGACGTAACCCCAGGGACGTTAGAATTGCGCTGGGCCGCTGTCTCCCTAATGCCCGGGCCTACATGGCACGGGCCGCCAGCTTCGGGTTCTGTGGTTTCCTCACCCCGTTTGGGATACCATCTCTTATCTAACAGCTGGATGCCGGTCGGCGTCATGCATTATCTTCTGGTATACCTTTCCTTTTCATGTTGGCCACTCTCGCTCCGTAAGCCTTTGCGTCGTCCATGCCAACTGCTTCCGCAACCTAAAACTCAAGTTGGTCTTCTATTCTTGCTATCCAAATTTTCAAAGCACATTTTATTCGTTCTCAACGATCCCAAACAAAGAAGCCCAATCCCAAACAAAGAAGCCCAATAAGCTGAAACACGCTAATCCCTATTCCCAAATCCTCATTCCTTCAGATGTAGGAAATTCTTGTAATTAGACAGGCGAGCAGCTGAACGAGCTCGTCAGATCGTTGAAATCTTCGGGGCCCGAAAGCCCCTCAACGTCGAAGAAGTCGTAGCTGCCTCCCTGGAGAACAACCTCGCTGTCGGTGCCAGAGTTGCCTGTGCCCTCTGAGATGCATCCGAAGTCCCTGCAGTACGCACACATGTTTGTTAGCTCAGCACGGAATCCTGTGAAAGGAGCCGAGCCCTCACTCAAAGAAAGTGCAGACGAATCCGTCGGGAATTATGGCGGCGGAAATCTCCTCATTCAAGAAGCTCAATCCGCCCGTCAGATCGACGCAAGTGTCGGACACCACTGGGACGGTCACGCAGCCGGTGGTTACAGACTCAGTGCAGACTTGCACGCTCGCACTGTCGTCCTACAGACAGATGGTCAGAGAGGCGTATTATTTGAAGGTAAGTCCTGGGACGTACAGCAGCACGATTCTGCACACTGGCGGGGGCAGCCGACGCGAGGGAGGCCAGAGCCACGAGAGTGATAGCAAGCAAAGACTTGTAGTTGAACATTGCAGTAGTTTGTTGTTAGCTTGAGCGAACTGGGGATTTGGAGAGCAGGCCGGTCCCTTTTATACATTTGGGCCCCTCCGAATTGGTGACCCCGGTTCAGTGTCCTTCTCCACCTGACAGCGTTGGTGAGTGTGATTCGAGTCCGGCAGTTGAAAGTGCCGAACGAATGTCGAACCTGGCGCAAATTACCTTGGGCTGTCTCGCGTAGACCCGAGTAGACCCAGCTCGCTCATCATGCTGTAAACTTTCCTCCAGACATCTCGAGTCAATTTACAATCACTCGAATCGGTTTGAACGCAGCGTAATTCAGGCTTGAGTTAAAACAATCTATTGAGCTTTAGTCCCTTTTTAGTTGCGACATTGGCGACAATTTGGAGGAAGGACGATGGCTGTCATTGGGGGACATTGGTCCTCTCGCAGGTCCGCCTTTCGTTACCTGTGGTAGACGTTAGACTAACGTACACCGGCGATGTACCGGGGTTCCGGCGCGTAGACACAGGTAGGTGTGGGCCTGTGTACGGGGGCCCGGAACGCAGTGAATCCTAATTTCGAACTTGCCTCTTAATACACCTACTCTGACGAGCCAATCTGATCCATCCAACCTGCGTTTGTGGTCTGTCACAGCGAATCTGTAAGTTGACCACATGCCTCGGCACCATAAATCTCTGAAAACAGTCTGAAGCCTAAGGAGCCGCACCAACCTTATCACGTTCATTGCGTTGCTTTCCCTGTGGATGCATGATACCGAAGATGCAAAATCTTGAGATCTGCAAGACGATGCGTATTTGCCGCCTTGGCACATGGTCGGCAAGCTTGCTGAAACGCCGCGCAAATAATTTCGATCTCAGCATAAAGCTGAAGCACTACCTCCGCGGCGGGCCATCAAATCCGCAATCTAAGTACTGCCAACACTGTCGTATTTCGCCCAGGTTCATCAATTCAATTGACTTCGTTTTGTGCAAGTCGAATTCTTTGTTATTTTGGCCCAAGTGTATTTGTACGGCGTGTTTTTTTTTACACAGTATGTTCCGATACCGTCGGAATTTACCCAGGTTCAACAATTCGAAACACTTCGTTTTGTGCAAGTTGCAAGGCAAGTTTAATTCTCTGTTATCCTCGGCCCAAGTGCACGTATTTGTATCGGGTGTTTTTTTACGCAGTAGGTAGCCCTAACGAAGGCTGAAGCAGCTGACAGAGCTCGCCAAGTCGTTGAAGCCCTGCGTCCCATTGATGCTCTGCACGTCCAACATATCCCACGTCCCACAAGGAAGCACCGCAGCGTCGTCTCCATTAGCAGTCGAGTTCAAACAGCCGAACGCCCTGTGTAGGACAAGCGTCAGTGTGTCCCGCAAATTGGCAGTTGAAGGCTGAAGCTTACTCGAAGAACGTGCACACGAAGCCGTCAGGAATTTCGACATTGGACACCTCTTTGTTCAGGAACGTGAGTCCGCCGGTGAAGTCTACGCAGGTGTCGGAGCCAGCTTGAATGTCGACACAGCCGTCGGGCGGAGAAATCGAGCCCGTGCAGAACGTGACGTTCGGAAATGTCGACGTGAGCTGTGCCGATATTAGTTAGGTGAAAGAGACAGTAATGGGTACAGAAAATATCCGTACCGTGGTAGGTGCGGAGGCTGCGGTCGTCTTTGGGGAATATTATCAATATTTGAAAGGCGGTTTTAAAAAAGCGTGGCATGTACCACGGCAGGTGTGAGGGCTGCGATCATCGAGGACGAGGACACAGCGATGAGAAGAGCAGAGAGGATGGCTTTGGTCGACAGCATCTCTGTAGCTAGATGATTAAAAAGTAAACAGCTGGAAAGGAGATCCCAACACCATTCCAGTATTCATATAAATACAGAAGATGAGAACCATCCACGCCGTCCAAACTGCCCCAGGGAATGGTTGAGAGTCCGAAGAGTCCGACATATGCACGCAAGAGACAACATTTAGCCTGCTTACCGCGAAGCGAATGTCCATCTGCTTCAGACTTCCACTTCGAGAATCGGCCGGAACATTCGAGGGAGGTAGACTGACTGTTGCGGAAATTTAGTAATGATACCGTAGACGTATGTATGCGATATGGTTGATCACTGGCAGCTTGAATGGATATTTTCAGAGACTTGTGATGCCGAGGCATGTGGTCAACCTACAGAATCGCTGTGACAGACCAAAAGCGGATTGAATGGATTAGATTGACGAGCCAGAGCAGGTGTATTGAACGGCAAGTTCGAAATTAGGATTCACTGCGTTCCGGCCCCCCGTACACAGGCCCAGGCACACAGGCACACATGTACCTTTGTCTACGCGCCGGAACCCCGGTACATCGCCGGTGTGCGTTAGTCTAACGTCTACCACAGCAAGGCGGACCTGCGAGAGGACCAATGTCCCCCAATGAGACCCATCGTCCTTTCTTCAAAATATTCCCAGTGTCGCAACTAAAAAGGGACTAGGAAGCTCAACAGATTGCTTTAATTCAAGCCTGAATTACACTGCTTTCAAAGCGATTCGAGTGATTGTAAGTTGACTCGAGATGTCCGGTACTCCCCTGCCCTCCCTACTCGACATTGCCTCCCATCCCCGAATTAGCCTACATCCCTGTCTCACGTATAGAGTGCTACATGGGCCCCAAAGGGACCGCGCGCACTCTAATGGAATTTGAATTGAATTTGAGTCGAGATGTCTAGAGGAAAAGTGACAGCGTGGTGTCCATGCGCGAGCTAGGTGTACTCGGGTCTACGCGAAGTAGCCCAAGGTAATTTGCGCGAGGTTCAACTTTCGTTCGGTACTCTCAACTGCCGGACTCGAATCACACTCACCAATCTAGTCAGGTGGAGAAGGAAACTGTGAACCAGGGTCCCCAATTCGGACGGGACCAGATGTATAAAAGGGACCGGCCTGCTCTCCAAATCCCCAGTTCGCTCAAGCTAACTAACAAACTACTGCGATGTTCAACTACAAGTCTTTGCTCATTATCACTCTCGTGGCTTTGGCCTCCGTCGCGTTGGCGTCCCCCGCGCCCACCCCGACCGGTTTTCAGAACCGTGGCACTGTATGTCTCAACGCTTTACCTCCAATAATATGCCTCTCTGACGATCTACTTGTAGGACGAGAGCGCCAGTGTAGAGGTCTGCACTGGGCCAGTGCCCAACGGTTGCGTGACCGTCCCAGTGGTGTCCGACGACTGCGTCGATCTTACGGGCGGATTGAGCTTCTTGAACGGGGAGATTTCCAGCGCCGTGGTTCCCGACGGATTCGTCTGCACCTTCTTCGAGTGAGAGCTCGGCTCCTTTCACAGGATTCCGGACCAACTGAACTGACAAACATGTGTGCGTACTGCAGGGACTTCGGATGCATCTCAGAGGGCACAGGCAACTCGGGCACCGACAGCGAGGTTGTTCTCCAGGGAGGCACCTACGACTTCTCCGACGTTGAGGGGCTTTCCGGCCCCGAGGATTTCAACGATCTGACGAGCTCGTTCAGCTGCTCGCCTGTCTAATTACATGGGTTTACTATATCTCAAGGAATGGAGATTTGGGAATAGGGATTAGAGTGTTTCAGCTTATCGGGTTTCTTTGTCTCGGGTCGTTGAGAGTGTAATAAAATGTGCTTTTGAAAGTTGGATAGGAAAGAAGACCCACTTGAGATTTAGGATGGGGTAGCAGTTGGCATGGATGGCGGAAAGGCATACAGAGCGAGAGTAGCCAGCATGAAAAAGAAACGAACACCGGAAGATAGTGCCTCGGGCATCTAGCTGTTGGGTAGTGCATAGGAGGAGGTGAGGAGACGCACGGAAGTCGAAGCCGGCGGCCAGTGCGATGTAGGCTAGGGTTCTTCAAAATGTACACTTCCAAATTCGGGTGCTCTCATTTTGTTTTCAATCTCGTCTGCGGCGAAAGGCCTAATGGAGAATTGATCTATTGGTACTACTGCACAGCTCCAACCGAACAACCAATACTCTGCATGACGAACCCTCTGCGTTAGCTGCGACGCAGGAAAATTGATGGGTAGAGACGCACCGAGATTAACAGCTCCGAAGCCTACGCATACGAGGCGACAGTCAAATTGTATCTACGTGCTTCGCCGTTTTGCGGTTTTTGTCGTGGGCGCTTTACCACATATAGGATACCCAGCCGATCGTCCAACGCCAAATTAACCACGGTCACACCTGTGTTATTAGCTTGTATCGACCGGAATTCGGCGTGTGGCGTCGGTTGGGGGACATATTGGATGAGGGCAAGGTTCAACTGCCGATCTATGACAAGAGCAGAAGTAGCCGACGATCCAACTGCGAGCCTGTGGGTTTTGATCGGGAGTTCGAAGAAACAAAGCGGACCGACGGTGAGGGAAGACCCTTCAAACTCGGCCGGCCAGAAGTGAAGACTATGGAATGCTTGGTTCTCATCGACCCTGAGCACTGCAGCGCGACAAGTGACGTTCAAAACGCCATAGTTTGGTGTGCGTGGGTTGCATGATTGCCAGGTACGAAAGGTGTGGAGCCCATCCATCGGATTTGGGACCTTTCTGGTCACTTTGTGCATCTCGAAAGTGACGGGGTTGGTCGTGGGTCGAATGTAGACGACTTCCGCGGATAAATCGAGGGACTGACGAGTGATCAGAATGCCGTCTTCGGAAATGGTGCATTTAGGAGTCGAGCTGTGAGGATTTCTCTCCAGGGGGACACGGTGAATGATCCCGTCCGCAACTCTGCAAAAAAGAAGAAAGGTTTCACTGAAGTTCATGACGATCGATGCGACAGCGGTTTCGTTCGTGACGATACAGTGAACACTGAACAAAGGGGCGGTAGCGGTCCAGGTCTGGGCGAAAACCTCCGACACATTGACGGCGGATGGATCCCCATAATCAATGGAGACAATGGCGAGTTTGATTCGATCAACACTGGGACATATTGTCAGGCTCGCAGGGGACACTGTCGTGCAGCGAGATCACCTCGGATAGGCCATTCCAATAGAAAACACACCGGGGCGCAGAAAGGGTACATCACTGTGCACCCAGTTCCCGGTGTGATCCAAGGAGCCGATGCATTCACCAGAAACGGCATCCAAACAAGCCAGACGGTCGCGTGAGATCGTGACGATCATCGGCGTTCCATGGATGGGGGAAAAGGCGGTGGGCACGTCGAAAATTTCGAAAGAGTGGACTGAGACCGGTACCGGGGCTTCCGATTCCCAGTTTTTCTTCAATTTATATGCGTGGACGGCTAATCGTCGGAGAGTGGCAAGAGGCAAAGACAGGATGTCGGTACCAGGCGAGCACGGTAGGGGTCGCCTATGGATCTGCTCAAAGCGTCTGAGAGACGCGATCCAAAAATATGAGGAAAGAAATATGGGCTTGAACGCAGTGCATGTCTGGAAGATATTGCGTATCACCTCCCACCGCAGCTAGAAAACAGAGAAATCATACCGAGAGAAGGTGGAGGGAGTCTGGAAGATCCTGATCTTCAGTAATCTTCAGGATGATATCCAGCGGAAGATCTTGGAGAGGCATCCAATCGAGCGGGCGACGGGCGTCGTGGAGTCAGACGGCGTCGTCAACGTACGTGACCTTAGCTACGTCGCATCTCTGACATCTCGTCGCATGCGACGGCATGCACGTGATCCGACGGGTCAATTCAACCGACGCAACATGTGCAAAAATAGATTTCTATTGCTTGAAGAGCTGTACTTGTCAAAATTCAACGCCCCTACTGAGTTCATACAACTGAGTCATGAATCTCCAGATACAGAGCTGAGAGAATGAGCCCGTAGGTTGGAAGGTTTCATTACCGGACCCTTCCTCCATTTTGACTTTTGGACACAATAAAGTTCGGGCCGGGCGGAAATTCCACAGAACACGATATGTCAGCAGGACACACGCAAGTTACGTGGATGGGATCTTTGAAAAATCACCTTCGTCACTTGCATCGAGCACTTTTAGTACTATTGAATGTTTCTCTCGCCCTTGCCTGCGTTCGGAGAATACTGTACTATTTCGACCAAGTCTTCAGGCCATGTCACGCGTCACCTAAGGTCTTCATTTTTTTAAGTCTTCATTCCTCGGCAATCATGGAAAAATTACCATATATGGGTATCCAGCGAATGCCGGGGCGAATTTTTTGATGTTTTTTGGCCTAATTGGCCTCAGAAAGCGCGATATCACCGTCACCAATACCTCAAGTCTTCAGTTCAGAGGGCCGTGTCATGCGTCACCTGAAGACTTGGTCGAAATAGTACAGTAGACGATATCACTGAGTAAGGCTCCAACCGTTTCCGTTTACAAACGTTTGTAAACGGTTTAACCGTTTATATTTACCGTTTAGTTTACGGACCCCTGCAAATGGTAAACAAATGTTTGTAAACGGTTTTAAACGGTTCTTAAAATATAACCACCTATACAGCTACGAGACGGGATTTTTGAAGGAGTTGAAGTGTCAGGAAAGTTAGCTGAAGTGAGGAAATTCATTGGGAGGGGTTTATGAAGGTAAAACTGGCCGGGCTTCTTCGTTGAGAGTTTATTGATGTGTTTGTTACAATTCCGTAGCTTCACCAGCAGGTGAGTTGGCAGCCCTCAACTTCAGAATTCACCCTGCTGCACTCTGGAAACATATTAGTGGCTCTGGTATCAAAAATAAATGCAGCCCAGGCTTAGCAGATGGTCGGTGGCTGGAGG
Organism: Mycena galericulata; assembly: GCA_029289565.1. NCBI lineage: Eukaryota > Fungi > Basidiomycota > Agaricomycetes > Agaricales > Mycenaceae > Mycena > Mycena galericulata. Next base: position 385,890 of record JARKIA010000048.1, read on the forward strand.
GATTTTGTCTCAAAAAATATACCATTTATAAACGTTTATAAACGTTTTAAAACTGTTTACGAACCGTTTCCGTTTAGTTTACGGGGATCCGTAAACGAAAACTAAATGGTTGGAGCCTTATCACTGAGTGGAAGTCTTAACAAATTATACCCTGCTGTACGGAATTTAATATGAACCGATTGATCGAGGTCATTTCCCTCTCCGCCCCAACTCGCGCACCGCGAGATCCAACAGTATCCGGGCATACAGCGCGTGTAAATGCATGATGAGCCGTTGTCGGGGGGAGAGGGACCGGAGAGCATCCGACGGGATGGAGGTGGATGATGGCGATGAGTTCGCGTTCTCTGCGTCGGGCGCGGAGAGGATGAGGTGCGAGACGAAGAACAGCCGGACGTATGGCTCGCCGCTCTCCCTCAATTCCTTCAAGACCGTATCGGATTCGGGCGGGTGATGTAAGTCTTCAACCGCGAAGGAGTGGTACCCGCCCAGTATGCCAACTCGCTGAGAAGTAGTCTTGGGCGTGGGGCGTAGCCACCAGGACGTTACCAAAGGGCCGTGCAGGCTACCTGACGCGCCGTTAGCGTTGGCTTTGGGTGGGGTGTCGCGATCGTGCGCTTCGACGACGAACTACACACATATTAGCCATCAGAAAGGCATGTCCGAGCGCAGGAAACAAACAGCACTGACCAGTCCACCCAAAATACGCGACGTCTCGGCAAATTTCTCCTCCCCCAGACTTTCAGCGCCTGCATCCATTTGGCCGCCGCGGAGCTGAAATAAGACCCCCAACCGCGCGAGCGCGTGCACGATCCAGCGCTCGACGCGGAGCGGCCAGGTGCCCCAGAATGCGCGCGAAAACGCGACAAGAGGACCGTCGCGTAGATCTTCTGGAGTAGAGGAAATGAGGCACCGCGGGACGGTTGCGGCCCACATGTCGCCTGCATCTGTGCGCATCCAGTGTTCGTTTTCGATCTCGGGATCATGAACGGATCTGCTTTCAGTAGTAGAAGGAGCAGCGTTATAATCTAACGTAGACATCCCGAAGGCAGGTTTGTCGCGGCGCGCAGATATCTCGAGCGCCGGGGGGACGCGGAGGGTGGGGTATGCGCGCTGAAGGCGTCGATGTTGGTAATAGAGGGTTCCGAGGAGGGCGACGGGGAGGATGGTCACGCCGATGAGGATGGGGGCCCGACGGGGCATTGAATTAAATCTTGGCGATGTGTCGGAGCCTGTAGGCATGGGTTTAAATAGCATTCAGGAAGATATCGGCTCACCCGGGACGATGCACCCGGGACGACCCGATCGGAGATGCCTTGTCAGGGATCAGCATTTCAAAGCATTCTCAATGCATGAGAATCTCATGCATAACGAAGCGAAAAATAACTTACCGAGGACAGAACACTGCGCCGTAGTACCTCCGGCAACCATTATGCGCACTGGTAGATGTGAGGTTATTATATATATGACTAGGAAACGGTGTTCATAAATGAATGAAACAGACACCCATCATATACGGGGATGTGTAACGTTCACATTTATGTCGCCTGCGGCGAATCCCTGGGCCTGCATGCAGTGCATGGAGGTTGATACCAATCCTTGGGCGAGATCAGACCGAATTGAACTTGCTCAACGCTGCGCATAACTTGTGCACATCTCTGGATAGCCTTTCAAAACGCAAGCCTTGGAGGATATGTTTATGGTAAAACGTTTTGAATTCCTCTGTGAAACGGTATTTCATTGAGGAACAATGCCTGTCAAGTTGTTGTCAGGTGAAATTTCACCGAAACCAGAGTCTTCCGCGGGGGTTCGTGCCGGGTATCGGTATGTAGTGAAATAGGTGGCGGAGATATAACATGGCACCGAGAACTCTTACATTTGACTCGAAAACCGCACAAAACCTGGCAGCGGATGCATCAGAAATCAGAGTCGGTCATCCTCAGTCCTTGCCTCAGTCAAAATGGCACAGAAAAAGATTACTTCGGTAACGAGACCTTCCAACCTGTAAAAACACATTTATCGGGCTCCGCTGAAGGCCGCGAATCGCCCTTCCAATTGGAGGTGTAAGACTAAACGTGTCGAGAGTCAGATTCGGTTGCTCGGCAGTGTTCGGCCGACGCTTTCGGGTCCGAACCTAACCTCAGCGTAACGCGTTGGCAACGCGACGGTGCTGGCGGGAGATCCGCTCGCGCCCGGACGACATCCTCAAAAAGCCACGGGGGCATACAATTTGGCGATTCTCGGTTTCGTAGGAACTTCCCCAGGCTGTTGCGGTGTTTTTTTGCCTTTCAAAAAGGAGTTCAATGAATCTCAAAGATCTTCCGTTGGATATCCTCCTCGAGATCACCGAGAATCTGGATCTTCCGGACTCCCTCCACCTTATTTCGGTATGTCCTATCGTTTCTCGAAACTGCGGCTGACTGACATCATCCCAGACATGCACCGAATTCAAGCCCATATCGCGTTTACCACACTTTTGGATCACGTCTCTCAAAAGAATCGAGCAAATCCACCGGAGACCCCTTCCATGCTCACGTGGGACCGACATCCCAGCTTTACCCCTGGATCGTCTTCGCAAATTAGCCATTCATGCCTACAAATTGAGGAACGCTTGGGCATCGAAAGCTCCAGTTCCCGTCTCCTTCCATTATTTTAAAATCCGAGATGAACCCATCGCTGTGCTGTCCATCCAGGGAGCACGGATGGTCGTCACAATCTCAGACGACCTCCTGACATGTTGGGACACCGCTTCCGGTGAATCCCTTGCTGCCTTGAACCGCGCTGGGAACCAGCCATGGATCCCAAGCGCTTTTCCTTCTATACGCCCCGGAAGGTGTGCAATCGGAATGGCGTATCCGAGGTGAGTTCGCTGTGCGACATTGTGGCCCCCGTCAAGCCTAACGATTTTTCCCTAGTGCCGATGAAATGAGCCTCAGACTTGCTATCGTCGCCATTGATCATCGGAACCCATCCGTGCTTCATGTATCGGAGGTTTTGTCGCGGACGTGGACCACCCCCCGTAATTCCAGAGTCTGTTGCGTCGTCGCGACCGAAACCGGCATCGCATCGGTAATTATAAATGACGAGGACACGTTTCTTCTCTTCTCCCGGATTGGGGACGAGATCCTCCACCGTGTCCCCCTGGGGTTGGTTGGCGAGAGCACATCTCCCCGATGTGCCATCGTTGAAGATGGGTTTTTGATCACGCGTCAGTGCTTCGATTCAGAGGCCTCCGTAGATATCATCCACGTTCGCGCGGCTGCCTCCACGACCGACACGGACACTTTCCCGGTTCACAAAGTAACCCGGGAACTTTTCTTTTATGGGGAGCAGACATTTGGTCTTGAGCCATGCAACACGCGAGTCCCACTATACGGCATTCTGAACGTTACCACTTGCTATTCCGTGCCCATATATCCTTCCGACGACCTCCAGAACTACAGTCTTCAATTCTGGCCAGCCGAGTACGACGATCGCAATTCCACCCTCACCGTCGGCGAGCTCTGTTTCATGGACCACGAATCCCACATTGCGGAGCTCGGCGTCGGATCCTCCGCCACTTGTGCTGTTACCCGTGATTACGACGGTGTGCTTGGCTTGGTGCAGTATGTTTCGCATGGCCACCCGACACCGCATGTCGAGTTCCGGGAGCTGGATATCGACGGGCGCGACGTGACGCATTTGGCGCTGGACGATGGGCTGGGTGTCGTTTACCTGGTGACCCGTGAAGAAGGAGATGAATACGACCTGACTGTCGCCTCGTATGCGTAGGCGTTGGGTCAGTCATTTCGCTACGTCGCCAGTAATTTATTGGGCAGGTTACTTTGTGTTTAAAGGATTGATTAGGTCTTCGGAAACACCTGCTGATCGAATTTTACTAGCCGTAAGTCTCCCGTACTCCAGTTCCTGCAACATTGACGCAGTAGTGCTAGACCAGGCAGATTTTCGAGACCACACGCCAACATTAATAGAAATGAGTGACTCCTGATGGTGATGATGACTTTGAAAAGTCAGCTCCGACTGGACATTCGTCGAGGGGCCACTGACTGTTTCAATTTTGTCGGGGTCCAGAGTGAATGAACGTTCTTTTCACAAGTCTCAACCGTCCGCGAGATATAAGACAGAAAGTTACTGCATTCATTGGTATATATATTCGTCATGCCTCCTGGCACGAGGAAGAAGATGAAGGCAAGTCAGAATTCCTTCACCGCTTCCTTCAAATACGCTATCACATCTGCTGCAAGCTCCTTGTCGCCCGTGATCCCACCTGGAGGCTTCGCAACGCCGACAGGGAGGAAGTACTGGAAGAAGTTCCAATAAACACCACTGAGGACTTCAGAACGAGTCAAAGTGTACTGACCTTGCCGTTAACTTCCTGCGCTGATGCGGTCGTAGCAGCCCAGAGTTGATTGTACGCGCCAACGTGTGTGGGCGAGAAGGCGAGGCCTGTTAGGAACTTAAAAATCCTGTTACCGTGGCTGTCGGATACGCGATCAGAGGCTTTGAATATGATAGATAAAAAGATGGGAAAGATGGAAGGAGGGGTAGGAGACATACCGCTGGAGACCGGAACGGATGAGTCCAGGGTGGAGTGAGCACGATACGAGAATGTCCGAGTGGTTCTGCGCGTAGTAGTCCGATACGATGATGTTACCGAGTTTACTGGCGCCGTAGAATTTCCTACGGGAAGCATGGGCCAATATTGAAGGCAACCGAGATTTAGGAAGCGCGGCAAAAAAAACATACCATATGCCGTCCCACTTTTTCGCCAATGCATCCCGTGCGGGCCCGCCCTTCACGGCGTCAAAGAAAATGTCACGTTTAGGCGTCAGGATGTGTCCTGTGGACGACGTATGGATGATGCGCGCCGGGGCGGAGAAGTGCGCGTGCGATTCCGTGAGAGCGGGTAGCTAAATTTCGTCAGGTACTGGTAAGCAAGAGGATGGATGGACCGACCAGAAGTTCGGTCAGAAAGAAGTGGCCGAGAGTGTTCGTCCCGAATTCTTTGGGAAATGTATGCTTAACTTCCCCGTGCCTGCGACTTGAAAATGACAAGACTCACGGAGGTCATATCCTTGAGCTGTCAACTGGTCCACTGGCGGACTCATCACCCCTCTGCAGGGATCACACGAATAAGTGGTTTGCGCGGACTGAGAATAAGAATCCGCACGCACCCGTTGTTGAACAAAATATCCAGCCTAGATTCCCGAGCTAAAAACGCCTCGGCCGCTCGCCGCACGCTCTTCAGATCCGCGAGATCAAGCTCGAGGAGCTTTGCGCGTTTCTTGGTCTCGGTCTCGAGCTCCGTGATGGCGGCATTTCCTTTGGCAGGGGAGCGTGCGGCAAGATAAACGGTAGCATTCTTGAGGAGGAGAGCCTTGACGGTTTCGTACCCGATGCCTATATTGCCTCCGGTTACGATGATGATCTTCGCGAAGTGATTAGTCAAAAAGAAAACTTTAGAAGCGAAGGGTATCGAATATACTTTGTCGGAGAGATCAGGTATGTCGCGTGCTGGGTTGAATTTCTTTGGTGCCATGTTGTGTTGAGCTTGAGACCGGCAGTCCTGTCTCGCCTTCTTATACTCAGAGCAAAACATCGAGACGTATGCACGGCAGGGCTGCCCACCGTCCCGTCAACGGGTACGGCCGTCAAAATAGCGGCCGTCTTTTCGGAATTTTGATGCCAAGAGATCCAGCCTAGATTCCCGAGCCAAAAACACCTCGGCCGCTCGCCGCACGCTCTTCAGATCCGCGAAGATCACCATCGTAACCGGAGCAATATAGGCATAACGAAACCGTCAAGGTTCTCCTCCTCAAGAATACTACCGTTTATCTTGCCGCACGCTCCCCCGCCAAAGGAAATGCCGCCATCGCGGAGCTCGAGACCGAGACCAAGAAACGCGCAAAGCTCCTCGAGCTTGATCTCGCCAAGTGGTTAGTCAAAAAAAAAAAGAAGAAGAAGCGAAGGGTATCGAGTATACTTTGTCGGAGAGATCGTGCTGGGCTGAATTTTTTTGGTGCCATGTTGTGTTGAGCTTGAGACGGGCAGTCCTGTCTCGCCTTCTTATACTCGGAGCAAACATCGAGACGTACACACGGTAGGGCTACCCACCGTCCCGTCAACGGGTACGGCCGTCAAAATAGCGGCCGTCTTTCCGGAATTTTGATGCCAAGATGGTACGGGACGGCAAAAAGACGGCCGTCAACGGGTATGGGACGGCAATGGCAGCTGGGTATTAGACCAAATCACTTGCCTGAACCATAAATCTCGATAAATGGAGGAATTATTCTCACCATAAGTCGTCTTCAGCCCCAGGTTGGCCCCAGGAGATATTGTTTTGCACTCGCTTAGGCAAATGAGGCAGAAAAAAACAGAATTGATGCGAGGCACGTGAGAACTTGGTGGGTTGGGTGCATACCTGCATTCCATACATGAAAAAATGGTCAGAGACTAAATTCTTGCTCATGCCAGCCCTTATCAAGGGAAGAAAGAGCATGTTGCGCATTCAACCCGTCTACGGCCGTCAACGGCCATCCGTCTCCGTCCCATGAATGCTTTTGGCCAAAGGCTCAACGGGACGGGACGGCATGCCGTTGACGACACCCGTCACACCCGTAAAGACGGGGACGGTGGGCAGCCCTATGTAATACACGGCAACTTGGTTGGATCAATGTTGATTTGACATCCTGTGCTGTGCCAAGCAGGCGGTGTTCCTCCTCCCACATAAGCGGTGTTCCGCCTCAACGGGAGACTTTATTGGAGTGGCTTGCCTCCCAATTTCCTGATGGATCCCGCCATAACCTGCCGGCGGAGTGCAACCATAAATGGTTGGACCTTGCGAATAAGCAGTCTGAACCACACACACTCATTCAATAAATTCTCAACGCTCGGCCTATCTTATCTTTTGTTCACGTATCTATCTTATCGTATCTTATCTTATCGTATTCGACACAAGTATAGCAGACTTGCCCTCAAACACCGGTGCACTAGGTGCAGTGAAGCTCAATCTCGTTCTCCGAACACTTTCAGTATTTTTGCAGACCCGGAATGGCACCAGTGATGCCCGGGGCCTGGCCTGAAGCCCTCAGGCCCTCAAGCCAAGCCGCTCCGGCTTGAGCCGAGCCAAGCCCAACGTCGGGCCTGAGCGGGCCTAGGGCTCGGGCTTGAAAATTTTCTTTATACATTTAGGCCCCTCCGAATTGGGGACCTTGATTCACAGTTTCCTTCTCGACCTGATTACTTCGATTCGAGTCCGGAAGTTGAGAGTGAACGAATGTCGAACCGCGTGCAAATTACCTTGGGCTACCTCGCTGTAACTTTTCCTCCCAGACATCTCCATTCGACTCGAATCGCTTTGGACGTTGCTCAGTTCAGAAATGAATCAAAACAATCCATCGAGCTTTCAGCCCCTTTTTAGTTGCGACACTGGCAACATGTTGGAGCCTCGCAGGAAGGACGATGGCCGTCATTGGGCGACATTGGTCCTCCAGTAGGTCCACTTTTCGTTACCAGTGGTAGACGGTAGACGAACGTACACCGGCGATGTGCCGGGGCTCCGGCTCGTAGACACAGGCAGGCGTGGTTCTGTATACGGGGGGGGCCGGAATGCAGTGAATGCCAATCTCGAACTTGCATTTTCAATCAATTCAACACGCCCACCCTGAGGGGCTAACCTGATCCAATCAACCGGCCTTTGTGGTCTGTCACAGTGAATCTGTAAGTTCATCACATGCCTGGGCATCAGAAATCTCTGAGAGTATCCATTCAAGCTGCCAGTGATACAACATATCACCTATGTCTACGGGATTGTTACTAAATTTTCTCAACGGTCTCAGTTTACCCCCCTTGAATGTCCGGGCCGATTCTCGAAGCGGAAGTCTGAAGTAGATGGACATTCATTTCGCGACAAGCAGGTTGAATGAAAGGAAATATTGTCTCTTGCGTGCATATGTCGGACTCTTCGGACTCTCGACCATTCCCTGTGGCAATTTGGACGGCGTGGATGGTTCTCGTCTTCCTGTATATATATGAATACTGGGATAGTGTTGGAATCTCCTCTGCAGCTGTTTGCCTTTCAATTATCTGGCTACAGAGATGCTGTGGACCAAAGCCATACTTTCCGCTCTTCTCATCTCTGTGTCCTCGGCCTCGACGATCGCAGCCCTCACACCTGCCGTGGTACATGCCACGCTTTTTTCAAACCGCGTTACAAATATTGTTAACTTTTCCCAAAGGCGACCGCAACATCCGCACCTACCGCGGTCCGAATAATTTTCTGCCCATTACTGTATCTTTCACCTAATCAACGTCGGCAGCTCACGTCAACGTTTCCGAATATCACGCTCTGCACGGGCTCGATTTCTCCACCCGACGGCTGTGTCGACATTCCAACTGGCTCCGACACCTGCGTAGACTTCACCGGCGGACTCACGTTCCTGAACAAAGAGGTGTCCAATGTCGAAATTCCTGACGGCTTCGTGTGCACTTTCTTCGAGTAAGCTTCAGCCTTCAACTGCCAATTTGCGGAACTCACTGACGATTGTCCTACACAGGGCTTTCGGCTGTTTGAATTCGACCGTAAATGGAGACGACGCCGCGGTGCTTCCTTGTGGGACGTGGGATATGATGGACGTGCAGAGCATCAATGGGATGCAGGGGTTTAACGACTTGGCAAGCTCTATCAGCTGCCTTAGAGCATCAATGCCTACCTAATTGCCATTTTTCGGGCTACATCCGGTGTAAAAACAGGCCACGAAAATACGCGCATCTGGGGCGAGTTCCAAAAAGATTCAACTCGCACAAAACGACGCGATTTTATTTGCTGAGCTTGGGCGAAATAGTACAACAGTATCGGAGACCCGAGATACTCATAGCAGGCAAAGAAATTGCGGCATACTTGAGATGAGCGCTTCAGCTTTATGCTTAGATCAACATTCCCTCGGCGGCATCCGTGTCGGCGGGCTTCCGGTCCATGTGCCGAGGTGCCAATGCTGAGCACAGCCTTCCGCATCTGCACCGTTACCTCCGACTAGCTCCGACTCCCCTGGAGATTTTGCGGTTTCATGCATCCACACATGGCGAGTAACACGGCGAACGTGAAGTGATCGGCGTGGCTCCTTCAGACTCACTGTGAGCCCCGCTGCCGCATACTAGTGCTTTGATATGACGACGACTCGGAACACCAGGGTTTTCAAGATTCGTCGAGTTGAGAGGAAGGCTCTGTGACACGTCGCCTCGGCGGCATAAGCCTGACCCAGCAATACTCTTTCTTTGTGGCGCTTGCTCAAGTACTCTGTCGTGGTTAAGATCGATACGACGAAGCGGCGAACCACTGACGTCGACATGGATGTGATATGCTCTGAAAATTTCACTGCGATAGGCTCCGTGAAGTGAGGGCTGCAATCTCTCAGTTCGTGGTCTGTTACTTGTATGCCCGCGATGGAGACGATGACGAAGAGAGACCACTCCAGTGTGCCAATGGTGTGTCATTCGCAGGATCCTCATCCGTCAATACCCGCTTATTGACCATGGCTCTCGCTCTAGTTGAACCAACCACGGCGTTCACGACCTCCGAGCGGTGTAACCGGACACAAAAGCAGGCCTACGTGAGGCGATTATTCACTAATCACCGATCAAACGGCACATTTGAACTGTGAGCCACCTCAGAGCCGGAGTGACGCTGATATCCACACGGAGGGAAGACCGTGGCTGCGCTCAAGTGAGAATGTTGCACAAAATCCACTGGCCTCGATGCATCGAATGTTTTCATTCCAGAATCAAATTCCCAACAGATTCGAATATCCTTGCCTTGAAATGTCGAATACTTTATACGTCTTTGATCATTCCGTCTGGTCCGCCGGTGGGTTGCATCTCTCCTCGTATTATCTACGATTGGATTGACACGCTCATAGTGGCTCAATTGGCAGTGTGAGTCCAGACTAGACAATTGTAATGGCCAGTGGATGCGGAGTTGAATAATCACGAGCTCGGATACCCCGAGGGCGAAATCACGATGAAACCGGTGAACGTGGTCAAGGCTGAGAATTTTGAGCCCGCGTTCCTACAAGTGGTCCGTCCCGCTTCCCCTGGTCTTCGGCTGTATCGCATTCTCACTGTGATACAATGCAGAACCCGAACGGGACGGCTCCGATCCTCGAGCTGGGGGCCGGGAATGTCTACACCAGCACCGCTGGTGTAACCGCGTACGTCGTGCAGCATGCGCCGCTCAAGGTCAAACCCGCCACGCCTTCGATTATTGACGCGATCCACGATGCGAAGTACGACCCGGACTTGGCACTGCTCTTTGCGGTGTGTACGCGTCCGCTTGATTCATTCCGAAGCGGTTGCCCTGAGCGGGAAGTCTACATAGCGCAATGAAGCGGAAGTGACCAAGAAAAAGCCGTCCCAGGGGCATTTTTCGCTAATCGTGCGTGTCTTTCCGGACCTGTGAATCTATCTTCTGACGTTTGTATGCAGGGCAAGTAGTTTTGGAGAAATACGTGTCGGACCCCAGGAAGGCGGCCTTCAAAAACTTCTACGAGCCTCGGCTCGTCGACACAGGTGTGCGGAATCTGCGTTCTGCTTCCTGCCCCGCGGAGCCGAGCAATTGGACCCAGGCCTCCTAGCCATTTACGAACACGAGGCCCCTCCCGACGCCAGGCGCGCTTCTTCGCGGAGCCCCAGACGCACTGGACCGCGCTTGAGAGGCCTAGTTGGAAGAAGGTGTACAACGGGATTCCTCATTGATGAGCATGGGTTTACATATTTTGTGGCAGATATAATAAACGGCGTATAGCCTCCTAAAATCGCATTTTATCTCCACACTTTACATGTTCGCGAATTCAGCGATTAAAAATACTTCAACAGCCACTCCACCGTCCCCTTGAAGGCACCCTCCTTAGCCGCCTTCACCTTTGGATCCGACAAATCGCCCTTGACCGCGAACCCGTGCGTACACCCCTCGAAGTACTCGCGCTTGTAGCCCGGCGCAAACGCGCCGGCGCCGAGGATCTCGTCCGCCTGCGCCTGTGCTGCCAGCGGGAAGACGGGGTCGTGTGTGCAGGAGTTGATGAGGAGCGGTGCCGTGGCTTTGTCGCGGTATGCCTGACACTCTTGTTTGATTTGGCACAGGGAGTTGGAGTGGGGGAACACACCTCGAGATCGGCGGGGCATTTCAGGAGACTGGGGTGCGCGACGGCGGCGGCGGCGATGACGCGGTCGAAGGCGAGGTCGAAGGTGTAGCGCGCTGGGCGGGGGAATGATTTTGGTCCTCAATCAAGGAAAGCGCTAGAGCTGAGAGCGTACCACCGAAACAGTAACCGCTCGCCGCAAAGCCCGTCACTCCTTGCTCTTTCAGCGTAGCAATAACTGCGTCAATGAGGGGGCGTGTCTGCGCCGCACCGTGTTTTGGGAGCCAGGTGGGCCAGTCGAATGCCGCCGGCTAGTGATGGCAAAAGTTAAGCTTTAAAAATGAAGAAAAACAGCGCACAGCGCTTACGTTCTCCAGCGCAGCCACGGGGACCGCATCACCGTTGAAGAGGTCTGGAACGATAGTCTATGTGATGGATTCGTCCGCTGTTACACGAGAAGCGTCGCGGAAAGGAGAGGAAAAAACCTTGAACCCATTGCGGGCAAAATCATCCGCGAGGAGCTTGTTGTTCTGCAGGTCCAAGCCACACGCGTCAGTGAGGAAGAGGAGGATCTTGTCTTGAGGGTAGTCCACGGTGGGCGTCGAAATGTAGCACGAGACGCCACCCAGGGTGGTCATCTCGCCTGTAGCCCTAATCAACCTTCGCTGGTGTGCAAGTCCTTAATCAACAGCTGACCTTCTGGCGTTCCTTCATGCTGAACGGCTAGATACACGAGTCAGTTAAAAGCAAGAATCCGAGGCAAATGTGATAGACCTTTGAAACAATCGGCGCAGAAGCTCATTGTAGTTGGTGGGAGAGAGTGGAATATGACTCGGAAGCTTTTATATACGCGGCACCGCTACGGAATAATTATACATTCCGGCCGCTGACGTGTTCAAGATTCAAAATCAAGTCCACGAGATTTTTCAACTCAACTCGCGATGGCGATAAGTTAAAGCAGAGATGTCGCAGTTTTTCTCTCGCATTTCCCCCGCCGTCCCGCTCATACCACCATCATTAACCTTGATTTTTTTTCCTGCTGTTTTCAAAAAGTCGCGATCAACTGGACGCTTAGATACCAAGATAAGTTACGAAGATACCATGACCAACTAATGCGCCGGGCGCGCCACTCCTTACCTGTAAGCCGCGGCGGTGTCCTTGATTTTTTATCAGTGCAGAATTCCCCAACAGAATGCTGAAAAGTAGAGAACATATCTGTACATAACCTGGACTGTGCATATTCTCTTGCTCTTTTCTACGTCACAGAAAGAGAGGTAGAGGTCGTGTCGATTCGTCTGGAATCCTTGCTTTTGATTGGATGGAGGTATATTCTCACAACCGCGTACATATACTCTGACTTATTCCAGCTACTCAACAACGGAGAGTTTGCCTCGCATTATATCGTGTCAGCCACTACTTTGGGTGATCCCAGGCGGTCACTTGATCTCACATAAATCGAACACTTAGGAGTGGAGTGGTGCAATGACAGGTAGTCCAAACAAATAAGTTTACCGAGCCTGTTTTAAAATTTTGATGCTCTTTGGCAAACACGTGATCGTGATTTGGGCTGGCCTCCCTTCCGACACTGAGCTCAGCCTCAGCTCACTCCTGCGTCGCAAGTCCGGCACGCATGTTTTGGGGGCGAAGCCACATTCATGTCACAGATCCATCCAAAGGGGTTTGTATCAAGCGATGGAAATAGGCGCTACGTCCTTAAGAAAAGGTTCTCGGAGCCTCCGGAGTCCGAGTCCGCAGAACTGCCTATCTCTCCGGCCAGTCATGGTGTACGCTCTCAGGATCCTCCTATCGACTGGGCGCTCCAATTTTTCCCGCTCAACCCTGATCTCGCCCGTCCAGGAGGGCCCTGCGATTAAAGATACGGCTGGGAACGACTCGGACATATGCCTCACAAATGGTGGACGTCCGTCGCTCCTCTGATTTCGCTCCCGGTCATCGTATACGCTGGTGGCCCATGGCACCGCACCATATGCGGCTTCCGGGCAATATCCGATATGAAAGAGCGAGCAAAAATACACCCGTACGCCCTCTCTTCGCCTGATCTACTTTATGCATTGAGCACGCCGGACGTCTGGTTAGGCATCCGTGTATGTCATCGCCGCGTCTCGCGGGTGTCCTGTCGACGAAGCGCTAGCGCTCCGGCGCATTTAAATTGCAGCGCTTATTTCTGCAGTCGGATGAAGCGCGCGCTTGGCCACAGGAACTATTCCGCACGTCAGTGGTTAACAATTCTCCAGCCCCGATAACGAGCCAATCTACCCATTTCTACAGTCATCGTTCCCGCGTCGCCGTGTACCCCTTCTCTGACACGTCGGAGGTGTAGGTGTTTTGGCAATTATCAGAGCGATTTGGAAACGAGGAGCACCACGCTTTTAAGCGAGCTCCGGCATTGATGCCGTGTGATGGGAGGTGCTCCTGATTTCCATAGTGATTGATTGCCCAATTCGCAGCTCCGAAATTTCGTACGCACCGTTCCAATCGGGCGCTCAGCAAATGATATATGACAAGTAGCAGGCGCCTTCCACGATAAATACGACTTCCGTCGCGCGCCCGAATCGCGATGGCATCCACAACCATTGGAGACAAAAAGATTGAGTGACTTAATTTCTTCTTGATATCCATTGTCCGACAGCTCAACAGGCTACAGATGTTTTAAGATAACCGGTACGGCCCATGTTCCTCTCGTTTCCATCTTCCTGATGAGACTCGCAGTGGTGAATATAAGCCGCGGAGACTCTTCCACCCCAGGATCGTTTGGGTCCAAAATCACTGTCGACAATGGACGGGTGGAACGCCTAATACTCGACAAAGATGACCAAGTGTTGACCAAGTCTTTGCTGGAACCTATCTTGTCCGTCAAATTCCGAGACTCCTATATCTTTCCAGATTGAATCCGTCGCTCAGGATGATGCAAACGTCGACGCTTCGCTTGTCCGTGTCAAAGCGGCGGGCATGGATGAACGTGCCGGGTGGCCCCGTATCCAACATCATGTATGATGACGTTCTTTTCACTCCGTCCGCCCATCCCAGCCCTGCGTTTCCACACGCGGCCTATCTTTCAGGTCTAGATTCGCCCAAAGAGGTTCCGCACGTTACTTTGGAGATGATCATTGTGAGCAGCCGCAGCATACGTGGCACTCATGCTGACTTTTTCCTCTCAGGAAAACGACACCATTAAAACCAAGTTTACATTACAAGACGAGTAAGTCCACAACTGCATCGAAAAACCACCTTCCAACTGATAGCTGCGAAAGACCGGGTATACAATTCTCAGGTTGAAACAAATATGTTCATCCTCCTAAACTGCACCAGCACTGATTTTTTTCCACAAAAAAACAGCAATCAAGATCACTCACAACGACACTAGGAAGGGGATACACCGCCTCCAAACAATCTCCGGAGGCAACAGAGGGATCAAGCATCGGCTGGAGTCGAAGGAGACACCTCAGCCGTGCAAGGAAATGCTGTAAGATCTTCCGTCTGGGATATAAAATCAAAGTACTCACCAGTGGTGCGCAGTATCCTTGAGCCTGATTGCGCCCTCGAAATCCTCCTCCAACACAAGCGATATCGATGGTGGAGAAAGACAGAACTTGCCGCGACGACTCTCGTGCATTCGGAGGCGTCCACGATTATAGCATCACAACCCAATCTAGAATGTATGCCGTGTAATTCTGAGCATATTGGTCCCCTCACGCGGAAAGTACAGGGTACAAGGTCACAGATGATCCGAGAATAGAGCTCTGCCTTGTTAGTTTTTCCTTGTGAATGTCCTCGATCTCCACACTAAATGGTTACAGCACCCGGAGGATCAGCTGCTCGCACTGGCAAAAGCCCGCCAACGAATAATCGATAAGAAGAATGGCGTCGAGAAAAGCCTCCAGAAATCGAAACTGGCCCTGGGTGGTATTCTGAAACTCGCGTCTGCCCTAAGCGAGGTATACACATCCGCTCTCTTCCTCGTTCTGACTTGATATATACGTATTTGACACACAGCTCAATCCCATCGCTAAAACAGTGGTGGCATCCATCGACACCGCTTTCGAGGTGAGCGGGATTGATTGTGACCTCACTTTATTCACCATCCGTCTCCGTGATAGCTCTTGAACGAATGGGCGGAGCGTGATAAACCTATCCTCGATCTCATTGAGGCGTTGGCAAATGCCGTGGAATACATCCACCTCTTCCGTCCTGGAAGCCTCGAAATACTCGAGAAGTACATCCGCGAGATCGACGGCTTGGGCGATAGCGTTATCAAGCTCGTGCAGAACTATGTTGCAGGTGAGTCAGATCCCTCAAAGCGTCATCACCCCATGACAAAGCCTGAAGAACCAACCGCCCAACGTCGCGAGGATTTTTCACGTCTGAAAACTCAGTTGAAGGACTGCATGGACAAATTCGAAAAGGGGGCACGTGCTGAAACGGTATCAACATGGACGGAAGCTCTCAAGACCCTTCGTATGTCGCTCCTCCTCAGCGGGAAGGGTCTCGACTTACCTGTTTACCATCCAGTGTCCGCTCATTACGAGTCTTTCGTTCAAGGGTTTTTAACAAAAGTACCGGGGGTACATATTACCCCATGTTTGCCCGGAACTCGGAAAGGCGTCATTCGGGAAATTGAAGCTTGGCTCCTGAATGAAACGTCTCCCCAGAACGTCCTGTGGCTAAAGGGCTTCCCTGGGTCTGGCAAATCTGCCATTGCATCGACTCTGGTGAAAAAACTTCGAGAAGAGCATCCCAGTGCCTTTGTGTCTAGCTTCTTCTTTCACCGTACAACGTCGTCGGCCCGACATTTATGGGGGAGTGTTGCCTGCGATTTGTGCAGGCTCGATGCATCGTTCGGAGATATGCTCGCAGCAAGTCTGAAAGCCAAGCGCATGGATGACAACACGGACGGCCCCCAAGAATATTTCCAGCGCCTGATCGCAGACCCGATGGCATCGCGCAAGGGCCTTCCACTCCAACAACCCGTCTTCCTCGTGGTAGACGGTCTGGACGAATGCCAGGGATTCGGTCGGAAGACATGGCAAGATAAAGCCACCGTTGAAGAAACATTGGCCTCTTTTCACCGTTGGAGCGAACTTCCGGGGAACTTCAAACTCGTCGTCACGAGTCGGGATGATATTGAGATCGCCCAGACTCTGACACCCATTAGCCACCCCGTTGAAGTAACCCTCAAGGATGGGGATTCTGACGAGGATATCGCTCTTTTTCTCAAGAATCAATGTGGAAAGATCGCCAGGAAGTATGAATCCCTGCTTCCCGACTGGCCTGGTCCGCGCCGAATCGAAAAGCTTGTCAAGCGTGCAGGTGGTCTTTTCATTTACGCCACTACTTTGGTCATCCTCCTCTCGGAGCATGAGGACCCCGAGAAGCAACTAGGGCGTATCCTGGGCGGGAGCCTCGCAGTCGAGGAAGGCAACATCGCTGCACTTTACGACCGTATCTTGGATACTTCGTTCCCTGGGGCACAGGGAATCCATGTGCAGAAGCGGCTTTCGGAGTTCATTGAAAACTTCCAGGCTGTGGTTGGCGCCATGGTATTGACGCCGAATCCCAAGGAGAGACGCTCTGTCATCTTGACAATCCTTCGTGTCCCTCAAAATACCCTGGACTTCATTTGCAACCGTTTGCGGTCCGTAATGGATCCTTCCGATGCTAAACTCCTTCGATTTCGTCACCAATCGTTCATAGACCATCTAAGCTCCCCCAAGAAACCCCAGGCCAACCTTCGAATTCAGTTAGACGTCGAAAAGAGGAGGCTTACACTGGGATATTTTCGTGCTCTTCGAAAATCGGGTCTCCGGTACAACATAGGTGATCTAGAGAACCCTTTCGTGCGAAATCCTGGGATCACATACATGAAGGAAAAGCTCTCCCCCCATCTTATCCACGCGTCCCTAGTCTGGGGGCAGTATTTGAACGATATCCCGTGGACAACTGACGTCGCCAAAGAGGTCAATAAATTCTTACAGCGCTATTTCCTTTACTGGTTGGAGGTTCTCAGCCTCGTTGGCGATTCGTCTACTGCTGTCAAAAATCTAACTTGGTTGGAGTCATGTGTGAAGGTTCGCGCATTTCTGTCTGAAGACAAATTTTATTCACTGACTACATGGGAAGAGCGCAAAGGACTTGCCGATGATCCAGTTTACAAAGGACGCGATACGCTTTGTGAAAACATTCAGCGAGCCAATTTCAAGGAGTGCCGCTCACATATATCTATCGGCACTTCCGTTCACGCCGACAGACTCCCAGATATCTTCCACATACTACAACGGATATTTCCCTAGATCAATTTCCTTGACTTTGCACACGATGAAACACCGGGATCCCCACGACGGAACTCCCGGCCCAGTGACTTCACTTTCGGCTTCGCCGACCGGATACATTGCGATTGCGACACTAAAAAGAATCCGAATTCGGGACCCATCTACTGGATCCGGTGAAGTTCGTCCTTTCCATTGCGATGTCAGCGGAATCGTGACATGTGTTTCGTTCTCCCCGGATGGTGAGACCATTGTATCTGGGTCGGAGGACAAGACCGTTCGACTGTGGAATGCTCGCGATGCGCTGCTGATTCGTGAATGCCGGCAAGCTAGCGGAGTGACATCCGTTATCTTTCTGGAGGATGGTAATATCATCGCGTCTGGCGCGAACGATGGGACGGTTCGCATGTGGGATTCCAATACAGGGACCCAGTTAGCTCAATGCAGTCCCCACAATGGCGCTCCGGTAACGTCACTGGCTGCAGTATCCAGTGATCAGTTTATATCCATCTCGTGCCAAGAAACCACGTTTCAAATTCTGGAATGGACTCGGGCTGATAATGATATCAAGTCACGCACCCGTGTTTTCGAGGCCGAGGGCATCATTACATGCATCGCATGTTCACACAGTGGTCCCTGGATCGTCGCCGGCTCTGCGGATCACGATATTCAACTCTGGAATAGGTTTGATGGTCAGAAAATGCCCATCTCTCCTTTTTTTGGGCATTCAAATATAGTTACCCGTGTCGCCGTCAACACGGACCAAAGTGCGTCCGGCTCCGCAACTTATACAACAGGTTCTGAGGACTGCGACACCGGCTCAATCGCTGCGCCTTTACAAGGGCACTCGGACGCGACATCGGGCGTTGAAGCGCCGGCCGGTTCGGCGGACCACGATAATCAGCTCTGGGACAGGTGGGATGAACAGAAAATGGCCGGCTCTCCGTTCTCTGGGCACCCGAATACAGTGACCTGTGTTGCCGTCCACAAAAACCATGTCGCATCCGGCTCCGCAGATCATACAATACGCCTATGGGACTGCGTCACTGGGAATTCCATCGCTGGGCCTTTACATGGGCACTCAAACACGATAACTTGCATTGAATTTTCGCCAGACGGAAGCCAGCTTATTTCAGGCTCAAAGGATGGCACAGTTAGAGTGTGGGATGTTAGCGACATCACAATGGCGAACGAATTCAAGTCGATGGATGTGGGCCGAGATTCCACGATGGATAGTCAAGGCTGGATCTGGTCTTCCGATGGGAAGCGATTGGTGTGGGTACCGGTAGAGGAACGCAACAGGATCTGCTGGGGGCGAGGCACCGCCATTATCAATGGCAAACCTTGGAAGCGTCTTGATTTTTTGGATGACCAGTGGGAGCAGTTCGGGAGACGGGTAGCTCATCGCAAAAAGAAATCTTAGATATAATTCTTGTCTGTAGTACTATTTCGGTCTCTCAGTAGATTAAGTACCATGGATCAAAGATACTGCACAAAGTTTAGGATGTAAGACCTCAACTTTGTTTCGGCATCCATACAGTTTCATTTGGCGAACACACGTGGCCAGGCGAATCTGGGTAATTTGCCTGAATAATTCCCCTAGCCACCCTGGATACTAAACACCCGCGAAACTCCATTGATACGGCTTCAATCCGCAGACTCGAGGTTTTCGAGCTTGGCTATCTTCGCGCGCTGCCGGCCAGTCGGCGCAGCGCCTATAGACGGCTTCTTCGGCAATCATTCGGAACGCGTTCGGCCGCACTTCGCCGCACGCAATCTCGACACCAATCATGGCCTCCACCACTCCTGAGTTTCCGCCTCAAACGTAAGTCCCAAATGAAGCAATTTGATGGCGGCAGAATCGGCGTCTTCAAACTCCGCCTGTCACGGCGAAGGCAAACAAACAACACCCAATATTGTCAGCCTCTTCCTTCCCTCCCTCATGACCTCACAACCCCGCTTTCCCACTGTTCATGGCAGGTCCTGGTCGTTTAGGGTGTCGCCGTCGAGTTCCCAGGTGTCCGACTCCCGCTGGCAGCTGCGTGCGCTCGCCACTGGCAGGGCCCAGGAGCCGCGAGGTACGAGCCAAACTCCACTACAGTCGTGTAATTAGTCATAGTCAGCGACGTGTGCACACCGTGGAACCCGTCGTAGAGCCCCCACGGTTCAGTGCGCCCTGATCCGCACTGCGCACGGGTCTGCGCACATCGCCTCCGGCAACGATGCCCATGCCTTGAGCGTCGCGTGATGATGCGGACTCGACGCTGTCGTGAACCAGCAGCGCCCTCCGATGTCAACCATTGCACGATGATGCGGCAAAGGCGCGTCGGCGTAATCGCGCCATGCGCACGACCGCAGACTACCGCATCGCTACGCCCCTTTTTGAGCCCCTGCATGTGCGCCGCAGTTGCTCAGTGCGATTCACCCATGTTTCCCGCCCCCGGCAGCATTTTCGCTGCAGTGTCGGATTGGGCCGCCTCGCAGAATAGGCTCGTCGTGCGCTCGAATGCGCGCTCAGCTCGAGGAGCTGTGTTATAGTGTAGATATATGTCTTTTGAAAATTATCTGCTCGTATTCACCGTATCATGGAACTCGAAGTGACAGCGCTGAGCGCTCTGCGGACTTATGCTTTCAAGCGAGTTGATGCCGAGATTTGCCGGCATCTTTGCCGAAAATGCTGCCGCCATCAAATTACCCGATCTGGGGCTTACGTTTGGGGCGGAAAAGTGAAAGAGTGGCCTCCACCTATTATTGGTCTCAGGAAATCCCGGAATCGATTGGGCCAACACATGACCTCTTCCGGACGCCACAGCAATTATATGGTGAGATCGTCAGCTGCTTTGGTGCGAATGAGCAAGGATCTAAGGATGTGCGTGTCGAGAAGTTGCTAACCGTGATAGAACCAACTTCGCCAGTAAGTTTTGTCAGGATTTTACGACAAGATTCCTGGATCGCTGCGTTGGGTGATTCTAAAAGCTCGACCAAATAGCTGAGCCCATTTGCATCAACCACGGCCTGCGCGCCTTCGGCGGACATGGCAATCTGATGCAAGGTACGGATTGCCGCCTCGGTAACGAAGACATCCCCGTTGCTGATCCAAAATGAGTTCGTTTTGATGAATGCTTATGGAGATAATTGAAAACTTGCCGCAGGAGGGAAAGAAGCCGTCCACACGGGTTTATTTCCAGGATGGCGGGAACAAAGACATCATGGGAGGCCACTCTTTTTATGAGGGCACAGGCCCCTACGCATATCTGAGTGTTCTGTGAATCCAGGAGTTCCAACAGGTATTCGGCGGCCTTTGCATTCAGTGCCCCAACTGCTAGTGACCATTCGGAAATTTGGGACAAGGTATATACGGCCTTCTCGACGACCTCCAAGTTGTCTCTGAATTTTTTGAGATGATGTTTCGAGAAGGAATTCGGGACTCACGGGAGCAGGCAGACAAGGTCTGAACGTGGATTTGATTTCACGATGGCTGGTGCAGTAGAGTCGTGTTGCGCTAGGTTTCCGACGAGAATGCACGACCACTTCCGAAAATGGGGTTCAGAAGACTGGAGCCATTTGGCGACGTAGACCAGTGCACTGCCATTTTGTAGGAGGGCCTGTGCACCATGGGGCCAGCGTGCAATTTGAGACAATACACATATGGCCTCAGAGTTGTTCCTGGTCTAACCTAAGAGCCACATCTTTTCAATAAAGATCTAAACTCACCACCGGAGAATTAGTCGTATGATGTAGTTCAGTATATCCTCATTTTGACAAGGAACCTGGCGTCCGGTGGGACCCACTGCGATCTGACATATCCCATATTTCGCCCCTTCAACGACACAAACACGTTCACTTGGATCCCTGATTCGACATGAGGCTCATTTTCCGATCAATGGTTGGAAACTCGCCCAATGAGTTCAAAAAGCTGAATCAGGACGTGGCTCTCAAAGATTTCCGGTTTCGCAGGCTCGTAGGAAGCCAGAGACCCCACCAGCCAACACGTCCATCTCCGAACCTCTGCATTCGCCGAGCGAAGCAGCCGCGGAATGTAGTGCAACACATGTGCATCAGTTGCTGCTTGAGCGCCGTCTGGCCAATGCGAAATACGAGATAATGCGTATACAGCCGCCTCATCCCTGAATGAAGGTGAGCGCAATGCGGTGCCGAGACAAAATAAATCGAAATCACCCGCGGCGCAATAATGAAACCAACGATGTGCAAGATACATCCCGCAAGATCGCGGGTGCGGTGGATTCATGATATGCCAAGCGTCCTACCATCCAGCAAGTCCATTTGCGTACCTCGGCATCTGGCGACGCAAGCAAGACCGGGACTTCGGACAAAATAGGTGATTCAGATTCCACCATCGCCCAGGCATCACTTTGAACTTCGGCTCGATCATAGAGCTCTTTAAGAACCGCTGCTTTCGTAGAGGGTAAGATATGTTTGTACCTGTTCCAGATATCGTTTCAATTGAATTTCAAACACGAGGAACACCGACGAAAGGTAGGTCGAATAAATCTCCACGGTTTCCGTCGAGAGTCCGACACCTTGGTTCCGCTTCACGAAGTCTAGCGCTTGTCGGTGATACATGAACCTCATGAGTGGCTTCGCTGCCGTGTGGATGTTCATCGTTGGGCCATGGAGCCCTGGATTACTGTCCGACCACCAACTATATATGCTGGGCCGGGACTGTGGACGCTGCGATGTCTGCATGGGAGAAGATGGGAGAGAGAGAGTCAAGAGGCGCCCACAGCCTTATCTGACGTTGCGTGAGATCATACAGTAGCTATAATCTACCGGGTATGCCGCCGCACTGCTCCGATGACTCAACACAGGCTCAAAAAGGTGTAAAAATGATACTGTATTGAAAGTATGAGAAGCAGCGGATCAACCGTATACGTCACGGGAATGCGCAGTCGTTTCAATGCCGCCTGGTAGACTTTGTGCAGAGAACAATGCTGCAACAGGACTCGGATCTGGCGGGGCAGATTCAAAAAGCTTCGGGGATAACGGGAGAGTTGTGAATGGGTGGTTGTCCTTCTATATTGAACAGGGAACCATCACATTCGTCTCCGCAGTTAAACGGTTTTCTGCGGTGCAGCGATATAACAGCAGCTTAGGGAATGCTGAACAATTGTTGAACTGCGGGTACTGTATGTACAACCTGTAAGCTGGCAGTCATGCCAGAATAGAAGCAGTGTCGAGCCCTGGAAGTCTGCTAGGGGCTTAATGGGGATTGAAGAGACTGCTGTTGAGGGCGCAGCCTGGAAAGTGTGCAGCCGCAGGCATTACGGAGAGGAAGGGACCCAATATCCGGTAGCAGATTTCGCGTCGTGTAGAGGTAGATACGTAGGTAGGTATATTCCGGCGCGGTCCCGTTGAAAGAGAATGGGAAGGAAGGGGATACACTCAATGGGGTTTCATCAAACACCAAAAAAAGCTGTCCATTTCGTTGAGAGCACGAGTAATTCAACTAAGCCCAAAAGCGCCCGTTAATTAGTGAATATAGCAATGGAAAATGCTGTAAACGGGACATAAATTATTAAATGTAGCCCCCTTCTCTCCCCAAACGGTGGTCAATCTGCTTTCTACTATCAACCTATTAGTAGGCTTGATCGCGACAAACAATGATCCCATATCCACGTGATCCTGATTCAAACTCCGCCCCTGCCTGTCTTCCACTCATTGCCATTGCCAACTCACCGGTTCTGTCGATTTTGCGCAGAGTTGCTCGATTTCAGAAACAAATATGAGTGGCAGCTGGGGGGACCTCTCTCCTGATGCATTTTGCTGGGGCTCTGATGGTCCTTCTCGACCTTTTATACAACAGTCCGTTGAGATAGACGTCGGGTAGATTCGACAGGCAGATTAAAACTCCGAAGGATGCCGCCAGTGTTACTGCCCGACGCCCTAGCCGGAACAACACGGCTAATACCCGGAGTTAGAGTCGGAGTTAAGGCGCTGCGCTTACTCTAACTCCTCGACGGCTGGACACAAGCGGCCGCAACGGCACGCTTCATATCAGAACGCGGGGCTGCAGACGGCTTCTTCGGCACTCATTCGGAACGCTTTCGGCCGCACCTTGCTGCACACAACCAACCTGCCACTCCAAACCGGCCTCTATCGAGAAATCCCGAAATCGATTGGGCCACTCTTACACATGAGCTCTTCCGGATCTCAAATCGCGACAGCGGTTAGATAGTAAAAATCGTCGGTTACTTTGGTGCGAGTGAATAAAAATCCAAGGTGTGTTTCGAATTACGAACCGTGATAGAAACAACTTCGCCAGAGAGTGTTGTCAGTATTTTGCGACAATATCGCTGAATCCTTGCGTTGGGTAATCTCAAAAGCTCAAACAAACAGCCGAGCCCATCTACACCAACCATTGCCTGCGCTCTTTCGACGGACCTGCATGTGGCAATTCGATGCAAGGTATAGATTACCTCCGTGGTAACGGAGACATCCCCGTTGCTGATTCAAAATGAGTTAAAATTTTACGAATGCTTATGGAGATAATTGAAACTTGCCGCAGGAGGGAAAGAAGTCGGATGGTGGGGACAAAGACTTCGTGGGGGTCCACTCTTTTTATGAGGGCACGGGCCCCTGCCAATATCTGAGTGTTCTGTGAATCCAGGAGTTCCACGAGGTATTCCGTGGGTTTGGGATTCAATTCCCCAGCTGCACCTGCCGGTGGCCATTCGGACACCTGGGACAATACATATACTGCCTTCTCGACGACCTCCACATCGTCGTCTCTAATTTTTGAGACAAAATTGAGCACTGTTTCGAGAGGGAAGTTATGACTCACTCGAGCTCAAGGTGTGAACGTGGATTCAATTTCACGATGGCTGGTGCAGTAGAGTCGTGCTGCGCCAGGTTTCCGACGAGAATGCACGACCACTTCCGAAAATGGGGTTCGGACGACTGGAGCCATCTGGCGATGTAGACCAGTGCACTGCCATTTTGTAGGAGGGCCTGTGCACCATGGGGCCAACGCGCAATTCGGGACAATACACATATGACCTCAGAGTGGTTCCTGGTCTAACATGAGCACTACATCTTATCAATAAAGATCCAAACTTGCCACCAGAGAATTGCTCCTATGACGTCGTTCAGTAGCCAAGTAGCCTGGCGTCCGTTGGGACCCACTGCGATCTGATATACTGCATATTGTGCCGCTCCAGCAACATGTTCATTTGGATGGCTGTTTCAACATGAGGCTCATGTCCCGATCAACGGTTGGAAACTCGCCTGCTGAGTTTAGAAAGAATCCAGACGTCGCCCGCAAAATTTAGAAGTTCCAGTCTCGCCATCTCATAGGAAGCCAGAGACCCGGCTAGCCAGCAAGTCCATCTCTGGACTTCTACATTCCCAAAACGGAGCAGCCGCGGAATGTATTTCAACAGATTTGCTTCAGCTGCAGCTTGAGCGCCGCCTGGCCAGTGCGAAATACGACATAATGCGTATATAGCCGCTTCGGTGATTTCGGCATGTTCGCCCCTGGATGAAGATGAGCGCTATGCAGTGCCAAAACAAATAAATCGAACTCACGGGTTCAGAGTCAATAGAGAAACCAATGATGTGCAAGATATCTCCCGCAAGATCGCGGGTGCGGTGGATTCATGATATGCCAAGCGTCCTACCATCCAGCAAGTCCATCTGCGCACCTCGGGATCTGGCGACGCAAGCAAGACCGGGACTTCGGACAAAATAGGTGATTCAGATTCCACCATCGCCCGGGCATCACTTTCAACTTCGGCTCGATTATAGAGCTCTCTAAGAACCGCTGCTTTCGTCGAGGGTAAGATATGTTTGTACCTGTTCCCGATATCGTTTCAGCTAGACTTCAAACATGGGTCTACGAGGAACACCGACGAAAGGTAGACCGAATAAATCTCTACGGTCTCCGTCGAGAGTCCGACACCTTGGTTCCGCTTCACGAAGTCTAGCGCTTGTCGGTGATACATGAACCTCATGAGTGGCTTCGCTGCCGTGTGGATGTTCATCGTTGGGCCATGGAGCCCTGGATTACTGTCCGACCACCAACTATATATGCTGGGCCGGGACTGTGGGCGCTGCGAGGTTTGCATGGGAGGAGATGAGAGAGAGAGCCTCACACAGCCTTTCTGACGTGCGTGAGATCATACAGCAGATCATACAGCAGCTGGTAATCGATCAGTACTTATTCTAAGCTCCGAAGCGCCCGTTAATAAGCGCTCAACAATAATGCGCTGAACGGGACATGAATTATGTTTGCTAGCGCAGCCTGCCTCTCCTGCCCGCGAGTCTGCTCTCTACTATCAACATCAACGCATAACCCTCAGGCTTGATTGCGACAGTATTGCGACTCACGACAAACTCAATGCGCATCTCCACGTGATCGTGATTGAAACTCCGCCCCCAGGCCTATGCCAACTCCGCCAACTCACCGGTACTGTCCACCGGTACTGTCGAATTCGCGAAGAGCTTCACACAAACTATGAGTAGCGGCTGGGGAAGCTTCCTCCTGATACATTTCGTTGGGTCTCCGATAGTCCTTCTCGGCCTTATTTCTGTGGCTTGCACCTTGCAAAAACTGCCCGAGCCCCAGCACGAACAACACAGTCTTACGATGGATTCTCCGGATATAATTCCCAATATTGTCACCACTGACAGAAGAAGGGCCTTCCTACCCGACTGCAGAGGCCGCGGACGCGTCTACGCCTCGTTACGTGGCCCACTTTGCGCACGAGCGCTACCCGGAAAATTGGATACACCCTGGTCCCTCACCAAGTACCACACCGGGGAGAAGTGGCCATTCTCATGGTACGTCTCTTGTGATTTCGCATTTGCTTTCGCTGACATGATTTCTCTTTCCAAGTACCATTGCTACACGCATCCTCTTGTGCGTCAAGGAGACAGTGTAGAAGAGTCCACACGATTGATACGAGGATGAATCTACACACAAACGCACACCCTCACCCTCCACCCCCGGATCTCGTTCCACGCCTCTACTCCGCCGCCGCCGCCCGCTTTCAAGAGAATCGATACCCGTACAGCTCATCCTCGCAGCTCCGCCCGCCCTCGGCATGATACTACGACACAGACGGCGACAACACCGGCGTCCTTGGTGCTGCACTCTCAACCACGCATTTGCACTGAGCGACACTCTCGCGACGAGCACTGTCCCCGGACGTCGTCGCGGCGCCTCCCTCGACCCTCGAAGCCGGCACACACGGGCTGATCACCGCCCGCTCCCCGGGGTACTGCGCGCGTGCAACGACGGGACTGTGCGCTCCCAGCAGGAGTCGAGCCCCCCGCCGCGTGCGCGCCGAAGGGGGAGTCCGAGCCCGAGCTCGACGCCGGTGTGCTCATATACCCGCTCTCGAGGTTCGTGGTAATCGACTCGCGCGGCCGCGGGTGACCCGGCGCTGGGACCAGTGGGGCGGCGCGCATATCGACCGGAGGGGGTGAACAGTCGCCGGCTCTGATTTCAGTGCGGCTTGTGCTAGTGCGGGCATTCATACCTGACGCGTTCGTGCCCTCGGCTATATTCCACTTTCACCCCCACCGCCCGCCACCGCCTGATTCCTTGTAGGGCGTCGTCGATCTCGCCGCCCCGCGCGCCCTTGGCTTGGTGTGCGAGTCGCGCCGCCCGTGCTCAGGCGGGCACAAATTGTCAAATTGTCACGACTCCCTTGAAGGGAGGTGGAGTCGGCATGCAGCCTGAGGTGGTGGGTGTCGCCGTCGAGGAAGAGGATTTAGATGCGTGCCCAGTCGCTGGCGACGCTATCAGTACGGCTACCTGCCTGCCGTTACTCGATGCATGCACCCTCCTCGCCCCGACCGGGTGCGTTCTGCATGTCAAGACAAGACTCGGCGCACCATAGTTCAGCGCCGCAGCCTCATCCAGCCGTGCGCCCGCGTGTTGCGTACTCCGACTCGGGTCGCGATTACGGCAACGGCGTGGGGGCGGGACGCACAGGGCTCGCGAGACGTGCGGGCGAATTTTACGGCGGGCGGCGTAGGAAGCGCCGGAGCCGCTGACGAGGCCTTGGTTCCTCATTCGCCGAGCAAGTGGGATCGAATTTGTGGGGTGGTAGTTTCCGGGCCCCGCGTGCCCGCACGTACATCTTGCACCGCAGCTCGAGGGATATAACTTGGGAAAATGTCCCAAAGACCAACTCGAGGCGGAAGTGAAATTGACCATACAGGAATTATATCGACTGGCATATAATGCTCTGGATTACGGAGAGACTACAGGGAGTTCCCTCCTCAACCCCACGCTACGGCAGACAACAGTGCCCCTCTCGTTCCTGAGGATCTCGTCAGAGATCCTGATTTCTACATCGAGGACGGAAACTGTCTTCTGCGTGTGGAAAATACACTCTTCAAGGTTCGAGATTTATTCTATCATCATGATCAACTTATTTTATGTTCTGCTAGGTGCACCGGCATTATTTGACCTCCCAATGAGGTAACAGCATTCACGACGTATTTCGCGGATGTCGGAAATGGAGAGACCGATCCGATTCCTATGTCCGTGGGAGTTGGCTCCACCGTTGATGAACTGCGTGCATTTCTCGGCTTTGCATACTCGAGGTATGTGCCGCTTCCATTCGTAATGAGTTATATCTAATATTTTTAAAGTCCTCTGAACTTGGTCACCAAACGGATCCAAGATCACGACCTCAAAAAACTCATTTATACTGCTAAATTTGCCGACAAATGCTTGCTTGAATCCTTTTGGCGCTGGGCCACGGAGACTATCACCGAGGTGATATGTCGCGAGAGCTCGCGGGCACTGAGGAAATGCTCCCCAGACATATATGTCCAATTGCTTGGCCTTAACGCATCTCGACACGTTCCGTCGATAAAGGAGCAAGTCACCAATGTCTGGCTGTCTCGTTTGCGTCTTCGCGACCGTGAAGTGTCCTTCGCAGGTGCACTCGAGGCTGGTGAGATGTTTCAGTTGCGTCGCTTCCTCGGGAAGGTATATTACGAGCAGCTAAATGCGCTGAATGCATTGGAAGGAAACGCTGACGTCCTCACCGCCGCGGGGTTTCACCTCCCTGCTCTCAGCGATCTCCACAAGGCCCGTCTCCTGATGGGGCATCGTTCCTTGTCATTGTGCTGGGATCGTATCGCGGGCAGAATCCCTCCGCTCACGCTACCTCTGTGTGAGCCGTTCAAGAACTGCAAATGCGAAGCCAGATGGCGGCGCGTATGGAATAGTGCGGTGCAAGCCACATTGGCCGACGCGTCGCGATCCGACATCCTCACGAAACTGATCATACTCGACAAGCATCTGAATCCATCGGCCACGCACGAATGCGACGCTCTTGCGGTTACCGCACGCGAGTACGCGAGAACCGTCAAGAAGCAGCTGCTGGGATCCCTGGACGAGCATTTCATGGGGCCGGTTGAGAAGCCGTGAGGCAGAAGGGGAGGTTATTTGATAATCATTACCGGTACAATGTATTTTCCACGATTTTCAGCATCATATATGAACCATGAAAGGTCACTCCGAATTCCATGTATTTCTGTCTAAAAGTGTCGGAAACTCAAAAATTTCGAAAGAAAGTGTCGGATGATTAAAAGTGCACTTGGACCGCCATAGTCTACGGTATTCTGCCGCTTCACCACGTCAAGTTGTGTCGAAAACAGGTTTTGTGAGTTAACCCAAAGTGAACCTCGGTCAATGAGCTGGTATGGGCTATCTCGATTTGGACTGGTATATCGACTATACAGGATTATTTTGAAATTATTTGAGCAACGGCCCCGCATTTAATCGCTCTGCCAGCGACGCGGTACACACACGCACGTGATCGCGATTCGACTGAAAGTTGAAGTGGTTTAAGTTTCACAATCATAGCCAACTCGTCACCGATGCCGTTCTCGTATCGATGCTCGATGTCATTCCACACCCATCGTCAACGGCCTAAGATTAGCTCCGAATAATTGAATCGCTCTTTGGCTTACCACTCTTTTCAGGATCGCACTTGATTTTTTTTCCTCCGGATATTTTTTTACAGTGGCAGCTCCAAGGCTGTTGTCAGATTGTTCGAAACCAAGCCATCATTCATACTGGGGCAATTTTTTTTTCTTCCAGTGGATAAGTAGGCCACTTTCTATGGCGCTCACTTGGCACCTTCACATAACGATTTCGGAATAAGATCCAACTGCAGCTTGCTCTCGACCACAACACCAGAAATATATTAATGCTCGATCCCTGGTCCAGTGCTTTTTCAACCTGGGTCAACTGGTCCAAAGAGAGAACGGCACAATTTGGTCGATGGCCTGAATATCCAGGTTCAACATTGCCCCGAGTCGAACCTTTAATCCACTATTTTTAACCCGGCCACAACATTATTGGAGTATAGTGGCTTTAAATCCCAGGTATATATTTTCTCCAGCTGTTATTCGAGTACGATCCTCATCTATTTCCTCAGTCCCACACGAACTGCAACCTTGACGAACAACATTGTACTCTCTCAAAGCTTCCTCGTCCATCGCTGCCTGTTCATACTCGAGTAGGCTCTCATTTTCTGCCTTCCAATCATGAAGAGCGCAGTGCCCTCGCTTTCTTGGCCAGAACGTGCCTCTCTAGAAATTGCGTTGTCTGATCCCTTAAACTCCGCCAGAAGATCAAGGAAGTTTGACGCCGGAGGGCGTGGAACATGTCGACATCCATGGCGACCGCGACAAATTCAGTAGCTCGGACAAACTTGAGACGACAAATTACAATATCCACCACTTGGACGAAGTGCCAGGCGAAGCGCCCTGGCGGGCTCTAGTAAGATCTTAAAATGTCCAAGGTCTTGGCGTCAATGTTGTAGTGGGAATCAATCATTCATGGGTTGTTGGGACCTCACTGTCAGCACTGCCGTACTACACAAAACCGCTTCTTCCTTCTTCCCTCCATGGCGGTCAACTGGCGATACGCGGCAACGACAATAGTCGTTATGTTTTTTATGCTTTCTCTGGCGTATTCCATGAGCTATAGCTCTCAGAAAGCGGGCGTTCATTTCATCGACCGGCCCGCATACACCGCCGTGGATTTCGTTGCCCAGCCCACATACACCGCAGCCGTGGTTTACCTCGCCTCTGTGTTGCCTGGCCCCCGATCCCCAGTGCCCACAGCGTCTGTTCGAATCACTTTCACTGATGCAAATGAACATCCCCTGGCGTCACCAGTGGCCCGTGCTGATCCTCCATGCAGGAGCGTACGACAGCGAGGATAGCCGGAGACAGTTTATCGCTCTTCTGCGCGATGTCACCCAGGCCCACAATCTAATAGAACACGAGACGAAGAAGCTGGTGAACCGCATCGAGTTCGTCTCCACTTACCACAACCTACCAGAGGGCATCCCTGCCGATGGTGGGAAAGATAAGCCTATTTGGAATCGAGAATGGCCTGGTACTATCTATATCTGCAGGTCAGCCAGTCCAGATACGCACTAACGCCACCCTGTTATAGCTTATCACCACATGTGCGCGTTCTACGCGTACAAAATATTCTCTCATCCCCGCATCAAAGACCTGACGTACTTCCTGCGCCTCGACGACGACTCGTCGATTCTGGAGCCGACGTGCTTCGACCCGTTCGAATATATGCACGTCCACAACAAATCATACGCTTTCCGGGACCAGATACCTGATGTAGGCTGGGTCACGGTCGGCATGTGGCCCTTCGTGAGTAACTACGCCCAGCGGCATCCCACCGTCGAGCGGCAGTTATCTGCAAATGGCTGGGAATGGCCGCCCAATCGGTTCTGGCCTGGCAGCGCCGGTTTCGGACACGACATTGCTTTCCCTTCGTACAGGACAAACTTTGACCTTGTCAAAGTGCCTCGCTTCCAGACACCGGAGATGACTGCGTTCATCACCGAGCTCGCGAGTGACCCGTTGCGTTTTTATTGGTATCGATGGGGTATGTCGTGCTTATGCCGTAACACTGGCAGTTTGAATCCTGATGAGTATATGTGCCAGGCGACGCGCCCGTGAGGCGGGCGCAGGTGGACATGTTTTTGGACATTGCGCAAGAGGTGTACCACATGTGTGAACTCCGATACGAACACAAGGGCGAGGTGTTCGCCGGGGATTGCGAGTGTGTTCCACTACCGGGATAAGCACTGGCCCGAATTTGGACTAGGGTGTTTCACACATCCCAACTTGAGCCCCAATTTGACCCCAACTCGGACCCCAACTTGACCCCAACTTCGCCGAGTTGGGGTCGGAGTTGGGGCACAAGTTGGGACAGATGTGTGAAACACCTGCAGCTTATCTCCCAACTTCAAGCCCCAACTTACTCCACTATTTCTTGGTTTTTCAGGGTCATGAGCCAAGTTTATTCTCATTTCCCAAGTCCGACATTATTTCCAAGTACTGTACCTGAAACCTCGATGTTGAAAAAGTTGTCATTTTGGGTTTGCAGCAAGTGGGCGTGGCTCAGGTTTGCATTGCTTTGCAAAAGTTTAAATTTTAAATTGGTTCCCGCGATGTATTTGGCCGTCGGGAGGTGGCGGGCGGGCGGGAGGGCGGCGGGAAGTGGAATTACATAATCCAGTGTGCGGCAAATGGACCGAGCAGCCGAACTAAGCGAAGTTGGGGCACCAAGTTGGGGCACCGAGTTGGGGTCCAAGTTGGATGTCAAGTCGAGGGGTTAGGCATGACTTGACATCCAACTTGGACCCCAACTTGATTTGTGCCCCAACTTGCTCTCCGAGTTGGGGTTCGAGTTGGGGTCCGAGTTGGGGCTCAAGTTGGGATGTGTGAAACACCCTATTATTCCTCCTTCGAATCCTTGTGAAATTATGTGAAGCTTTCCAAGCTCCGCTGGTGAGCCTTTCTCACTCTCGTAACCTTGGCCATACTTTGTTCGAGCCCAATTGGCGCGATTTGAGTAGACCGTCCGCTGAATAAAGTGGCTGGTCTAATCTTAATGCAAACGTAGAAGGCTCATCAAGATGCAACCTCAACCCGGCCCAACCCTAACATCACTTGAACTGTGAAGCGGATCAATCAAAGCAATTGAAGGACTATTAAAGTCAGTAATATCGAGGGACCTGCTGGGAAAAAATGGTAAATGACCACCTGCCCATTCAAGCCCATCCGTTCGAATAATTCTTGTACTCTCATCGAAGCGTATATAGCTGAACTATCATCATTCATTAATTGCGTCGGACTGTTAAAGGAGTCGAGATGAACTTGACACGAATTCACCAAGGATGTGGGACTGTAGATATTGGAATTA
Organism: Mycena galericulata; assembly: GCA_029289565.1. Taxonomy (NCBI): domain Eukaryota; kingdom Fungi; phylum Basidiomycota; class Agaricomycetes; order Agaricales; family Mycenaceae; genus Mycena; species Mycena galericulata. The sequence goes on from JARKIA010000048.1 coordinate 418,532, forward strand.
TTCGTCGCAGATTGGATGGCTTGTCTTCGCTGCGCGCCCATATTCCGGTCCCTCCAGTAATTGCGATGAATCAAAGGTTGCACAAAATTCAAGTTCTCAACTTTGTTTCGCCATCCATTGTACAGTATCATTTGGCGGGCGCACATGGTCAGGTGAATCTGGGTAATTTGCCACCGAAGATATTGACCACCAGCGAAACTCCATGGTTACGACGTCAACCTGCAGACTCGAAGTTTTTCGAGCTCAGCTATTTCCGCTGTCTCCGCGCGTTGCCGGCTAGTCGGCACGCCCAGCGACCGCAGACGGCTTCTTCGGCACTCATTCGGAACGCGCTCGGTTACACTTGGAATCTGCCACACACCCAATTATGGTCTCTATTGGTCTCGAGAATCCCGGAATCAATTGGGCCGCTCTTACACATGAGCTCTTCCGGATCTCAAATCGCCATAGCGGTTAGATGGTAAAAATCGTCGGCTGCTTTGGTGCGAATGACGTAGTTCAGTTTCTCCTCATTTTTATACCAAAGAAGCTGGCATCCGATGTGACCCAGTGCGATCTGACATGTCGCATATTTTGCCCCTTCAACAACTAGTTCGCTTGGATCCCTGATTCGACATGATGCTCATTTTCCGATCAACGGACTCACCTAATGAGTTTAAAAAGCTGCATCAGGACGTGGCTCTGATATATTTCCGGATTCGCTGCCTCGTACTTAAGAAGCCAGAGACCTCACCAGCTAACAAATCCATCTCAGGACCTCTGTATTCACCGAGCGAAGCAGCCTTTGAATGCCGTTCAGCACATTTGCATCAGTTCCCGCTTGAGCGCCATCCAGCCAGTGCGAAATACGTCATAGTGCGTATATAGCCGCCTCGATCGATGGTGTCCAAAGGAGACGCCGCAAAAAGATCCAACCCGGGAGTCGGCGGGACACCGCAAAAAGAGTCGACGAGCGCCGGCGGCAAGACCACCGCATTTTGACGGCATCGGCCGAGTCGGCTGTCGATACTGCCGAACTCCGGATGCTTACATTATTAATAAGTTAAATAACGGCAGAGACGAGCTTCACCTCTCCCACCATGTCGACTCCGCGCGTAGTCCTCGTAACAGGTTGTTCCTCGGGCGGGATTGGTTATGCGCTGCAAGTCCACACCCTGAAAACTAAATATCAATGGCTGACTGAAATTCAGATGTGAACGCTTCGCGGCGGATGGTTGCCGAGTGTACGCGACTGCGCGCCGGCTCGAGGCGATGGCGGGGCTGGACGCGCACCCGCTGATATCGCTGGCGACGCTCGACGTGACGCGCGAGGAGGATGTGTGCCGCGTTGTGGACCTCATCGTCGCTGAGGCGGGGGGGATAGATATTCTCGTGAATAATGGTGCGGGGCTATTCAAATCGTCACAGCGCGGGGTGGCGTAACTTATCTGTGTTTCCGCAGCGGGTGTGATGGGCGCCGGTACGTTCAAACTCTCTTTGTGCAGGCATGCTCTCTGAATGCAAGCAGGTCCTCTAATGTGAGTCGTGTATACCATGCAATTATTTTTTGGCGCCTAAACAGACATAGTGAGCAGCCTTTGGAGACCGTCCGCGCGGTCTTTGAAGCCAACACTTACGGTACTCTGCGGGTCACGCAAGCTGTCTTTCCGCACATGGCGGAGCGCCGCAGCGGGCTGATAATAAACATCAGCTCCGTCGTCGCAGACATGTACGTTTCCTCCGTATCCTTCGCCGTGATGTACTCATTGGAATGTAGCGCTGTTCCGTGGAACGGAACGTACTCGGCCAGCAAGGCAGCGGTGCGCGCAATGAACGATATACTGTCGATGGAGCTGAAGCCGTTCAATATACGCGTCATGTACGTCGCACCGGGCGCCATCCGCACAAACATCTCCGATAACCAGGCTGCGTTATTCAAGTACGTATCACTTCGCCGACGCTGCCGTTTATTATTTATTATTTATTCGCTTACTTACATGCACCGCCAGACTCTCGCCCACCTCGCGTTATACCGACTTCCTTCCAGATATCCTGCGCCGCATCCATGCGAGCCAGGGTGCAAACTCGATGACCGCCGCCACGTTCGCCAAAATTCTGGTGCGGCGCGCCCTTCAGAAGAAACCACCAGCGTACATGTCCATCGGCGGGAACGCTTTCGGGTTCAAGGTGCTTGCCTGGCTTCCAAAGGCCTGGGTGCTGTGGTATCTGTGGCGGATTTATTCGAAAAAGAGGTAGATTCGACCGGATTGATCATTCGAGCAAGCTTTTGTCGTAAACTCTTTTGTTTCAATACCATAGATTAAATTTTTGCTTAGAGCTCTCCCCCGTCTCCGCATTGTTGACGCTGAGATATTGTTACAGTGATTTCAGTTGAAGTACGAGATATCTTTGGATACTCCTGACACACACAGTGCCTGCAATCTCCATTTCAATACTGTTGTACTGTTTCCAACTTGAACAAATTCAAATCTGTCGTCAGTCTGACAAATTCTGTTCCGAGACTGCGGCTTGGCGTCTTTGTGCCGATCGTCTCGCACGACGAAAGCATACAGCGAATGGCTGAGGTATGTGCATTTGCACCGACATTGGCACATACAGGAAACTTGAGCTCATTCGAATACTCTTGGATTGCGGTGGGTTTAGTAGCAGCTTGGGTTTCGCAGATAAAGAACGAGACGGGGAAGCCGCCAGCATTATTTCAACAGCTATATTCAGATTAAAGAAGGGAATAGCGCGATACACACTGAGGATGTATGGGGTGTCGATATGAAATTTGGCCGAAATATATTCCCTTGATATCTATGTAGATAGCAGGTGCTATGATGGCACCATTGCATCACTGCTTGCGGAGGCTTTGATTTTCACGCCGGTTCCAACGCCGCAGTCCGCAACATGTCATAGATGGCACACGGGCGAGAATGAGGGATATAAGCGCACTCCTCGCACCAAGTATCGCCCAGGCGCGTCCAATTTGCGCCCTCCCCAAGGGTGAGCATACGCAATGCCGGACGCGTCGGTGTCAGCGCCTGCACTAGCCGGAGCTGGTCCGTCCGTATGAGGGAGAACCTCGCGCGGTCGCGCCAGTATCCTGCCGACAGCCGCAGGGTCACCAGATTCGCCGGGAGTAGAAGACCGTCAGCGCAAACACGGTTTGCGAATTCCTGTGTGGATTTAATCAACAAATCGATGGGCAGCGGCGGCGGTCTTACCGTGAAGTGCGATGCCACGAAAATCACATTAACCTCCTTCTGCTGCATGGTGACATCCAAGGGAGGAAGGGATGACCAAGATGGGCCACCGACTTCCTCATCTCCCAACAGGTTGATTGCATGTGGATCATGCACGGCTTTGACATTCCATTGATCGGTTGTGGATAGGTGCTTCAGGATGTACGACGCCGCCGAAAAGTCTTCATGGAGAAACGAATTGTCCACATCTGCGAAACGTGGTCCGGCTGCCCGAACAGTGATAGACAGTTCCTCGATGTCTGGGAAGAAGCGAGCGACAACGGCGGTGACATCCTGCACTGTGGTAACGGGCACGTCGAAAGAGAGGGAGCGTAATCCAACAGAGCAGTGCGTTAGGTCAGAAATGCTTCGGGCTAGAACGCCCTGTAACTGCATGCTGATGGTCCCCGAGAAGGTCACAACGGAGACAGGCCGTTCGAATAGGAACAGCGCGGAAACGCTGTGCGGCCCTTTGAACGACTGTAGCATGGGGATAGTAGTGGATGGGAGATGTAGAGGAAGGGGTGAAGAGAGGCTCGAATTGGGGGATATTTCGAGATGCGCCAGCCGTGGACATATTTCCAATAGCTGGAGGAAAGACCCGACGACGAGATCTGATAGTTGAACGGTGATACTTGTGAGAACATTCAACGTGCCGCACTGGAGAAGGGTGAGCAGAAGAGCAGCGGCCTCGCGAGACCCATCGAGCTCGAGACAGTGCAGGGTTTCCGGCGAAATGATGTCGAAGAGTTGGAGTGGCCCCCTGATATCATTATCTCCGGTGAGGGGGCCAAACAACGAAAAGTCGCGGATCGGCAGAAGATTGCCTGTGCGCGCCAGAATGACACATCCGGACAGAACCAGCTGCTGGAGGCTCCCTAACAACGCTATAGTCGCGCGGAACGACACATCAATCGTGAGACCACGGAGGCGCAATGAGCCGACATTCTGGTAAATTCCCAATGTGGTGCGGAACAAGTCCACCAGTTTCGAGTAGGTGGAATGGACCATACCGTCATCGAGAATTTCGGGATGTGTCTGCTCCAGACTCGATAGTTCCAGGTTGCCATCGAATGTCCAGCACCGTACCGACAATGCGTGGGCGCTCGCGGCCAGTGCTCTGAGGCGGATAGACGAACGGTGAAGGCGCAGGGCGTGGAGAAACCAGGTCGATCGACTGAGATCATCGGGTCTACAGACCGCAACACACATGTTCTTGAAAAGCAGAGGTTGGCAAAGCTCTCGGAAGTAGCGACAAATAGACAGCAAGCACCGCAGATCGGAATCAGAGGCTCCGTGGAAGCATCTGAGCCAGACTTCCGCAGGAACGGTGCGACAATACGCTCCGTTTTGGCCCGAGTCCATCAAGTCAGAGTTATTTTGGACAAGTGGAGGAGGCAAGGTTTGGGCAAGGTGAGTGACGGTGACTGAGTGGAGTCACGGTCCAGATCCGTCGGATCAAGCCGAGCACGTGGATCTGCTTCAAGGTTCAACTTTGGTTCAACTTCGACCGATATCAAACCAATGCATCCCGACCATATCTTCTCCTTTATCCGGATCAGCTGAGGTAAACAACGTCCTTCTGATCTAATCGTCCGATCTGTTATAGAGAGAGGGACATTTGATTACTACTATTCGACGGAAAATACCACAGTGGTAACTGATGACACGCAACATCTACCAAAATGCGACCACCTTGAAACTCGGATGCACAAAACGCAAGAAAAAAACGTGTTGTGGCGCTCAAGTTCCAGGAAGCAATGTACAGAAGAACCAAGTTCTGAACATGAAACGGAGCAGAAGGGGAACTGCTTCAAATTGCGCGGAGTTTAAGAGTTGGGTACAAGTGGCGTGCAACCCCGACCAAATTTGCCGTCGATGCTGCGCTGATGATCTGTTTATTTATTTGCGGACAGGCCAATAAATGACAGGGATCGGGGAAGCCGCAAAGACAAGGCTCAATAGAGTGAGAAAGAACAAGAAAAAATGAACTGAAAGAAAGACAGAACATCTTTGGAGGTCGGCGCCATGCGAGCGAGAAAGAAAAGGATTCATGTGGCCAGGTGAGCCCGCGGCCCGCCGGCGTTCAACATCCCAAAAGGGAAGGTGGCCATGGCGGGCTGGGGCTGTCATGTCAATTTCATCTCTGCCACAGTGCCAGCTGCGTCTCATCCGACGGAAGTAGATGTTCGTTTTCGTTTTTGTTTTTGACTTAGTCTCCTAATCTGTAAGCCCCGAAGAGAATAGAAGGGCCCACAAGGGCCCGAATTCTGAAGTCGGACGGAAGGGAAACTTATCGCCCTCATTTTATTCTCTGCTTCATACCGGCGTGATCTCGCCGATTTAACCCGATCGCTTTGAACCGCTTTTGTATACTGGTATGTACTATGCTCACGAGGACGTACTTGTTGTCAGTGTTGGAATCAGTTTGCCATACCCACTCGAGGCTTTCTCCCTCTGGACACCGCTTCCACGCCGTTCAATTGTCTTGTACAGCGTCATGTCCGTCTGACCTTCCTCGGACTTGAACTTCGTCGGTCACTATTACAAGGACTTCCGAGTCTTTGTTCAAGTCCATGGGTGGTCTGAGTGATTTCTGTCAAGTTTGAGGTGTTTCTAGATCTAACGTAATTCGAATCCAACGCTCAAAAAGTGAGGCTGGACATCTTCTGATGCACCACGGGCGACACTTTTAGTGATGGCCCGCCTGACAAACAATCTCGTACGCAACCGCTGGTCGGGGTTCTGTTCCAATGGGTTGTTCCTGTTGGTTTTGGCTCTTCTTCCTCTCTTTCATCCCACTACTTATCCAGATTTTCCTGCAGCCCAACTTCAAGTAAAGTACCCTTTATTGCAGAATCCGATCGCCTGACTTCGTGACAAACAAACCAACCCAATAAATTGACACGCTCTATTCCCAATTTTTCGAGATACAGAAAACCCCAATAACTAGACTGGCGAGCAGACGAACGAGCTCGTCAAATCGTTGAAATCCTCGGTGCCGGAGAGGCCCGGGACGTTGAAGAAGTCCCAGGTGCCTCCTTGGAGAACAACCTCGCTGTTGGTGCCCGCGTTGCCTGTGCCCGAGGCGGTACATCCAAAGTCCCTGCAATAAGCACACATATTCGTCAATTTAGCCGATAAGTTATCCTACGAAAGGGGCGCCTCACTGGAAGAAGGTGCAGACAAATCCGTCAGGCACCACCGCCCAGGAGATCTCTCCGTCCAAAAAGCTCAACCCGCCGGTCAGGTTGACGCAGTCATCGGACACCACTGGGACGGTCACGCAGCCGTTTGGCGGAGCCCCGCTGCACACTTCTACGCTCGCGCTCTCGTCCTGAATTGAAAATATAGTCAGTCAGAAAGGTGTATTATTTGAGGGGCAAGCGCCGCAACGTACAGCAGCACGATTCTGTACATTGGTGGGGCTGGCCGACCCGAAGGACACCAAGGCGACCACGGTGGTGGTAAGCAGAGACTTGTAGTTGAACATTGTGGTAGTTAGTTAGCTTGAGCGAACTGAAAAATTGGGGAGCATAGTGTCCCCTTTTATACGTTTGAACCCCTCCGAATTAGGAAACTTGGTTCACGCTTTCGTTCTACAACCGATTCCGACAAACAAGGTGATCCAAGCGGACAAGTCCAGTTTGACAAAACAAATGTTGCACACAGCGTGATTCTTCACGTTCTCGGCGAGTGTAATGCTGTCCCCATGACCTACTTAGATTTTTTGGCAGCACGGGCCATCAGAGTAGCGGTTTCCATTTACTCCAGCCCATTGAACGAAGAGGATAAGCTGGAGTGACAGACGCAATGGCAACATGAACGGCGCCCTTCTCCGCGTCCAACGGCGATACAGATTCACGTCAAATTGGCCGATATGGTACACCAAGATCAACCCCTTCTTGCCCCATTGCGTTGCATACCTCATGTAGCTACGTACGAGGATGCTAGAGATTCAATCCCAGTCGAACAGCCTCACAGAAATCGGACTTTGAATACATGCCGGATTCTGACGACGTATCCGATGAGTTCCGGCGTCCGCCGAAAGCGCACGGCATAGGTCGGCAGGGCACGGCCATACCCTAGCCTGTTTCCCATCTAGTCAGATATTATTCTGGAGCGCGTGTAAACATCCCTCATGATAATTCTAATGCACAAAGGCGGATATGGAGAGATCTTATGGTTCGGCCGAGATGTGCGTACGAGGCCAGGGCCATGTCGGTCTGCCTCCGTTGGGAACGCAGGGAAGCCCAACTCAAATCTGTGCTATGCTATCCAGAGCGCATGGAAGGCCGACGAGAATTGAAGCCAAACAGAGGGTGTTCAGTTGAACTATTTTAGGCTCCAATGGAACCACGCTGCCGTAGCGGAACTGGTTACGCGTCGAGCCGTCCCAGCAACCTTGATATCGGACCTTATTGGTTCAGTAGAGCTGTCGCGCTGGCGGATACATGACGGACATCGCATGGTACCTACGCAAAGAATGGTCAGGCGACGATTACCCCTTCGATTGTTACGCCGCCAACAAGTTGTACAAAAACTCCCTGACATTTATCTTGACAGTCGGCGGAATGTCAATAACAAGTGCATTCAAGACTCGAAGACTGCTACCAAGAAAAAGCATTTGCATCACATGCAATCGCTGCATCTAGTCTGCAGGGCGTGAGCAGATCACCGAGGCTTAAAAAGCGAGCCGCACCTATCGCACGGAGTATGCGGATACCCAACCTTTGTTCCGCTGCTTTATTCAGGTCTTCCAACTCGACGGATGAATAAATCCTGGCCTCGAGCCCAAAGCGGCCGCCCCCTCCCTCCGTCTCTTCCATCAAGGTCTCCACCCGGCTTACCTTTGCGTCGTCGCCAGCGAACTCAGTGACGAGCCAGGAAGAGAGATCCCCGTGGATCGTAGCGCCAAAGAATTCGAGAAGCTCGAGGAGCGTTAATGCCGACTTAGGGAGAAGGTGCCCGCATGCGACGGGCGAGGTCTCCGCGATCTATATACGTGTTGTCTGGATGAGTGGAGAGCGATGGGGATAAGACAAGAGGTGAGAGCCGCACCGGTATCACTTCGAAGACGGGGAATTGGCTCAGGCGCCCAGAGGATAGCAAGGCGAGCCACAGGTCGAGTATACGCGTCCCGACAATCTCGGGGAAGTGCTTCTGGATCGGGAACACGGCCGCCTCGAGCAAGTTTTCGAGCACGCAGTACGAGCGCGTCAAGCTCAGACAGCGGGCAACGAGCTTGTCGATGAGGTCTGCCGTTGGCTGCCCAAATGCGAATAGGACCCTTGCGCCGGTCGTGAGGCGGAAGGTGTCGTCGCCACAAAGGTCGAATAAATCAAGTAGGGCGGTGTTTTGCGCTGGAGTAAATTGGGAGAGGTGGGGAAAGAAGCCTAAAATGACCTTATATGGCGTCAGACGCCCGTCTACGAAGTGTATCATGATACAGACCTGTTCTTGCCACAATGACTCCTTGTCAATTGGAAGTTTGCGCTTCGTGATCACATCCAGAGCTAAGTCGACCCACTGGGCGTCACGACTGCTGCCAGAACGTCGATATATGTAGACCCTCCGAGCAGGATAGTGGCACAGACCTGACGGGCTCTGCGTACCCCCTCCAGAAATCGAAGGTTTTGAGGTTGTGTGCCCGCGCTTTCGCCTCCCATCGTTCGCGCACCGGTGCCGACAGCCTCCAAAAATGACCCCTACCGTCATTTGATTCGTAGGAATCAGCCCCGCTAATGGATGGTGAGCATGGAGCACGGGATACAAGGCGCGAACAGGGACCTTGCGCCAGCAATTAACTGATGGTCGAAACCCGCGGCCGTGGCCTGCTCATACACGGAGCGCTTGCCACCGAAACCGATGTTGAGTAACTGCACTTGATCCACAGTCGCAGAGAATATACGAGGGCCACGAGCCGCTATGACCATGCGAGACCCAGCAACCGAGAGACCTTGTCTACATTGCCTTTTGTGGTACTTCCAGTCGCCTTTCCAGGAATCAATTAAAGGACGATACATTCGTGGATAAAGACGAACGTCGTTGGCATTCCTGGGAGCAGTAGAATACTTCGAAATCGTACTTGAGCGATAGGCTGTCATTAGGTGCATAATAAAACTCACCGATCGGGCAAAGTGAATTTGACGCCAACTGCCGCCATGTGCCGCCATGGCGTCAGTTGGCGGCAGTGCTGGCGACAAGCAGCGGCGGCAGTCCTATCTATAAGCCAATCCACCATCTATAGGAAGTCTAGAGCCCATTCTACGGCTTGTATAATGTATCCTTGTAGGTTTGAACACTAGAACGTCCTAATGTACGCTTGAACATTCAACTTCATCGGCATTCTGGCGGCAGTTGGCGGCAAATCACCCGATTCGGTGGCGGCACTTCGGCGGCAGCGGCACTTTTCTTAGCGGCACACGGCGTCAATGGCGGCGCTGAGTGGGCGTCAGAGGTGGCGGCAGTCTGGTTTCGGTGGCGGCAGTTGGCGGCAGTGTGACAAATTTCTGGCGGCAATATTCTATCAGCCGGCGGCAGCATCATTAAATTGTTGCACTATTGCTACGCGTTCTGCACGTCTCCGTTCCGCACCATCTTTCCTTCCAACCACTATTTTCTCTGACCGGTTGTCTTAGAATACGTGAGAAGTCACTGATGTTTCTGAACTCGAACCGATTCAGGACTGTTGCACAGGTAGATATCAAACCAATGGCAAGGGTCTTTGAATTACTCGTACTGACTGGTCTCTGCAAATCACAGACCCCAGCGGTGTAAAGAGGAAACTCGTGATGTGAGTCTAAAATATGTGCATGTACATGTGTTTGTACTCATTATGTAGCTTGATTGAAAAATGTGAACAATGTGGCTCCATGAACAAAAACCAACATCAAAAATGAACATCTTGTGTCTACTGGACCCATCGATAACGGAGAGTCATGATCAATACAATTTATGCACACCACAGAGTCTATTTGACAAGAAATTGGACCATGCCGGCGTGTTGTCACTGTTGTGCGGAAGACGTGTTGCATTTGGCTCTTCTCTGCAACGGACTATTTTTCTAATCTCTCTCTTACGGTGCAAAATTGGGGGGGAAAATTCGCAATACAGGATATATTAAATACAGCTACGTTCACCTAAACAGTCGCCTCAATCTGACTAGATAGTTACTGAGTTTATACTGAGAAGTATTTTGGCGTAACGGCAATTGGCGGCAGTCGCATGTGACTCCTGTGTGACATCGGGTAAAGTGCCGCCACTTTGGCGGCAGTTGGCGGCAGGTTGGCGGCACTGGCGGCACTTTCACCGTGCCCTCACCGATCTTGCATGCAGCGCAACGAGTCTCGACAGGCTTGGCGCATTGAATACAGAAATTTGGTGCAGGAGGCATGATTTCGAGGCACCAAATTTGCGGGCCCGTTATAGGGCTCTGTTTTTTATGCTGGTTTATAAACATGTTTATAAACAGGTGTTTATAAACCGTGTTTATATATTTCTGGGCCAGAGAGCCTGTTTTTAATTCAATGTGGCAGTGCTTTGTAGAGGTAAGTTGGCTGCAAGTCGACCTAAACTTCGAACCAGTGATCATACTCTACCACATTTCTAGATGCCATGGCAGAGTCACAAATCAGTTTGACCCTATATTGTGCCTGATTACTTCGAGCTCGAGTCGGGAACCACCTTTTTCCAGTTTCCTTGCGCATTCATCTGGTTCGAAATCAAGGTTCAAGCGGGATTTGGTCGCTCAAAGCTCCTCAGAAACCGAGGCACCGAAGTTTGCCAAAGCTTCGCTGAAACATTGGGTTTCAGGGCTCCTGAGTCCGGCCAGTGTTTATAAACATGTTTATAAACAGCCTGTTTATAAACGGAAATTTATAAACTGTTTATAATAGGCCGTGGAATTATAAACAGAGCCCTAGCCCGTTAAGCCTATGTTAGCTGCTGCAGATCGTTAGGGTCGCATTCGACGCAAGGACTGGCGTAGGTAAGACCTACTAAGGAGACGGGAGTCGAGAGCAGGAACTTTGTCTCTCGTTTCTGTTCTGGACGCCCTGGGTATTTTGGACTGAACCTGAACCACATCAATAGCTTCAAACTTATTCGCCGGTCGTTCTTCCTGCAAGCACTTCCCTCAACCCCGGCGACTCGCCTTGATATATTATCACCTACAGTCCTTTCTCGTCGCTAGCAAGGACCTGGCACATGTTCCTCAATTTCTGGACCTCCTTTTTGGCTCCAATTTCACGTTTTCTGATATCTAACCGAGGGTCCTCCCAGTCAGCGTCTCAGTTTTTCCTCGCAATCTTTCGGTCCGGAGCATTTATTCCGACTCTGACTGTTAATCACTGCGCGCACCGACCCGTATCGCGAACCGCCGCTCAGTGTTGGGAATATTCCCCAATCTCCCGGTTTATTTTCTATGCTTCTATGCTCGGTCTCCGCAAACGTCTGTTAGAGCTCGTTGGTCAGTCCTGTCCGCATATCCCATTTTGGTTCAACCCACCCTTTGTTTTCCGGCTGACCTCCATTCTGTCCTTCATCGGGTCGGCCGGTGGCTGAGTTTAGGCCATAACCGGTAGAATTTTTCCTCCTATTCCCTGCACGCGTACACCCGCTTTGGATTCATTGTTACAGTATTGTGGGATCCGCATCCGTACACCGCGCGTCGACTTGCGACACCAGCCAATTCGGACAGGCTAATCACGATCCGTGAGCCCGAGTTTCTATTCCTATTCATTTCACTTTTTATACCATCTCAACTACAATCTATCCCTGAAACACCTGCCTCAGATTTGACCCTCTCTGGATCTTTCATCAAAAGATTTTAAGCAGCCTATTCTAGATCTGCCATCGTACCGCCTATTATCCTCAGATGGGTTCAATCATGGCCGGAGGCGGAATCCATCGAGAAAAACGCTATACCACTTGTGTGGATTCTGTAGGGAAGATGGCGCTGTGGGAGTTTAGAGTGTAATGCCAGATAGCGTTCCCTTTCATTCCAGGATTTCAAGGATGCTGAAGCAATGGCCCGACGTGCCGCCGTGATCAGGACTTCAGTACTCTCGTTGTAGGGCGTTCTGTAGTACCATGGAATCAAGTTCAGAGACGTCCACCCAGAAATCCACGATAGTATTTGTAACCTAAACAAAGCCATTTTAAAAAATCATTCCAGTTTTCCACCGTTAACTTGCTGATAATCCCCAGTAATTGAAGAAACGAAAGAAGTGTATAGAGACCGTGAATCTTGAATTGTGATTGCTCGATGCTGGTTACTGGATCAGGCCAACCACTCGCAAGCCAATGAGGTGACGCTTTGGAAGCTGTAAAAGTTCACGTTCAGACTGCGGGAACAATAAAAAGAAATTCAGAAAGAAGAACTACATACAAAATTCCAGTCAACGATATAAAGTTGCCCGTCGGCAAATCGGTAATTCCAGTCCCGGTACATCCGGCATTTCTACGAGGAGGCGTCAAAAAATGAGAAGGGACGGCACAGCGATCAATGACGGGACGCACATGTAGACGTTGCAGCTTGTATCAGTGGCGACAAAGAAGCTTGTGGCCTGGTCATTGAACGTCGTGTCGCGCAGAGTCAGGTCGACACAGAAGAAGAAGCCTTCACCGAAGGTTCCTGGATCATAACCGGTTCCAGAGGGAAAGCCGGTCGGGTTGTTCTGTATTTTTTTTTTAAAAAAAAAGGAAGTGCGAACGAGAATATGGCCATTTACTCACCCAGAGGAGGATCTGGTCTGAGAAGACGCCGCGGCTCACTGTGCTATTGGCCGCCGCAAGAGTCTAGGAAGGTATTAGTCAATTTGCAGTGCGTGTCAGCAGCGCGCTGAGAGCCTGAGAAAGTACGCATACCTCCGGTGCGATGACCTTGAGGAGCCCGGCGGCAAGTGCCTCCTCTCCAGTCCAAGTCTTGACATCAGACGAAGGAGTAGGCGCAGGCACAGCCATGGAAACGGCGGCGAGAATGAGGAGACCGAATGACGCGAAGAACATTGTGATGCTGGTTCAAGTTCGGGAGGGAAGTGCTGTACAACTCCACTGGTAGTGGGGAGGTTCAGTGAGTCCTTTTATACTGTGGAATGACGGAGAGATATCATCTCAGGTACTAAACTTCAGGATTAGTATCTGCGTCCTGGACGAGGTAGGAATCAGAGAAGACCCAGGGGAAACTGACCTCCTGTTCCTGCTCGCCAGGTTTTGTATTGCTGTTGGCGTGAACACGCTGGATGACCGAGACAAAGGGACGCGGAAGACAGCGACCTAGCTCATTCAATTACGACGCTCAGTAATTGAGCGAACCTTGACGGCTCAGGGCTAGAAGAACATGTGAATCAGTAGAAGACATGATGCTCCCTGTTCTCATGGTATTGAATACGGTTCCTCAATTTAAATCCGACATCGAATGGATTTCGAAGTTCGGACCACCGTGTGGTTCGGAGATGTGACGGCCCACGCAGAGGCCTCTGGTTTTGGATTAAAGACTGTACCGTGAATGTGACAAAGAAGCCAAAAAAAATCGATTCACTGGGGAAAGTGTAGTCAGTAGCTGCCTTCGTCCCATTGATAATGACAATTAATAATCAAGGAGTCGATGTCTGTCGGCAGTTGAAAGGATCACAGATGAGGGGTCAAGCTGCCATGGAGTACCTGAATCTCTACTGTGTTTAGAACCTCCGCTAGTCATGGATGATGATGAGGCAATACCGTCTCGGTCCTCGGAGGAAAGAATCCCCGCACACCACGGACCACGGTCCTTGTACCACTGGAACTTGTCCCTAAAGTAGATGAAGAACAGTAATCAAACCCTTGGCGTTGACGAGGATGCATAGTCGTCGTTGATGAGTAACGAGGCTAGCATGAGATGAGAGTTGGATGAAGAATGTGGGGCGCTCGATCTGATTGCCGAAACTAATGGGGTTAGGGCTGCGTCTTTTCGGCATTTTGGGCCCGGGACGGTACGGAACGGCAAAAAGTCGGCCGTCAACGGGGACGGGAGCAGTAGCAGCCGTGCCCACCAGATTCGATCCTCGATCCTCCATTGCTTGTAGGTCGAGGCCCGGTTCCTTCTGTGAGTGGTCTGCAACACAGAAAATATGTTGGTATCTACGTACCTGCCCAGTTTCGAGCGCGGGTAAATCCGAACTGCCGTGAACGGTGATTGCCGTGAGATTTTGGCAGCACCTTAACTCTTTACCAGCTCTTTGACCCAACTACAGAGAGATTCAAGTCGGTAGTGGGGCACATTTCTTTAGAAAAATGTTATTGTTAAACCAATAGGGCTGTGCGCCGTGCCCGTCGTGCCGGTTCTACGGGTTCCGTGCGACGGGTAGCCGACCCGTTCCGTCAGGCTCTTCGACTGCATTTTTGACGGCCGTGCCCGCCAAAAACGGCCGTCAACGGGTCGACGGGTCCATAAAACATGCCATGCACAGTCAGATGCGATGTATAAGCCTTTCGCATGGCATGTTTCATGCACAGGTAAGCCCAATACACAGTTTAGGCCACAATTTATGAACTTACTCAGTAGTTTTAATTGTTGAAATGACGGCGGACGGCCGTCGCGTGACGGACCGTTCCCGTCCAGGTCCCGTCGTTTCGACGGCCGTTCCCATCGACGGAACGGCGCGCAGCCCTATAAACCAAACTACTGTTGACGCACTGGATTTTCAGGATGAAAGCTCACATCTCAACCGTCCCCGTCCCGTCAATGGTTTTCCCAAAGGCTCGACGGGACGGGACGGCATTCCGCTAACGGCACCCGTCACACCCGTAAAGACGGGGACGGTGGGCAGCCCTATCGACGATGAGTTGAGTAAACATTAGCATGTCCAGCTGGAGATCTTCATGCAGTGGATTGTCCAGGGATTTCACACGAATAGTACCTGCAGATATAAGTTCAATTGGTCGGGATATTTGGTGCCAGCGTATATACGCACTGTGTAGATGAAGAAGCTGCGCGGAGGGCGGATACGCTATTTCTATGCTCACAATTCCCGCTATTACTATAGTGAGTTTTTATGGTGTTTTCAAAAACATGGTCCCGTCGCATTGAACTCCCGCAAACTCTGCTAATTGAAGTCCTCTAAGCTCTTACCTCGACTTCAGGAAAATATTTTTGTGCTTACACCTGTGTGTCGGAGAAAATACGTTGTCGTCAATCGCCTTCTGAGGATAGCCATCCGCTCTTATGGAGTCTGTTCAACTTGAAATTCAATGAACGCGTCATCTGCGTTCCCACCACCGGAACTCCTCAGGACTTCTGGCCTGCGACAAGTTGCCGGGCGGGCATGATGGTTTCCCCATAATTTGCCCCCCCTCACGAACGATACAACTAGATTCAATCAACCATCAAATTCTGCAAAACAACGGAACTTCTGATAATTTTACAGCTTGGTACCCAGCCTCTTGTCGCGAGAACCAATGATATCAGTCCGAAGGGGGGCGATATTATTGGATGCGCTCTGCGCGTACGCACGGCTTGATTATTAGTGCGAGCGACGAGTTTCCATCATCGGTCGGTCGGCGGCTCGATTGATCAGTACGCAGTCGTCAACTGTTTTATTGCGGCGATAATTTTTTCTCGATTTGTTAGTTCTTTTTTAGCCTCCGACAATTTGGGGGTCTGTCACGAATTCATCGAGATTCGAAATAGTACACTACCTGAGAAATGCATCCGTTGCCGCGGGTGAAAGTCATCCGTCTTCCTTCGCAAAGGTGTATTCTCCATTTCATTTTAACACCAAACACAGAGTTGGACGTCTGCGGATTTGAATTTGACTCCGACTCCCGGACGGCGCTGCGGTGGATCGCAGTCGTTGCGTAATAATTGCGCGCGCAGTCTTTCAAGTATCAGATACGTTATACCTGTCCGAGAGTCCGAGTTACCATCAGAAAAAAATATTGCAATGTCAATGCCCAGCTGCGTGGAAGCCCAGAACAACGCAGCCTGCGTTCAAGTCGTAATGCTGCGCTATGAACATTGTCCCGATGCGGACGGACGATGCCGTTAGCACGTGCTGCGAGTGGCACTGCTTTAGTCACATTGACGACCTATACCCCTCACATTGCCATCACAGTCTCTTCACACCACCACTTTGACGGCGACCGCAATGCAGCAAACCAACGGAAATACGGGAACCTGCTTCCAAATACCGAAGAAGAGCCGCGTACAACGCGCGTGCGATATGTGCAGACGCAGAAAACGTATGCCGTCCTCTTACCTTGCGGAGCCTCACCTGTGTAATAATCATGGCTACTCGATCTAGGGCGGTGTGCGGTCAATCAAGACCGATTTTTTTCTTGCCCTGAATGTTGTTCCAGGCGATGGGGAACAGAACTGCAGTCTCTGCATCACGCACAATTTTGTGTGCACGTATGATCAGCCAAACGAGGTTCGGACGACTCCAAATTCATTTGCTGAAGCCCTTTGCTTAGCACATCCCACAGAGTCGTGAAGTGCGACCTGATGCGATGGATGATTCACTCAGAGTCGAAGATTTGAAAGAGCGGCTAAAGAGGGCCGAGGCTCTTGTGGAGATAGAAGCTAGTGAAGTCCTGGATGGGAACCCCGGCCTGCCTTTCGTTGCGCAGGCCATTCGTGAGGTGAACAGTCCAATGAAGCGACCGGATGCGGACACGGACCGGCCCTTATTCGACAGAGACCTGACCGGCGACGAGAGAGAGGCGCTTCTGCGCCCATTCTTTGCTGCTATGCAAATCCCAATTGCCGAAATTAAATCGGTACGGCAACCTCTACCCTCCTTTTTGACGCTTCATTCACTTTCCGCTACGGACAGTCGAAAGCTCTACCCCCGCCCACGTATTCTTTTCCACCCGACGATCTACTCGAAACCCTC
Organism: Mycena galericulata; assembly: GCA_029289565.1. Taxonomy (NCBI): domain Eukaryota; kingdom Fungi; phylum Basidiomycota; class Agaricomycetes; order Agaricales; family Mycenaceae; genus Mycena; species Mycena galericulata. Next base: position 435,633 of record JARKIA010000048.1, read on the forward strand.
ACCTCGTTATACTTCGATAACGTCGACCCTTTCTTATCTCTTGTCCATCGCCGTGATTTTGATGTGGCGCTCAGCATCGGCTTTCACATAACCAGTCGCAGCTTCGCCAATGCCTTGCTCTTGGTGTGTGCCCTCGGCGCGTTGTACTACGACGATCCGCACACGGAGACGCCATCTCATGATGCACCAGGAACGGAATGGTTCCGCCAGGTGGCGCTGTGCGAACACTTGACTCACAAAGAGCCAACCATTTTCGATATTCAGGCATATTGCGTAGGTGTCCCGTCCCATCAAGCTTTCAAAATGTTCTCATCGCCTTCCCCGCCAGCTTGCTGCCCAATATCTGGCGGAGACCGCCGACCCGCGCATGTGCTGGAATGTTATTGGTTTCGGACTACGTGCCGCACAGGATATCGGGCTCGACATGCCCGGTATCAAATCCACAGTGAAGCTGGACGCCTGTTATCAGGAAATGGAAAGCCAGGCGTTTAGGTGTGGCATTATTTCGGTTCTTTATATGAATACTGATGCCTCGTTTCTAGCGGGTTAGCACTGTTGGATATCCAGTTTTCCATCGTTTTGGGTCGAAGAGCTACTTTGAACCCCTTGTGCGTTACCTTATCACTGATATCAACCGCTACTGATTCGGCCTTCCAGCTTAAGCCCCCCAATGCCCGACATGTGCAATAGTCTATTCTCAGTTGCGCTTCTTCAATTGAGTCGTATCCTTGCCTTGACGCTGAAACTACTCGTCAGTGAATTCCTTCCTCCTTTCCGCTTCTGTGAGACCTGACGTATATCTGGCGATAGCACTCCACGAAGGGCGAAATCGCTATCCTGGGGTTGAAGGGCGACAGTTGGCAGCAGCGGGTCGCCGGGGAACTCGATGCTGCCCTCAATACATGGTTTGACAATATCCCAGATTCTTGTAAGCGCCTTACAGTTCCTCTCGGTAATTTCTCTGATTGTCACCGCGGTAGTACGCTGGGAACCAGACTCTACAGTTACGGATGACACCTCCTTCGACCAATCCGCCGTCCTTCACTGCATGTACTACAATGCCCGTATTCTCATACATCGACCGTTCATTCCCGCCATACGGCGGGGCGCAGACCGAACAGTCAGCCATCATATCGCCTACTGGTTCCCCCAACTCACTTTCTGCCCACTAGCGCTTGCCTTCTCTTCAGACATGTAATACCGCAGCGCGCGCCTGTATCCACGTCGCAGACATCCATCAGCAAAGGCGCCCAAATAACCCTCTCTGGTTCAGTCGGGTATGGAGGCTTTCTTCCTGTCCCGTCTCACTCCATTTGCTCAATTCACCCGTCTACAGACGTCGCTATTTACATCCGCCATTGTACTGCTGCTAGACATATGGGGAGAATCTAACGACTCCGTTCCCCGGATGCAGCATCTTGGCGATATTCGCCGATGCATAGGCGTGTTGATCGCACAAGGGAAACGGTACGCCGATTCCATTCAGTTTCGCAGATTTCGTGCCTCTAACGGTTCAACTCGCCGCTAGGTGGCCAGCCTCCGAGCCATTGGCGTAAGTATCGTTTCATTTTCAAAGAGCTCGAAAAATCTCAAAATACTGTTCAGACACACTCTCATTGGACTTGTCGCCCTCGACCAGAATGCGAGTGTCCCAACAATAAACAACGCACCCGATACCACCGTGCCTGTGTATCCTCCAGACTCAACACAACAGTCCGGATCAACAATCCCGACGGCCTACACGCAGCATAAGAGCATTAATTACAACATACCCCCTAGCGTAGCTCCTTATTTCGATTCCGCCGGCCCGCACCCATCAGACGCGCAATCGCATGTCACTACGGGCTCCATGTTTGACATGTACAATGATATGCAGGGATTCGTGGACCCGAACACAAAAATGGACGAAAGAGAGGATCAGACTGTCGCGCGCTGGATGCAGGCCCCCACTGGCTTCGGGTAAGCTCGTGTCCATTCTATATTTCTCGTCCTGCTGACGTCTTCTCTCGATTCAGGGTCAACGATTGGGAGACGTATCTGGGCCACATGGGCGGAGTGGTCAGTGTTCGCATGAAATAGTCGGTGAAGGCGGCATGGAGGTTGCACATCGTATACCACCCGCGCCTGTTGTCTCTGACGTTGTTTCATGCATCTCGTTTTCTATTTGTTGCCGACATCGCTCAGTCTCTAAGACTCTCTTGTGGTGGTTCGAATGTCGATATCCTCTTCTTGGCCTTTTGCTGTGATTCAACGGCGAAGTTTGCGCATTCCGTCATTGGATCAAGGAATTTTTTCCGTCAATGTAGGAGTGCTTGTGATCCCGAGCAATCCTACCTTATAAACGTTTAGAATCTATTAAAATTAGGAACGTTACGCGGAGTCACCGTCACGCGGCATGTGACTTCGGCAATGTCCGGCGGTATTGCAGCGTATGCAAAAACACGTGACTCACGGACTTTATTCCATGGCCCCAGGCCAAGATTCACTGTACAGCGTGCCCCCGTTGGGCCCCCTCAAGAAGTAGCCCTACTTCTCGAGGAAGTCACGCTAATGACTGCGTTCGGCATCGGCGGCAGCGCGTAGTAAGCCCGCTTCTGATCATTCTCCACATTCACTTATAAATCACTGAAATCATGCGGCGCCGGTCACCGCTAATCGATATCAGTATAAAAAGCAGGTGGGTTTCATTGGTCCAATCTGATTTCCCATGTCTTTACCGACTTTCACCTCCACGACCACCGCTGAAGAAGTCGCCACAGTCTTCGCTGACCAAATTCGAGGAAAAAATGGTGACGAATGCATCTCTGCCATTCGATCTTCCTCTGACTACTTGTCCCTTAGTCTTGATTACAGGCACGAGCATGAATGGGATTGGCTTCGAGGCAGCGCGGGTCATTGCCAAGTATGCGAACCTAGTGATTATCACCGGATACAATTCGGAGAGGTGGCGACCTGTCGAGCTTTTTGACGGTTATTGTTGACCATTCTGTTGGTAGACTCAAGTTGTCTAAGGAAGCCATCAAGAAGGAACTTCCCTCTGCGAATATTCGGTTGCTGACCCTCGATCTGGCGTCCCTGGCTGCTGTTCGCAAAGCCGCTGCGGAAGTTGAGGCTTATGAGGAGCCCCTACACGTACGTGGTTATTCTTGCGGTCATATATGGCGTTGATGTGTTGAGTAGGTCTTGATTCACAACGCCGCCGCAGCCGCGGGCCCGTATAAGCTGAGCGCCGACGGTTTTGAGCTGCACATTGCCACGGATCACGTCGGCCCTTTCCTCCTTACCAAACTCCTCGTGCCAAAGTTACTGGCAGCGACGACACCGGGATATACGCCCCGTGTGGTCTTTGTCTCGAGCCTGGCGCACACCTGGGCCCCCTTGATAGACTTCGACAAACTCAGCCACCCCGACCCGGAGTCGTTCTCGAACACGAACGCATACGGTTGGGCGAAGCAGGCCAACATTCTCAGCGCCGTCGAGCTTTCCCGTCGCTCCAAAGGAAAAATAAACGCGTACAGTTTGCACCCCGGAGGTGTGCTGTCCTTGCTATCCTCATAATTCCGTCGCACGCTGACTTTCCCTTACCCAAGCTATCTTCACAAATATTGTGCAAAAGGAAGAGTCCAAGCCATTTTTACAGGATGCTGGTGCGTCTGTGGTTCATGATTCTAGATTTCGTTATGCACGGTGCTCACAGGCATCATCACTGCCGAGGGACTCCCCAACACCGACAAGCTTGAGTGGAAGACCATACCAGAGGGGGCCGCGACGTATGTTGAACCATTTGTTTCACCGCCTCACTATTCATTACACCGCTCACAAACGACCAGCACTGTGGCTGCCGCGTTTGATCCCCGCCTCGACGGTCAGTCAGACTCTCTTGGAAGTGGAACGATTCCTCATGTCTTCCCCTTCATCCAACAGCTAAGCCCGGTGCGTATCTGTCGGATGGAATGGAGGCAAACTCAGAAATCGCACCTCACTGCACTGAAGTAAGTCCCGACCTTCAATGTTTTCTTTTTTTTTGTTCCTCGCCAATTGATTTCTGCTGGGCAGGAGAATGCGGTGAAGCTGTGGACCGCTACCGAGGAGTTGATTGGGGAGACGTTCGAGTTCTGAAGGCAACGGTAGGCATGGGTTGTCTAACGTCCGGATATCCATTGTAGCACGGAGACCTAGTACACAGGAGAAAATCGAAAGTTGCGCCACTGGAAAATATGATGTGGGGTCGAAAACATAACCAAAATTTGTTTTATATACCCCCCGTCGTCAGGCTCAATCAACAAAAATGAAGATGGTAGAAATTCCCGACTCAACCTCAACGCGATCACGTGCCGAGACCGATGCCATGGTCGCGAGTGTGGAAGTCCCGTTCACATTACAGATTAACCCCAGGGCTGGCTGGCAGCAAACAGATACCCGCGTTGAGCATTTTTCTGGATGATAGGTAAACCGCGAAAACTAATGTCCGTCGTGTAGTTACCGACCTTGCTGCCGACATGAGCTACTACTCCTACTACGTGAAGGAAGCCGTGTTTAATTTGTTGCTACGGGCTGAATTGTTGCAGCCACCACGAAATACGCCCTGTGCCGCAGGATGCGACTTATTTTACTGCGGCTACGTCCTAACAACCACTTGGGGATACACTGCTGGTCAAGCAAGCTTCGAAATAAAAAAGCAAACTTTTACCGTTTACGACCTCGGGGAAACTAAATGGAAATAAAAACTGTTTTTACCGTGTATTACATACTATAAACGTTTAGAAATGGGTGGGCAATTGTGTGTGTGGTGGTGAATTGCCCGGGTTAACAAGCGAGCGCATGTCATCCGGCCCGACTCGGCCGACCTCGCCTTCTTTGTAGCGCTGTGTAAGGAAGTCCATGTTAAATAACAGTACCTTTCTAACCTATTATTAACACGTTAATAACATTTCTCACATGGGAGGCTCTGTGATGCCTGTAATTAATATGTGAGAAACACCTACACTGTAAGGCTGCTTGGTAAGCAGTTTGGGACTCAGAGCCAAGGTATTGTGTTGGACTGAGCGAAACGCGGGGCACGGCTCCGGACCGGAATCAGCCGGTCACGTGTTTGCGCTACACCGTTGGGTCAACAAGCTGTGGACCCGCCGAAGGTACGGACGCTCGCGAGCTTGTTGGGGCTCTGCCCCAAACCCCGGTGGCTTCCGAGCTTGCCAACACACGGCGGATTCCGAGTCCCGGGGTTCGCCGTGCACGGGTGGATTCCGAGTCCCGTGTTTGTCCCGTGATTATATCAGGTGACTTTTTCTGTGGCAGTGTTCGTTGTCTCTTAACATATAGGAGGACCGATGATTATTGGTGGATAGGTCGGATCCCGGGTCCGGACAAAATTTTGAAATCTGCCTTGCGAGGTGTCTGCCAGAGTCCGGACAAATGGGCCTAATGGGTGCAGCAGGTCTGAGTCAGAGTCCGGACAATGGGTGTCGACAGGACCAAGGTCTGTTCCCTCATCCGGACATTTGATGGTGGCCCGCGATCCTTGTTGCCTGTAATAGCTAGCCACCATCATGATAGGCTCTGCCATTGTGCTCGTCCGAGGTATGTTTCTGATTGATTGTATCACATAGTGGTCAACTTACTGAGCGAAAATCCACAGTGGTTACGATGTACTACAAGAATGGAGGCAAAGCAGGAGCTCATTCCTGGACGGCTACTTGTGAAAGTATCGGTGCTTTATCATTTGTTGTTGTACAGGTGTACGAGCACGAATTCCGCCGGCATTTCAAGATCATTCCTCATTCCACAGCCTTGCTGGGTACAGTGCGGTTCGAACACCTGCCAGCAAACTCGTTCTTGGCGCTCCTCCTACAAGACAACACAATCAAGGCCATCCACAATCACATTGAAATTGGGGTTCACGCTCACAAAATCTTCGAGGAGCTTACATTTGAGAAAGAGGTGCTTGCAAAGGCTGTTGCGAGCCTGAATACAGTTCAAAGGAAAGGGAAGGCCCATATTCATATTACAGAGCTGGCAGAGGATGATTCCATAGAGGATTGAACTACTAGGATTTTTTTTTTGGATTTTTTCGCATTTTTGCTGCCTTTTTTGAGGTCTGAGCCGAAGTCCGGACCAAAAAAAATTTGGTCGAGGTCAGAGCCAAAGTCCGGACAAGATTTAGGGCCTCCGGCGGGTCCAAAGTCCGGACAAAATTTCTCAGACCCCCAAAATCCGGATCCGACCTATCCACCGATAATCATCGGTCCTCATATAGGATAGTGTTATCTCTTTGCGTCGATTCTTCGTCCTCCTTGTAGCGCTTACTCTGCAGTTCTGGTAACCCTCAACAGGGAAATTTACCAGCCCAATGATTCACCATTGGCCATGAACCATTGTCCAACCATGTTTAATACTGTACCATTTCGACCGTAGGTTCAGTGACGGGTGACACCAAGATTTTTTTGATGCATGCAAAAATCACCTTAAATCGAAAGTAAATTTTTCGGTCTTCTCGGATGAGATTTTCCTAAAAATAGTGAACCTACGGTCGAAATGGTACAGTATATGTAGAGCATTTTTGGGCACAGCACTGGATGTGTACCAGGTCCCTTGGCTCGAGTCCCCAGTTTCCGTGGATATCTCATTGTTCCTTGAAGTAAGTAGGTATGTACAGTCCAAGTTGAAGAAATAAATGGGTGCGTCAAAGGAATCAAATCATTTGAGGGCCTATAGCATCATATACATTGCTAGGGTTCCATTCTGGTTGCAGGGTGGGGTGCTAGATGGCACCAAGGACATAGATAATTGCGGCGGGTACAACGGGTACGTGAGCGAGACGGCGGGACGCGTTGAGTCAAGGGGTACCCACCCTTAAAATTTCCCACACAGGGTCGGAAAAGTGCGACAAGACCCTCCAGACCCTCCCTACCCTATTAGCCGAGCACAGCCACATCCAAATCGGGTAATTTCCCCAGGGAAAGTAACCGAAAAGGAAATTTTGTGCTGAAATCTGCGCTTGATGCAGGCCGTTTTGTGTGAATCTGCGGTGTTTTGAGTCAATTTTTGTTGTACAGAATCGCACCACCCCGAAATGTGTCCCCCAAAAAAACCCGATTTTTTTCCCGACCCTTCTAAACATGTTTTCAGAGGCATCCGAACAAATTCCAAAAAGTGAAATAAAGGGTCCCAGACCCACCCTACCCTATGAGGCTGTGTCTCGGCATCTTCCGGTGGGTACCCCTTGCGTTGAGTTGCGAGTGAGAGGTGCCATCAGCCATCATTACGAGGGGGGGGGGGTCGTGGGAATGTATTCAGTGATCCAGAGATCGAGCACCTCTTGTTAGATTCTGATAGAAACGGTTGGATACGCGGAGTCACCGTCACGCGGCATGTGACTTCGGCAATGTCCGGCGGTGTTCCGCTGTAATATCATTATGTGAGTCACGGACTTTAATATTAGGGCCCTGTAATTTAATCGTGTTTGTAAACCGATTTATAAACCAGTGTTTATAAACGTTTTTAAATGGTCAGGGCGGAATGCCCGGTTTATAATTATTTCGGGGAAGCCCAGGTGCTTGCAGGAGGGCAAATTTTCGGCCGAGTACGAGGCAGAGCTGGCTGCACTGAATGATGTAGATGATGCCAAGGGGGTCCAAAGATAAGAGAAAGTGATATCACCTACAAATTTTTTTTTTGAGAGGGTCGGCGACACCCTCCCCCCCTCACAGCCACCTGATGCCATCAAATTCCCTTTTCGGGAGATGGCATTGGCGCACATTTCTGCGCCGGGAGGTGCTACACAAGAGTGGTAGAGTGGTTAATCACCAGAATATTTACAGAGTCTCATAAACAGCTGGTTCATCATATCATATGTGAAGGAACAATGATCTAAACATTTTTGACTTAGAATAAGTTGAAGTCTGCCGTAGTACTACTACATAGCTAACGATCCAACCAAACTTTACATGCTGTTGCAAGTTTCATTAGGGGTGGGCCAAAAATGCATACAGAGATAAAATTGAATATGTGGACATTGGTACAGCATGGGGGATGGTCCTAGAATATGAGTTGCGGCAAGCAAATTGAAATCATTTGAGGTACTGTAGAATCATTGATCATCACAGATCGGCACTCTTCGGAGACAGCAATTGCACGGCAGAGGCTCAAGGGCCGCTTCGGCATCCATTCGGCAGAGCGGGGCTATTGCTAAATATGTCATAACAATGATGGCCATATGCCGGCGACTGGCAGAACACGCAACCTATGCAGTGTTCACTCATATTTTGCTAGACAATTGCTCTGGTAAGTCCTGAGAGGTTTCCCAGATGAGTCTCAGAGGACCAGGATGTACATGAGTTGATATCTGGACCGAAAAAATTTTACATACAAATTTTTTTTTTGGTGGTCGGCCAGACACCCTCCCCCCCTACCCCATATGGTAATCTCTTATCTTCGGACCCCCTTGGGAATTTGGACTCACACCGGAAAAGTGTGACATGTGACCCTTACATATACCCTCCTTCCCACAGATCGGTAACATTCCAATGTTTTATAATGGACTGTTTCGCCGAGTTGTGTATATGTCTTTTAACGATTAGTTTTTGTGAGGTCGTAGGTTCGATTCCAACAGGGCGCATTTTTCTTGGCGCCACGCAGTGGGCCTCGCGGCGAGCGCAAGCCCCACGCAGTGGGCCCCCGCGGCGAGCGGCAGCCCCGCGCAGCGGTTGGGGTCTGGGGTGGAAAACCCCAGCCGTCCGGGCCGGCGCCCGCAACACACACAGCACAGATCCGAAAAAAAATACATTTTTACATACAATTACAGAGAAAAAAGGCCAGCCAAAAAGGCAGCGCAGCAAAAAGGCCCCGCGCCAGCGGAAAGGGCAGCGCAGCGAAGAGGCAACGCAGCGAAGGGGAGGGGGTCTTCCCCCCGTGAACCGGAAAGCGTGACATGTGACGTCACACTTTTCCGGTGTGGGTTCGATCTCCATTTATACTCGCCTCGAACCCAAGACATACCTTGAAATTCATCGGAGTCACAGTTGAATCCAATCCATTTACGAAGTAAGTCGAATGAGTGTAGATAATTATAAGCGTGCAAGTATCCTGCAGCTTGGCTCGTCCGATACTGGCAAGAAAAAGCAAATTCAAGCTTCGAGTCTGCATGGAAAACGTACATCCAAGAAAACAACTCAGCAGTCAGTGGATATGTACAAGCAATCCGCTTCTTCCGTCTTCCGTCTTCCTCCATCCTCGGCTCCCGAGTCCATTCCCACCTCCATCTCAGGTCGTCCACCCGTCCTAACAAGTAGCAGACGGCGGCTGGTTCACTACGCCCCGGGCGTCCGCTCGATCGCCGAGTTGCGGAAGGAGCTCTTGTCTTGCATCGAGTCTGTCGAGACGAGCGTTAGTCGCATTTTCGTTGGGGGAAGGGAAAAGATGCGTTAAAAAGAAAGAGAGACGAAGGAAATGGGAGAACGGTGCCCGGGCCCATTGTGCATGGATCAATCAAGGATCCAGTCCTAATCGAAACAAGGAAAGAGTCGCAACGCGAAGAAGAAGTCAAAGAATGAAAGAGCTAACAAAAAAAAGTGGCGGACATAAGGGAAGGGATCGTGCGTATACGCTTCCCGACAATGCAAGTAATAGATTAGTAGACAGATAGGCGCGCGGCGAGGAAACGAAATGTCGAGATAGGGCGTGCGTGGCGCTGATCAAACGCCGGATGCCGAACGTCACAAGTTGCGCACGCACTTCGCACGCCGACGCGAGCACCAAATGCGTTAGCCTCGGCGTCAATAGACGTTGCAACTCGAGATCCCAGATCCCGAGTCATCAAAAACGAAGTCGGCAACGGAAAAAAAAAAAAAAGACAGGACCCATACTCCTCGCACCCGCATTACTTTCCCAGAGCGCAGAACTCGCTCGCCCAGCCTAGCCCAAAACAAGGCACGAAAAGAAGCGAGACCACGAAATGGCTCCAGAACTGGAACGACACGCCACCGACCTCGAACCAAGACATGCATAAAAGCCAGGAGGACGGAAGAGAAAATAACCCGGTAAACGGATGAGGAGTGAATTCGAATTCGAACTGCGAACGATGGGACGAAGAGGGGTGCAACTAAGAAAGATATCTCCGAGAAGACTGCCCAGAAGTAAGGAAAAAAGAGAGAGAGAGTAATAATTTGGCCATCCTCCAGACCGCCGAAGGCGCAGAGACCGGGCAAATCCACGCCTCGGGACGCAACACCCATAGAACGCTTCAAAAAAAAAAAAAGGAAGGAAGGAAGGAAAGAAAGAAGGGACACAATAACACGATACGGACCACAAACACAAACACGAGCTCAAACGCACACGCAAGACAAAACAAGTGCAAGGGAGAAATGACAACGAAGGCATAGAAAGGAAGACGCAAGCCGAACAAAAGGCAAAGGCAGGCAGGAAGAGAGAGGACGCACCGTTATTGCTCTTATACTCCATGACCGTGTTGGGCGGGAGGCTGAGCACTTCGCGGAGGGTGTCCCTGCGTGTACATGCGTTAGTCCACTTGCAAAGGATTTGTGTGAGATCAAAAGGGCCACGCCCACGTACCTAATCCTTTCCCTCACCCCTACATCCCCATCCACACGGTTCCAGAGCGAGACGATATCCTCGCTCTGCCGGACGCTGATCGTGCAGCCACAGATCTCCGGTAGGGGGTCCGCGTCGTCTTCATCATCATCATCCTCCCAGCTCTCCGCGTGGCTCCCATTCGCCCCCTCCGCGTTATCCGCACTCGCGCCGGGGCGGCCCGCCTCGCACCCTGCGAACCCATCCCCCACCACCGCACACACCAGTGCCTCCCACACGCGGTCCGCGACGCCCTTCTTCAGCCGCAGAATCCACTTGCCGCCCGTTATGTTTAGGGGGTCCTCCCAGACGGGGCGCGTGACACGCGCGTGGAAGAGGAGATAGTCTGTGGTTGGTGTTAGGGCGGAGGGCGGGGTGAGGTGCGTGTGGAGGGACCAGAAGGACTCGACCTGTTGATTGTCAATGAAGATGAAATGAGAAACAGAAGAGGAAAAAAAGAACACACGCTGCTGAATGCGGCGACGCGCTTGATGCCCTCCTCGTAGCTCGCGATTTTGTTCCCCGGCGCGCGCTGCTGGCGGAACCAGAATACCCATCTGCATAATCCGGCATAAATACGCTTTTTTTCGGAAGAACATAAATGAAAGACGCACGTATTCCTTAGCGGATGCACGCTCACGCTCAGGCGCGGCACATCCTCCGCGTACGCATACACGTCCTCCCGCCCCTCCCCTTGCCCGTGATGTGCGTGCGCTTCGACAGACGTCGAAAAGTGCTTCGACGTCGCGCGCGCACGGCCCTGTACTTGTCCCTGTCCCGGTGTCTGTGGATGCGCCGAGTCTGTCTGTGCCGCCGCTGCTGCCTGAGGATGCGAATGGGGATCCGGAGATGCAGATGAGGCAGAGGTAGAGGAAGAAGAGGAGATGGCAAGGAAGCGAGACTGCGTCGAGTGGTTGGAGAAGTAGCTGTTGCTCATCCAAGCGGGCAAGCGAGCGGCGGGAAGAAGGAAGGAAGGAAGGTGATGAGATGTGCTTGGTCGTGTGTGTTCCGGGGGATGATGGTGGCGCTCTCGGAGTTTGAACGCGGGAATCCGGTCCGGAGTTTTGAACCATCTCCCATTCGGAGGGAAGTACACTCACAGATCGATCCTGGAATTGAGCTGGAATTTTATGCAAATAGAGTACGCCGGACTTGTCACAAGGATCATCTTCAGAGAGCAGATGTCTATCCTTCACTGGGAAGACGTCTCTTGAGAATTTTATTGAATCCGTGCACCGAGACATTGCTGGAGGTCGCCAATCAAAGTCTCCAGAGATGAAAGTTGAATGCAGGGTTTTTCGTTACCGACAACTCTGATATCGATTCAAAAACAACACGAAGTGGTTCGATTCTACTTTCGGGCATCCTTTACAGCCTCCTTTACAGCTTTGCAAGACAACTGGGCGCTCGTTTTGGCGCCTGCACACAAATATTACAACTGGCTGTGCAAACATGGCGCTTGACCTGATTGGTCGCGGCAGTGCCTTCCAAACGCTGTGGTCCTTCTCTCCTCCTTCTCCCATGCAGGACTTGACCCGCCAGCAGTCGCGCACCAGCCTCCTCAGCTGGTGGTCCGATAGTAACCCACCCGGCGCAACGATCAGCATTCATGCAGCTGCAAAACCCCTGATGCGGTTCATGTACCACCGGCAGGCATTAGACTTGATCAGGAGCAATCGCCGCTTCGCACTCACGAGTTCGATGTTGGAGACTTACTCAGCCTACGTGTTGTACGCCGTATCTTGTCGAATTTTGTGAACACCTGCTCAGGAATCGATTCTAGCTGCAAATATGTTTCTCCTGCTACGAAGGCTGAGGTCCTGAGAGAGCTGAAGGCTAGATCTCGTGCGGGCGACGCGTGCGGAGTCATCACGAGCCAAGAAGTCGTGTTCAATCAGCTCACTGAGTTGGCCGGGGCAACAAACGTCGTGAATGAAATCCGGCTAGAGGCATGCGGGCTCCTGGGAAATATCGCCGGATCTCCTGCTCCTACTCATTCCCAGCGAGTGGGCATTTGTGCGCGGCTCTTCTCCCTCCTGCAGTCGGCATAAATTATTTATTTTTCGGTCTGAGGCTCATGCCAACTCAGTGACAGGGATGACAGCATTGCCACGGAGGCAAGACAGGCCCTATCCTATGCTGTCTCGTCGGGCAAAGTTATGGACGCAGTAATGGACGCACAAGGGTTGAACTATTTCGGAGAGCTCCTTGCGTCACCCAACACAGATGTCCGAGATTGGACGCGGGGACTGTTGGTAGAAATAGCATTTCGGGGAGACGAACACGCCGACCCCGTAAAACTTTACACGTGGATCCTGTCGGTCTTGCGGTAAGTGTCGATGTTATGTATTTGAGAATTCTTATTGCAACTCTCCAGTGGAAACGATCCTGATTTTATTCAAGGAATTCTACCTGTGTTGACTGGTGGCCGCAAGGGAGTGGAGGAAGGGGTTACGGCCAAAATTGTGGACTATATACCAGACTTGCTCGCATCACCGAGCACAGAAGTACTCAACCTAACATGGGAATTATTGAAGGACATGGTGGACTACCTGTCCACTGCGCAGCTAGCTTTTCATAAGCCTCTACGTGGGGTTCCCATTTCTGTCCTATGGTAAGTTGGCTCCCCTTCACCTCAAGTCGTGAACAGAGTTCTTACCTGGGCCCCCTTCAAGTGATTATTCACCAGGTAACAGTGATAGAGACTGCGCAGAATCAACGTTCTCTGCTGTTACGGATCTGTGGTTAGATAACCCACAGTATGTGGCAATTGAGGCAGAAGTACTCGACGGCGTTGTGGAACTGCTCGGAGCCCGGCCGGTATGGATTAGGGTAAATTCATGCAAGCTGGCTGGGGCCCTGGCTTCCCATTACTCCACCAAGTCGCCTATATTGCAACTGAAAGTCTGCAAGAAGCTGGTCTCCGTCCTGCGGTGAGTTCCGTGTATTCAATCTCGTAACACGATTCTCATATCAAAATCTGTTAATCAGTAGCACTCAAAGCTACTCTTGCCTTGAGGCGTCGATCTACGCGCTGTGTCAAATATCTCGGTCAGCCCGCGGATTGCGGGTCGTGATTGAAGCAAAGACGCTGGAAAACCTCTTGGAATTGCTCGAGAGGCCGTTGGGGATGCTCCCGGCTGGATACTGCGAACTACTAGGAGCCCTGGCGTCCGTTGAGCTTGACCTTCAACCGGCTGTTCGACTCAGACTTGCCTCTCTCTTGCGGCGAGTCGCATTTATTTCCTTCTGCACGACATGCTAAACTTGAAATCAGTGGGTTGGATGAAAATGTGCAGACAGGCCTCACCGCACTCCTTGGCAATACAGAAATACAGCCTTGGACTTGGTGGCTGGTCCTACGGCTTGTGGACCGTGAGGGCTCAGAAAGACCCTCCGACAAAAGAACTCTCACTACAGGGGAGTCACGCCTGAAAAAATCTCTCGATTCGTCTCACGAGCATCCACCTGCACCCCTGCAGGTGGCCCGGTGGCTCAACCCTGACTCAGACACCCGACGCCCCCTCATCAATTTGGCCAAGTCATCAAACACCGAGGTTCAGAAGTGGACAGTCTGGTTGCGTGAAAGGCTGGCGCACGACGACCCGTTATGGGATGAGCCATTGGTAGACATGTTTTAATGTGATTTTTCTTCTCATCCCGATATAATATGTTCTCCTCGGAGAAAAATGTCTCCAGCTCTGTGCCGGTATGTTGAAAAATTTCGATTCTTGTATCTCCCAAGCTTCAAGAAGTTTGAACCATGTGGCCTCCATTGGTTAGATCCAGGATGGCCGGCGGTTCAGATGGTAGGCGGAGCCTACCATGCGGTAGAATAATTATCCGTGAAACTGTTGAAGCATTGCCAGCCGGGATCGGGTTGAGTTTTGAAAAAAAGACCGTTGTAGATTCAAAACTCGGAGAGATTCCGAGCAGCCGGTTTCCAGAAAAATTGACTGCAACTGCGCACTGGAATCTGGGGGACTGCAAATCCCGAAAAAGATAGGAGAATGAAAGAGTATCACGCCTTGTCTTTTATTCGGAGGGTTTATCTCCATTTCCGGACCATGAATTCAGCAGCATAAAAATGCTGTGAGTCCGCAGTCTTATGAGTTGTCGTCCCAGATCAGCATGGGAAGAAGCTGCACTGCTTGTAGGGGATCGCAGTTCCGCTTTGCTTGCCTATTGTTGTAAAACTTGAAGTTCCCATATCCATGTCCAAACCGAGCACAAAGGCCTGAACGCTTCGTCACTCTCCACATATCTTTCCGAATCTTGAACCTCGCGCAAAGAGTCGAGACTTCAAGTTGTCCACTCTCGTCGATCCGGATAGCGATTTCAAGGGCCGTCACCGTACTCGCGCAATTTCGATGCTAGATGTATTCAGTATAGCCCGACGCGTCCCCGATGAGTCTTACTGAAGACTTTGCAGTTGTGTCTTGCATCTGAAACATGTTCGCTTTTTTCTATCCGCCAGGCACGGACCATCCCGTGAACAAGACTTAGATGAATTGTCTGTCAGATTGGCCCTGTGTTTTGATGCTTCGGCGGGTCAAGCTTTTGAATGGGTCTTTCACAAGTCCCGCCGCTGGGAACGATTTCGAGCCGACACCTGCTCCATTAGCATCCGGTAGCACCCGATACCGACGTTGGGCGCGGAGGCCAGCGAAACCATCACGTATCAGAGGCGGAGGCGCCTTTTCCCTGACATGCAGATGCATATCGTCAAAGGTGACATTAACTCCGGCGGAGGCGGGTCAATTGTTGCTGGGGTGCGCAGACGGCCAGAGGCGACCGGCGGGTGACGAAGACGAAGGTATGGTGGCAGAGCCAAGACCGACCTGTGGCTGAAACAGAATCTGTCAGGCAGGTTATTAGCGCTGTCCACCGTCGGCAACCTGAACCTGACTCCTGAGCAAAGTAAAGCGATGTCCACCCCTGTCCACCCGCTGCAGCACGGTAACCGTTTGCATCTATCCGCATTCGTGGTATTTTCACTGGAGCTGCTTGGAAAGCAGTCGTAATAATTTATGATAACAGCAGGCCCCCGGACACTACCTATAAGCTTTGTCCGGGCATAGAGTAAATCAACGACCGGTTTTCAGGGGTATTTTTTTCAGAACCAGGGACTCACAGAAGTTCTAAACCCTCTGGAGCGATGCGCAACGACCAAACTAAGACATCTACATGGTTGGGGGAAAAAATCGGTTTTTCTGCGGCGTCCAGGGCCGTATTACCGTCAAAATATAGAGTAAATCAGTCGAAATCCAGAAAAAAATCCGGACCAACCTATAAGGTAGTGTCCGGGGGCCTATAACAGCAACGACGTCGTCGTTGAAAACGCCAACCCAACTGTAATCCCCATGTAGTTTTTTATCACCGCACCCGACGTCGCGCGACGCTTGATGCGCAACCCTGGCATATTTGGAACGGCAGGGGTTAATTTAGTGGAAGTTGTGGTTTCGCAACGCCCATCAATTCTACTTTCATTTGTGAAAAATTCATGGAGCACACTCTACCTGACAGTCGCTACAGGAGTATATGGAGGCTAAGACCAAGGAGGATATATCCAATTTTTGTCCCGCGTTCAATGGCTCATCGAACTTCAATTAAGGGCATGATCCCATCCCATCATCGCGGCTCCCCGCACCGGGTTGCTATTACCCGTTCCGCGCAGTCAAGTTCATACAATCGCAGATCTCTTTGGCGGCTTGGTTTAGAACTCAATGCTCGGGCCAAGGAAGCTTCCGGGCTTGACTGCGTGGGCGACAAGATCAGCGCAGTTCAACCATAATACTGTAGGCGGAATTTCGGAATCCACTTGGAATCGTAATTAAATTTAGCAAATTCGACAGCGAAACGCAACTGGCAAGAGACAAACTTGATCTAAGCCAAGCCGCTGCCGCTCCATACAGACCTTCGGTTCCGGAGTGCCATCAGTGAACGTATCACTGAGATTGGCAGGCCCATCAATCTAATCTACACCCAAACTTTTGTCTCAGGACGCCTACAATGCTTCAAGCTTGAAGAGTCTTTGCCGCCCATAGACCAGACGCATTCTGGCTCTGATTTGACCCACGAGAACCTCTACCACAGTCTGCTCACGCTGAGCTCACCCTTTCGTATGCAAAGGCAGGGTGGAATCAACAAAATGATCGGGATGACAACCAAGTGTCTGTGATGACAGCCAAATGACTGTCATCTATTTCCTTGGGTCCACAGCTAGCCACAGCTGCAAACGAGTCAAGCCAAAGTCAAGCCTCCGTTCGGTCTGATGTGCCGCGTAGTTTCAGAGGCAAGTTATCAGGAACTGAACATCTTCACTCTAATTAGGATACAGGTATACAACTGTCGAGATCACCAAAGGAGATCAGCGAAACGAGCACACAACGCGCAGGAGACGCGGCGTTTTAACTGCTTTTGTAGGCGTCTCGGGAACGTATAAAAGATGGCAGGAAGTTGCTCGCTACCCCCCACCGGTCTTCTCGACCAGCCTCTCCTTCACTCTTCAGCATGACTTTCTCTTCTTCCGTGCTTGTTCTTTCTCTTTCTCTGTTCTCGGGATCCTTGGCCTCCACTGTCATCGGTCCCGTCGGCAACCTGCCGATTGTGAACAAAGTCATTGCCCCCGATGGCTACCGTCGCTCGTAGGTCCCCTTCCTCCTGAACCCAGACGATATTCATTCCCGCCTCTTTTACAGGACCGTACTAGCCGGCGGCGTTTTTCCAGGCCCCTTGATCCAGGCCAACAAGGTTTGTGACGTCTTGGATCTCAGCTACCTCTTTTGTCCTGACTAAAATTCATTTCAGGGAGACCAATTCCGCCTTAATGTCGAGGTGATCATGATGCGCACCACCCACAGTGTCAGTGGCCGAACTAAACGACTTTATAGGATCAACTTACGGACAACACCATGCTTCGGTCCACGAGTATCCACTGGCACGGTTTATTCCAGCGCAATTCGAGCTGGGAGGATGGGCCATCGTTCGTTACGCGTATGTCTCTCCTAGCTCTCCATGACATATCATCGCTCATATTCTTCCATTTCAGAATGCCCGATCGCAGCGAACCATTCGTTCCTGTACGACTTCCAGGCCCCCGGACAGACCGGAACGTATTGGTACCACAGCCATCTCTGTTCGTGCTCTCTTCATCTGCATTTCTGTCCATCTGTATTGAATAAATGATCCTTAGCGACGCAATACTGTGACGGGCTTCGCGGGCCCTTAGTCAGTCAGTACCATCCATTTTCCGTTTCTGTTCTTGTATCTCATCTTCGAGGGTGACAGTTTACGACCCACACGACCCTCAGAAGCACCGTACGTCCTGCACACATGGTATTTTTCTTCCGTGACTATAATAATCCGACAGTGTACGACGTCGATGATGGTGATTTGCAAAGCTAGAAATAGTTCACGTAACAGCAGCTAAAAGCATTTGTAGCCACGACCGTAATCACCCTCGCCGATTGGTATCACTATCCCGCGCCCAGGCAAGTTGCTATTCCTAGTCACTGAATTTAGTAGTAGTAACACGCCACACAGCGCCCCGCTCATTCCTGCCGCGAACTCGACCCTGATCAACGGTCTCGGTCGTTACCTTGGCGGGGTGAGTTGCACACGACCTGTTCAATTTTTTCACCGTAGTGATGTCGGTCAAACAGCCCGCGTCCCCGCTCTCCGTGATTAGCGTTAAAGCTGGGACCCGCTACCGGTTCAGACTTGTCCAGATTGCTTGCGACCCGAACTTTACCTTCAGGTTTTTTTTTCTTCCACTGCACAACTTGAGCTTACCGACCATTCACAGCATTGACGGACACAACTTGACAGTCATCGAAGTTGACGGTGTTGCCCACCAGCCGGTCACTGTCGATTCGGTGCAGATTTTCAGTGCGCTTCAGACATGAATGATATGTAACGCGATCCTAATGTATTTGTTTCCTAGTCGGCCAGCGCTACTCCGTCATCCTCGAAGCCAACCAGAAAGTCGGCAACTACTGGATCCGTGCGAACCCCAACACGGGCAACCCCGGCTTCACTGGCGGTATCAACTCTGCGATCCTGCGCTACATCGGTGCACCCGCCGTGGAGCCCACCACCAACTCCACTGCGGATAACCTCCTTCTCGAGACCTCCCTGCATCCCCTCGTGCCCTCCCGCGTGCCGGGCAAGCCCATCCCTGGCGGCGCGGACATCAACTTGAACTTGAACATCGTGTTCAACACCACGGACCTCCGCTTCCAGATCAACGGCGCGTCGTTCATCCCTCCGACGGCGCCCGTCCTGCTCCAGATCCTCAGCGGAGCGCAGGCCGCGACGGATCTGCTTCCCGCTGGGAGCGTCTACTCCCTGCCAGCAAACAAGGTTATCGAGGTCAGCATTCCCGGCGGCTCCGCCGGTGCTCCTGTACGTTCTCCTTCTCCCGCAACAAGACGAAACACTGATCAGATATGTGTCTTGCTAGCATCCCTTCCATCTGCACGGGGTAGGCCACTCTTCCTGCGTATCATGAATTTCTTTTCAATCGCTGATTTGAACCCCAGCACAACTTCCATGTGATCCGGAGCGCCGGCAACAGCTCGTACAATTTCAACAATCCTGTTCGTTTTGCTTCCCTCCCTTCTTCCGCACTGACTAATTACTGATTGATGGAAATGCAGGTCATCCGCGACGTCGTCTCGACAGGTCCTTTGACCACCGACAACACCACTTTCAGATTCGTCACCGACAACGCCGGCCCCTGTACGTTTTCCCACTCCTGATTGATACTGAGTGCATCTGAATCTTATTCCGGCCTTGAAGGGTTCCTGCATTGCCATATTGACTGGCACTTGGAGCTGTGAGTATCTCAATCCAAAAGCGGATCTGTCTGGATACTGAGGGGATCTATAGCGGTCTCGCCATCGTCTTCGCCGAGGACGCGCCGACCCTTCGGAAAGTGGAGAAGCCCGAGATCCCCCAGTCGTGGGACCAACTCTGCCCGATCTACGACAATCTCAAGTCCAGCCAGCTTTGAGATGTTCCCTCCTCATATCAATATCTAATACGCGGCTCCACCCTCTCTGGTGCTCCTCACTCTTTCAATTTTTGGTGGACTCACTTATACATACAATCTACTATACTCAAGGAAAATAAGCGGGTAGAATAATCGGTTTAATCTACTACACAGCCGATACTTGTACGTTGTCGTCGCAGAATTATTTATACAAATATAAACGTGTACAATCCAATCGTTTGACTCGCAAGCTCCACGCTCATGAGTCACCAGTCCACTATTTTGTGACAAGCCTTTCTGCTCAGTCAAAAAATTCTGATTTTTTTTATCCCTCTTGTCTAAGTGCTCCTTGTGATGAAAGTTTTGCCATCACAGATTTTGATTAAAGTCAAAACTGAAGGAGTTATAAATTTGTGAACGCATGAATTTGGGACTCTATACCGAAAATGGTGAGACCACTGCCAGACCCCATGTGGGCATCATGTCTGCTTCTCATGTTTAGTGACCGTGAATTTTAGCCAGGGTACTGCCAAGTTCTAAATCCGGTGCCCGCTGGCCCCCGTCGGAACGAGTTCTCCGACGCTGCAGACTCGGAAATAGGTGGATTACGCGGACAGCATTGATATTGCTTCGAGAAGGGTAGAAACTCTTCGGATGTAAGGCGCCTGAGGAAGTGGTCGGATTTAGCGAGTATCATAACCCTGCGAGCTTGCGAGTCAATCCCATACTTGGAGTCGGGGGCCTCGGTGGATTCGATGTGTCGGGTAATTACTCGGTCTCTGAACGAGATAGACGGCTTTCGTACGGGAAGCAGGAGCACCACGCTTTGAAACATCTGATTGGATCATCTGCCGAACGATGGCGAGCTTTTTCCTAACATGGAAGGTATGTTCAACGGCGCGTCCTGTATGTGTTTATCCCCGTGAAGAGCGAAGATAGCAACATAATGCCTAAAGGGATGGCTTACGGCTTTGTCAGAGGTGAACGTGCTGCTGGTGGAGCCCCTAAGCCTCGATTTTTTCGTTATCACAGCAAAAACAGTGGGGGAGGACGGGGATTGGAGTACATAAATTCAGTTTTGGAGCTGTGAACTACATATTCAGGTGTGAAACGAGCGCACGGGGTTTTAATGGATGGGGGAGCATTTTATTTCATATCTCTGGCGTGCCCGAGATGCCCGAGAGACTTGAGGCCCTGCAAAAAAAATCGGTAAGCTTCACCGAACCGCCTAGAGCGTGTTCGTATTGGTTAAGACGTTTGTATAGCTCGGTAGAGCTGCCTCTATCCGATTGCATCCAAAACTTAATATTCCACAGCTGCGAAGGGGCAAACATATGTATGTAGGTAGACTGTAGACGAGAATAATCAGATCTTACGAGCCGGACTCATACTCAAGGTGTCGGTGAATGTTTAAAGAACTTTTATGATTGTCCAGGCCCTTCATACGCCCACAAACCGTTAAACAAAGGGTCAGATAACTCAACATCAACAGAGGCTCACACGACTCTTCGAAGTAGCCCGGGCTTCGCATGGGAAATTACTGTGGGTAATTTTTTCGAGTGAATATCGACAAATAGCAGGTTTGATCCTCTCTGAACATATTTCGACCTCAAGAACCTAAAAGGCCTCGATTGATGCCCGTTGGAAAACCGCCAATGCCGTGTGAGTGTTCCATGAACAACATGTACATCGTACTATTAGGGTCAACTTATATTGTGGGGCATGCAAAATGTTCTCGGAAAGCGAGAAAAGAGGCAAATGTGCTCGAGATAATTTACCTTCAGTTGAAGGCGCTCACGGCACGATGCAGGCCATCATCTATCATTTGATACCATCAAATGTTTCAAAGCGTGGTGCTCCTGCTTTCCATAGTTTAGACGTTACATATAGATGGACCTTACTTATTGTAATACTAATTTGTTGTTCTTCAATTTGATAATTTTAAAGTCGTCAGAATATAGGCCGTTATCCGTCCGCCTGGTGGCCGGCGAAAGAGAGTGGGTGTGTGCAAGATTGAGAATGGCAGCGAGAAGAAGCATGTGCAACAGAAAGCTTGACGATGAACCAGGGTGCAGAGCAGGAAACAAAGGCCAGGAATGCACAGAGGCGAAGACATCCGAGAGGCGTCGATGGTGGTGGTATGAGGGAAAGAAGCATTTGAAACTCCGCTGGCCGGACTGGCCGATAAGCCGAGTCACGTGAAAAACGAACAAGTTATTCATATTAACAAACGTGCATGAACTATTGACGTTCGCGAGACAACTCAAGGCTATTTTCATGCAAATCCCAGTCGAGCCGGTATTTTCAAGGCCACCCGAGACAGGCCGATACCGGCCGAGACGGCTTTTTCCATCAGATCAGATAGCTCATCACGCCACGTGTTGCTCAGCTGTCGCTCATTGCTTTCAATGTTTCATATCTACTTGCTCGCGGCTCGTGTGTTTCTCTTCATCCTCTTTCTCTTTGCCTGAGGATTGATCTACTCTAATAGCGTCTCCGGGATGCGGATCCCTTGACGCCACCCCGCTTGCTCGCCCCTTAGAAAAAAATTGAAAACACAAAAACCTATAGTGATTGCCGGTGCAGTCCGGCGGATGGCACCTCTGGAGTCTGTAAACTGATTCCCTGGGTTTCAGACCTCCCTTTCAATCTCTGGATGTGTCTCATCGTTCTCTGGTGTTGCTCCTTGTTCCGTCTGTCGTGGGCATATCATATGATTCCCCGTCGTATTTCTCTTGTCTGCATTTGATGTGCCCCCCGCAATCTCTCTGTTCAATCGCCATGTTCTTTCCGCGCATTAAATTCTGTCCCGTATTGCCGATACAAGACGCCGACACGGTCTGCATGCAAAATACGATAATGTGCTTTTTCCCTGTCCGACGACAGCCCATTGGAATTGGTCCACCTTGCCTTGGCGCACGATCCCAGGCGACTGTTCGACTCTCCGGACTCCCCAAAATTATATGCTCTCTGATTCCAGCTCGTTCGGCAGTGGATACAGTCCATGACGATGGATGACTGCATCTCTAAGCATTGACGGTGCGTACATAGTTGCAAAAGTCTCTCATCTGCTTCGAGGTTGATTTTTCCGTGGTAGAAGGAGTAATTCTGTTTTCTTGCTTTTTCTTACACGAAGCTCCCGCCTCTCAAGCGGTCTTTACTGCAACTCGGGCCATCACTCCGCAGGATACGGCAGCGAATGATCTTTCAGCCGACTTTCCTGCGAGCCAGAATTGTTGACAATTTGAGGTGTCTGCCTGGATCGATATTCTCGAATTTCTTAACTAACCCTTGAAAGGCTAAATACTTGACCGGATTCTATGGGCTTCTCAACTGAAGGCAATACTTTTTCTCTCTCTGTAACGTGTCGGCCGGCATACGGCTCAAATTTGAGACGCGCCCCCCACGTCACTTCTCAGCTGCTCATCCTCATGGGCCTACGTACCTTCGCGCTGCACGCTCCCGTCGGACATGGACGCAGTTCACACGTTTTTTTTTTCGCGGCTTACTTCCAGCAGTTTCACACCCAAATCTGTTTACCCACCAGCCGAACTAACATGCTGCGTTACTGAAGTAAATTCGGAAATATTGTTCAAACCTCGTCATCAGGAACAATGTCTTGTTCATTCGCTCCAGTTTTGTGTTGCAGAAAGGTCGTATTTTTTTTCTCTCGCCCAATGCGTTTGCATCGATCTCTCGATCCAACTCTCGTGACTTGCCGCTCGATGTAGCCGTGCTTCTCCATGATCACGAGGACCTGGCTCAGCCGTATATAAATCTGTCTCTTTGTCTACACCCACATACGTCTGCCCACGCTCCATGGACTCCACGCCTTTCCCGCCCTTCCCGGAAGATATCCCAACCCACCCGCTGCTCGTGATTGACTATGAGCGCATCAAAGCGGGTGACACGGAGGAGATAGAGCAGTTGTGGAAAGCCGCCACCAAGCTCGGCTTCTGGTAGTAAGTCTACCGGATGTGCATCTCTGAATTGCAGGCTGACTCCAAAGACAGCCTCAAGAACCACGGCGTCGATGAGGATGCCAAGGGTATGTTCGACATGGCGGCAGAGACAATGGCGTTGCCCATGGACGAGAAGATGAAGTACGAGCAGGGCGACGACGGGATGTCGTTTGGGTGTGTTGCACTCCCGCTAAATCAACACGTGCAGCCCTATTAACGCCGCTTGCGAAGCTATAAAGCCGCCGGGGCCAATGCGGTCGATGCATCGGGTGTGAAAGACACCGCGCAGTTCATCAATATCTCCAAAGACGACGCTTTAGCATGGCCGGGGCAGGCGCGGCGCGCGTATCCGTCAACCGTCAATGCCCGCATGGACTCTACAATCGTCCCGTTTATCGAGAAATCACTCGCCGTTAACAACACGCTCCTCGAGGTGTTCAACGAGAAGCTTGGCCTTCCGAAAGGCACGCTGTTGAAAAAACACCTGCGCGAAGAGTACAGCGGGAGCGAGTCGCGCTGCACGTTTAGTCCGCCCATCATGAACCGACAGGTCATAGGCGCACACACAGGTCTGTCGTACAGGGTGTTCCCGTTGATTGATTCTTTCTTTTACGAACCCCAATAGATTTCGGATCTCTGGTAATTGTTCCCGATGCGCGTTTACTCGTCGCTAAATATTTGCCAGTCATTCTTGCACAATCGTCTCGGTGGGCTCCAAGTATTCGTTCCTGGCGCGGAAACGTGGCAATATGTGAAGGTAGCCAGCTCTTCATACTCCGACTTTATACCATCTCATCCGATACGATTTCAGCCAATCCCCGGCCATGCAATCTGTAACCTCGGCGACGCCATGGCTATTTTCAGCGGCGGGATTCTCCGCTCCAATCTCCACCGCGTCGTGTAAGTTCCCGCGAACACCATCGTTTGCTATTCCACTCAACCACCTCCATCTCGTGATGGAAAACAGAAACCCGCCAGGAGCACAGGGCAACCTCTACCGCTTCTCCCTCGTATACTTCACCCGCCCAGGCAACTCCGTTATCCTCCGCGCACTGGCAGACGAGAGCCCGCTCATCGCAGCGGCGGTCGCGAGCGCTCCGGATCCCACAAAGTACGACACAGGCGTGACTTCCCTCGACTGGTTCACGCGCCGCATCAAGAACCAGCGGGTCAAGAATCGAAAGGTAACACCCATCTCGCCTCTTTGGATACTGCATATAATCTAATGGTTATTTTGCAGGGACCCGAAACGTGGATGGCTAGCAGAGGGACAGAGCATACGGAGCTCACTAAAGTTGAGACCGCTACTGCTTCTTGATTTGGACGCCTTGTATGTTCCACAGATACCGCGAATTCATTTGGCTGATATTTTGATGTTGACACTGGTGAATCGGCTTTTTTTGGGCGTAGGGGGTCGCATGACGTATTTGAGAACTGAAAACGAACATCCAATCATTGCTCTAGGGCTACATACCGCGACATAGGTTCAACCCCGGCGACCAAGGAGTAAACTGAACGCATAATTTATAATTAGGAACTAGAAATAAACTGGCGGTGCTGTGCAATTCGAAGTCAGGTGAGGAGACGGTCATCATCCGCCAGTTCCCCGCCATGCACGCTACCACCTTGGTTCTGTAAGCGTTCAAGTCGAAATCGGACTCCGAACGCGTCGTATTCTGAGTTGGGTCCAATTTCTCTCTCTTATATTTATACTAGGCTATCTGAGGCTCAAGCTGGTTGCACTAATTAGAATAGCTAGATGACAGCTCTTGAGCGCCAAACAAGCTGCGGAGTGTGAGAGGTGTCAAGGGCGGCAATCAAGAAGTTATTCTTGAGTCAATTGCATCCCTTCGTTTAGCTCTGTCGATAAAGGCCGATCGTTGCGCTGACAGTTGGTAATACTAATACTGGCAAGTCCCCCTCTCTTTTCCTTGATCGTGACTGGCGGATCAATGCTGATGCGCCACCTCGATGCGTTGACTCCCATCTTATTCTGGGCGCTGTCCGCGCTCATCCCGAATACCTATCTCGGCCTTGGCGCCCTCACAGCCTCATTGCTGATTCAGGCCGCCCATCGATGCCGCCCCTCCGTCCGCCTCGGGCGCCTCAACACCGCCATCACCGAAACTCTGACGCGCGCCAAATCCACGTGTGCGTGGGCGCACTTGGCCTTGGTTGAAAACGAGCGATGCTTGCTGCAGTAGGCGCTATCTAGTTCTCCTGCACAATAAATAATAATAATAAATTTGATCCAGAGCCGAACTTGGAGCGTCTAAAGTCCAAACGCGCGGTGCGCGACTCCGGATCAGAACCCGAGCGGTCCAGGACATGGATGGCGTACCTCCAGGAAATGCACAAGATCTCGCAGGCGCTGACCGAGTCCGAGATCCAGATACGCGAGGCGGAGACGTCGATATTGGTGGGTGACCCTTCAGACGTAGCTGCGGAATATACTGATAGACGCATTGAATTTTCACGGCAGCTCACCATCGAGGCGGAACGCCAGCGTAAACTGGGGGAGGACATCAACGAGACTCGCGAGATCGCGGACATCATGGTGCAACCAGCCGGTTAGTATGCTTGCATCTCGCAGTGGCGTCTTTATTGATATCTCATTTCCAGGCGGTACGACCAGAAAATTTTGAGTTTAGGATCCTTGGGGAGGCTTGCAGGGGATCTCGGTTTCTGGAGAGACAATTTTCTGGCCTTAATCAATCTATAAGTGTCTAGTGCTCGACCTAGACAGAGTTTCTTCAGGGCTTACTTCGGGTCTTGGGTGAAGTGTTCCGTAGTTCCCTTTGCTGTCCTAGTTTTAGTTTATAATCGCACTGTTCATCCTTTCTTCTATGCAATGCTTTCGGTGATTCATTGAATGCTGTACGCCTTCCAGACCCTCGTGCGTTGGTGCCTGATAGGGAAGACACATTGGTATCTCAGTCTCCCACCTCTCGACGGGGTTCTGTTAGAGCTGACACAAAACTCGATCCGCAGAGGTACAACCATTTCCATCGCAAATACTCCCCCCGGCCTGTATCTGAAAGTGAGTCTCCGTCGGTCTACTCAAGAGAATGAAATTAGTGAAAATTTTCCAGTGGGAGAAATATCAAGGTGTGCCGTACCGCAGTGGATATCAGGAAACGAAAGCAGGCCCACACAGAAGCTACAAATTGACGAAAGGGGCGTTTGTGGTTCGTGACGGGATGGCGTAGGTATGCAGAGGTGGGTACGCATGCCTATAACCCAGTCACCACGGCTCCGCCGCTGAACTACGTTCTGGAATAATCAATTGGTAGACTCGGGCAGCAGCGGAAAAGACAAGGATGGTTCCAATTCGAGAAAATAATTACGGAACGGAGTGGTTTACCAGTTGATGTTGGTCGTTCTGAGGAATACAAACGTCGGAGTCGGGCGGCGGAGAGATAGAAGATAAGAGAGAGCATACAGGTCGCGCCGGCGAGTGCAGCCTCTGGATTCCGTGGTTAACATTAATCGGTTGACGCTAACAGCAGATTAAGACGACTGAAGCGCAACTGAGGGCTTCCCAGTCAGATTGGCATTCCGTGAGTCATAGATTCGATTAATACTCACTGGCAGGAAATGGCGTGCACTGGGCGGTCCGGCGACGCGCATCGTGGCGGGAGATGACATCGAGTTACGTGGAACCAGCGGGCTGCCCAAGACGAACAACGGTACGGCGAGGACACTGCGTTCGTAGGATGTAATTATCGTGCCAAGCGTGAGTCGTTGAGTGCTAACACGTTGAGAGGGGAAGCGGGATACAGGCACGCGACAGGTTGAGAGAATGATGTGAAAGCGAACCGCTCCCCGGAACCAGAAAAGAAAAGCAAGCAGAAGCAAACCGCTCGGATACTGCGGTACAATCCCCGACGAGCGCGTACAAAATAAGCCAAGCACACTTCACAGATACTTTGCGCATATGCAAACGGAACGTGTAAAGAGCGACGCCGAAGGAGAGTGCCAACTTGAAGACGTACTTCAGTTATCTTTGTTGCTCTTCGGCCCATTCCGAGATTTGGGCCGTTAAAGACGGACACCGCCAGAGCAGGGGCCACCGGGAGAGAACACAAGTCAGAGAACGTCGGCGGCGGAGGCGAAATGAGCCGTCGAATTTACATTGTGGTGGGAGTTGGGTGGAGCTAGGAACTTCGTGACGTGACGAAAAGTCACTTTGAAGCCGGGCGGGCCGTGTCGGACTGCCACGTGGGTAGCTTGTCCGCTCCCACTTTGCACTCACTGAGTCACTTGCGAAGATCGTCTGGAAGCTGCCCCGTTGGCGAATGTCATCAAAAATTTACAGAAGATAGCTCGACGGCTCAATCTTTCTGTTTGTAATCATCGTGGTGAGCGGTGGTGTCCTGAATCCGAGTACCGACTGCCATCCTGAATGATTACATCCAAATCGCTGCGTATACTCGCTGCATCCTCTGATCTTGCCAAATGAAATCTAAGCTCCAAAAACATGCCTCTGACAACCCACACCTCCTCTGTTATAGGGCAGCCGCCGTACAATCCGATTCTCGAATACCGCGATTAATGTAGCCGCTCACCTGCGTACATGTGGGACCAGCCAGAATCAAAATCTCTTCAGAGATATGAAGAGCTTGCCACATTTCGGGGCCGAGTTCAACCGCAAATTCCGGTTTCTACTGTACGTTGAAAGACACGAAGAGTTTATAAATGAATTAAGCGGTGCGTCCGTCCTTTGCCCTTCCCACAACCTGTCTCTCCGTCTCTCCATTTTCCCGTATCCAGACTTCTCATATACTCGTATCCGCAGTACGTATCACCACTTTCAACTTTTCCGCGGCGCCACTCGCTTTCTGTGCATAATCTCACCGCAGAATTCATTCATACTAGCGTACGCAGATGAGCAATTACCTCCCGCTCTAGTTGATTGCTTGGAGAACAGACAGTGTGTCTCGTGGGTAGCGTTCCTCGCTGAACCCTCAATTATTCCCGTCGACATTGGGGAATATGCTCCCCGCTTGCATTTCGGAGTACTTGGGCGCGTGCGTCCAATCTCTTCATTCCCCCTTCTGGCGTGAACAAATCCTCCTGCCACGAGGTCCTCGCGGCTCACGCGTTCAAAGTGTGGTGTTACGGTAACTCATAATGCGCGTGTGAATCTAATCGTACAGTATATATTTTCTCTGCGCCTGCTTGACCCTATTCCCGCACAGAAACCCTCTTCCTTTGGCACAATTGTCTCACCCCTCGTTCCCAGCGCAATATCACCAGCTGCTTAGCGATAAACATGGAGTGAGACGTGTCGTTGGCATCATGAAGTGTGTAATCCAAGTTCGACACCCACGAAATTGTGTTGTTGACCGAGTCACAGCGCGCATGTTGAGCGAATATGGGTTGGATCAAATCCATCTGGGTGTTCACTTGAAAAATTTCGCTGGTGCTCAAAGTACCAGTGATTGTGTGAACATTGTACACCCTTTCAAACTGTCTATCGCCAAAACGCCGAGGACTTCCGAGCCTAAGTTCCTTATGGAACTAATCTACTGACAACAGACAAGCGACAACATCGGACACGGGCATATCTCGGCATTACCAAACTTTGAGTGTACGTGGCTTTCCTGCGTCTTGCCCCCATTCCTGCCCCATTCCCAGATGACCGCTCAGGACCTCGAGACGGGTCCCCGCCCCAAGGGTAGGTTCACGAGATTGGACATCCCTCCCGCTGACACATCTATGACATAGCAGAGCGGATTAGATGGCCTCGGGTCGTCTCGTGGGTCAATCGATGGCTACCAGTACTATCAGGTCAAGAAAAGAAAAGCGCAAATTCTCCTAAAAATGGTGAGCTCTCGCCTCTTTGGTGATATATAAACTGATCCGCACAAAGATGGGAAGGAAAGTTCGAGGTACTCTGAGACAGAAAACGACGAGGCGTGCGAAAGGCTGTGGGGCATCTATGCGGCTGAAGCCGAGCGGTACGATACAGCGTTAGTCGAAAGTTGGAAGGGAGACATGGAGGGGATGTTAATTTTCGTGAGTCGCAGTTCTACAAGGCTCATTCCTTGAACCGACAAAAACATTTCAGTCCGGTCTTTTCTCTGCCAGCGTAACCTCCTTCCTCATCCAGAGCTACCAAAGCCTGACTCCAGACTCGGGGAACTTGACTGTGCAACTGTTGATGAAAATATCGCAACAACTCGCGGGAGGCGGGACGCCAACTCTCCCCATCCCGACTTTCCAAGTTCCGACCTGGTCCATCATCTGTAACACTCTTTGGTTTGCGAGTCTCACTCTCAGTCTATCTTGTGCCCTTCTGGCTACTCTTGTGGAGCAATGGGCCCGAGAATTTCTCCACAAGACAGAGATGCGGCCATCACCCGGTCGCCATGCCCGGCTACTGTCCTTTCTCTACCTTGGTGTCGAGCGCTTTGGGATGCCAGCCATCGTAGAGGTGCTCCCACTGTTGCTGCATGTCTCACTCCTGTTCTTCTTTGCTGGTCTTGTGGTCTTCCTTGTCCCTGTCAACGAGGTTGTAACGGGATTGGTTGGGGGGATCTTGGGGCTGTTTGTTCTTCTCTACTCAATTCTCACTGTTCTCCCGATCATTGCGCTGGATTGTCCATACCGAACTCCCCTGTCAGGTGTTGTTTGGAGTCTGCTTGAAAGATTTCACAACTTCTCCAGGGTTTCAACTATCAATGCTCCTATTGCAACACTTGCACAAGCAGTGGTTAAGCATGCATTCAAGGAACCCAATTACCGAGACGAACGGGCCATCTTGTGGACTCTCGGGAATCTGACAGATGACAACGAGTTCCTTCCCTTTGTCGAAGCTATCCCGGATGTCGTTTTTGGGCGAAAAGGCTTTCGACAAGTTAACGATCATCTATTTGGTGCTGTTCTAAGCACCACAGATCAGCACACATCGTTGGGACATCGATTGACCAATCTTCTTCGAGACGCCGAGGGGATGCCAGATCTGGAACCACTTAAACTGCGAAAGCAATTAACCAGTTTAAAAGCAATTTGGGCCCTGTGTACAGCTGCTTCCCGACTGCCATCATCCAGCAAAGGACACCCTTTTCTTATGTGGTTGGCAGAGACCAATGCCTTCCTCAATCGGTTTCAAAACTTGCCCCCGGGACTCCAGATTTCCTGTTCTGCAGTGATAGTTGACACACTCAGTAGCAGCATGAAATCCTGGGTCGGGGAGACCCATCAAGTGCTGAGCCATATCAGCATTCAGAGAGGATCTCCATCTGCTATTCATAACGTGCATAGCTCCATAATGGCCCTCAGATCACTACTGACAGATCCTTCCATGGTTTCCATATCGGACCATCTCATCCCGCTGGGCCAGCTCAAGGATGTAACATCCTTCCCCAAAAGACGTGATCGCAATGTCTGGATTGCTGACACAGTGGCCATTGCAAGCCTTGTACATGATGATCCTCTATGGATTATTGCGAAGATACAAAATACCAGCAGAATGCTCCAGAATTCTTTCAACTCGGGAACTATTCCGTACAATCTGGAAATGACCTGCCATCATATTTTCCCAGAATTGCATTCCCCGGGATGGAACACCATCCTGCAAGGGCTGCTCACACATGAGCGTGTGGCTTCCCGTCCGGCCTTGAATAACATGGCTGTTTGGGTCATGTTACCGGCATATCAAAGTGAACAATCACCCTGGCAGCAACAGGTTGCTGCTCCGTCTTTTACTAATCTCGACTACATGATGCGGATGGTCCTACGTTTGCTTCCCTTCCTCCATATCGAATCTACCCTGCCATTCATCTACTGGTATTTTGCAAATCGGACAATGATCCCTATCCAATTCCAGGATTCATTTGAACAAAGGACTTCATGCAACTTCCTTGAAAATGCTGACAAGGTCTTTCTCGAAACCAAATTTATCGAGAGCATGTGGGCAACAGATACTCCTGCTGGAACCCTGGAAGCCGTTGCCGCATACTACATGCAGGGAATCAATTCTGACGAAACCGTTGAGGGCATGTACATTGCCACTGTCGCAAAAGTACAAATCTTGAATACTCGGACACTGGATGCTCCTCCCTCATTAAATATGTCTGTAAAGGCCATACTTACTCGACGTCTTTGGGGTCGCCTGCGAAGTGAGGTTCACAAAATTTCCACCTACGCCCCACACCGGGACATGGACCGTGAAACCCTAAGACAGCTTTTAAAGATAATTGAGCATCCCTTCTTGGCCGGCCGCGACCCCGATATTCGCAGAATGGACATCAGACGTGCATGCTCACTTCTCCAACGAAACCTAGACTCTGCTTATACAGCCACTTTGGATGAAATCATTGCATTTTGCAACGGAGATGGCTCTCGTGCCTTCGAACAGGTGGTGACATTGCGGACGATGTCCACATTTCCGCCGCAGATAGCACTCAGCACAGATCATCAACCACAATATGTCAAGGCGATTCTTGGGATCTTTGTCTGCATCAAAAGGACACCCGTGGAGTTGGGATTATATCGCTCCTCTGTCTTAACGTTGCTCCCACCCATCATCGACTGGTTCACGAGTCTCACCAATTGGAATGATGAGTCCAACAATATGGAAAAAACGTCAGACCTTGTCGACGCACTTGATATATATTTATACGAGCATCGCACAATCCGAGACATCCACGCTCCCCGGGCCAGCGAGCTGAGGGAACATTTTATGCGTCTTCTCCTGCAGAAGGATAGCCCTGTACAAACCCCGCAGCAATCCAGGGGTAGACTGTTAGAGTTTGGAGAGAGAATGACTGGGCACATACAAGATACCGGAGACAAATTGTCGGCGCCTATTGTCCCGTTCATTCCGCCAAAGGAAGATCTACCCTCAGATCCTGCATTCAAGTATTTGGAGGAGGAAGATTCACCGTCGTTGAAACCCATTGTCCCAGTCATTCCGCCAGACGAAGATGGCCCTTCCGATCCTGCATTCGGGTACTCGGACGAAGAGAAGGAGGAGAGGCTTAAATAGCCGTGAAGGTTGAAGGATGCATAGACTCATCTCAAGAATGTTACACTTATAATTTATAATTTGAAGGCTCTAAACGTATGTGAATTGAAAAGTAAGTATTTTGTAGAAGTGAAATCCGAGTGAGATCTACTACTCGTTCGATTCGGGACAGGACCATTATGTGAGAATGGGATATCCAAAAGAGGGGGGGAAGCAAGGGGGAAAATAAGATTCGATGGTTTATTCCAAGATGTAGGCCAGCTTTTATACTCTAGAGAACAATGGGTATATACAAGGACAAACAGACATGTTGAACAATGGAGGTACAACGTTTCAGACCAGCTGAGACGTGTCTCGCAACATTGCTGTGCATCTCCATGCCAGCATCGCAACCATGCAGTACATTACCGTGCCAACGTCCCAACATCCACGTAGGTACACGAGTGCACAACGTGTCGGCTTGGTAATATTCCAACACATTATACAAGTAACAGGTCCTTTTTCTCTGTCGGGCAGGGAAACAATCCATCTTCCAGGTGCCTTGAGAAAAAATTACAACGCTGTCGGATTCAACTAGAAGTTATGACGCGACGTGGAATCACCTGTTAATACCACATATCCCCTCTACTTAGAGGCCGGAGACCCGGTCAATGCGGCCTCTAACTAGAGGGGTTTTTATATGCCACCAAACGGGACATATCCACAAAGCCACGGTAGCCACTAAACAGTAGCCCCTGGGGCGAAAATGTGATTTTTAGCCCTGAAAACCACCAAAATTGAAGGGTTACTAGTAGCCATTAGTATTCATTAGGAAAGCTGCCACCAATGCCACAAAGAGCTGTGGGTCAGATTTGGCAGGCAAAACCTGCCCACCTATGCCACCAAATGTATCCCTATGGATCAGTAAAAAATGTGACCGGGTTTCCTAGCCACGGTTGCCACCAAATGTACCCCTATGGATCAGTAAAAAATGTGACCCGGTTCATAGCCACGGTTGCCACCAAATGGATGGATGTGGATCAGTAAAAATGTGGCCAGGTTTCCTAGCCACGGTCGCCACCAAATGTATCCCTATTGATCAGTAGAAAATGTGACTGGGGTTCTTAGCCACGGTAGCCACAAAACTGATTCCTGTGGATCAGTAAAAAAATGTGACCCTGATTCATAGCCATGGTTGCCACCAAACATTATAGGGTTGCTCTAGCTTCCCTTCAGTTTCCACCATTGCCACAAGAACACCAGGACTTTTAGCTTAATCCTCATATGGACCTTGCGGCATTCCTGGTCACAGCACAAATAACATCATAAAAACTATAAGCTACTGGATTCTAGCTATGGTTGCCACCAAAAATTAAAAGGCAGCCCTAACCTCCATTCAGTAGCCACCATTGCCACGACAAAGCGAAGACTTTCCGCCTACAATCCTCATGAAATTTCGTGGCATTCGTGGCCACAACACAAATAATATGACATGGGATTAGGCCTCTTCGAGGCGGGTGCTGAACCTTTAGGATGGGATACATAGACAAGATGCAGCCCTCAATTCAGGTTTCCTCCCTAGTGATGTTTTGGGGCTGAATATGGACCAGGTAGAGTTTCGGAGCTGACCTATGGTTTGTGTAACATACATGAGACTCTCCATACCTCAAAATTGAACTAGGACTCTTTTTAGAAAAAACTCCAAGCCCAGGACCAGGCCACGGCCCAAGGGCCTGAACCCCGCATGCCAGCCCAGGGCTCAGGCTTGGAAAATCCGAAGCCCAAGCCAGGGCTCACATGCCAGGCCAGGCCCTGAACATCACTATTCCTGCTATATTCTTCTTCATCGAGGAACAATATTTGTTGAGAGCAAGAGCTTTTTATGTACTATAACTTCGATGAATCACACCCATTGGGAGAAACCACCATACCAACTCAGGACAAATTGAGATTTCGCATTTTATGATTTTAGACTAGCTAAAGTCATTCTTGACCACTGTATATATATGTATCCTGCAGAGTCTGCTTTGGATTTGAGAATGAGAGAAGCTTCTGAACAGAGATGGATCAAAAGCTCGTATCGAAGAGGGCTCACGCCTGTTTGCTTTTCACTAGAGTCTGGCGGTCATGTTAAGGTAGGAATCATCTTTTGATGATACACAACATTGCATAACCGGAAATTGAATGAAAGTGTTCTTCACTTGCAAGCCAAGGTTCATCAGAACAGGCCTCACCAACACCGGAATTATCATTAGTTGCACCTCTGGAAATTCCTGGATGCAGCTGAGTGTTTTTTTTGTTACAATATTTACATCCAAAGAGGATTCATGCTATTTAGCAGGTGTATATAATTATCCCCCCTTCCAGGCATAAGAAAATGTTAGGGGGGATCACGGGAGGCAATCTATCTTGCTTCTTGCCTATCCACATTGTGCCTCCCTGTTCTCTCCTTACTGTTTATGGTCTATTCCGAGGAAACTCGAAAAGCCCTGTCAATAAATAGACTCACAGAGGGCCTGACAGGCTTTCCTAGGCTTACCCTTGCTATTAATTAAGTCAACTTGAAGTTAAAAAGAGTAATATACCACCATCAAAGTCGGCATAAGGGGATCGACGCACCTCAGAAACACGTCCATGAGCATACCCCTTTGCGGCACGTGGGCGTGCCATTGCAGTGCCGGCCGTGACAAGCCGGATCAAGAACTCTCTCACGTCAACGGATACTCACCCGAACATGAAACAGAAATGACTAATAACAGAAAATTGAACTCAGAGAATCTCTTTCGTTCCAGGTGGTGAAGTGGGTTTGTACACCAGGATTATAGTTAGTAACAAGTTGAACAACATGTCCTTGCATTTTGATTTATTTCTATATCTTACTACTTACCCCATTTTCTTTCTATATATTTTCGCTATGACCAATTATGTATGACGTGTTTCTATTTGTATTTGTTAGGAAAATGGATCGAAACCCAAGTTCCCCAGGGTAGCCAAACCTAAAGGTTCAGCAATCAATAAATATTATACGCTACTAGCCTGCAGCTCAGCTAATGTAGAAAACATGCCAGCACCCTCCATGGCACGCTCCAGACCTAGTTTGCGTTCCTCCACAATTTCCTCAGGCGTCAGAGAGGCCATATATTCCTCTTCTGTCTTGTACCCATGCTCCACCCAGCGGAACAGCCCACCTACGGTGTATTGGGTAAACGAGTAGCGGCGCTCACCCTTGGAAATAGGGATGTTTGAGTGGTAGATTGAGGCACTGGGGATGAGGATGGTTGTTCCAGGGGGGAATTTGAGGATAAGTTTGCAGTCCCATAGAATCAGGTGTCCGCCCTGTGTATGGTCAAAGGTTCCCAGCGCTGTAATAGTGCACCACCCGAACGCTAGATTCGCAAAGTCTTGATGTCCCAATGCACACGTATAAGGCCCCAGATTAAATGTACATGCTGACCAAATGCTGTTGATGAAAGGGCGCTGAAGGTGTTTGTTCTTTCTGTAAAATTCGCCCATGTAGTCAACGTAAAAGTCAAATAGGTTTGGCGCCCAGTTTGCAAAAACACCTATAGTAAAGATTAATTGTGGTCAGATAGGGCTAGGGCGGCGTACCAGTTGCGAAGCCTGCCAATCTGATAAATGCGTAATTGCTGATAAGGCAGCACAGAATAGCCGTGTTAATGACCCCATTGACGAGCGCCCCAGGGCGCAGCTGACCCCCACCATGAGAGTCGCCAGCTGTGAGAGCCGCCCAATTTCCACCATTGCCTTGGCAGCCGGGTCATGGATGTTTGCCATAAAGTCCTCGTCATCGGGTCGTCCACCATATACTCCGCAAATCTTGCCTTCAGAATCAATAATGGGGCGTGCGGTGCTGGCATGATATGAGCGATAGCCCCAGGGAGAATGGAATCAAGACATACTGGCCTTGGGACTTCACCAGCTTGAAGCCATGGAAAATAGCGTCGGGCCCAAAGAATGATGATAGACGATGGGTTGGCATGTACCCATCCTCTCTAAAGCCAGCCTGTTTCTCCTCAGACGACTGTCCGTCATCGCGTAACCCCACCCAACCTGTAGCTGCAATACGAACCTTGCGGAGCGCAAACTTGGCCTTGATTGGCTTTATTTCTTTGTGGCGATGGTGGCGGGGAAGGCGATTGACCAAAGGGTTGACCA
The DNA here is from genome assembly GCA_029289565.1 of Mycena galericulata. Classification (NCBI taxonomy): domain Eukaryota; kingdom Fungi; phylum Basidiomycota; class Agaricomycetes; order Agaricales; family Mycenaceae; genus Mycena; species Mycena galericulata. The sequence goes on from JARKIA010000048.1 coordinate 472,306, forward strand.
AATTCTTTACTGAAGCCTGCGCCGAGGCTTTCTTCGCCTTGGAACGCACCTCATTGAGCTTCTGGCGTGGAGTGCGAGGAGTGGCGGTGAAACGGTTGCTCAGGGTCAAGCACTGAGATATATAATGCACTGAACTAACACCAAATCGAACGACTGAGTTTTACTCAACTCACAAAGTGAGATCAGACAACTCAAACACTCAATAATGCTAATTTCCACTACACCACACACTCCAATTGCACACAGTCTTGACTGTCCTGACGAGATACGGGTCTTATTAGATCGATAGAAGATCTAAGGGACCAAAGTAGAGTTGGTTCTTTGATAGATATTTGGTTGGTTTTGCTTTTTAGCTTTTCGAATGATTAAGAATTGCGCGCTATTAGACCTTAATGGACGATGTGTCAATTAAGTCGAACAGTGGTTGTTTGTTATTTCAAGGTATGACGGCTATTAACCGGCTTGGTTTTGTTTGGACGTTTATCCTGTCCTAGGATGCCACAAAGGTCTTTATAGTGCCACGGAGGTCTCGATCAATTTGCCACGGAGGTCTGTATCAGTTTGCCACGGAGGTCTCTATCAATGCCACGGAGGTCTCGATCAATTTGCCACGGAGGTCTCAATCACTAATTCCAATCCACAACCAACTTGATTCAACGGAATACAAGCCCCAAAACAATGCCTTAAATACGTAAGGGCCACCAAGCGCCTCACTCTCTCGGGACAGATTTGGTGCTGTACTACACTACTGTCTGCTACTTATATACTACTTGGCCAAGGCTTTACATAAGCTACTACCGCTGAGTCACTTGGAGCCACACAAGCATATAGGGGATGTGTCTAATTTACCCTGTCAACAACTGTCTAATCTATCTCCTCGATCGGCAGATGGGAGGCACTAATTCGATCATTAATTCGATCATTCAACCCCTAAGGGTTCAACCAAGTAGCCAAGGCCTAGATGGGCCCAGACTTCAGGAGTATGGTTGTTCCAGCCCCAGACAGTTCTAGACTCGAGGTCCAGACCTGAGTCGATGATGGGATTGACATGATTCCGAATTAAGAGCATCTTATTGGAATTAAGGACAACTTGGTTGAAATTAAGCAATTGGGTTGGAATTAAGCACCACAGTTGGAATTAGGTATTATTCCGAATGATTGTGGACCTAATTCCCAATGGAACCGGACTTGTGCATTCGAGTCCTGCTCTATGCAAGTCCTGGTACGTTCCTTGAGTCTAATGAGATGATAGTACTTGTATATTTGCATGTTAAGCAACTCTGCAAGCTTGGCCAAATTCCCGGCTTATCAGCGGCATGGGTGGCCTTCGTGGCGATGGTGGCACCGGTGGCAAGAGTAGGAAATGACAGGAGAGGGGGGGCAGCTCGGGGAGGACCACTGTCCAATTCGGTAAGGTCTTCATAATCCCCATTCTTCATATCCTGGAGTGCAGCAGTGACTGCAGTGGCGATCGAAAACGAGGTCGCACTTATTTCTTCAGTGGTAGCAAAGCCAGGATCTCCCTAGCAGTAATAGTCAGAAACGGGTGCTAGGAAAAGAGCGAAATGAAGCGCACATCACGGAGATTTAGCGCGTCCCATGGGCCTCCTTAGGTTGAAGAAAACAGCGGTCAGTTTTCAGTGGCACGAGTGGCACCGGTGAACGCCTTTCCGGAGTGATGGAATGAAGAGCTCACCTTTCAAATTCAGGGAGAGCCGCATATAAATTGTAAGAGTGCTGTGGTAGTGGTGGTAGCGGTCAGAAAGAAAGAGGACAAAGGACCAAGAGATAGGAGCTCACCCCTGTCTCAACCTCCCCTATCCACCGATGCCACGAAATACGACTTGCCACGATTGCCACCACATTGGACTTGGGCATTGAGAATGAGCTGAACACGTGCTCGGCATTTCCAGCCGAGGTTGATGTTTGTTTATTGTTGGCTTTCCTTGACTCAGACGCACGCCCACCCACGCCACCGAAACCAACAATCCACCAACGCCACCCAATGGCCAAAGTAAGTTCTTACCACAAAACAAAGGTCCCTTTTCTAACAGGTTACAGGTAAAATCTAGGAAATCCCTGGCCGCCAGTCCGCCTCCACCAGCTCGCCGTTCAACGCGCCAGAACAAAACCGCTGTTTCTGGAAAAGTCGTGTCAAAATCCGCACCAAAATCAACGACCTCCACCAGCGGCAGAGGGAAGAAAAAAGGTCAGCCTGACTCATTTTGGAGTTTTCATTAACACATTGTGTCGTATTTAGCAGATTCAGTTCCTCCCATCGTGTCCGCGGAGCCCACCCAGGACAGCGATGACGAAGACGATGAGGATTCGGACCGCGGCACCCCGCCACGCACCACCCCCAGTCTGACTTTTGGCTCACCTGGTCACGTCCTTGGGGGCAATGGTGGCAATGGTGGCGAGGATCTTTGGCCTCAAATTCCAGAACCCCTGAAGGATGATGAGCGTCTTGCAGAGGAGGAGGAGGCGCGTAAAGCAGAGGAGGCGCGCAGGGTGGAGGAGATTCACATGGAGGAGGATGCGCGCAAGGCGGAGGATGTGCGCAAGGCGGCGGAGGAGGAGGAGCAGCGTCGCGTGGCAGAGGAGGATGCACGCAAGGCAGAGGATGCACGCCAAGCTGCGGCAGAGGAGGAGCAGCGTCGCGTGGTGGAGGAGGATGTGCGCAAGGCAGCAGCAGAGGAGGTGCGAAAGGCAGCAGAGGAGAAGCAGAAGGCAGAGGAGGTGCACAAGGCAGCGGAGGCACAGAAGGCAGAGGAGGAGCGCAAGGCGGAAGAGGAGGCGAAAAAGGCGGAGGAGGCACAGAAGGCGGCGGAGGAGCGCACAGCGGTGGAGGATCGCAAGGCGGCGCAGAAGGCGGCAGAGGAGCGCAAGGCGGCGGAGGATCGCAAGGCGGCGGAAGAGCGTAAGGCGGCAGAGGAGGCGAGTAAAGATGGGTGGCCACCACCGCCACCACCCAAGATCCCGACCCCCCCACCGCCACCACCGCCCCCGCCCAAGGATGGGATCAAGGATATCACCACCCACCGCGGTCGCAACCCCGAAATCCCCCCTCTGCCAACTCCCAAACCCAAGGCACCGACAACTGCGATCGACAACGCTTTGGCGCTCAAGCGGAAGCAGCTCAAGGATGCACGCAAAGAGCTCGACGACGAGGTCAAGGCCTTTGAGGAGGAGGTTGAATCTAGGGCTCTGGTCCTCTCTGAGCGCTTGCACCTCGACCTCGAGGAGGTCCGTTCTCGCTTGGGCCATGCGAGCAAGTTCAAGAAGCAGCGCAAATACAATGAGTTCAACGCCAAGGTGTGGAAGCGCGGAAACGAGCTCAACGAAGGTAAGCAAAACGCCTTGCCCGCTAATTTGATTTGACAATATTTGACGATTGACTTTAGACAGGGAGCCGGGTGATGCTTTGAAGCTGGAAGAGATCCAGAAGATTGTCTGTGAAGAAGCCCAATGGCCGGACGAGGACCTCATCCAGCTCAAGGTAGACTACTTGGAGTACAAATCCCAGTCGACCAAGGGCACCCGGCCAAGCAATGCCGAGGCCGCCAAGGACGCTGTTCGCATTGCGGACAGGATTTATGAGGAGGTAAGTGATGGCATTGGTGGCACGGTGGCAGTCGTGGCTCATATTAACTGATTTTTAGCTCGCCCTGCTTGAGTATCGCACCGGCACACACGGATTCTGTGTGATCGTCGGGTCCGACATCCACGACACGATCCCCTCCATGTGCCTTGGGACACAGCAGTCTTTGGCGTTCATCCAACAGGTACTCGGCATCGATGAGTCGACCCTCGCCCTCAAGATGAACAAGTGGGCGTGCCTTCGGGAATTACCACCAAAGGATGCGACCCAGAGGAGGCAGAAGTTGTCGCTATGATAGAGGCAGCCCTCCGTATGCTTGTTTCTTTTTTATTTTGTGTTTTTGCAAGGATGTGAACTAACTCTTTGCCAAGGGAGCGCGACCGGCAAGTCCCATGTCCACATGGAATACCTCAACTACGACAAGATCATTCGTGCAGGGCTGGGGTACGAAATTGTCGGATGGCCGAAGGACATGCCCTTGGTCGCCCCCTCCAAGATGAAATCTGGTGGCGCCGCGGCGATCACGACCCTCTGGCAGCGCCTCAAGTCTGGGGAGTGCAAGTTCCAGCGTATGGATGATGCCGCTCACGAGGAGCTTGTGGAAAAGTACAAGGTGGAGGCAAAGAGGAAGCGGAAGCGTGCGGCGGGGGGTGAGGACTCAACAGATGAGGAGGAGGCACAGGAGACATCGTCGGAGGAGGACTCGGAGGATGAGGGGGCGAAGAAGAAGAAGAAGAAGTCGAAGTCGAAGGGGAAGGGGAAGGGGAAGGGGAAGGCAGTGCCAAAGAAGAAGGTCGTCGAGGAGGAGGAGGAGGAGGAGGCGATGCCGCCTCCTAAGAAGAAGAAGAAGAAGGTGGTGGAGGATGAGGACGAGGACGAGGTGACGCTGCCGCCGAAGAAAAAGAAGAAGGTGGTGGAGGAGGAGGGGGAGAAGCGGCAAAAGAAGAGGAAGGAGCGAGAGGTCATTGATGAGGACGACGCTGACGACCAGGGCCCATCCAAGAAGGCGAAGAGGGCATTCTCAAAACGCCGGGCCCACGTCAAGAGCGTCAAAATCATCGAGGACAGCGACGATGACTCTCGTGGCAATGGTGGCGGCGATAGCAGGGAGGGCAGCGGCGGCACTGGGGAGGGCGGCAGCGGCAGCGTGGAGGCCAGTGGCGGCAGTGGCAATGCGCAGGGCAGCGGCAGCAGCGCGGAGGGCGGCAGCGGGCGCCCCAGCATCGACGACCCCCAGGGAGACCGGTACTGGACCATGAAGCAGCAGCAGCGGCAGCAACTGCAGAACGCCGCGGAGGCCAAGAAGAGGTGGCTCGCCAAAAACCCCCCAAAGCCCAAGGCCACTCCGAAGCCCGTGCGCAAGACCATTTCCGAGGTCGCTGCGGAGGATGAGGACAGCTACAATGAAAGTGATGAGTAGCTGTCCCTCCTCCTCCCTCATCTTGTCTTTGCCTGCTCGAGATCCTCATTCCTGTTGCTGCCGCGTTTTTTTTAACATCATTTTACTATACACTGTCTGCCTGTGGCCTTGTGGTACATAGTTACCAATCTCACGTCTTGATCTGTTTGCTATTTGAGTGAATTAAATGAGAAAAAAACAATGGAAGGCTGGCATGAGGTGGCAGCGGTGGCTAGGTCACATTTTACTGACTGCAAATTTCAAGGTTGCCACGGATGCCACCTGAAAACTGACTGTGGCCACCATTGCCACTTCACTGACTTGGGAAAAATCTCAGCACAGATTGTGATCGCCAACTCGGTACGGGTTGATCGCCAACTCGTCCCGTTGATTGGCTCATTGAACTTTAGTTTTCTCTTTCCTCAAGGGTAAATAACCCATTCTGAAGAGACAGATTTCATAGTTACACCTTCTTATGTGCCCACAAATAAATTTGGATTTTCTGTGATTTTGCTCACATATATTTTGGTTCGGACATGAAACAGGCCGAATTGTGCGTTATTTGTATATACCATCCTTTCTTCTCAACCACCACCACGACACAACTTCCGGTTCCTCGACATATTATGGAAGATTCTGAAAGGTTAGTGGGTCCTGCACCCCCAGCCTGCATATAGAGCCTTCTGAACGTCTCCATAGCGTTCCAGAAGGCAAAAAGTCGGCTTTGAAGCATATTTCACCTTCGCGTACCCCAGCTGCACGCAAGCTTGCATTGGCTTGGTATCGTGAAAGGTGTGTTCTCTAGACCCTAGGAATCCTCCAGGACCTCAATATCCACAGGAATAGGGATGAACTAGCTGAAAAAGCACGCATTCATATGGCGAAGTAAACAAGGTTGTTTAGAGTAACCAACACACTTTCTAACTAAACCAAATCTACCCTAGGCTCCGTGAACAAGTCAAGTCGAGTCCCCAGGCTTCCCAGGAGTACGCTGCTCGTTCCAAAGTCGCAGATCACAAATATCGTGCCAGGTGCGTCATCCTATTATCTCATCAAATGCAGGCCGCTGATGCCTCAGATTCAGAAAGCGCGACTTCCTTGCCTGGCAGAAGAGGCTCCAAAGGTCTGAAGCCTCCAAAGCAAAGCTGGGGGATCGGAAAGGAAATGAACGTGACTATGAAGCAGAGTTTGCAATTTACCAGGCTGAAAGTAGGCTGGAGCGTCAGGACAAAATCAGGGAGAAGGTTGCCGATGCGATGTGGGTCCCCACTAGCCGCTACTACTAGAGTCCGTGCCTATACTATACTGACTTTCCTGTTAATCTCAATAAAAAATGTGAAGTTTTGGTGGCTACCGTGGCATTGCGTGCCAAATGATCTCGTGATACACAAAACCAAATAGTTGATCTTTCTTCTCCATCCACCATGTCGTCTTCTTTCTACTGTATCCCTCCATTCCACGGCGATCCTGGCGTCACCAAAGAAACTGTGAATGTGTTCTACCTTGTAACAAGCCCAGCGGCGAAAGGTGCTCGAGGAATATACACATCTTGGTGCGTGTTTGTTTCCCTTCCTGCTGGAGAGAAAAACTAATGTATTGGCATTGTTTAGGTCGAGTGCACAGCGCGTTGTGATAAGGACCGCGACGCTACGACGTGAACTGGGGGTGGTGCTCAGGAAGTAGACTAGTCCGGCCTCTAGGGGGTTTGTTGTGAGATTCCGAGGAGGGGGACGTTTGTCGATGCAGAGGTGGTGCGGCACGTCCGTAGGGTCCTGTGTGTGTTAGCAAAAATGGGGGAACTGCAAAATATACCTCCTCGTCGGCGAACGAAGTTCGTGAACTTGTCTCTTCAAACTATCTCCAAAGCTTCGCGCCTTCCTCCTACAATCAATGGTCACGTGACCGAGTCGTCGAATCCTTCCAAGTGGTCGATTCGTTGGTGAACTCGACGTCGATAGAGCTTCGGTGGCGAACTGCTCAAGGTGTAAGGGGTTCCGATAGTTCGGTCGTGGGCGATGTGTTGTGGATATCCTTGAAGTGTTGTTCCCGCTGCTGGTCGATGCAGGAAGGTGTGCAAAGTTCGTGGGCGAGGTATGTGAGCGCGAGCTTAGGTGACTTAAGCTGCAAGAGGGGAACGAGAGTAATGTCCTAAGACGAAGGTGGCGAAAGGGTGTGATCAATTCTCGAATTGTGGGGTATAAGAACACTGGGTACAAGTGGGAGGGATCTGAGCCCCGAAAAGTAGATTGGTGACCAGCTAGGTGGTGGTATCTAAGTACGCTAAATCATCCTCCTTTTATACCTTTCCCCCCATCAGCCTCGTGTTCAGGTGAAACACTCGCTTCAAGGTTGAGGCGCGGACCTGTGGGATTTTATCGCCCAAAACGCTCCAAGGTGCTCTCTCGTTCGTGAAATATTGTGTCGTTCGCTGTCGAGAGACTCTTGAAAGCCAGATTTAGGACTTTTGTCCCGCGATGTGTCGGAATGTCGGCTTTAAACCCTAATTGAGTACCGAGCTACCCGACCGCTGGGGAGCAAGGCTCGCCCATGGTCGGCGCGCTGCTGGTCGTCGAAATAGCTTGGGAGGTGCAATGCTGAGGTTTGTAGTCTCAATGCCATCGTTTTAAGGAGTGGAAGCCCATGCGATGGTGTGTAGATGCAGGGTGAAGGCGTATAGTAGCCCTTCGTTGGCCGGCAAGGCTCACTCCAAGGGTCCAAACAGCAATTGGTGGGTCCATTCGATATTGTAGCGTTAAATGGCAGTTGTTGAAGCACTCCTGAGGTACAGGGGGCATCGTCGTTCATCGTCGAAGCCATGCAGGTATCGTGTATTTCGTGTGTGGTGTCGCTCGTCGCCGGTGGGGGTCGTTCCGGAAGCGGAAACCAAGTTGCCAAATAAGGTGTTCGTCCACAATGCGCGTTCGTCGTCGTTGAGCTGAGCAGCCGTGGAACGAGAGGGCATGCGCAGAGCGCATACAGCCCTCACAGCGTGTCCGAAAGGATTCCACGTGGACGTTCTGAGCGCTTTAGTACCTACGAATTGTGCCTCCCGCCTTGGCGCGCTTGCTGTGATGCTGGGGAGCACGAACACCCCTCCCGACTCAGCCCCTCAGCCTCACAGGCAACGGCATCTGCACCCGCCACCCACCTCCCTCCTTCTCTCATGTCACCTTCGACTCCCACCCACCGGGGGCAAGAAGGTCGGGCAGCTGCCTCCACCCCCAGCAGTCCGACCAAGGTCTCAACCCGTGCTCCAGCCACATCTCCCGGTCCCTCACCACCCTACACTGTACCCTCGTCAGCTCCGTTGGCCACTTACGCTGCTGTTCGTGGCAGCGGTGTTGTCCACAACTCCCTCGACGCGGCACTCAGCGATTTCCAGCGGATCGGCAGCGATCAAGAAGCATCCCTCTGCACCACAGAGAATGCTCGCGTCGCTGCCCTTGTTGCAGCGGGACACGATCTCGAGGAGGCAACGGCTTTGGTGGCAAGGTCCACTGCCCTCACCAATGCCAGCACTTGGGCTTTGGGAAGCCGGGTCTTGTCTGATGAATGTCGCCGCCGTCGTCAGGCCCTTGTGGCTGAGCTCCAGGATGCCCTCCAGGTCCTCACTCTTGAGCATGAGTATGAGGTGTCTTCTGATGACGAGTACTGGAAGGACTAATGGGGGGGGCCTGTTTTTTTTTTGTTGTTGTTGCATTCTGAACTTGTCGCGTGTTCCCTCGATCTACTTAGTTGATACGCTGTCTATTATATTGAAATGATTTTCTTGAGCGGTATTTTTGGTTTCATGCTGGCAAGTGATTTCGTGGCAGTCATGGCAAAGGTCGATTTTTCATGGCAATAGTGGCAATGTGACAGGCTACTGCCAATGCCACAGATGCCACCAGATTTGTTGCGCCATTGAGGCGCAAGCGGGGTCACGTGTCTCTGTAATTTTTATTGTCGCTCCCTCCATGCCCAAGAGCTCCAGTCAGAGCAATGCTCGCCATAGTGGCAGGCAACCGAACACCAAAGTACGCGTCCCAGTCTTCACACAAGACGCTTCTGGCAAGATTAAGGAAAGAATGGCCACTCTCAATCCCAAGGCAAGAGCTGAGCTTCAAAACACCACTCACCAAAAGATGCAAGAGCATATAGACAGTACGAAGATTATATACTAGATGAATGGACTCTGACATTATATTTCAAGGCCTCTCTAAAGAACAGCGCCAGATATTCGACCAGTTAAGAGATATTCCTGACGAGAACGAGACCCATTCTTGGGATTATCAAGACGTTCTCGATGGCCATGTTCCTGTCGAAATAAGCCATGGTGGGGGAGAGATGAAGGATATTGCTGAGGAATTGAACACGGAGTTGAATGGGAAAAAGCAAAAGTACGCACCCACCAATCCTTGATGAAGTTATTCTCTTTTTTTTTGACCTGGCCCCAAGGAAGCGACGTGATAGACGCAAGCGCTGGGACTCTGTACAGCGGCGCGTCCTTGGCTTCAGAGCACAGATGAAGGCCATGACGGACGCATACATCAAGTGGGCTGCAAACCAAGGTGAATTTGGGATGGAAGAAGGCCAACCGCCCATTGACCCGGAGATGGTGGAGCGTCATTACAAGGTCAAGGTAATCGACATTTTCAGTGAGTCTGTCGGAGGTTCCATTTTCTGTGTCGACACTGACTGTCAGTGAAGGCACCTACGAGGTCCATGCACCCATGCTGTCTACAGATGTGTATACGACGTCTTGTCTTGTGGGGCAGGGCCTAATCCCTTGCTCTCCATGGGCTCCGAAGCTTGCTGTGTCAACTCGTGTTCTTGAGATGTTCCGTGTTGCCCGCCTCCGCTGCCCTACCCTGACAGTACATAGTTGGATCAAGACGCTCTCTGACCTCCATGGCATTGCCTTCAAACCTTACAGTGGCCAGCAATTCACCACCTGTTTTGATGTGTACCTCGAGATCTTGAGGACTGTGGACGACCGTGTCAAGAAGGCCTTGGGGAGGGACGCTGCTGACTGGCGACTAAAGAATTGTTGCCCTGGTTGTACCTACAAACTGGACGGCGAGGCAAAGCTGATCTTTGAAATGCTGATGACTGCAGATGGGAACAACTTCTTGAGCCGAGTCTTGTCCAAAGTGCATGGGGCTTTTGACGACAATGGAGTTCCAATTTGAGGGGATTCTGAGCGACCGGATCCAAGGACAGCTGGAGCTGGAGGTGATTATTTTCTTAGCCGTGAGAAGGTCGATCTATGGGCCAAGGAGGTTCTAGCTCAACATGTTAAAGTTCCAGTACGCTCTAGCCTCTTTATCCTGCTGAACCTGATCAATATCCTCCCAGGTTAGCGATGACCCTCAAGAGGACTCCGAATGTCGAGAACGCTGGAAGAACATGTCAGAGGAGCTCACCTCCAAGATGTGGAGCATCTTCGATGAAACCGGTGTCTCCTGGCCCTTTGCAGGCACGGATTTGTCCTGCTGGTGGCTGACATGGTCCGAAGCGGTGAGCTGTAAGTGGTGGCAATCGTGGCATTCGCCGGTGGCAACGATGGCAACGATGGCGCTCATGGCATGCTGATTTCCTCTTTTAGTGCCAAGTATGGGCTTGCCATCTTTGATGCTCTCATGGATGCCTTTGGGGCTGACTGTGGCCTTGGGTATGACATTGGCTGCGGGTCTGAGACCACAATCAAGAACTCCCCGCTTGGCCCCAAGGCCAACCTGCTACGCTTCAAAATGCTGGTTGGGGCTTTTCATGGCCATGCCCACAATCGAAAATGCCAGCTTCGTTTCCTGGCTACCTATGTCAAGGGCCTTGGCCTTGAGGACTTGGAAGGCTGCGAACGGCTTTTTTCAAGGTCGAATGCTTTGTCTAAGTCAGTGCGGTACGCAAGCGTGTTTCACCGGAGGCAGCTCATCGCAATGTACCTTGAACACCTGGACACCTACGAAACTTACACTAACCTGAGTGAGCTCTCTTCAATGTACATAAGAATTGTTTACTGACAGTTTTTGTTCTACAAAAAAGGCACATTCCTCGTAAACAACTATAAGCAGGCAGTCGAAATCCTGGACACCCAGGAGTCCCTCGAGTTTGCAATGGAGCAGGCTGGAATTAGTGGCCCGCATGTCTTCGAGGAACGATTGGCTCAGGAGAAAGCCTATCTCGATTCGCTGTCAAAGGAGCCTCAAACAGAGACGGATCAGATGGAGTACTACCAGCACCTTGTCGACCTGGATGATAGAAAGTCAGTAGCCAAGTTGTTCTTACTTGGACGTCAGTACTTACAATATCGCTGCCACCATTGCCACGTCTTGACTTGCACCCTCCGCTAATTTACCTCGCCCATTGCCACTGCTGCCACGAAAATCACCCATTGCCACGCTTGCCACCGTTGGTCCGTCATTCATTTGAAACCCAGAGAGACGTTTGATACTGTGTTTGGGGAAGGGAGTAAGGCCAATGGGATAGCAAAACGTCATGCCAGGGAGAACTATGATAAGGCACTAGCTGCTGTCCAGGAATCAGAGCGTAAGTTGGGTGTGGCTACACGTTGGACTCCCGACAGCAAGGAGTGGGCAGATGCTGCACTCCTTGTATCCACCAGACGTTACAGGATCTGTGTGGGTAGGCTGGAGTTGTTGGTGGTGAAGCGGCTGTTTGAGCTGACTAAGATGAATATGTCACAAACTGGTCGGTGGCTGCTAAAACCAAATCACCAGGAGCTAGCTAATTGATATACAGGATATAAGCTGCGTAGACATATTGCGAAGGCTTTGCAAGTACGATCCAAGGCTATAGGTAACGCACTGAATCGGTACAACCTCGCTGCAAAAGCACTGAACCCACCACGACGTACTCTCAGCTGGGCCGAGGTGATCGATTACACCTTCCTCTCCGACTTCGACATCCTCCGGGATCCTGATGGAAATGCGGCTCTGAGACCCTGGTGTAATGTATGTGAATAGCCATTTATATGGCTTTTACGCGTACAAATGGAAATCTCCATTTACGATATATTTACAGATGTTTATGACTTACTTTGGACGTGTCTAGTCATGTGATGTACTTTGTCGTTACATCCGTGACTTACTTACATAATACAATCTTCTTCTACCTCAAACCTTCACCTTCGGCCTCTCGCGCCCATACTCTTCTGAGTCGCGCACTAGGCCGGCGGGTGATCGGGGAGTTTACTCACCTGCTATCCACGCGTTGGGCGTATCTGGACCTACCAGACTAGCGCCTGCACGCGTTAGCCAGCTCCTGCTGAGCTGGCATCTACTGCGGACCACCTGCGGTACCAAGGCCATATTCGGGCCATCCCGGCACCGAATCCATCCACTCCTACCTCAATTCTACTTGGATTGAGGCCTTCACACACTCTCAAGACCCGCCAGCTCATTGTGACAGAAATCCCTTCAAATATTTGTAGGATAATCAAGCAAAGTCTTACATTGGTGGACACATTGGGAAACTGTCTCATCCTGGCCGGTCTTATATTCTTAACCATGTTCAATTCACTAATTGATATATGGTCTCATTTCACATCCCCGGCACATGGCACTTCGTTACAGGCAGCAAGTTTGATGACCCACCGTTGGAACGAACCTATCTGGCTTTCCAGTAGTGTTCGTTCCACTGTTGCGACCTTGACCTATTTGGCAGTCCAATAGTGTCTCGGTCGCTTGGGATCTATTGTTTCGCGGCGCGTCGAATTTTCAATTCGCTCGCGCCGCCCGGTCTTTATATGGCTTGGATTACTCGAATATACCAAGGAGCACCAGCGCTTTGCGCGTGATCTCCCCCGAGGCGTGTCACTTGTTCGTGCACGTCCGGCCCTCGTTGACACTCAATATACCTTTCCATGCGACCTTCATCGCATGCTCCGAGCTGGCTGCAGAATCGCAAGCAGACGAGACCTATCTGGCAGTCCAGTAGTGTCAAGTTTGCTTGGTGGATCGGGACTTACTGGCTTTCCAGTCTGCTCCGAACCACCGTGATTTTGTAGCCGTGACGGGTGCAGCTGCACTGTTGGCTGCATCGGGTCCTCGTGGCGTTTGCATTTGGACTCGTAGAGGGAAAATTTTCAATATCAAATTCATACATTCTACTCTGGCCGAGAAGATCTCCGACTCGCACTTCCGCCCGCACGTCACCCTGTGTTACAAGCCATCCACATCCTATACATGACCCGGAGCCGCACGCATACGGAGGGTCATCGGCGTGAGCTACTTGCGTGAAAGATAGCACATGTGGTTTAGTGGTTCGATGGAGTTGAGAAGCCTAAAGGTGTGGCCGACCGAAGCGCGGAGCCTGGAAGGAGATGCACGACGCCGACGCCAGGCATCACCCTTCGCGTAAGACCTCCACCGAACTCAGGTCCCGAAGAGGCGTGCGGAGAGGAAACTCGCCGCTGAAGGCCTCGCGCACGACAACAACACTGATCATCCATCGTCCAACAAGACGATAGTATGGTCAAGTCAAGCGTGCGCGGCCGAGCGAGAAGTCACTGAAAAGAGATCAGTGTATCGTATATGCACCCAGGGTCAATTCACGCACCAAAGTCGCAGATTTAGTAGCCTCGCTATCGAACGGGTGTCCTTCTCCGATGTGCGCGCCACGACCAGGACTGTGAGTTTCGTGGGGCCTTGCATGTTTTCTCGACTCCTTCGTGGCCGCAAATAGTGCTTCGCCTACATTGCGCACTCGTGCGCACGTTGCGCAAGAGCATCGCACAAGCTCCTAGGATGGTATTACGGGGGCGTGAAGCTTTTAACCAAACATGGCATACCATCCAGACGCATAAATAGTTCGTGTGCGATGCAGGCCGTGTTCCAGAGCGAGTCGTTTGATCGGTTTGCTCAGTTGCATTTGTACTTGCACGAGAGGTAGACCTTGAGGAATCAGCCAAGAGCAGCAAATATCGGTTGTAGCTACGCACCGTGAATCCCGCGTTTACATGCGCGTGTGCTGCTCCTCAAACCTCGAGCACCTGTCTCCTCTCCTGCACTTCATTTCTCGGCGCTGCCATCCCGGTGTTTTGCCCGGCCTTGCCCAGTTCCGTAAGGACATATGGAAGTCCATCCAAATCAAGGATGTACTCGAGCTTCAAAAATGGACACACAGTGTTCTTCAGTCCCGCGATCCCCGTCGCTGCCGTCTCGCTTGGCGTGCCGGTGCGCGTGCTCATCGCGTTTCGAGCCTGGGGGGCAGGCCGGTCTCACTGAATCGCCGGACCGGGCAAACATTAGCTTACCTGTACACCGACGGACGGTAACATACCGCAAAATCGTCTACAACGGATCGTCAAAACGTGGAGGATCAAGAAAGGGAAACACGAACCAGCCGCAAGACAATCAATCCTCAGTCTCTCACTCCGGGGCTCGTTTTCGACGTCGTGGCCATCGAGGGTTCTTCAGTCGAGAGTGGGGGGCTGAAAAAGGGTTGTAATGAGCAAGAGATCTGCGCACAGAGCCGCCGAAACACGCACCTTTGAGGGACTACGAGGCTTTCGTGTTCGATGGCGCGCTAGTACAGACGGATCCGGCCTCCCTCCTCGCGCGTGTTCTATGCGAGGAGAGCGCCGAGCCGCTCCTGGATGGGAGCGGGGAGGGATCGGTACTCGAGCTTGAATTCGAGCAGGCGCGGGCGCGCGGAAACGCGTCTGAACCTGAAAGATTTAGAAATCAGTGGCTCCGTGGAATCTTCGATACTTACCTCGGAATTTCACCTGGTCCACATACGCACGGCACCCTGAGCTCGTATACGGCGCGATCCTGCGCCGTCTCGAGCCGTCTCGAGACCCACACGCAGAGCTGCGAATTTTCTTCATGATTTTTCACATTTCCTGCCGAATTTCATCTTCCGTGCTCTTAGAAATCCGCCGGATCGCACCTCGAGGGCCCGAAAAGCTTCTAAAGAGCTTCAAACTCGACGGCCTCTCAATTCGGAGGCTTCGAGGACACTTGAATGCCGAGATGCGGAGTTTTTTGACGCATTTAGAGTTTCTGCCGGAATTTTCAGCGTTGTTTCTAATTCTTCAGGCCTTCCCTACCTTTGGACAGTCGAGATCCCATACGGGCCGGATTCTACGCCTCCTCAACGCCGAAGCTCCACACTTCGAGCTAGGACAACTTTAAACTCCGCTCCAAGTCTTAGAGGCGGACATATCCACTTACCTTGAAACTTCGTGGACGGATTCGCGCGGCCCAAGCAGACATTTTCGAGCAGCGGCTATTCGCCGCGTCCCCGTGGCGAGTTGCGCCATGTTTGAGCATAGCTTGCGAGTAGATGACGATGAGAAGCAACGAAGGTAGCGCAGTGTTTGGTCCCGAGGCCGACCCATTCGGAACCAAACAACCGCTCTCTTCCTCTTTTAGTCTGCTGCTCGGGCGCTCTCTTCTCTCTTTTCACTACCCATCGGTGACACGTTTTGAGGCGTCTCCTATACTCGTCGATACATCTGCTTCTCTGTCTCGGAATCCAGCTGCTTCAAGTCCACGGAATTCGAATTCATCTTGCGCTTGTGTGGCGGAAGGAATTGGTGTGGGCAGAAGTTGAAGGGAACGGCATTGCGGGAGCGCCTCAAATACTCCACTAGGCGGCGAGTTAACCGTGTTCTTTGTATTCATGGACGCGCCTACCTTTCCGGCCTCCACCAACAGAATTCGCTTCGAAAATGCGCCGATGGAAAGAATGGCCTGGGTCAGGAGATTAACGGAATAGAATAATGGGGGGCTTCAATTTCAGAGCGTCGCACGCTATCCCATTCGCCTCTACGTCTTCTTCATGTCCTGCCTCGCCGGCTGCGCTGCGCAAGAAGCTTTGCAGCGACTCGGTTCAAATGGATGTCTTCGCAACAAGAACCCCACATTTGGTCCACCCTCGTGCAAGCCGTGTGGAAATATCTCGCAGATCTCGCGTCGTTTGGCTCCCTCCCGGCGATGTATGCAAGCCACCTCGCCAGAACGTCGCGAAAATTCGATCGTACCTTCATATTTTTGTAATCCCTTTTTCTTTTTGCTCGGACAACCATTCTCGTCCTGTCTTCGGATCACATAAACCCTCCGGCGAGGCTGCATCTTCGGCCTCTACCTTTGACGTTTCTGCATGCAGCACGGTCGTGTGAATCGACCTGTGGGACTTCTGAGAATTTCGGTCATCCGCAGGCCGGTAGAGCAGCCGATCTTCCTGAATTTCCGGAACCAAACAACCGCTCTCTACCTCTTTCGGTTTCATTCTCTGGCGCTCTGTTTTTTCTCTGTGGCTTTCTTTCCGCCTTTCCAGCATGCTGCATTGCCCCACTTTGAAACTCTCGGCTCCTTGGATCATTCGTTCTCAAGTCCCTACACGACCTCAAAACCTCAGCGGAGGGGTCGAGTAGCTTGGAGAGAAAAATTGAGTAGGGTGGAAAGAAA
The DNA here is from genome assembly GCA_029289565.1 of Mycena galericulata. Lineage (NCBI taxonomy): Eukaryota > Fungi > Basidiomycota > Agaricomycetes > Agaricales > Mycenaceae > Mycena > Mycena galericulata. The sequence continues at coordinate 488,723 of JARKIA010000048.1, forward strand.
GTCACTTGCAAGGCTGGGCGCTTCTCGTCATGCTCACCATACTCTAGGCTCCTTGTTGCACATCTGTTTTGCTTTCCGGGGCCTTTGCGGTCGTTCCCAATCGATATTCAAATCCCCACACGGAGAATTTGCGATGATCGTCTCGACAATGTCTGCCGGACTCACTGATGTGGCGTATTGCTCGCTCGCGTTCGCACCCTTCCGCTTTTTCTCAACTCACCGCGAAGCATCCCTCGCAACCCTCTATCTCGGCACTTCGGGAATTCGGGTGCGGAATGGAAGGAAGAAGTCGCGGAAGACTCGGGAATCCTGTCTCCGCTCCTTCTAGCCGCGTGCATCTCTTGGGTACTGCTCACGGCTCCCTATTCTCTCCCGCTCTTTGTGCATTCACTCACCATCCACCACCCCGGCCACACCAATTTTGTCCCACCCCCCACCCCAGCTACACTGCATTGTCTAGTCTGGGGGGCTCCTTAAAACTTTTAGAGTGGATTCCGAAAGCACCCACTCTCGGTCGGTCCCTAGCAAGCGGCTACTTTCGTGGGGGGCATAGGGGGTATGGTATGGTATGGCATCGGGAGCGCAGCGACCGCAAACGGAGTGGATTCAGAGAGGGAATGGAGGCGAGACAGAGAGGACTCGGAGGTCCTACGGAGGTGAGACACAGTGGGATTGTAGAGGGAACGGAGGCTCGATGGAATGAACTCGCAGATGGACTCGGAGTTGGAGATAAGGTCACTCGAAGAAGGAAGCAGTTCAAATTTTTAGCTTGCGAAGGACGGAGCCGGAGGCACAGCGATGACTCTGAGAGGGAATTTTTTCGGCCAAATTTTGAGCAACTTCTTTTTCTTTCTTTCTTCTTTCTTTTCTATCGTGCGCCAGGGCTCACTCATATCTCGTAACTGGAGATTGGGGGGCTCTGTAATGTATGTGAATAGCCATTTATATGGCTTTTACACATACAAATGGAAATCTCCATTTACGATATATTTACAGATGTTTATGACTTACTTTGGACGTGTCTAGTCATGTGATGTACTTTGTCGTTACATCCGTGACTTACTTACATAATACAATCTTCTTCTACCTCAAACCTTCACCTTCGGCCTCTCGCGCCCATACTCTTCTGAGTCGCGCACTAGGCCGGCGGGTGATCGGGGAGTTTACTCACCCGCTATCCACGTGTTGGGCGTATCTGGACCTACCAGACTAGCGCCTGCACGCGTTAGCCAGCTCCTGCTGAGCTGGCATCTACTGCGGACCACCTGCGGTACCAAGGCCATATTCGGGCCATCCCGGCACCGAATCCATCCACTCCTACCTCAATTCTACTTGGATTGAGGCCTTCACACACTCTCAAGACCCGCCAGCTCATTGTGACAGAAATCCCTTCAAATATTTGTAGGATAATCAAGCAAAGTCTTACACCTGGGCGACCCCTGGTTGCCGGCAGCTCATGGACAGTTACTTCAAGATTGAGAGAGCCAAAGAAGAAATCCAGAGGCTCAATATCGAGATAAGAAGATTTGTGACCTACATGAGGGACGAGAGGGAGTTTTTGGTGAAGAAGGAGGCTGAGGTGAGGGCAGAAGATCCTGACCTGGCATTCTTTGTCAAGAAATATCGGCTTCGGAGGGGAAGGTTTGACAACATTCACATGCGGCGACTGGAAGGGTTGAAGAGGAAGCTGGGGCCAAGGTTTACTGGAACACTTGTCCCAGGAGTAAGAAGGGCACCTGTGGCAACGGTGGCCCCCGTGGCACCGGTGGTGTCCCCTGACAAGGACATTGTAATGGAGGATGCAGAGGAAGGTCCGTCGCAGGCTGAGTGGCGGGAAGGGATTCCAGATGAGTTGGATAGCGGTGGGGAGTCAGAGGATGATTGGGTTGATGAGGATAGTGAGGACGATGGGGATGTAGGGGAGATTGCAGAAGGAGAGGCCCTCTCAGAGGTCATTGAACAGATTGGGATGGTAACAATTGACAGGAATGATGAATGATATAGATTTTCTGGTGATACAAACTTGATGCATCAGCAGCTGCAATCACCACCAAGTCACCACTGCTTACATTTTGGTGGCAGTAGTGGCATCTCAACAATCACCACTGCCTACGTGTTGGTGGCAATGGTGGCAAGCAGGCAGCATCTTTCAACGACTAGTTTGACATATCCGTCATGATTGTCCAAGCTTGATTCAGAAACACCCTTGTCAACTCCAGCATTTGCTTCAAGAGAAATACTGTCCAGAGCGAACAGAACTATGTCCCAACATGTTGGAGAGCGGTGTAACAATCACCAACTCACAATCACCAACTCACCACTGCTTACATTCTGGTGGCAGCAATGGCATCCCACCTATTCACCACTGCTTATATTTGGTGGCAACAGTAAAGTATGCATTGACAGGGCCCATAACAGTGTAACAATCACCAACTCAGCACTGCTTACATTCTGGTGGCAGCAGTGGCATCCCACCCATTTACCACTGCTTACTACCACTGCTTACATTTGGTGGCAACAGTAAGGTATGCATTGACAGGGCCCATAACAGTGCTTTGGAGTGATGCTAGTGTAAACCTGATTACAACATTTGAATCAGGTAGTCACTGTGCATTTAGTGGCAATGATGGCTATGAACCAGGGTCACATTTTTTACTGATCCATAGGCTTACATTTGGTGGCGACCGTGGCTATGAACCAGGGTCACATTTTTTACTGATCCATAGGTGTACATTTGGTGGCAACCGTGGCTAGAAAACCTGGTCACATTTTTACTGATCCACATGAATCCATTTGGTGGCAACCGTGGCTAGGAACCGGGGTCACATTTTTTACTGATCCATAAGGGTACATTTGGTGGCGACCGTGGCTAGGAAACCCGGTCACATTTTTTACTGATCCATAGGGATACATTTGGTGGCATAGGTGGGCAGGTTTTGCCTGCCAAATCTGACCCACAGCTCTTTGTGGCATTGGTGGCAGCTTTCCTAATGAATACTAATGGCTACTAGTAACCCTTCAATTTTGGTGGTTTTCAGGGCTAAAAATCACATTTTCGCCCCAGGCCGTACTGTTTAGTGGCTACCGTGGCTTCGTGGATATGTCCCATTTGGTGGCATATAAAAACCCCTCTAGTTAGAGGCCGCATTGACCGGGTCTCCGGCCTCTAAGTAGAGGGGATATGTGGTATTAACAGGTGCATGGAATCTGGAGTCAGAGTGTCGCTGGACACGTTATTCAGGCCGGGCGTCCTGTGTGTGGAATATTTGCGAGGCAGTATTGGCTGGGGAACTGTAAGCGTGACGTTGTGCGCGGCACTCGTCAAGTTTGACTTTGATTCTGATCTCGGGAATTACGTTGAAGACAGCATGCTGACAGGATAAGTCTGCTCTTGTCCGACCTACGTGGTTGAATTCTTTCCACAGAAAACACAGGGCAACGCACATACCCCCGCTCATACGGATTGGAACGGTCGCCCGGCACCGAGGTTCAGAAGTGGCCAGTCTGGCTCAGGGAAAGGCTCGCGCACGACGATGAGCCATTGGTGGACCTTTTTCGGCGTGATTTTTCCCAAGTAATTTTCTCCTTGCGTCAAGCTCTGCATCGGAACCTGGAAAGCGATCCAAAATTGGGACGACCGGAACGAAAAGTATTCAAAGAAAATTCCGATGGTGGCTTCAAAATTCGAACTTCTCCCCTCACAACTCCTCGGTAACAGCACAGAGCTTCGGTGTGTGCTCTTACAAGGAAGATCAGTCGGCGCGGAACCACATCGGCACGGACGAGAGGCAGGACTCACTTCAGGGTAGTGAGGAGTGATCTTGGTAGTAGCCTCATTGTCTGTTAGAAAATGTCACATGTGAGAAATCGGCCCCTTCGACAACAATGTTCATGGACTTACCGTTGAGGCGGGGATCAAACGGTGCTGCATATTTGAACCGTGAGAGTAAGGCAGTAATACATGTCGTTCAACGTACGTTGCAGCGCCGGCCCCGAGCGTCTTCCACTGGAACCTCTCGGCGTTGGGAAGTGATGCCTGCGGTACTAGTGTGTCAGGATAAGTCACGCTTAAGAATAAACCGCCGCCGCACCAGCTTCCACGAAAAATCCCCTTCTCCCTCCCGTCGGTGGACGTTCGTGAAGATGGCTTGGGGGCACGAAAGTCAGGCGCGGCGGTGCCGCGAGGAGACAAGACAAGATACGACGCACCTCCAGGTTGCAAGCTGTACGTGGTTATCCCGACGGGAGAGCTCGATGGCGGCGAGGACGCTCGCCTGCTTCGCAGTGCTGTACGCGGCGTTGATCGTGAACCGAAATCGAGTGGGTACCTAGGCGTGCGCCGCGCTCGAGATGAACACGACTTGCGCAGTGTATTCCGGGGAACGAGCTTTGCGGCGAGGAGGGTGGTCAGGAGGAACGGGCCGACGTGGGCCGTCGCGAATTGCACCTCGACGTTGTCCTCGGTCAGCGTGAACGGGCCCATGCCGCCGGCGGCGTTGTGCATAACGACCTGAATATCAGCGCGATAAATACATGTATCAGGGAGAGAAACAGGGAGAGGTACAAACGTACGTGGAGGGGCTTTGAATACGCGTTGACCTCCGCAGCGGCTGTGCAAACAGCGGCCAGGGACGTATGGCTGAGACAAGAGTACTTAAGCGGACATCTGCAAACGGGAATTCCTGACCTCCTCCGACAGCTTAAGTATACCAACAAAACCGTCAGTATAAGCCTTGAAGGAGCCGAAATATAACCTCCTCTCCGGATTATATCCTGCGATACAATGGCACGGGCTGTCTCGAAGCCTATTCCATTGATGGTCGTGCCTGTACTGTAAACAAGACGTGGAGAGGAGTGGTCAAAAGAACAGTCCACGGTCGAGATGCTCAAACAGTCACATGTTTGCTTCGGATTTGGTCGGCGAAGACGGCCGTGACTTCTTCAGCGGTTGTATGTACTGTAACTTGTGGTGGAGGTGAAAGTTGGGGAAGTAATGGTAGACATTAATTCAGGCAACCCACCTTGATAATGGTTCAGTCGCGGCCCCTGTTGCTGAACGACTACTTAGTGATGCCTTCAGATACGGAAAGCCGCCCAGGATAGTCAACCGTGTCGTCTGAAATTGCCGACGTACGACAAGCTGCGGGGTGATGGTATTCAATTTGACGAGATCCTCATTCATTACGCCTCGAGAACTGCAGCTTCTAGCAGTAAATTGGAGACTCGGATTTACAGCTCGCGCGACGGATAATTCTGGAGTTTGCAGAAGAGTCAATTGCAATCTACTTCATGTCGGGCAACAGGACTGCACGACGCGAGTACACGGGCCCAGGACGACCGTTTCGTCGGGCGAGCAGATCATCGCACCGTTGGCTTGAAGTTCCTGGCTTTCAATGGAACTTCTTCGGATGACGCCAGAATACAATACCATTGCGGATCGAGCTCAGGCCTAGACGCGCAGCCATCCATCCATCCTCGTGAAAATCCCTGAAAAGGAGGTGGGGCTAGCGATCGGATAGAAAAAAATATACCATCCGGGTCAAGGAATTGGTTCGTCAGGCGTGCCTGGGAGGAAGGACCGTGGTGGACAGAGGGTTGTATCGTATTAGACAACGGATGCATATGGTGCGCATCGAGGGTACGGACGAACGGGACCCGAGGCCACCTGCTGCCGACACCGAGGCGCCCGCCGTCGCTTCGAGTCCCGGCGGTCGTGCGCATGCCAACCGTCCGGCGAGCGCGCGCAGGCTCCTACATCCGTGCGTATGTGCACCCGCACCACACCACCTACGCTCCCCTCCGAAGCCGACCCCATTCACCCCTTCCACTTACTCTACTCCCCCTCCCCCTCGCCCTCGCCCACCGCCCCGCCGCCCCTCTCCCCATCCCCGCCCCCACCCGCCGCCCACCGCGCAGCCTTCATCTCCCGATACCGCCTCACCGCGTCCTCGCGCGCCGCCGCCATCTGCAGCGCCTGCGCCGGCGAGAGGATCGAGGACGCTTTCGTGCTCGGCGCCTTCTTCCCGTCTTTGCCCTTGCCCGCCGCTCCGGCACCATTCATCGTGTTAGTGGTATTCGTGTTCTTCGCGTTCGCACGCCGCGCCATGGCGCTGAGGTCGGGCGGCGCGAGCGCGATGTCGTTGAGCCGCCGCGGCGCGGCGGACGACGTCCGCGCGAACTCCTTCGGGCGGTGCGCGTGCTTGTCTTCCGGCATTTGCATTTGCGAGGCGTCGTCCGCGTCCGTGTGCTTTTGGTGCGGCTTTGACTTCGCGTTGGCGGAGCTCGAAGCGCTAGGGGTTGGGGTGGAGGTGGAGGCAGCGGAGGCGGTGGATGACAGCGCCTTCTTGCGCTCGGCGCGCGTGGTGGCGAGTGAGGCCTGTACCGCGGAGCGCACGAGCGGGCGCATGTCGGATTCGATGCGTCTGTGCACGAAATTCGATCAGCGTCAGCAAACGGGATGGCGAGATGTCTGTCTGGCCGTCTACGCAGCCTCCCCATGGCCAGCGAAAGAAAACGACAAGGTAGAGGCCGAGAAGCTGGACAGAAAGAGAGACGCAAATAAAAACGCACTTGTTAAAATGCGCCAGCGTCTCGCCGGGGCGGATCTTTGTCTCCCTATTCCCATTCTTCCCCTCTGCCTTCCCATTCCCATTCTTTCCCTCCCCCTCCCCTCCCAGCTTCCGCCGCTTCTCCTTTCCCCCGCCCTCATACTCCCGATTTGAGTCCCCATCGTCACGCTGGCGCTTCCGCTTCGCCCGGAAGTCAGCACGTACCTGCTCCGCGTTGAGCGCACGGAGGAAGGACTTCGGGAGCGGTTCATTCGAGAGGGGGTCCCCTCCGCCACCGCCAGAGCGGGGTGCGAGGTCGGCGCCTCTGTAGGGGTGGGTGGGTTAGTTCGGAATCGGAATCGAAATCGAAAAGGGGGGAGGAGGCATGGTATGGCAATGGGGAGGGAGAACGGAGCAGAGCGGCTCCGAGTCGAAGGAATGCAAACAGCTCGAAGCTCCAAGCGCAAAACTCGAAGCAGGCCAAAAAGAGAGCAGAGGAAAACGCACTTCTGCGACCGCTGTTCCTCGCGGATGGACCGCTTCGCGCGTTTGTGTGGCATTCACGGTCGTGGTTCGAGGTTCGTGATGGGCGATTCGAGTGTGTCTATTCGCGAAGACACAAAAACGGAGGGATGGGGTGAGGATGAGAAGAGGAAAAGTGGTGTGGATGGGTGTTTGGATCGGGGGCTGATGCCTTCGGCTCAGTGGTGATCTAGGTCCGGCAATGCGGCATCTCTCGAGTTGAGTTGTAAGACAGGATGCTGCGTCGCGGCGTCGTTTGGTCGCAAGTATTTTGAAAGCAGCACATCATGAAGTGCTCAACGAAATCTCTGGAATATATTATGTAATACGCAGAGGAAGGAAGGAGACTTATAATAGGGTCGTTCACAGTAGCCCTTTTTCCGCTCCTTTTTCCTTCCCTTTTTTCTTACTTTTGGGTATCCCCATCGTTTTTGCCTGGTTTTTTTTCCCTTTTCAGTTTAGCTATGTAAAAAGGTGTGAAAAGGGAAAATAAACCATGTATAAGTGCAAAACCCACGGAAAACGAAAGAAAAAGGAGGTGAAAAAGGGTAGAAAAAAGGGCTACTGTGAAACCCCCCACGCGAACTCCCTTTTTTCCGCCCTTTTTGCTTCCCTTTTTCGATCTTGGAGCAGATACGATGACTCTGGGGCTCACGGCTCACTTTCTGGAGGTATCTTTCAAACATGTATGGCCCCAATAAGTCCAAGGGAGTGTAAATTCAATACAAATTCAATATATGTAATTTATTTATTGGTGTACTTGAAAAAAGGACTGGTGAGCAGAAAAAGGAACAGAAAAAGGGAGACAAAAAGGGCAGGAAAAAGGGAACTGTGAACGACCCTAATTAGGTAGGAGAAAGTTCAACCGGACATTGGTCAATCGCACCAGTTCTGGTCGTTCTAAGACTATGATGCACCCTAAATTCAGAATAAAAAACGTCACATTGTGCGTCTCCAGAGTTCCCACCACGAACGGACAAAAACGACGGCCCCCCCCAACTAAAAAAAAAATAGGAAGAAGATGCAGGGTAAAAGATTCCGAGATATCATCATAGGGCTCCGGCTTGATTTGAAAAGGCAGCTTCTGCCGTGACATATATATTTCGCCCAGATGATGTGCAGATGCGAGCTCCGCTGCGGAGCCTTAATTCCCTTCATGCTTCTCTGGATGTATGAGGCAGGTGTATCATGATGAATACGATGAAGATACCTGTTCACAGATTCAACAGAGAACTAGTCTCCCTAGTCAGACCATTACTGACTAAAAGGATACTCACCGTCCGTGTAAGTATGAGAAGGCCACGGCCGCGTGTCTCCACCGTCAGTTAATCACTGGTAGCGCAAGGTGGGCTTTCCTCCCTTGTATCGCACGCGCTCCACCCTCAGCAGCATCCATTACCGGGGGCTGATTCCTACAAATCAACTGATGGTTAGGGATTATTTTTTGGGGCTGTCGGCGCCGGTGCGCGACCGACAGTGGGAAGCGAAAGCGCGCCACACAACCTCAAACCTCGGATTTCTGGAAGGTGTACGCAGAGCACTATTCTGCTTGACGATCCAATATATTGACGTTCTGCCAGTCGTGATGCCCAGTGGATTGACTGGGCTCTGGATGTGATCAACGAAGCGCAAACTTCCAATTGACCAGGAGTCATTGTGGCAAGAACAGGTCTTTATTGTGGTGCACCTTATATACGGGTGCCTGACGCCATATAAGGTTGTTTTATGCTTCTGTCCCCTCCTCTCCCAATTTTATTCGACCTTTGTTGCGACGACACCTTCCGCCTCACGACCGGCGCAAGGGTCCTGTTCGCATTTAGGCAGCTGACGACAGACCTCATCGACAAGCCCGTGGCCCGGTGTCTGAGCTGGACGCGCTCGTACTGCGTGCTCGAAAGTTTCCTCGAGGCAGCCGTGTTTCTGATCCAGAAGCACTGCCCCGAGAGTGCCGGGACGCGCATACTCGACCTGTGGCTCGCCTTGCTATGCACTGCGCATGTCTCCACTCATACAGACAACACGTATATAGATCGCTGAGACTTCGCCCGTCGCATGCGCGCACCTTCTCGTGGATATCTGCTGCGGGCGGATGATCCCCATGTTGGAGGATCAACCGAAACACCCGTGCACCGACATCTGGCCGTTACCATTTCCTGACTCATCCATTCCGCGCCCGACGTTTTACCCGTACCGATGTTTCCCCCACCGACGTTTTCCCTGCCGTTATTTCTCCTCTTGTACTTATCCCCTTTCGCGTTGATAGCTGTTCATTTTGTATAAGTACCACCGTAATTTTATCGAGACCTCTGCGCGTTTGCAGAGGGTCACTGAGCATCCGCTTCGTCCCTAGGCTCAAAATCCAACACAAACGCGCATACACTCAAACCCTTAATCTCGCTGCCATTATCGGGACTGTGTCGACGATCACTTTCCTGGTTCTTATCTAAAGCCCTCCACGACGTGCGGAGGCATTCGGACACCCTCTATCGACGACAGAGGAGAAAGCCCTTGCGACACCAAGGCACCGGACCCTTCATCGACGACGAAGGAGCAAGTCCCCGCGACAACGGGGCAGACAATACGATTCAATTTTCTCGTTACATTTATCTTTCTGATTCACTTTCATCATGTCCGACACTCGCTATTCCTTCACTCGCCTCGGGAACAAGAACTATGCGAACGACTGGGATTTACGTATGGAGGCCGTGCTTGTACGGAAGCAGCTGTGGCCCGTGGTTCAGATTTCGGTCAGCAAAACCAAATCTGATGGGACCGCCAAGTCGGAGTCGGAGATGGTGGCGGAACGGAATGCGTTGATCGCCGCGCGAGACGCGACGAAGATGGCAGAGGCGCGTGCAGAACTGGTGTTATGTGTCGAGCCGAGTCAACTCTCTCACATGACCTCCCGCGACCCCATGATCATTTGGCAGACTCTCGAACGCGTGCACCGCGCCGCCGGCTTTGCAACTAGTCTCGCCCTTCGCCGCCAGTTCCTCACGGCGAAGAAGCTCGACTCCGAGACGATGGAAGCGTGGATTGGTCGCATCCAGTCCATGGTTCTCCGGATGGAGTACACCGGAGTTGTGGTCACCAACCAAGACAGAATTCTCGCGCTCACGATGGGTCTCTCAGCTACTTACGAGGCTGTCATCGTCAATTTCGACGCCACCTCCCCCACCGACCTCACTGTTGAGCACGTTATCACCAGGTTGCTCAACGAGGAAACTCGCCAGCAGTCCAACGAGGACACGCCCATCATTCCCCCCGTCGACACCGATCACGATCCCAACAATGTCGCCTTCGCCGCTCGCCGCCTTGCCGCTTCGTCGCAGACTTGCTACTTCTGTGACAAGACGGGCCACTTCAAATCGGATTGCCCCGAGCGTCTGCGCTGGGAACTGTCGAAGAAGAATTCCGCTGCGACGGCCGCCGCCGCCGACTACGACTCCGACGATTACGACGGAGTCTGGTGAGCCACCCTGTCAAGCTTGTGGGGGTGTGCTTGGGTGCTATCGTTTGTGGGGGTGTGTTGGAGGATCAACCGAAACACCCGTGCACCGACATCTGGCCGTTACCATTTCCTGACTCATCCATTCCGCGCCCGACGTTTTACCCGTACCGATGTTTCCCCCACCGACGTTTTCCCTGCCGTTATTTCTCCTCTTGTACTTATCCCCTTTCGCGTTGATAGCTGTTCATTTTGTATAAGTACCACCGTAATTTTATCGAGACCTCTGCGCGTTTGCAGAGGGTCACTGAGCATCCGCTTCGTCCCTAGGCTCAAAATCCAACACCCCAAATCGGCACTAACGCTCCTCGAGCTCTCGAATTCTTTGGCGCTACGATCCACGAGGATCTCTCTTCCTGGCTTGTCTCTGAGTTCGCTGGCGACGACGCAAAGGTCAGCCAGGTGGAGACCTTGCCGGAAGAGACGGAGGGAGGGGGCGGCCGCTTTGGGCTCGAGGCGAGAATTTATTCATCCGTAGAGTTGGAAGACCTGAATAACGCAGCGGAACAAAAGTTGGGTGTCCACATACTCCGTGCGATAGGCGCGGCTCGTTTGTTAAGCCTCGATGATCTCAGATCACGGCCTGCAGAGTAGATGAAGCGATTACATGTAATACTAAATGCCTTTTCTTGGTAGCATTCTTCGAAACTTGAATGCACTTGTCATTGAAGCGGCGCCGACTGTCAAGATAAATGTAACGGAGTTTTTGCACAACTTGTTGGCGGTGTAATAATCGAAGGGGCAATCGTCGCCCGACCATTCTTCGCGTCGGTACCATGCGATGATGGTCATGTAACCTGTTCCGTTACGGCAGCGTGGTTCAATTAGGGTTATACGATGACCGTCATGTATCCTCCAGCGCGACAGCTCTACTTACTGAATCCATAAGGTCCGATGTCAAGGTCATTGGGACGGCTCAATGCGTAACCGGTTCTGTTACGGCAGCGTGGTTCAATTGGAGATCAAAATCGTTGATGACCCTCTGTTCGGGCTTCCATTCTCGTCGGACTTCCTACAAAACAAGGTGTTGCTAGATCTCTTTCTGACTCAATCCCATGCGCTCTGCATAGCACAGATTTGAGTTGGGGGTTTCACTGCGTTCCCAACGGAGGCAGAGCGACATGCGCATTATCCCCGTACGCACATCTCGGCCCAACGCCAAGTAATCTCTGACCAGGCTACGGTATGGCCGTGCCCTGCCGCCGTGTGCCGCGGGTTCTCGGCGGACGCCGGAACTCATCGGACACGTCGGCAGAATCCGGCAAAAAAAGCACAGTGTATTCAAAGTCCGATTTCTGTGAGGCTGTTCGACTGGGGATTGAATCTCTAGCATCCTCGCACGTAGCTCCATGAGGTATGCAACTCAATGGAGCAAGAAGGGGTTGATCTTGGTGTACCATATCGGTCAACTTGACGTGGATCTGTGTCGCCGTTGGACGCGGAGAAGGGCGCCGTTCATGTTGCCATTGCGTCTGTCCTCTTCGTTCAATGGCCGGGAGTAAATGGAAACCGCTACTTTGATGGTCCGTGCTGCCAAGAAATCTAGGTCATGGGGACAGCATTACACTCGCAGAGAACGTGAAGAATCACGCTGTGTGCAACATTTGTTTTGTCACTTTGGACTTGGTCCAGTTCAATCACCTTGTTTGTCGGAGTCGGTTGTAGAACGAAAGGGTGTACCAAGTTTTGTATTCGGAGGGGCTCAAACGTATAAAAGGGGACACTATGCTCCCCTATTTTCCAGTTTCGCTCAAGCTAACTAACTACCGAAATGTTCAACTACAAGTCTCTGCTCACCGCCACCGTGGTCGCCTTGGTGTCCTTCGGGTCGGCCAGCCCCACCAATGTACAGAATCGTGCTGCTGTACGTTGCGGCGCTTGCCCCTCAAATAATACACCTTTCTGACTGACTATATTTTCAATTCAGGACGTGAGCGCGAGCGTGGAAGTATGCAGTGGGGATCCACCCAACGGCTGCGTGACCGTCCCAGTGGTGTCCGGTGACTGCGTCAACCTGACCGGCGGGTTGAGCTTTTTGAACAAAGAGATCTCCTGGGCGGTGGTGCCTGACGGATTCGTCTGCACCTTCTTCCAGTGAGGGCGCCCCTTTTGCAGGATAACGTATGGACTAAACTGACAAATATGTGTGCTTATTGCAGGGACTTTGGTTGTACCTCCTCGGGCACAGGCAACGCGGGTACCAACAGCGAGGTTGTTCTCCAGGGAGGCAACTGGGACTTCTTCGACGTTCCGGGCCTCTCCGGCCCCGAGAATTTCAACGATTTGACGAGCTCGTTCGTCTGCTCGCCTGTCTAGTTATTGGGGTTTACTGTATCTCAAAAAATTGGGAATAGAGCGTGTCAATATACAGTATCGGGTTGCTTTGTTTGTCACGCAGTCAGGCACTCAGATTCTGCCGTTGGGAATGGAATGAAGGGTACGTTACATGAAGTTCGGCTGCAGGAAAATCCGCATAAGTAGTGGAAGGAAAGAGAGGAAGAGGAGCCAACACCAACAGGAAAAAGCATGGGATGAGATCCCCGACGGTAAGGTAATACTTACGCGGTGGGTATGAGGATTGCCTGTGAGGCGTGGCATCAACAACAGTGTCGCCTGTGGTGCATCAGAAGATGTCCAGCCTCACTTTGAAGCGTTTGGATTCGATTTCAGGCCATCGGGTTAAATCGGCAATAATATCGGTAATGGTAAGTCAATGGTGTACCAGCAACAGGTGAGGGCCTACAGAGTCAGAGTCGAGTATCTGGGCCGCGGGGTTCAGCGATGACTCCAGTATCCGAAGTTGAGAATAAAATGAGGATGATTAGTGTCCCTTCCCTCAGACTTCGGACTTCGGTGCCATTGCGTACTTCTATGCTACGCGGGGCGCTGGCGGGACAGAGAGTCTTAACCCAATTTGTGTAAGAGACAAAATAATTTCATGGGATCTGATTCTGAGGACAGTCAATTCTTTCGGATTCGCTTAGGAGTAGTGCGAACTATCCAAATGATGTCTGATACATCAACCCCATATACGACTGAAAGCGCGGCAGATGCTCCGCCAAATTTTGAATCTTCTCAGTCATGCAGAGCCTGCAAAGCCGTTCGTGCCAAGGTACGGGTTGATGTGCGTGGTCAACGTAACGCAGAATTTCCACGGCTAACTGGTATGCGTTCCAATGGAGTTCTCTGCTTTATAGCCCCGGTACCACAGGCACTATCTCCGAATCGGAGCTGTACATGTAAATTCCCACCATCGGTATCCTTCCCTGTGAAATTGGTGAGTTCCCTCCTTCTTTCAGAGGTCCGGGGTTGTGAATGATGTACTTCAGCGTTTCAAGGAGGTTCTTTGGACGTTCTCGACTGACCTCAACTCGAAGGGGGAACGGCGCGCCCCGAGAAACCAAGGAAAGCTTTCATTTGAACATTCTAGTAACTTGGCAATATGGTTCCCTCCCCAAAGCCTACGCTGCTTCGAACAGCGGAACAAATTACCATTGGCATCAAAACTCCCATTTCTCCCCTATCAACTCTTCTGTAGCAGTCCACAGCTTCGCCGCATTCTCCTACCCGGCAGAAATCAATCGGAGAGGAACGAGAGAGAGAAAGAAAGAAAGAAAGCAAAATTCATGTAGAAGGACGGGACTCACTTCGGTGCGATGAGATGCGATTTCGTTCGCCTCCATCCCATCCGACAGATACGCACCGGGTTTAGCTGTTGAATGATGGGGAAGACATGAGGAATCAAATCAGTCCACTTCGAAGAGAGTCCGACTTACCGTCGAGGCGGGGATCAAACGCGGCAGCCACAGTGCTGGTCATTTGAGAGCGTGTAATTAGTGAGTAGTAAGTGAGGCGGTGATACAAATGGGTCAGCATACGTCGCAGCCCCCTCCGGTATGCTCTTCCACTCCAACTTGTCGGGGTTGGGGAGTCCCTCGGCAGTGAGAATGCCTGCGAGGACCATACATAACGAAATCGAGAATAATGAACCACCGACTCGGACGCACCAGCCTCCTGGAAATATGTCTTGGACTCTTCCTTTTGCAGGATATTTGTGAAGATAACTTGGGGAAAGGCAACTCAGCTGTGCGACGGAATTCTGAGGACAACAAGGACAACGCACCTCCGGGGTGCAAACTGTAAGCATCTATCTTTCCTTTGGAGCGACGGGAAAGCTCGATGGCGGTGAGGACGTTCGCGAGCTTCGCTGCGGCGTATGCGTCGTGGGTCGAGAAAGACTTCGGGTCGGGGTGGACGAGGTTGGCGAAGTCCATTGGGGGGGCCCAGGTGTGCGCCAGGCTCGAGACAAACACCACACGAGGCGTGTATCCCGGTGTCGTCGCTGCCAGTAACTTTGGCACGAGGAGTTTGGTGAGGAGGAAAGGGCCGACTTGATCCGTGGCCATGTGCAGCTCAAAGCCGTCGGCGCTCAGCTTATACGGGCCTGCCGCTGCGGCGGCGTTGTGGATTAAGACCTACTCAACACATCAACGCCATATATCACCGAAAGAAAATAGACCCGTACGTGTATGGGCTCCTCATAGATGTAAACTTCCGCTGCGGCTTTGCGAACACCGGCCAAGGATGCGAGATCGAGTGTGAGCAATCGAATATTCGCAGAGGGGAGTTCCTTCTTGATGGCTTCCTCAGACAACTTGAGTCTACCAACAGAATGTTCAGCAATAACCTTCAAGAGCTCGACAGGTCGCCACCTCTCCGAATTGTATCCGGTGATAATCAACAGGCTTGCATATTTGGCAATGACACGCGCTGCCTCGAAGCCGATCCCATTCATGCTCGTGCCTGTAATCAAGACTAAGATACAAGAGGTCAGAGGAAAATCAAATGCCAGAGATGCACTGGTCACCATTTTTCCCTCGAATTTGGTCAGCGAAGACAGTGGCGACTTCTTCAGCGGTGGTCGTGGAGGTGAAAGTCGGTAAAGACATGGGGAAATATAATCGGACAATAATGACAATGAAACCCACCCGCCTTTGTAAGGATATTGGTTAGCGGTGACCAACCCTTGATTTCAGTGATTTATAAGTGAAATACCGTATACGGAATTGATACGGAAACTTTGAATGAGTAAGAAGCCATACGCGTCGGCCGCTGATGCCGAACACAGTCATTAGTGTGGCTTCCTGGGAGAGCGGGAGGGGCCGCGGAGCTGGCAAAGTACTCAGAGTCCTGAGTTCATGAAAAATAGTCAGTACTGTAGCATGTTTTATAACTTTTATTGCAGCGCAACACCACCGGACATTGCCGAGATCATTTTGCACACCCGTTTCCCCTTTGGGATGTTGAAGGCTCGGCGCCGTATGGGGCCGCCGGGCCGCCGCCTCTCCCGCGGCGGCAATCACCCAGCCATCCCTTTTGCCTCTCGCCATCGTGCCAGTGTCCGTTGTGGTCCAGTGCGAATTTCCATGCGGGCGGGTGAGCGCAGTTACGACGCCGAGCATGCGCATGCGCTCGTTGGGGTCACGGTGTGTATCGGATGAAATTATTGAGTGCGTTGTGGCGTCTCCTTCACCTTGCTCTTCTCTCATTTTGACCGAGGCTTCTGCGGACTTTCCCAGGTGAATACGTTTATGGTGAGGACAGGTTCGTGCGGGACGGCGGTGGGTGTCGGGGGGATGTCGCGGGATAATCTCGCCGGCGGGCGACGGGGGCTCGATGCCTCGGTTCTCTCGCAGGCTTGGCGAACGGGCGGACGGATGGACAGCTAAGAAACATTTGCTGCGTCTTCCTTTTTTTCCCTACTTCTTTTCACCTTCATTCCCCTCTGGCGCCGCCAGGATTTCACCCCACGTCTCTGTTACACTCGATTTGATTCATTTTGATTCACCTCGCTCGTAACTCAAATGCAAAATGTGTTATTGTTGTACGGACGGGGCCAGGAGCGAGGGGGCGGAAATGGGCTCGTTCACATCTCTCACCACTTCCCGAGACGTTTGTTGCTTTGCTCGTTCACATCTTGACCCCGCACCAAAAATAAAACACCTGGACACAGGGCTGCTCGCCACCCCTGCACCTCCGGGATTGGCTGGAGCATTCATTCACCCTGCTACCCTACGACGCCTCTTCCGAGGACCTGGAACTTGAGGAAGAATTTCAAATACTCCTGGCAGTACATGGGCCGGGTAGTGAAATATCGTGATTTGTCTGGCGCACACAGCGGGTCGGCGAAATTCCAACTCCGAAGAAGATAGTCTCGACTCTGGGGACTATTCTTAGAGCTCGGCAGCAACTATAGCCGGATGCCGTTATCTCTTCTTTTTTTTTTTTTTTTTTTTTTTTTTGGAGCATTTGGAATAATGAAATTCAGTCTGCAGAAGCATTCCAAAAGTCATCCGCTGGGTCTACCAGAAAATTCCAGTTAATGCCGGGGAAGTTGTCCAGGGAGGAAATGCCATTACAGTGCCCGTCATCACTTCTCTGCACGTGTTTTTCGGGGGCGAAGAAATTTTTGTGATTTTTCTGTGATTTTCTGGGCCATGAAACCGACCAAAAGAATGTGATTGAGCACAAAAACTCATTTTTTTCCCATGGTGTTTCACTTTCTCAGGGTCCAGAAAAAAAAAAGTTGCCCCGAATCACCTGTATGACACAGGCAAAGCCTTCATAAGGAAGCAGGGATGCTTTGCTAATGTTTCATATTGTGCAGAGCTCTCACAAATTGTCTGGTAACAGACCACAGAATTTTGACGCAGGCGTCCAAACCAAACACGTGACTTTAACCCTACCAAATATGGGAATTTGATGCCATCATTAGGGTTTGTTTCACTTTTTCAGCCAACAAAAAATAAAATCTTCTTTGATTGACTAACCAAGCACAAGGGATCTTCTTTATGCATCCTTTGAGTGTTTCCGAGGTGTTTTAGGTTCACTCATGATGAGGGTATAATGTAGTTAGAGGTTCAAAGTTTTGACTTGTTTACTGCCAAAAGCGGAACCGTGATGTGATGACGGGCACTGTACGCACAAATACCGTAGTGTGGGACTCCAGCCTTCGTAAAATTATCCTATCCCATTTTTTGAATCATTCAATCTCAATGGCTGTATACCCACTAAAACCCCCACTGTGTATGTCCAGTCATCCGGCAGTGAGTCTTCGTTCATTAGTAGACCACTCCATGTTCTCAGGACAAGATCCTTATTCAATGCAAGATTATCAAATTTCAGTTTATTGGTGAGGATTCGATCTCGTCCTAGTGCGGAATTAACAGATTTCAGCCATCTATGCCGTTATCTCTTCTTCTGTTTTGCCCTCCATGTTCTCTTATAGCTCAAGTTTCCAGATAAACGGCGGGAACTTCTACGATGTTGCGGGGGACATGGATATTCGAAGCATGCAGCCTCTCGGGCATGACGATTCGGTGCTGGGAGTTGGGCCGGCGCAAGATAATATTGCCCGTGGTCGTCGACTGGTGGGAGGTCGAGGACGCCGACAGGGAGTGAGGGCGCTGCCCTACGGTGTGTCTGGAATCGCTTGAACCCATCATTCATTCTCTGACGATCGCAAAGATGTTTCTCACCGGCCGCATATGTTGTCAAATTCGAATACCTCGTATCTCACAGACGCACGGAATCCAATCTCGCTTGATCGCACGCGTTTGCAAGGGCCGGGAACTCACTTTCAACTGCCACTCATCGATCCACTAGGGCATGAATCCGGCGACACCCACTCGAGGCCCGATCTGCATCCCGACCTGAAGAACAGCAACGCCATCGAGTATTGTTCTGATGCGGAGCGAAGGTCGAGTGGTTTCGAATATAATGATCCCTCGTTATCCGCAGTGCTTTCGTCTGTCCCAAATCCTCGATCTTTATCGCAACAAAATCGGCCGGGGGGTCCGCTCCGCTGGCCCGGTCCCACGAAAGTTCACCCCGTCTCTTCCAATGTTGGGCAAGGCCCGAGCACAGTTGGTCAACCTCATCTTCCCGCTGAACCTGCCTCCGGATCACTCGCTATCTTTAAAAATTCCTCTTTTCCTTGTGATCGCCTGCTGCATGAGCCGAAAACGACTATTAACGGCGGGACATTCATTAGCGGAAATGTGAACAACATACATTGTTACGGAGAGACTGGTAGGGTTTGTTTGTTTCAAGACAAGCACGGTTTGATGATAATGATATACAGGCTTGCGTATGCTCTATAGCGCCATCGCAAGTGATGCGTTCCACGACTCAGCCGAGCGCCACCCACAACCCCAATGTCATCCTGACACGCGGACAAAGATGCTCGACGTCCTGCGAAACTGGGCCTGTGGAACGGAACCTCCGAGAAGATGGATGTCTGCGGACTATGAGGATTACGACGAATCTGGGGAATCGTGTAGCAAAATTCTCTGGCTCCATGGACCCGCTGGCTCCGGTAAATCGGCCATTGCCCAGTCCCTCTGTCAGCAATTGCAAAGAGAAAGCCGCCTTGGTGGCAGCTTCTTCTTTAAGCGGGGACCTGGGTGCCGTGCAAATGCCAGCAAATTATTTATTACAATCGCATACCAACTGGCGCTCCTCCGCTCGGAATTGAATCACGCCATCACCCAGACAGTTGAAAACGACCCCGCGATTGTGAATCGGTCGTTTTCCGACCAGCTGAAGCAGCTAATCATTGAGCCATGTCGCCGGACTTCTCTTGCCCACCCCGTGTGTGTCGTTATCGACGGGCTAGACGAGTGCGAAGGCCAGCACATTCAACAGGAAATATTGCGGGCTGTTGCTATTGCAATGCGGCAACAACCACTACCGATCCTGTTCTTCATCGCCAGCCGACCCGAAGCTCACATCAGTGAGGTCTTCAACGAACCGTTCTTGGATGGATTCCATCGTGCTGTGAATATACGGCAGTCATTTGAAGATGTCCGTAAATATCTACTCGACGAATTCAGTTGTATTCATCGAGAGCACCACACTATATGGCACATATACTGTGCAAAAATTATTAGAGGTCATCTTGGGAGTGGAGACAGGTTTTTCAAATACATCTTTGAAATGGAAACAGGGTTTCTGCTTGCATCTCTCAAAATGGTGACATCTTTCAACTTAGTTGCATCCATTTTAGAGGTTCACAAAGCACCCAGCTCCAGTTGACTGCTTCGAGTGCCTTTGAATTTTCTGACTCAAAATCATGCCGAGGATAGCACGACTGATAATATTGATCGGAATGGTGATCCGAATGTTCCGTTAGGATCCCGATACGGATGTTCTATGGTTTTTGAGCCTCGAAGAGCAGAGAACCGTAAATTCGATGAAGAATATATTTTTGTGGTTTAAGACAGTCACTTGGGAGATTATGAGACAAATCCCATTGCCCCTAAAAGTTTGGGCAAAATTGTTAGTCCAGGAAGTCAAACTACGGTAAATTCTCTTCAGTATTTGCCCGAACCTTGCTAGGAGGTGGTCCAAATGGGTCTTCTGATTCAGCTGTACCAAAAATATGATGTCCGAGAGACTTAAGCTGAGGCAGAAATGCAAAATGGCCGATAGAGTACGAATTGATCCCGGGCCGGTAATTGGGATCTGATCCCAACATTTTGGTGACCAATCCCAATTTTGCCGAGATGCCAACCACTCGCTAAGATGTAAGCCGTTTGAAGAAGTTGCACCTAAATTGAAGATGTAAACTTCCTGTGAGTTGCCACCCAAGCTAATCTATTGAGATGTAAGTTGTCATCAAAAACCCTGTAAAATTTCGCTAATTTTTGCACAGTATATCGCCCATAACACTATGGCCACAGTTTCCCGACCCTGGCCTCCACCCGAAGTTATCGAAGAGCTCGTCGACAAATCATCCGGATATTTCATCTATGCGTCCACCATCATAAAGTATATCAACGACAAGAACTTCCGTCCCACGGACCGTCTGGAGATTATTATGGGAATCAAAGAGCGTGGTGTAACATCACCATTTGATATGCTCGACCAGCTCTACATTCAAATCCTCTTCGGTGTCCCTCTGGATTACCGACCTCAACTTCTTAAAATTCTAACCGCAACTGTTGTGTATCGTCTACGTCTTTGCCCTCGTGACGTGGAACAACTTCTCGAACTTCATCCAGGGGACATTCATCTAGTTTTACGCAGCCTCCACTCTGTCATCAAAGTTGAAAAGGATTCCTTTATCACCATCCACCACACCTCATTCCTCGACTTCCTGAACGATCCGGCACGATCAGGACCATTCTACATTGGTGGCTCCCAGCACCGTGTGGACCTTCTCCGTTGCACACTGAAGGCACTTACTTACAAAGGCGATGATTCGTCCCTGACCCACATTGGTCACTCCTCCTGGTAAATGCTTTCACTTTTGGATATTTTGTGACTTACCCAGCATTTGAGGGCAGGCAACTAGCCCAGAGACTCTTCCAATCTATCCCGTCAACTCAACTGTTTCCGGATTTTTTGCCCCTTTTCCATAACTTCAACCCAGATTTTCTTTTTTTCGCGACCAGGAATCAGGACCCAGGTTTCTTCGCTTGGCTGGATCTGTGTGCAGAGCTTCTTCCTCTCTGGGACGACTACCGTTTCATGATGCTGTGCGAGCAAGTGTGGTTGGGTTGCTCGACTGAACCGACGTCAGGACAGCACTCCCACCAAGTTTCGCTGCAGGTCTCCCCGCAACTGATTCGAATTCTCCGTGCCTTCGTGGTCTTTCCGGAGAATATGGGGCCTATGCTATTCTATCTTCACTTCTTCCTGGACATCTCGTGGGACGAGATGAGGACCATTATATGTCCTCTTCGGTCACTTGTTAGCGAAGATAAGCAACGGCTTCGAGAACTGTTTGCTTTCGCATTAGACCCAACCCTTGTTGCAGAGCCTAATTTTCACTCAATAATCCGGGACCTCGCATCGGGTGGATTTCATGTGATGATAGGGATAATTCGCGGTAAGATACCGATGCACAAGTTGTAAGTATCATGCTGTAAATTGTGCAGACACAGGGTTGACACAGGTCATTATAGGCATCTGTTCCGTGTCTGCGGTCTCTTTTTGAGATTCTGTGGGCCCAACCTAGACTTTCTAAAGGCGCTAGAGGCATTTGAGATTGCCTGGGCGAGCAGCAAAACTTCATGGTTTCTTAGTTCGACGAACGATATCCACAGCCTCTTGCAATGGCTCAAGGTATGTCTTCGTTTATCTGTGAGTGCGTATCTTCATTCAAGTATTTCTCTGCAGACATTTCCACAAGTTGAACCGCCACTTGAAGTGTTAACTCGGCTTGTGCAGCGTTTCGAAACATTGGCGAGTGACTTGCCATGGTACGTGGACCACGACGCAGAGTGGATCCGATGGCTGGCAAAGTGTAGCAAATACTTCAGTCATTTAACAGAAACATCTCCCTAAACACAGAATATGATACCAGCACTTCCATCTATTTACAGCATATACTTGTTTTTTCTAACTCATATGGCCAAACGAGAATTTGCTGCTGCATGACCATCTTTTAAATACTACAGGGATGTTGTTCGAGTCGGGTCGGGCTTGTAAGCCCGGGCGTAGGTCGGGTCGGAGGGGAGCGCGCCTTGGTAGGGAAAAAATCCCAAGCCCCTACCTTTGCCTTGGGCTTGAGCCCGGGCTTTGTTGGATTTTTTCCCAGTTCATCTGAGTATCTTAATTTCAAACCTGTATATCCGGAATCAGGAATTATATCAGCGTGGCAGAAGCTTCCGTACCGCCTCAAGAAAGCGTATACAAGGTCAGCCGATTGTGGACCAGCCAGATCTCTTAGAAAAATTCTGAGCCTAACCTGAGTCCGATCCGGGTATGTAGTCTCAAGCCTGCTCTGTATCCTCGTGCCTGATCATACATGCGTTCGACAACGAATACATGATCATAATTTACCGGCGCAGAAGAGGTACTAGCTTTTTCCATATAGATGGCCAACGCGTTGAACGAGTCGGGGCGTCAAGGGGCTACCGATTCCCGAAAAATATACCTTACGTCGAAATTCTTTGCTCAGAGAGGCGAAGGGGGACCCTCCCTCCCCACGTGATGGGAAAGTGTCCATATATGGGAATTTCCATCAGATGGCGCTGGTCGGGTAATATTTGCCGAGGTCCCGGAACATTTGCCGAGTTCCCCCGCAGCTACGCGGCCACGCTGCACCTCTTCATCTGAGAGCATAATCACACTGAGACTAAGTTGAATAGTCTTACTGCATCTTACAACATGCAAGTTACAACCCTTTGAAGTTCTGCACACACTATTGCCTATCAAACTTGTCTTCAACCCATTTTCTGGTGCAAAGTTCAGCTTGAACTTGAAAAGGCCTGTCCTGTAACTTATCCTGTTCGACAAGATTCAGGAATACATGATTAGCCCAAGGTTATAAGCCTTTAGGAAATCTTGTAAATGTTCCCTCGAAAATCAATATAATAGTCATATTAGCCACATGCGACACGTTCTGGGTCCGCCAAGAAGCTTGAGACTTCCATGTACACCTTTTGTATGGCATGTCTGTCCTCACAGCCATGGGCAAAACATGATTTACCTCCAGGATACATAAGATACACCCATATGCACTGCTACCTACAATGTATATAATTTTTTTTTCGCGGCCGAGGGACCCCCCCCTCCCCCCCCCAAATAAGGAAATTTCTTATCTTGGTAGCCCCTTGCGGGGCGTGCATGTCAGCGTTTCAAGGGGTCTTTTGACGTTCCTCAACTCAAAGGGCGGCGCCTGAAAAATAAATTCAAAGAAAGCTTTCATGAATCCTGTTTAGGATTGCTTAAGCAAATCACGTTGAGACGTGAAATCGCTTAAGACCAGGGTTAAGCGGATTCAGCGGATTAAGCATTATATATATACATAATAAATTGCTACTACAGTTTCGCGTCATTTGAAGCAGATTCAGCGGATTCACCCACTTAATCAGTTTCAGAAAATTCACCTGTTTGAGCCGATTTATCCACCTAGTTCACCACCAGTCTGCAAGTGGTCCGAGCCAGCTACCCAAAAAACGAGTGAGGAGAATGTACTTGGACTGAAGAAATATGATGGCTGACCTGTACAGGCCCTATTGACCTATGATATAGCAAAAGAGGGGATTTGAGCACCAGGAGGCAGGGGCAATGTCACTCAACGATGGCTGCTTGATGCTTGGTGGCAAAAATCATGGATGGAAATCAAGTTACGTTGGCACGTAGGCCTAGGGTCCAGGGGTGGCATTTCAGATAAGTGGGAGGAGAGAAAGAGGGGATGATGAGGGAAGAGAGGAAGGGTGGATGTCACAAGTAACAAACATCGGAAATGGGAACAAAGAGTCTGAGTGGCACTGACGTCATGACAAAGCGAACAAAGACCAAATAAAGACTCTGTGGCATCGCATCTTGACTCCAACCACTACCTTCTCCCATCCCTCACCAGCTGAAATGACCTTTGAATCTTCCAAGCCAGCCAGCCAGCCGAATTGTAGTTTTGTTCTCTCATCTCCGTTGAATCTGTTCGACACTTGCTCGACACTTTGTACCATCAATTCATCACAGTTGTGAGGTGGCATACTTTTATTATCAACTGGGCATGCCACTCTCTCGATGGTGAGTCTACCTCAAACAGTGTCTCCAGTTTGCTGAAAAAATCTTGTCGTATTGACTGGCTTGACCGGTTCAACTGGTTTAATTTGCTTGAACCAATCAACGGGCCACCAAATCCGCTTGACCCGCTTAATCCGCTTAATTTGGTGAATCGGTAGAATCTGCTTGCAGTGAAGTATATGGCCAGGGGATAAATAATTTATTAATGTGTAATTGTATTTATACGACGCTGAATCCGCTTAATCCGCTTAACCATCGTCTTAAGCGATTTCACGTCTCAACGTGATTTGCTTAAGCAATCGTAAACAGGTGACAGAGCTTTCTTTTGATTTGGACGTTCTACTAGGTGATATGAGATCGATAAGTTGATGCAAGACAGCAATTTTACCTCGGGAGGCGGTGCCTTCCCATCCGGTGCGATGAGTGCAAGCTGGCCCATGATTAGTTTCACAACGTCGTCGATGTTACCGCCCGCACCATCGATGATTTCCTCGACCAAGGTAGGCTTGAGGAATAGAAAGACGTGATAAAGCGCCGACTCCTGGTGTGATATGTCGTCTGGTTGGAGTAGGCATGCCCACGCGCGTACAACAATGTCTGGAGGAAGGTATGCTGGATGGCGAGACGGTCGAAACGAGAACAAGGTAGTAATAAGTGCTGGAAGGATGCGCGATATATGCGTGGTACGTCCGTCGTCGACGCAGATCACCTCGCGGGTGCGGCGGGCGGTGCATTAGAGTCTGACAGTCCTATCCCAATAGTCGCCATGCCACGTGGGACGAGGAAACGAGCCGCAATCAGATGTACGGCATTTTCCACATTTGGCCAACCCATATCATGTCTCGTTGGCGACTTTCGACCAATTCCCCTCAATAATGGCTTTACCGCCTTCGACCGAAGTGTGTATAGTCGGTGCGGGCCCAAGTGGACTTGCGTGCGCTCTAGGATTAGCAGCGCGCAACATCCCCTTCGTGATTGTCGATGCGCTCGAGGGCGGACACAACGGCTCCCGCGCAGTCCTCATGCAAGCGAGTGCCCTGGAGGTGCGTCACAGACCCTGCACAAATCTCCCCATCGTTGACCACGAAACTAGGCACTGGAGGCGCTGCATCCCCAACTTGCTGCAGAGCTCGTATCTGACGGGATTCAGTCCAAGACACTACGGACGATAGACCTACAGGAGCGCCAGGTGTTTAGGCTGCGTATGACGGATATCGCGGCGTACACCAAGTACGCGTACTCGCTCCTCATCCCGCAACATCGGGTGGAGCACCGGATGCGCGAGTACGTAGAGCGCGGCGGCAACGATATCCACTGGCGCAAGCGCGTGTCCGGCGTCAAGGAGGGGGCGGACGGCGCGCACTACGAGCTGGCGTTCGAGTCCGGCGAAGTGCTCACAGCGCGCTACGTTGTCGCAGCGGACGGGTCCAAGTCCTTGCTCCGCTCGTCAGCGGGAATCCGGTTCCTAGACCCATACACGGCGAAGGAAGCTGGCCCGGGGCCGGACGACCTCTCCTTCGTCGTCGCGGACGTCGTCCTCGCGTCTCCCGTGCCGACCAACATCCCGCGGGACTCACTCCAGATGATGATCGGCGCCGGCGGCGTCGTCCTCACAGCCCCCATCGTGAGCGACGCGTCTCCCTCCGCGCCATCCTCTGACACCCTCTTCCGCCTCTACCTCGGCGTCCCCGACACCCCGCCCCGCACCCCCGACGCCGCCTACCTCCAAGCGATCCTCGACGCCCGCGGCCCCGGCTCGCACACCCCGCCCCCCAGCGGTGCCCCAAACCCGAAGATCCTCCGCGTGCTCGACAGCTCGCGCTACCGCACGCGCCCCGCGCTCGCGGAGCGCTACGTGCAGCGCGCCTCCAAGGGCGGCGCGTACATCCTCCTCGTGGGCGACGCCGCGCACAAGCACGGCCCCGCAGGCGGGCAGGGGATGAACATGGGCATCTGCGACGGGTGCGAGCTCGCGGAGGCCCTTGACGCGCACCGCGCCGCCGCACTCGGCGCGGAAGAGAAGAGTGCGCACGATGCGGCGGGGGTGCTGGACGCGTATTCGACGAGGCGGCGTGCGGTGGCGCGCGAGGTGATCGATATGGTTGAGCGGATGACGCAGGTGGAGAAGGGCGGGGCGGGGTGGGGGCCGTATATGCGCGTTGCGGCGCTGAGGCTATTGTTCTCGGTGCCATTCGTGAATGGGATCATAGCATGGCAGATTAGCGGACTGGGGCATGCGAAAAAGAACTGATGTGTTTTTTTGAAGCTCTAAACGGCTGCTGAGACTCAAGCGAAACTGATGTTTGTGTATCCTAGTTTCAACCCACCGTGACATTCAATTCATATGTATTTATTATAAGCAGGCATCCAGAGAGGTGTATTAGACGCGCTATTGGATCCGCTGGCCCTGAACAATGCCCAACAAATGTTTACGTGATATTCCGATCAAATACCGATGCGCGTTGAGTTCCCAAATTGGTCTCGGAGGCAATAATTTGGCCAGAAAATGCATGCAAAACTCCAGTAGAACCATTTACTTCAAATGAGCCACAGCAGATTCCGCTGGGAAAAACAATAATCCCTGTCCTGCTGTTTTTCCCGTGTTATGCTGCATACTCACGAGGAAGGACTGCCGTGTACGTCTCTCCAGTTTCAAGGGACTAAATCCATGTTCGGGAATACAACATGGTACTCCACCTTTTATGTGTACCATTTCGACTGTAAGTAGGTCATCAATTGTTCGACCGAGAAGGCCGAAAATTCAGGTTGGATTCAAGGCAGTTTCTGCACACATCAAAAAAAAAGAAAATCTGAGGTCACCTGCCCGAACCTACGACCGGATCGAAATGGTATGGTACTCTGTCTCGAATTATGCGGATGTCACTTGAATATCATCATCTGGCTCATCATCCGGCTTCCAAGACATATGTATGTTTTTTCCGAGGCTGGGATGCCGTTCGGCCGAGCTAGCGCAAACGCCGCGACCACCAACATTCTTGCAACTTTCAGAAAATCAGCGGGTGCGCCAATCGATACAACTAACTGCTCACAATCGCAACGAGATGTAGTGAGCAGCACTGGCGAGAGATACAATTTTACAAATCCAGGGTTCAAGCCGGTTTAGTGGGCCGGGACGTGTGAGAGGAGATTTGCTAGCTAGCAGCTAGCAGCCGACACGCCCCCAGTCTGACTGTGAATTTACAAACAAACAATTTTGTCACGTAGTGGAGGGCATTTGCCGTGGGCGCCGTCTTCCACTTGGCAATCAATATACACCATCCCAGCGCCGGTCGACGACACGATGACGCCGGTACATATATTTCGATGCCTGATTAATCTTTCTGATGAGCCACCGTGCACCAGAGGCACTCACCGAAGGCGGGACACGACTCGGTTGCATGCAGATCAAGTTTGATTTTCAGAACTTATGTCGCACGACCGTCTTCAAGAATGCGGCGTGCATCCCAGATTTGATTGAGCAGTTAGTTCCATAAAAGAAATACTTCATTCGCCGCCGCCCGGGCTCCATAAATGCATATAGCGCCGTTCGATGGGTCGCTAATCTGATTCGATTAGCGCTAGCCCTCAGATGATAAATAAATAAATAATCGCGG
The DNA here is from genome assembly GCA_029289565.1 of Mycena galericulata. Lineage (NCBI taxonomy): Eukaryota > Fungi > Basidiomycota > Agaricomycetes > Agaricales > Mycenaceae > Mycena > Mycena galericulata. Next base: position 516,457 of record JARKIA010000048.1, read on the forward strand.
CTCACGGAGGCGGAGGCGGGCGGGCAATGCACTTTACTCTACGCGTTCTCCTACTACCAAGCACGATTGGCACTGTCGGATCCGGATCTCCAGTTTCTTATGTAACCTCAGGTCCTCTTCTGAGTAGCACACTACGGCTCGCGCACCGCTGGGCCTGCGGAAATCTCATACAACGCTAGTCTTTAAGCCTGCTCTGTATTCCTCCGGTGTGAGCATACGCGTTCACCAACAAATTTAAATATGTATTCATAATCCACCGGCGCAGAAGAGGCCGCATGGCCAACGCGTTAAACGAGATGGGGCGTGCGGGGATGCTTGCGATGTCGGCGTTGCAAGTGGTCTTCCGACGTCCCAAACTCGAATTTAGCCCGAACCCTTACCCGAAAAATCCAAGGAATTCATTCGAACGTTCTACTAGTGATACGTATTTCCCTCCCTCCCAGATCCTCCCCCGTGCTTCTTGCTTCTTCCTTCCTCCTTCCTCCTTCCTCCTTCTTCCTTCTTCCTCCTCCTTCTTCCTTCCCTTTAACAACGGAAAAACGGAAAGAAGCAACGCCACAGAATACGAAACAACGGAATCAGAAGGAATCAAAACGCCCATTTCTCCCCGATCAGCGCCTCCGTCGCGCGCCACAGGGCCGCTGCGAGGTCCTACCGTCGTCCGTGTCAGTTAACCGTCATTGGGGGAGCGAACGAAAAAAGTGCGAAAAGGAAGAACAAGAGGAAGGATGAGTGAGGACGCACAGCCGTACACGTCTCCGCGATCTTGTCGTTCGCTTCCATCGCGTCCCAGAGGTATGCGCCGGGTTTGTCTGGATTTTGAGCGTATTGTTAGTGAGGTTTTCTTTTCCGTAAGAAAGGCGGGGAAGGGGGATTTTAAGGAGGGAGGAAGGGAGGGAAGAGGGAGTTGAGGGAAGAGGGAAGTAGGAGGGAGGGAGGGGAAGGGAAGGGAAGAGGGAAGGGGAAGGGGAACTGACCGTCGAGGCGGGGGTCGAAGGCTGCTGCGAGGGTGCTGTGGGTGGAATCGTTCGTGAGCCGTGAAAGAAATTGGAAGTGGTAGATACAGGAAGGGGTGGATAGATAAGAAGAAGGCAGAGCAACGCACGTCGCGGCCCCCTGCGCGAGGCTCTTCCACTCGAACTTGCCGGGGTTGGGGAGGCCTTCGGGGGTGATTATGCCTGCCATGTCCCAATGGTGTAAGTGTAAGTCGAGGATCATGATGATATAAAGTCGAGAGGATGAAGTAAATCAATAAAGCACATGAATAAAACAATGAAGCATAAGGGACGCACCGACGGACGCGAAGAACTTCTTCCCCTCCTCCCGCGTGTAGACGTTCGTGAAGATCGCTTTCGAAGTAAATCTACGTTAGACGAAATAGAATAGAAAGAAGGAAGAACGCACTCCCGGGGTGCAAACTATACGCGTTAATCGTCCCCTTGGCGCGCCGCGAGAGCTCCATCGCGGTGAGCACATTCGCCTGCTTCCCCTCCGCGTACGCGCCCGCCACGCTGAACGCCTCTGGCCCGGGCCGCCCCAGCGTGCCCATCGTCTCAAGCGAAAGCGCACCCCGCCCGTGCGCGGCGCTCGAGACGAATACGACGCGCGGGGTGTAAGTGGGAGTAGCGGCGGCCGCGGAGAGGAGCTTGGGGAGGAGGAGCTTGGTGAGGAGGAAGGGGCCGACGTGGTCCGTGGCGAGCTGCACCTCGATGCCGTCTGCGCTGAGGGCGTACGGGCCTACGGGGGCGGCGGCGTTGTGGATTAGGACCTACGCGACGCGTCAGCTCCGTATATCAGCGAAAGAAGATAAGGAAACACGCGTACGTGGATGGGCTCCGCGTAGGCGTTCACTTCCGCCGCGGCTTTGCGGACAGCGGCGAGGGAGGAGAGATCGAGGGAGAGGAGACGGATGTTCGCGGAGGGGGTTTCCTTCTTGATCGCGTCCTCGGATAGCTTGAGTCTATCGACAAAACAAACTATTAGCCCACTTTTGAAGGAATCCGAGAATCAACGACCTCTCCAGATTGTATCCTGTGATAATCAACAGGTTCGCGTACTTGGCGATGACGCGGGCGGCCTCGAAGCCGATCCCGTTGAGGCTCGTGCCTGTAATCAGGACTAGCAAACGCGGAGTGGTTAGCATCCAGCGGTCAAGAATTGAGATGAAAGTTAGCACCATTTTTGCCACGGATCTGGTCAGCGAAGACGGTGGCGACTTCTTCGGCGGTGGTCGTGGACGTGAAAGTCGGATAAGACATGGGAATTTGAAAGAACGCCGCCTACTTTGGTTCTTATAGCCAAGTGTTTGAATTGCGACTAGGCGCTCGTCATGGCCGATTGTGTAAGAAGAGCCGAATGTTGGCCGAATGTGCACGTTGGTCATGACAGCTGTGTCATGGCAGCCGATTCTCGGGGCAGCCGGGCCGTGTCGGCCGCTTGCAGGTCTTGCGGGACTTTGCTTGCTGCACTTTCTTCTACCTGTGTCCGCCGTTCGACTCGTTCCTGAACCCCTGCATCTGTACAAGAGACCGTAGGCGCGATCTTGGCGCAATTGCGAGAAGACATCTTCGTAACAGCTCTTTGGCAAGTTCGCAACTCTTCCGTGCCTCGCCTCCCTTTGTTCAGAGTTTGGATGAAGTTGGTAGGAATTCCGTTGGCGGAACGCGGGCGATTGAAACACCCTATCTCAGGCTATCCATATCCATAATCCCATCCTCGGCCCTTCGCAGGTGACAGGTCTGAGTCTTCTCTTTCTAGAGTCCCCCCACGGATTTACTAGGGAGTGCAGTGGACCCCGACACACATCGATACATTCAAGACTAAGCTTCCACATCCAACGATCTCCTAAGCGACGTATCCCTCTCCATCTTCGCGTGCTGCCACTGGCTATATACCGATATCCGGACGTTATGTAACCCTCCGCGAGGTGCTCAGCCTCCCGCCCAACACGCCCTGGAGTACAACGGTGCATCCATCCATCCTCTCTCCTCCCGCCTGCCTGCCTTCCTTTTCCTCTCGTTCGGTTCAAGTGCGGCTTTAATTTCCTTTCCATACCCAGGCCTCCGTTGTCATGTTTCCTTCCACATACGCTGATTTTGTCTTGCGTGTGCGTGTGCGTTTGTGTCCGTATCGTGTTATTCCTTCCTTGCTTCCTTCCTTCTTCCCTTCCTTCCTTTTTTTTTCCTTTCCTTTTTTTGAAGGGTGTTGCATCCTCGGCGTGGATATTGCGTCCCGGTCTCCTCGCCTTGGGCAGCCCTCTGGAGATATCTTTCGTAGTTGCATCCCCCTTCGTCCCATCCCCCATCCTCCCATCCTCCGCACTCCTCATCCTCCTTCTCCGGATCCTTCTCCCAGTCATCTATCTCTACCTCTTCCGTCCTTCCGTCCTTCCGGTCGTTGTACACCTTACCTCGAGGCCGATGGCGCGCCGTTCTCGACATCTCTGTGCTCTCGCGTGCTTGTTTTGAGCTGGGCGGGGCGGGCGGGCGCGTTCTGCGCAGCCTGCCTTTTTTCACTTTGTTCTGGATAGCTGGGGTCAACATTAATCCGGGATCTCGGGTTAGTTTGCGCTGGATCCCCGCCATCTCGTTTCCTCGGCCTCGGCGCGCGTCTATTTGTCTATAATCTACTAATACCTGCACTGTCGGGAAGCGTATACGTACGATCCCTTCCCTTCCCTTATTCTTATTCTTATTCTTATTCTTATTCCCTTTGTCCACCACTTTTTTTTCTTCTTTTGTCAGCTCTTATATTCTCATTATTTGGCAAGTTCTTCTTCGTCTTCGCGTTGCTTGTTTCGAGTAGGACTGGATCCAAAGCACAATTTCCTTCCCCTCTCTCTCTTTCTTTCTTTTTATATAATGTAACGCATCCTCCCCCCCCACTGAACCCGCTCGCGCGAGCCTCGCCTCGATAGACTCGATGCACGTGCAGCTTCCGCAGCTCGGCGATCTCGGGGCGGCGGCCATCCAGTGCTGCTTGGCTTGTGCTTGTGCGGAGGACGGGTGGACGGGTGAGGTGGACGAGTGGAGGTGGGATCCTGCAGATACTCGCACGCATATAATTAGCTCCACGCATTCACCTCGTAACGGATTGGATTGGATTGGATTCAGCTGTGGTATGTACTCCAATGAATCCAAAATCCGAGGTATGTCTTGGGATCGACTTGGAGGCGAAGTGTACATTCAACTCGGACGCGACGCCTCAGAACAGTTCGCCTGTGTGTGATGATAGGGATGTGTGTGCATCCTCGGGAAACCGATCTAGAAATCACTGCGTTCCGGCCTCCCCTAGACTCAGACTCCGGTTAGGTACCTAGGCATATAGCTCTGGCTAGGTGACTAGACTTAGTCTGATTAGCTCTGGGTAGGTCTGCGTAGCTCTGAGTAGGTCTTTGGAGGTCTGTTGAGGTTAGTTTAGGTCAGTGTAGCTCTTTCTAGTCATCTATCCAGAGGTGCCCTTAGCTGAATATCTGGCCTTTTGTCAAATTTGGACCATATCTTGACAATCTTTTTTGAACACTGGGTATGAATAGGCCGTCTAAATTTTAATAGACAAAAGTTCAAATGGCTACAATCACCTATACAGATCAGCGCTGAGCTACACGGAGTCAGTCTGGGTAATCTGTCACCAGGCTACACAGGGCTAGAGTCAGCTACACTCGGCTGTCCAAAATGTGGGTGTAGTGATCCAAACAGGGTCTGTGTAGTGATCTAGGCCGTTCTAGTCTGGCCTAGCCATAGCTACAATCCGCTGGCCACACCTGAGTCTAGGGGTTAGCGGAACGCAGTGAATGAACCTGGGCTGATGAGAATGGAGTTGGATTCCTCCTCACAATCAGTCCCGATCTCACGTTACTTATAAAGGATTGTCTCAATCAACGTTCGGTTCTGACCCACCGATCGTGGTGACCCTGAACGGAACCGACAGACGGAATCTTCGAGCCCCCAAAAGCTCGTTCTTGCGCTGTGATTACCAGCGCGCGCACTTCTTACAGGAACCAATTGCAAATTTGGTTTTTGATTTCGAAGCTTGCTTGGCCAGCCGTGTTTCCCAAGTGGATGTTAGGACTCGGACGTGGCCGCAGGGAAATAAAATAAGGTCGCATCCTGCGGCACAGTGCGCATTTCGTGGTGGCTGCACAATTCAGCCTGTAGCAACGAAATAAACATGACATCCTTCATATCACATGAGGCGCAGTAGGGAGTAGTGGCTCGTGTCGGTAACAAGGTCGGTAACTACACGGCGGACATTAGTTCCGCGGTTCACCTATCATCCAGAAAAATGCTAAATGCGGGTATGTATCTGTTTCCGCTGGGAGCCATCCCCAGGGTTAATCCGTAATTCACAAACAGAACTTTAGTTCTTTTTGTGCTCTAGGTACCGAAAATGTCGCCAAAACGTACATGTGACTTGGGGGATCAATAGTCTCGTATGGTAATAGACTCTTGGTAAGCCACAGTCTAATCCATCGGGGTCTTCGGAGGTTGAAACTTGCAAGCCTAGTATAGCTCATTGAGAATATTTCTCATTTATTTTGCACGAGGGCTTCTATTTGGCTTAGAGGTGAGCTATGAGGTCGCTGCCCATTTTTTAACTGATCTCAACGGAGCTGCCGTTCAGGCCGAGTCCCATCAATAAGCCCGAAAGAAAAGGATCGCCGTCGGCAAAGGGTGACCTGTATACGGAGGAGGCATAAACTTTTAACTAAGGTTGCACACCGTTGACAATCCATGGCTAGCCACATGGGTGCGAAGATTTCTTCGACCTTATAAATCAAGATGGTCCTGAAAGGATGAGAACCTGCGTAGAACTGATAATCTACTTAAACTAGTATAGTACTTAGGATGGGATGATCCGAGTCTGCTATAGAAAATTGCTCCTGAAAATATATCTAGCACCCTTGGACAAAATTCTGGTTGTGACCCGCCGCTCGCCGGCCTACTACCTTCATGTTAACGGGACTTTCCTCACTCGCGACCATGGCATCGGTATCGACACGTGATCGCGTTGAGATTGAGTCGGAAATTTCTACCATCTTCATTTTTGTTGATTGAGTCTGACGACGGGGAAATATATTAAAGAAATTCTGGTTGTGTTTTTGACGCCACATCATATTTCGCAGTGGTGCAACTTTCGATTTTTTCCTGTGTACTAGGTCTCCGTGCTACACCGGATATCACCCATGCCGAACGGTGCCTTCAGAACTCGAACGTCTCCCCGATCAACTCCTATGTAGCAGTCCACAGCTTCGCCGCATTCTCCTGCCCAGCAGAAATCAATCCGGGAGGAACGAAAAAACCATTGAAGGTCGAGACTCACTTCAGTGCAGTGAGGGGCGATTTCCGAGTTCGCCTCCATGCCATCCGAGAGATACGCACCGGGTTTAGCTGTGGGATGAAGGGGAAGACATGAGGAATCAATCATTCCACGTCGAAGAGGGTTTGACTGACCGTCGAGGCGGGGATCAAACGCGGCAGCCACAGTGCTGGTCGTTTGTGAGCGGTGAGTGAGGCAGTACAATGGTTGAACATACGTCGCAGCCCCCTCCGGTATGCTCTTCCACTCCATATTGTCGGTGTTGGGGCGGCCCTCGGCAGTGAGGTGGCCTGTGCGCACTGCCATGAACAACCAAATCCTGGAATAATGAACCACCACGCACCAGCCTCCTGGAGAAATGCCTTCGACTCTTCCCTTTGGTGGACATTTGTGAAGATAGCTTAGAGAACGGCAAGTCAGCCGTGCGACGGAATTATGAGGACAGCAAGGAGAGCACACCTCCGGGGTGCAAACTGTACGCGTTTATTTTTCCGTTGGAGCGGCGGGAAAGCGCGATGGCGGTGAGGATGTTCGCCTGCTTCGCTGAGGCATACGCGATGCCGGTCGAGAACGATTCCGAGTCGGTGTGGCCGAGTTTGCCGAAGTCGATCAAGGGGTCCCAGGTGTGCGCCAGGCTCGAGACAAAGACCACACGCGGCGTGTATCCCGGTGTCGTCGCTGCCAGCAACTTTGGTAGGAGGAGTTTGGTGAGGAGGAAAGGGCCGATGTGATCCGTGGCCATGTGCAGCTCAAAGCCGTCCGCGCTCAGCTTATACGGGCCCAGGCCTGCGGCGGCGTTGTGGATCAAGACCTACTCAACACATCAACGCCATACATCACCGAAAGAAAATAAAGACGTACGTGTATGGGGTCCTCATAAGCCTCAACTTCCGCAGCGGCTTTTCGAACAGCAGCCAGGGACGCCAGATCGAGGGTCAGCAACCGAATATTCGCAGAGGGGAGTTCCTTCTTGATGGCTTCCTCAGACAACTTGAGTCTAGCAACAGAACAGTCAGCAGTAACCTTCAAGAGCTCGACATGCCGCCACCTCTCCAAATTATATCCGGTGATAATCAACAGGTTCGCATACTTGGCAATGACACGGGCCGCCTCGAAGCCGATCCCATTCATGCTCGTGCCTGTTATCAAGACTAACTTTTAGGGCCTGATCGGTAACCGTGAATTCACGCATGAATTTTCATGGAATTTTTGATGAGTACCAAACTCGTCCCTAAACTACCCCAGATGGTCGAATAGCCCCTTTTAATGAACATTTGAGGTTGGAGAGTGGGAGACATGGTGTAACACACAATCTCCCATAGATTTCACAGATGATGCAAAAAAAATCAAGTTCAACTCAGCTTATGTTGAAACCATCACACTGCTTCCACTCATGCTCCTCGAGATTTTAGGAAATGCATGTACTTTTCGTTCTAGGAGGGTTTAGGGACGAAATCCGTGGGGAAGATAGACAGAAACGAGATTCAGCCAAAATTCACGCAAAAAAATTCACGGTTGCCGATCAGGCCCTAAGGGACAAGTATTCAGAGGAAGATCGAATTCCAGAGATGCACCGGTCACCATTTTTCCATCGAATTTCGTCAGCGAAGACGGTGGCGACTTCTTCCGCGGTGGTCGTGGAGTTGAAAATGGGTAAAGACATAGGAAATATGACTGGACAATAATGACAATGAACTTAGCCCGCCTGCCTTTATACTGGTATCGATTAGCGGTGACCGGCGCTTGATTCCAGTGATTTATAAGTGAAGTGCGGAGAATGAGTAAGAAACCAGAATCGTGGGTCTACGCGCGTCCGCAGCGATCCATAATGAGAAGGGAACCGTCAGAGTACCGAAATGGACAACGTCACGGTCAGTGACTTGCAGCGCAACACCGCCGGACATCGCCGAGATCACATGTCGCAAATCATTTCAAAAAATTGGCAGACATAGATTCTGCGACCTTATAGCTTGATTCTGGATTCTGACAAGGTTACAAGTCGAATTTCAACTCATTCATGATGCTGAACAGAGGCCCTCGTTACAGTGCCCGTCATCACTTCTCTGCACGTGTTTTTCGGGGTCAAAGGAATTTTTGTGAATTTTATGTGATTTTCTGGGCCATGAAACCGACCAAAAGAATGTGATTGAGCACAAAAAGTCAAATTTCCCACGGTGTTTCACTTTTTCGGGGTCCAGAAAAAAAAAGTTGTCTCAAATCACCAGTATGACACTGGGCAAGCCTATGTAAGGATGCAGGGATGCTCTAATAATGTTTCGTGTTGTTCGGAGCTCTCACAAGTTGTTTAGTAACAGACCACAGAATTCGGACGCGGGTGTTCAGACTAAGCACGTGACTTAAACCCTACCCAATATGGGAATTTGATGCCATCATTAGGGTTTGTTTCACTTTTTCAGCGAACAAAAAATAAAATCTTCTTTGATCAACTAACCAAGCACAAGGGATCTTCTTTATGTGTCCTTTGAGTGTTTCCGGGGTGTTTTAAGTTGACTCGTGATGAGGGTGTAATGTAGTTAGAGGTTCAAAGTTTTGACTTGTTTACTACCAAAAGCGGAACCGTGATGTGATGACGGGCACTGTAGTCGTGCAGAATGAATGAGAATTATTCCCGATATAGGCGATAGTTTCACCGCCCAGGGAAATGTATTTTACACGACGCAACTTGCGACAGTGTGGGGCTCCGAGATTACCTGTTTCGACCCGGCCGGACTGCTGGCTGGGAAGGAGGTGGCGACCTCATCGGCTCGATACCCACTAAAACCTTGCGCTCTTTCAGCCAGTTTTCTGGCAAATTTCCTCATTCTTCAGAGTTGAGCTCCATGTCTGCAACACTAGAATTGGTTTGATGGAAATGCTTTTTCCGTACCTAGAGTGGTTTGTCAATATACGGTCAACCTTGAGGCGTTCGTTTATGGCATGTAGCCATTTGTTGTGTATCTCTGAGTTGGACAGGGATTGGCCTCCCTTCCCGATAACACAGTCACAGTGGACTCTCCAGATCATGTAGAGTGATTCTGAAATGAGGATACGGTACAGCCAAGAGGCGCCGGATAAATAGTTACCTCTCATCCGTGATTGAGGCCAGACCACAACCCAGGATGCTCCCCAGGGAGAGTTCGGGCCAGTGAGTGTTCTTTTGGAGCCAAAGTTCCTCAGCCAGTTTCCAAATTAATTCTTGACCCGGGCGTTCACATTTTAGAAGGATATGTTCTAGGTCTTCTACTTCCCCGCAAAATTGGCAGGTCCCCCATTCCTCACATTCCGGTATGTGCTTCCAGAATTTACCGATACGGTGTGCATTATGCATGGATTTCCACAGGAAATTTCGAATTTGGCGCGTGAAGTCCTTATGCCGAATTGATTTCCATATCAGAGCCGGAGTTGGAGTCCGAGGATAGTTGTGGTGTATAGCCTTTTCCTCTCTGACCCTTACGAAGTTTCGGGAGGTTAACCAATTGTTAATTGTCCCGCTACTGCTTGCCCTTCGGCCAAACATACCACCAAAAAAAAAAAAAAAAAAAAAAAAAAAGAGCTTTATACTACTATTTGAGACCCCCTACTTGGCCACCCCACTTAGTTGGCCATTTTGGATTTAGGAGGCCAAGGCTTGATAATTATGACTGGGTATGATATACGAACAAAGCACGACCTCCAACGAAGGTCCAGACCAAATTTCAGCCGAAAGTGATGGGTTGATCGAAAGTCACGGCATCGCGGATCGGAATCCGAGGCGTGGGGACATCAATTTCTTGACAGCAGACCACTCGCCTCACTTGCCGTGGCCATTTCTCCACCGTTTCTTCGTCGATCCGCGACTTTTGGGGCTCGTTCTGATCCCCGACTCTGGGCTTCTGCCTCTGATGTCACTGGATAGAAATGGCCTCCACTACTCTCTCTACGCACTCACGGAAACACAACTGCTTTTTTTTAGTCAGCCATGCTGGCCACCATCCCAGTACAAGATACCACCCTGCTATCGGTCTGACCCCTTACAGAGTAATTCTTACTACACAATCCTTCATTCTGAGAGGTATTTTGAAAATTTATCTACTCACCTCGGATGGCTCTGCAGGTCATTAACTCAAACCACCCATTTTCGGTGTCACCAATAGTCAGATTTTTTGTAGGAGCTATCAGCATCTTGGAATGGAGTCGGGTGCTCAGGTACGTCATAATACCTTCCATTAAGCAACATGGATTTTAATTTTGCCCATCTAGCTGTTTCTTCTACTTGTAGGACGCTCGTTCATATCATGACCCCAATTTTGGTGTTTCGCATCTGTCGGACCTCGATTTTCTGGCATTTCGTATACTTCATATATACACCACAACTGTTTGAGATAGTTAATACGATCCCCCTCTATGATTTAGAGCGCGAGTGGCAGGCATTTGAGACCTCAGGCCATTATTTAGCGGGGTGGCCAACTAGCCTGTTATTTGGCCATGTTGTACTGCCGCTCAAAATAAATTCACTGTGAACTCAAATGTTGAGATATTTGGAAAATTAGGGTCTTGAATCCTTCCTAGGAAGCATGCCTTTGTTCTGACAGAAATGGGCGCGCAGAGGGCCGGCGGAAAGATTGAGATTTTGGCATGAATGCTTAGGTGGCCAGGTAAGGGGTCAAATATAGTAGGCTTTCAACCTCCGAAGATTGGTATGTAACGTGCCCCGATTAGACTGTAATTTAAAATCTACTATACGAGACTGTGTGGTTGACAATTCTCGCTGGAAAGAAAATCGTTCGTTTTTGCACTTTCCAGCGTATGTCCCTGGTCCTCACAACAACTGTCAGCGGGATTTAGTCACCCGGCGCCCAATGGCCCCCGTCGGTGCAGACAGGTGGATTGAGCGGACAGCATTCCCACTATTTCGGGGAAGGTAGAGACTGTTCTGATGTAAAACGCCTGAAGAAGTGGTTGGATTTACCGAGTACCGTAACCCTGGGAGTCTGCGAGTCAATCCCATGCTCCGACTCCCGAGTCCGGGTCGTTGGATTCGATGTGTCGGAGTAATTACTCGGTGTCTTAGGGAGATGGACGGCTTCCACGCATGGCTTTGTTTCTTACCGCCATCTCCTTCCTCTCGCCTCCCATCAAGGTTGAAACCTATGTTGCGCAGTCCACTCGGCGATGGCTTGTACACCGGGATGATTGGCCATCGTTCGCTGATCGGACCATGCCGGATGATGCCACCTACCGGATTTTATCCCCATCCTGTAGGAGCCGTAGACCTCCAATGGTCAACTCCTCCGGAGTCCGACTCGGACAATTTATTTGAAGAGGTTGTACATGCTCTTCCCTCAAATCGTCTTGGACCTCCCACATGAGCACCTTCGCTTCTTCAGGTCCGTGCTTGTTTCCTCTCATTATCCATCCTCACAGATATCGGCAGTGGTAACTACGAGTTTGCCTGCTACAGAGGATCGGGATTATGGATATGTTCCCAAAGAAGCCGTCGCGATTATTTTCCTGACCCTGTACGGTACCAGCACCAGTGCGTAAGCGGTATGGTTTCGTATGTGGTGGCTCCTCCCGACCGCAGCGCTATGTGGCGTCGCCGAGCTACTTGGATGGAGCGGAAGACTGGCCAGCAGCACCTCGCCTGCTTCGCTCACTCCGTACCTCATACAGTCTGCTATGCAACACCTTCCTGAAAACGTTGAGTGCTGACCACCTACCCAGGATCTCAACCACGATCATGGCGCCTACGCCACTTCTCGCCGCAAATTTCATGATATCGCGTGTGATCCAGCGGCTCGGCACGTCGTACTCGGTCCTCTCACCGAAGTGGTGTACGGGAATTTGTTGGACCATTTACTTTATAATGTTAATCTTACCCTGCCAGATATGATCCTTTTCCTTCCCTGCGTGAGTCCCATTCCGAGAAAGTATATATCCCTGGGCTAACCCGGTTTCAAGGATATTATAGCGCTGGTGGTTCAAGGCGTCGGAGGGGGCTTGGCTTCCTCGAACCCAAATAATTTAGCGGGTGTTGTGAATTCCTCGTACACCTCACTTGCTTCCTACCCATTAACTTGACTTCTTAGGGTGCAAACGTGATGCTCGGCGGGATTGCCTTTCAATTCGGTGCGGGTATTGTATATGCCGTCCTATACTCATTCTGATTTGCTGCTTTGGAAGCTGTCATCTCGACCGTGGCCATCGACTTCGTCCGGCGCTACGTCTGGGATCGCGCTGCCCGCAGTGATTGGGCGCCGCGCGGCGTCCTGACCCCACGACTCAGAATCATGCTCGCCGCCGTCGCGTTCTCTACCACGACCCTCTTCATCCGGTGCGCCTCGTCCGCCTACACCTTACTTCATCTATCTAATAGGTTATTTAAACTGTAGTTCGTAGTTCGGTCTACAGGATAATAGAGCTTGCGTCGGGATGGGAGGGCCGAATAATCCACACGGAGCGTTACTTCGACGTGCTCGACGGCGGGATGGTCGTTCTTGCCATTTTCACGGTCAACATCGCGCACCCCGGGCTTCCGAAATTACCCACGAAGTCGGAGGCCCTGGAGCTGGAGCAGAGAGAACTCGCGTGAGGTGATCATGAAGGCCACCCTACGTTCCTGAAAGGCCGTACTACATAGTTGCGTAGGCGATTTGGATGTTAGATATAGATTGACCTTACTTACTGAATACTAATCTGTTGTTCTTCAAGTGAAAAATTCCAAGTTAATTCACGCATTGCGAACACACTACCGACAGAAAGACGCACCCACAGCCCGACAAATGTTACAAAGATACAGCGACTCACCACACGGAAACGGTGACGGAACTTTGATGCATCACAAACTGTTTCTCATTCGAGACTATGTTGGGATCTGTACATAGCGAACAAGACGCCGCGAGCACCAGATTGAAAGTAGTGAATCCATTTTTGGGAGCTTTGGAGCTACCAGTGAGGGATGAAAAGAGCGAAGTAATAGAGAGCACTGCGTCAGAGTATCCCGCCCGGTTGCCGGCGTAAGAGAGAGTGTGGAAGATTCAGCCTAGTGGCAGCGAGAAGAAGCATGTGCAACAGAAAGCTCGACGATGAACCAGGGAATCTTGTGCCGAGCAGGAAACGAAGGCCAGGAATGCACGAAGCGAAGACAACCCAGCCGGCATTCACGGGGTTCCGATATCAACCGAAATGGCGGGCCATCGTCCCGTCTCGACCTTTTGGGTACTTTGAATGAAAAGATTATCACTCGGAGAGGGCATGCGAAGTTCCCGAGATCTGATTCCTTCCCTGAAGTCTTTACATGTACTCATGGCCTTATCTGTAGACGTAGGGAGAAGAGCGTGCAAGAAGTCCGAAACCCTCTCTCCCCCAACACACTTACGTTTCAGCCAAGCCTCAACGGCATTTCTTCTTCTTTCATCTCAGATTTTATCCGCTTCTTGAGACCCTCACTACTGAAACCCGTCTCAACGACCCGTCTCAACGTATAGTTTCAAGCCAATCCCTCTGCACTCCTTTCAAGACGGTGTGAAAATGGCTCGGCAACGCCGACTTTCCGAGTGGTAAATCGGTCGAGAGAACGATTATAGACGACCCTGCCGGAACCGGAAGCCTCGGCCATCTGAGGCCATTTCCACAGCCTAATCCTTGTTACCAAACAAAACAGACATGGTTATGCAAGAAGCAGTTCTCTTAAATCTTCACGCGGCACCACAATTGGTCCCCAGGATTCTAACAATACTCAGAGTCCGCATTCACTGCAGGAGGATTTCAACGGTGAATTCCCTGACCGTTATGTACCTTGGCCCAAGGATGAACCGTGCCAAGAGAACTGTCAAAAATAACTTTCGTGGTATTCATACTGGCCAATGGCCGGACGTCATTTCCAGCGAAAATAGAGCATATTGTAACCGATTCCCCCCAATCCTCGTTACCGGTGTTCAGGGCGAAACCGATACATAACAAATCTTCAGTTGAATTATAATCTGAAATTAGCCCACGTAGCTCCACAGATGGTCCACAGTATTGGAACGGTTGCCAGAGTCCGAAATCACTGTAGAAGTTTAACAGTACCTGGTCCGAATTCCACCCGTCCGCCATGTACCTTGGTCTAAGAATGAACAGTGAGAGAACAGTCGAAAATAACTCTCGCAGTATTCATACCGGCCAATGACCGGTCGGTTCTCACAGTGCCCAGAATTTGTTCCCATAAGCTTAAACGTGGCGGCAGCTTCTGCTGCATGAAGTGTCCGGCTCCGACTTAGTTAGTTTATACCCCACTTTCTTTTCCAGTCTAAGTTTCCATTTCATCACTTCGGTACGGCCTGAAGGTCAGGCACGCGACAGCAGGTCGCGCTCCTACCAGACGACAGAGGTCATCCGTCTCTGTGTCATCGCTTATCGAGCCCATTCTGGTTTCTTTTTTTCCCTTCTGTTAAAAATAATGAATCTGTGGGTCAATCTTGGTTCGACTCATACTAAAATACTTGACGGCATGGGTACGTACTTGCCGTTTCCGATGCGTCAATGAACTCCAGCGTTCATTCCACCTCCAGCTTTCGCATCCCGTAGCAATGGTAAAGTGGGTACACCCGCATGTTTCGAACACCTTCCAGCCTACAATTGACTCTATATTTGTTGTCGCCCACGGTCGCTGGGACCGGTAATATGCCAATGATACATCCGCGGGAACTTTATTTGGGGATGGCTACGCCGGTGACGGGAGAAAGTCACCGGAGTTTTTCGACCTCGCGTATCGCATTTCGGAATCATCCAGTACATTGGCTTGGGTCGGCACGGCTAGCAGTCACTCTTTTGCTGCTCGCAAACATCTGCCCTCCCACTCGCCGCTTTTTTTGGCCGCCCGGACAGACACGGTCGCGTTGAACCGACGTGAAACTCCCTGAATTGAACCCGCTTCCTATCTCAACCGCCTCTATGTTCACTGACTATCGTCTCAAGTTAGCCAGGAGGACCAACGGGCGGTATAAAAGCAGGCTTGCAAAAGCTCAGAGAGACTCAGGCTCACCTGGTCATTTGCCTACCGTCTTCGGAATCCTCAACACCAGTCGCAATGTTGTCCACCACATTTGTTCTGCTCGCGGCTCTCGCGACTGTTTCCAACGGTACTGCTGCTCCTCTGAGGCCAAGACTGTCGAACTGATGGGCGTTTGTAGCGGCGCTCACCCGTCGTGTGGTGTGCCCCGACGGCAACACGGTGACTAACGCGGCCTGCTGCGCTCTATTCCCCGTGCTCGAGGACATTCAGGCGAACATGCTCGACTTCGGCGAGTGCGGCGACGCTGCTCATACCGCTCTGCGCATCTCGTTCCATGACGCCATCGGCTTCTCTCTCACCGACCCGAGCTTCGGGTATAAATTATATCTTCGTCTCCCTTACAGATACCGCGACTGACCAATGCGGCAGTACTGGCGCGGACGGCTCGATCCTCATCTTCGGGGAGACTGAGCTCTCCTTTGGCGCCAATCTAGGTATCGCCGACGCCTTCAACCTCGAGATGCCTTTCATCGCAAACCACAGCATCTCGGTTGCCGACTTGTACGGCCTCCCATCAACACCTCTACGTCTAAATTTTACTTACATCTATTCTAGCATCCAGTTCTCCGCCGCGGTCAGCTTGACTCAGTGCCCCGGAATCGCTCGCCCGACGTTCATGTTCGGCCGTGTCGACGCGTCAGCCCCCGCTCCGGAGGGCACCGTCCCAGAGCCTTTCGGTACGTGCTGGCGCCAGTAAGGACGTTGATTTTCTGAAATCCTCCCAAGACGGTGTCACGTCCATTCTCGCCCGCATGGCCGACGCTGGCTTCACCCCTGCAGAGGTTGTCGCGCTCCTCGCATCGTAATCAATGTCTACTCTTTGTTTTATTCATAGCTCACTGTTCTATTAGCCACTCCATTGCCGGAGCCGACGATATTGACCCAACGCTCCAGGGTCTGCCTTTTGACTCGACGCCCTCGGTCTTCGACACCCAGTTCTTCGTCGAGACTCAGCTCAGGGGCACCCTCTTCCCCGGAACAGGCGGAAACCAGGGCGAGGTCGAGTCCCCGCTCGCCGGCGAGCTGCGCCTTCAGTCGGACTCCGATTTTGCCCGTGACTCTCGCACCGCCTGCCTTTGGCAAGCGAACGTCAACCAGCAGGCGTTCATGGCAACCGCATTCCAGCAGGCGTTCGCAAAGATGCAGGTCCTCGGCCAAGACGTGTCCAAAATGGTCGACTGCTCCGAGGTCATCCCCATCCCGCCACCCATTTCTGCCCAGGCAGCCCAGGCGTTTTTCCCCGCCGGCCTCTCCAACGCAGACGTCGAGCAGGCGTGCGCCACCACGGCGTTCCCCAAGCTCCCGACTGCTTCCGGTCCCGCCCCCGCCGCCGTCCCTTCGATGTACGTTGCTCCCCTTGCATATGCAGCCTCCAGAACTAACGGATCATTGTACTCCAGCATTCAGGACCCTACCACGGACGGCGCGTGTCAAGACGACGGTGAGGGTTGCGTATTCACGCCTCCCCTTTGATGCGCCTTCCCATGTCTGTTACGGCCCTGAAGTTGCTGTATGCTATTGTTGCTTCATCTCTCTATGGGTATATACCTCTGTTGAAATACATACATTTATATTTGATTTGGTTCTCCTCGATACTCACTGTTGGACACGGTGCGCGACCTCAAAGTCGCCGGATTGTGACGACCACACCCTATGCCGCAATCGTTGGCGGCTGGTTTGTCCACTCGTAAGTATATTATTTCTCACCTTCCAACCGTGCGAATCTTTTTGATTTTGTACGCAAATGCGTTTGGCTCAATACCGCTGGGGCAGGATACTGTTGCGCCTGGATCCATTTGGTCGGACATATCATCGGAGCAGCAAATGTGGTGATGATATGCGCGATGACAGACCACTAGCCTAGAGCTCCATACAACTCAACATCTGTTTAGTTTAGGATGTGTGAGTCCATCGTTCGAGTTGTGAATTGGGTGAAATACAGTTTTTGTCAGGTGATCATGAATCCTGGTTTACGAATTCGTAAACCACATCAGAGTGTGAGTGAGAAGAAGGGAGGAGTATGCAGTACCGGACAATTTGTAGTGCTGCATAGCGCCCATCTAGTAGTAACTAATGCTTCCCGGATTTCCTGATGCCGGAGCTAAATTATGAACCCGACGTCCGGATTTTCCGCATGACGTTCCTACAATGTAGATCGATTAAATCATTTGCGAGTGTAACATGTGATTATGAACCGCGGGAATTTGATGGCGGCGAGATCTGAGGCACCGTTCGAACGCCAAACCAAACAAACAACCTTGTCAGTGCTTTTCCGGCGCCACCCAAATTTTGTCACCAATACCACTGCTCTTCGCCTTTCCCGCCGCGGCCCCGTTGAACTACTCGCTGCGGCCTGCCGCTACGAGGATCTGTGACTCTGCGTCCACTCGGGTCCCGACACCTTCGCTTTCCATTGGAGCACCCTCTATAGTTCCTTGCGAGCTGCTTGGGTCGGATCTATCGTGCTCGCAAGGAGCACCTTGATAACCTTCAACCTGTGTGCGCTCTCCGTCGGGATGCAAATCGAGATACTTATGTATTGCTCGCTTCCTCATCGATCACCGTTCCACCGTAACTTCCACGTTACGCGAGAGCCGTGGAACGGTTTTCGAAAGCCGGCTGCGCCACGGGCTTCATTTTTCCTCTATTATATGTGCTCCTCGGCGGGCAGCAGGTAGGCAGAGAGCGGCGGACTCGACAGAAATGCACGCATCTGCTGCGGCTGGCAGCTCAAGTTGATGGGCTGCGATGTGCCCACTCGCAAGGCCCGCCATTGTACATATGGACCTCCACAGGGGCGCGACACGGCACCGCAACTCACTCGCTCATCCGTATATTTCCCGTCTGTACTTTCCTTTGCCATCGAATAAATATGACGATCCAATTTGACATGTACTTCAGCCGCCAACTCACGTTGAGAGGACTTGAAGCTTTTTTCGTGATCTGAACGAGAACTATAGGCCACCCGGTCACTATAACATTCACTGCTACACACGCTATTCGCCTCGCCGTACACCTTTCCTTGGAGGCCAGACGACACTTCCAAGTTCGAAGTTTATCAAGCGGGATCGCCCAGATCTGGACAGACTTGGACCGGTTTCGTTTGGTCGCTATTCATTTGCGTTGCCTCCGTAGTAAGGAAGTTCTTTTGAAGAACCTATTCCTTTTTCTTCCGGATCGTATTCGTCTCTGTCAAGGTCAGTTACACAGACACGAAAATCGCCCAGTATCTTAGGATCTGGCCGTCCAAGTTCTTCGGTACGTGCATCGCACACTCAGAAGCCAGAAGTACTTCACAAGTTTTCCCTTCAGAGGGAAGTAACTGCAGTAACAGCGTAATGAGTTCCTTCACGCCGCCACATCGACGAAGATGAGTAAGTGTAGGAAATTGAGCCGTCGACTAAAGCATTAGGTCGGGCCCGAGGATCGAAGGCTCGCACTGTTGTATCTTGGTTAAATTCGACGCAGCATGAATAGCTTCCTCGATCGGGATGAGGGTGTCGGCCGTGAACAGGGTGAGTGATAGGTTTGTTCCATCCTTCGGCTGTGGCAAGGCGCTCTTCGCGGAAGAAAATCTGAACAGATCTACAACTAAATTCATCAGCAGTACGCCTCATCCGCGGACGTCGCGTCGCAGTAGCCCTTCCCCGGCATTTGCGAGCGCGGGAAAGGCCGTCTGGTTGAAGTGGAGGTTGTCTCCGGTGCCTTCAGGGCCCCAGTCGTTGCGTGAGATGTACGCATCGTGCTCGATGAAATTCAGAAATTGTGCCTACGGTTGCGTCAAATAGAATAACGCAGATGAAATTGCGGTGGCGTACAGCGAAATAGTACTGGGGTTCATGGCCTCGAACGTAGTCGCATCGACGCCGCTGACCAATCCGACCCTGTCCACGGCGAGTTCACGTTGAAGCCGTCCACGCACGATGCGAAAGACATGAATCAACCCACTCAGCGCAGCAGTCATGATCTGGGTGACGTTCATATTAATCCCGGCACAAGGAAGATACCCGTGGTTGGGGAGGCTGTAGGCAGTTAGGCAAACGCGAAGGCTGGGTTGGAAGAATTGGTTCACTAACATATTGAATCCGGTACACGGCAAGCACTGTCCGGTCGATGTGGGCGCAAATGGCCAGCCGGATCCGGGAAGGCTGTTGTTTCCGCAGACGGAGGTAAGGACGAGAAAAGATATTATAAGCTGCATTGTGGTACTGAGAAGTTGATACGTCTTTTGCAAAAGGTCCATACCTTGTATACTGCGACGAAATTTCGATTATGTGCGGGACAATGTTCGGCGCGTGTGATAGACATTGATGCTGACTGGCGCACCAAATAAGGTTTCGAAAATGGTCGGTTGTCGCAGAAATGCAGACCGCGAACTAAGGTCGGGGAGGGCACGCAATTAGCCTTGACTGCGATGTCGGGCGATATCCGAGCCTCCTGACTGGCGCCCAAAGCGCGGGTGGCTCGTGCAAGGTTCCGTGGATGAAATCTCCGGTTCTCGTCGACACACCGAACCTGCTCCGAGAGAACCAAAAAAGAAGTTGTGCGGGGTTCCATATGCCAGAATATACCACGCATCTAACGCATGTCGTCGCTTTGTATGAAATATGTGCAGGGAAAATTACCAACGGCTCTGAGATTCCGCGCGAGGAGAACGAGATACCAATCGATGAATATGCGTGACCTTTGGAGCGAGAGACACCGCACTGACAATGATTTTCAGCAACCGAATGGTATAGACGATCGTAAGCCAATCCGATTAAGCGCGAAACGATTCTACAAGGGTGGCCGCGGTTGGGTTCTCCGCTACCTCCAAGCCTCCCCGTCGATCTTGATGTATTCAGTGATATCACCCGGGTCAGGGCTCACCTCGCGGATGACAAACCCCGTGGCTACAACGGCACTCAACCGCGCCTCAACGGCTTCCTCATATCGCGCCTGGGGTTCGCACGAATGCGTCATCAAATAGAGGGTCTCCAGTCGAGGGAATGGGGAGTTCCCGCCCGCGTGCTGGGACAGAAATTCCGCCATTTCCGCGGCGGTGGTACCGTCCAACCCAAAATCCAAGCCCAAGGCAAGTTTCCTCAGATGCGGGAGAGTGGGGGTGGGGTGATGCGTGAATATTCCGAACAGTGTGGGATCGTTGCAGATCCTGCAATTTATAAGGCTAAGTGATTCGAGTGTGGGCTGGGATTTGATAAACAGGAGGAGTTGCTCCGCGGTGAAGTCGTCGACGCGCTCGAGGTAGAGATGGCGCAGTTGGAAGCCAGAGCGGGTGCAAAAACGGCGAAAGGCGTGTGGTGATAGGTAACCCACATCGAGCGACAGGTTCTCCAGCTTTGGGAGCGAAAGCGCTTCGAAGAAAACCGCGGAAGGAGCATCAACCTCGTGCACCGCATAATAAAGCTCGCGGAGATTTGGAAGGGTGATTATTGGCTGCGGCCCTTCCAAGTCCCCCGGGCCAAAGCCAAGTGAGATGCGGGCACTCTCTAACCGGCGGCATTGCACCAGAACATTCAACGTGTCGGGGAGGTTGATACCCATGTGAATACGCATATGGGTCAACTGCGGCCATGGAAACGAGGAAACGGCGAGAGGAGAGGTGGAAAAACCCTCGTCGCAGTATAGGTCCAGGGAATGGAGGAGTGGTGAACGTTGGAACGAATTCAAAATTCCAGAAATATCGGACGCAAAGGGGTCAGCGCCTGTTCTGTCGATCGCGAGTGACAGGAACTCCAGTTTGGGAAATTCTGTGTCCTGAGCGAAGATGCTGGGCAGAAGATGTGTACACTGGCTGGGAGAGATTTCCAATGTCAAGTCTTTGAACCTATGGTGCGATTCCCAGAGAATTTCGAAAAAGCGGGTATTCCCATTCTCTTCGACCATGGGAATCTCCCATGGCCAGTTTGCGTTAACGATTGAAAGACACAAGGGAAGATTCTGCGATCTAGCGAATAGATTGCGAGGAATGGAGGCCGTATCCGGGTTGACAGTGGCCGTTGTGGGGAACATCATCTTCGTCCAGAGTTGGGGAACGGTATGCCAATACGAACAGACCTGCGCAAGAAGTTGCGCTGCCCTACGCTGGTCGGCAATGGTCATTCTTCTGATCTCGGCCCGCAGGACCAACGTGAATATCTCTCCCAGTATTTCGGGTGGAAAGCGGCGAAATGTGGATGCAGCACCTCTAAGTGGGTTTAGTGAGTCAGAAAGGCGGGTGGATTGGGAATTTAGTTCCGCCAGCAATAATGAAAGTGTCGCCGAGGTCTTTTGGAGTTGCGAGAGCTCAGCTTCGCCGCCGTCGACCAGGCGCTTGAGTTGCGAAGCCTGCGCGTCTGTGGGCACACCATTGTGTCGGAGGAGCGATTCCAGCAGGGGATCCATGGATCTACGGCGATGGGTAGGCGATGAAAGCCCGTAGTTAATGCCGGGTAACACACCTTTCAAGTCAACCCAAGCCCTCGAAGCAGTCGTTTGGCCTGATGATTGTCGTCCGAGTCGACGTGGAGAAAAGGGATATCAACACGTGATAATCGCGCCCACGTGCTGATGGCAAGGTCGCGACGCGCCGTCAGACTTATAGAAGTCTTAGGAGGCACTTCCTAGCTTCCGTTCCAACTGTCTCAATTAGAGAAGAAGATGCGGGAATCCTCAAGTCAGGAGTCAGCGGTGCATTATCTTAGATAGCCCGCCGGATGGACGGGTAGCCATGCCTTGA
The DNA here is from genome assembly GCA_029289565.1 of Mycena galericulata. Taxonomy (NCBI): domain Eukaryota; kingdom Fungi; phylum Basidiomycota; class Agaricomycetes; order Agaricales; family Mycenaceae; genus Mycena; species Mycena galericulata. The sequence goes on from JARKIA010000048.1 coordinate 538,527, forward strand.
TTCGCGCAGATGTGCCGGATTATGTCCCGATAATTTTGGACTCACCGGGCGCGGAGGTCCGCCAATCCTCTTGCAAGCTACTGAAGAACCTGTCTTCGCACGAATCCACGGCGCCGGTAATCCATGCATTGAACCCATTACTATATGGATCACCATGTTGATCAACCCCGTAGCGATAAAATTTCTGGGTTTCGGTAGCGGAATCAGATTCATTGAATAACATTACGCGCTGAAGTGACGGCGCCTTACGGAGTCAATCTTGTATTTGAAGCCTTGTGTTGAACTGGTGTCTTTCTTGTGGTTAGTCCCGACGGTGTCTGTTGATCACCTTTTATGTTGAACTAGGAATGAAAATTCCCAGGATGTAGAACATGCATTGTATCGGAGTACCCGCTCTCCTAGCGGTGTAGGGCTGAAATCAATGCAGATTTGCTGGATTTCTGCCCCAACTGGTGGAATCATCGCACATAAAGACCCGCATATGGACTTGGCGGCTGGTGGAGAACTTGGCTTCTAGCCACAAATCTGCGGTGCCTGCAATCTTGGGATTCAAAGCTTGTGTCTTGCTCGTGTCCCTTTTGCGGTGAGCAATGGGTGATAATACATGCAACATTCGTAATTTTGACATATTCGTAGAGACCAATGTCAACGCACGTACCAGCGCCATTCGGCCTCTTGCTCGAATCAGTGAATACCCAGAAGGAGTGGCATTCCTGGCAGGCACAGATGTCTTGGAGGCTCTTCAGAAACTAAACGAGGAAGTACCACGCGTTCAAGTCATTATACTTACGATCCCGCACGGTACAAGGAGGGTGATGTGGATTCTAGGGGGATCTCGCGAGTTGGCAGTCCATTTCGAAGCGGCGTAGAAGTACTGTATAATGTACCTTAGTCGTTAGTTTGCGAGTGACCAGGGGAGGTGAAACGGAGTTCGGTGCGTACTCTCATCATGGGCAGATAATTGGAAGACCTTGTAATTTTATCCATCATGGGTGAGATTGATGAGCAGACGGTCGAAAACCCATCAATCCATCCATGTCCCTGCGGCAGAGTACACACATCAGATTCAACGATCGTTAAAAGAGTGAATAAGGCAGGAGAGCCTGAGAATCAGGCGGGACGGTCAGCAAAGAAGAATTCAGTGACGGATTAGGAGCAGAATTTGGAGAGAATGGCACAAATGAAGTTCGTTGGCACGTACAACGTGACATGATTGAATTCCCAAGCACGAATTGTTTCGAGGACAAGACTCCACGGATGTTCAGCGCGAGCCTTACATCACTACCAACCATTCCGCATACTCACCGTGGTGTTCATGCGCGATGCGTTTCCCTCACCACCAGATTCGTCACGTTGCGGAAGAAGAAGCACCGATCTCGCGGTCTCGCCAAATGATTCGGATCGGCGGTATCCGCGCAGGAGCGGCTTCATCTCCCTCAGCACAATCCCGTGGGTGCGGGATCCGCGAATGCTGCGGCTGGGGAGGAGGAGCTTGGCTTAGTGATTCCGCGAGAGTCCAAGAGGGCCGCGCGTGACGGCCGCAACGCTGTATGCGCATGGTGTCCGAAGGTCGGAGCCAGCGAGCATAAGTAGTAGGAAGGCGACGACACACACATACCCCTTCCTGATCTTCGGGCACTGCCGCCTGTTCCAAGTCTCCGCCTTCGTCCCCACGCTCGGCCTCATCTGCGTTCCCCTCATTGCTACGCATCCGCGGGAGAGGGTTCGTGCGCGCGCCTCGCTCGTAGTTCATAACGCTGATGATGCGCACCAGTGCGCGCTGTTCCCGGAAAATCGACCATGGGCGAAGCTTTCATTTCCCGGAAAATTGCCGACGTCACGGAGTTCACAGCCACGATCGACGGCGAACGAAGTGATCGGAGTTTCCAAATCGAGCGATATATTCCCGGAAACTCGCTTAAGTTCGTCAACGAAAGCTCGTTCGTCGACGAGCGTTCCCAATTAGGACGAATATTCCTGGAAATACTGTACAGCCTTCGGAAGGACCTTGGAGCCCCATGACTCATCTTACTCACAATTTCCTATAAAAGCCCTCGTAGTTTACCTTGTATAGGGAGACATACACCCCATCATACGAGATCCCCCTTTCACAATCGAGATATCCCCACGAAATAGCGCTCATATTGAGTTGCCTACGCCTAGCATATCGCCTCTGGTCCCTCGTCGCCATCAATGATCGCCGCCATCCACCTCGTCGCACACATCTTATTCGTACTCGCCCTCGTCGCCTCCGCTGCCGCCCTCATTCACGCCAATGACACATCGTATTTCTGTGGTTCCCACCGGCCGAGCGATGAGCATGGACTGACCCCCTCGCACCCCCGTCTTCCGGCCGTCGGAGTGTTAATCTTGATAGTTGTTTTGTCAGCTCGCGCTCTTAGACGTGCCGTGAGCACATCACTGAGCCAATGAACCACAAGCCTCCCAGCATCCCAGCTTTGGTGCGCCCCTCCCCCACCTTCTCCCATCGCACTGTTCGCGAACTCAGTGAAGCAGCGTGCGCGTATATGGTGACCTCTATAGCGGCGGGCGGTATCCGCAAGCTCGGATGAGCGGTAGTCGAGTCCACGTGGGTCGGCGACGTCGATGTCATTGCGCCGGCACCGATACCTGAGGTATTTCAAGCCACATGCGACGCAGGTGGGATAGCGATGAGAATGGTGGAAAGAGAGTGGAGGAGGTGGGAATTCGGATACTAGAATCTGCGCCATAAACACGGCCGACGGTGGGGAGATACGTCTCGGACCCCGCAAAACTGTACGATAGATGATTGCGCGTCGGGTGGCACTAGTGAACGTCGGGACCCACTCGCCCACCATTCACTGCCGCCGGTCCTGCGCAATGATGGGGTGGGGTGGGGCGCGTGTACACGGTGCGTCGGTGGAGTAATTGTAGATCTACGGCGGACTCCCGGGCGGCGGAAGGAGGGCTTGTCAAGGCGGTGATATACGTTGGTCTTGATGATGATAGTGAAACAATTCGCATAGGTCTGTTCATGAAACCAGTGTGACCCCGTCGAATTCCGATCAAGCAATGTCTGGACACGAAGTACGGGCGAGCATCTCCTTCAATGATTGAACGCATCGAGTAAAACTGCATTCTTGAGGTGTCAGAGCAATCGGCCAAGAGAACGGTGTCACGTCGAGTCAACGGCAAGCAGGCTCTACGATTTACTGCGAGTAAAAACTCACGACTATATCCTGGAGTATATGAACCAACACGCACCTCGGTAGACTCCATCCCAGGAATATACTTGGTATAAGGCTTCTTTACGATGCTGGATGGTGCATTGCCCATTGAGAACCGAGATGGTATTGAGATGGATAAGACTCTGGATAAAATTAAGCCCAGCGCGGTCCCGTTTCGGAACATGCCAGGTTGTAACGTACGATACATGAGTAATGTACCGTGTTACACCAATGCCGATCACCGTCGACGAGCTCACCCCCCGAGGAGGCGGTAGATCTCGGGATCACAGACATCAGTTCGGTATAAAATAATATAGAGTAGGGTATCAACTAGCACAGATCAGGGCGTCTAAGTCGCCTCTGGCCATACCATGGGGGTGGAATCAAATATACCAAATACCTTATGTACATATTTTGCAACTTGACAGACAGTGTCTCTCCGGTAGATCAGAGATCGCAGAATGTTTGTGGCATTCCAGGGAGCCACAGAGTTGACTATTGGTTCAACCTGTTGCATAGAGGCCATGAAAGTGTCTCTAAGCATCTCCAGTTCGGCATTTGCGGGCCCTTTGCAGAAGAACACGGCATGTTCCGCTGTCTCGACACAGTTGCAACCAAATCGGCACCGGCGGTCGTCACGTTGGACGTTTACACGGTGGCCCCGTTGCTTGTATCGCATTCTCTCGACAGCGAGAGGATGCTGGCTTACGAGTAAACGCGTAAGGGCTTTGCGGTGCTTGGCATTGACGACCAATACAAGATAGTGGCACAGGATGGTTGTTATTTTCTTGGGGATTTCGTCTTCCAACGGTTCGCGCCTATCATGCAGTAGATACAGTCGTGTCGAGGCTGAGACTTCAGCATCCAGGTACTTCATGGCAGAAATGTGAACTTCTTTTGCAAGGTTGCTACAAGCATCTCGGGAGAGCTGCGCTAGAGGTGGAAGCTTTACAAGGAAGCGTAGGTTTCCGAGCGCATACATCAGGTCCATCCAGTAGCCCTGGTGGCCATTCAGGTACAATTGGTAGGAGTCATCTAGCGCCTTGCGAGCATAGTGAGTGTCAGCAAGGTCCACAAGATATCCCAGGTATCGTAGAGCCAGAATTAGACGGCGGTAGCGTAAAGGCATCAGCCCAAGCTCAGTGAATAGTGGTGCACGCATTGAATAGGGACCGAGGCCGAGAAGACGACGCAAGAAGGCCGTTTGGACCTTTTCGAGTTCCGCGAGTGCAGAGTCTTCAACGTCGATGATAACGTCTGCTCCACTCGTAAGGTGCGGGTCGATACAGGCCATGTACAGGAGGCGCCCTTCTCTTGGTGGTAGATCACCAATATAGACTTCTATCCCCAGGACCGAGTGGCCCGTTCTGCGCGCCGCTGACGCCTTAGCTGTGTAGTGAGAAGCAAAGATGTTGCGATCAGTCGATTCCAAGGTCACTCCAACGTAACAGAAGCAGTCTGTATAACCAATAGTATGCCCATTTAAAAGGAAGGTGGGAAGTTGTTTAGGGAGTGGGCCAAACACCATGACCCAAGATTTTGAGGCGTTCGCTTCGAGGAGATTATTTCCACACCAGCGCGCAAATGTGTCCAGGTGCCGTTGCAAGCCGTCCGCACTGTATGATACGATTGCCATGTCATCTGCATGTTCCAGGTGGGACATTACGACGTTGAGTAGCATAACATCGTCGGCATCCGGGTGAAGTTTGAAGTCCGCAAAGAAGAGGTCCCAGAATGTCGATGAAACTGGATCCCCAATGAGGACACCAATATTTGATGTAAACGGATCGGAGTGAGACCCCTTCATTGTCACCACGTATTCCATGCGGCCGTAGAGCATTCGCATCCAGTCAAACAGTTTTCCAGAAATTCCCATCTCGTAAAGTTTTACCCAAAGTAGGTCCCGATTGGTAGATGGGAATGCGTTCGTTATATCCAAAAAGCCAACCCATAGAGTGCGTCCTTCAGCACGGGCACGCTCAATCATGCACCGCAGGATAAATCCGTTATTATTAGTGCGGTAGCCCTCTCTGAATCCATTCTGAGAAGGCGGAATTATATTTCGTTCTTCCGCCCAGGTGTAGATTCTCTTGTGGATGAGCAGACATACAAGCTTTAGGAAGCAGCTCTCAAGTCCTATGGTCCGGTAGCTGTTCGCATCTGACAGCGGTTTGTCTTTTTTAGGGATTGCAGCTATCAGAGTAGTGAACCAGACCAAGGGTGCGTCGTTTCGATCTACGCACTCGTTGATAAGTGTACAGAGTACTGCATTTTCAATCTCGAGAATCTCTTGATAGTGCAGTTTATCAATTCCGGTTGCCGTTTTGTAGTGATCTCTTAGGTGATCTTTCGCCCACGCAATGTCATCCTCTGTGACCTTTCCATTGAGAGTTTGGTCCCCAGAGCCCGACGGCCCGGAAGGATTAGGCAGGTGCCTTGAAAGCTCCTCCACAGCTTCCTTATAATCCATATTAAATTCCGGAGGTGGCGGTTCAGCGGCATTCATGCGTTTAGAGAAGCATGTTGCAAGATCGGCAAGAGAGACGGCAGGTGCTCGAGGTTTAGGGTCAGCCATACTCCGGTACACTTTCCAAAAAGCAGCAGAGTTCGACGATGCGTCTGTGAGTTTCTTCAGGTTTGCACGTTGCAGGGCACGGTGTACTGATCGCCTACGATGTGCTGCTCTGAGGGTACCAGCATCAGATAATAAGTCCAGGTTCGGCTGGTGTTCACGCGGCGGAGCGGTTTGGGTTACAGATTCTGGAATATCACAGACAACCTTGGGGAAGTTCGCGGGGATATCTAGTGCATAGGGGACAGCAGGCGCCGGCCATGGGATATAGGTATCAGCGGGCAGAGGTAGGTCCGCGCCGGCCTTAGCTGCCATATCTGCAGCGTCGTTGTGTCGATTCCCAGCATGAGCTTTGACATAGAAGAAGTGAGTGGGGGAGGACCTGTATCGGAGCCATGATACAATATCTTGTAGAATATCTGCATTGGCACATTTCCAGCCGGCCTCCGCATGGCCGGGTGCCCAGTACACAATAGAGCGGATCGCATATTCAGAGTCAGAGTAGATATCGAGCCGTTTATTGGACGGCGTCGTTGATAGAGAGTAGAGGATTGCGAGGAGTTCACCTCGATTATTAGTTTGGTCTCCAGTCACTCGAAGGGACTCATTCAAGCCGTGACCAGGGCCAAAGTATATACCTGCACCAGCGCGCGCATTAGGTAGACCGTTGTCGAAGCAGGATCCATCTGTATAGACTTTTATTCCAGCCCTGTCAGTGCCGTACACGGGGCCATAGAAGTTTCGCCGCTTTTCCTCGGGGGATTTTTTAGAGTCCAGAGTTTTGCGCAGCAGGACATCTAAGAAGGCAGTACTTTCTTCCCCGGCATTCACTTTTTCTTCAATATAGTGCTTGCCGGGGTTAGTGACAGCCGGTGTCTCCGGAATACACATTTCATAGCACAGGCAGCCTATCGGTAAAAGCGAAAGGTCGGACAAGGCATAGAACGCCGGAGTTTGAATCTTCGCACGCGTAAATTTTGCGATCGCTTCCCTTGTTCAATTCATAACCGGTAAAAAAGGGAATTAGTGAATCATTCCCAATTAAAAACTGTACCGTCAGAACGCCTTTCTCAAGTAAGATTATTCTTGTCGTGCCACCGAGCCACTGATTCATAGCTATGTTTGCAAATTATCATTGGGTCATCGTAGTTGACCGTACGCGTACGAATTGAGGTGCCCCCACGAGTGAAGGAATTCTCGGAACATACCCGAGTTGTTCACGCTCCCTCTTTCTTGCCACCTTCTTCTCCGTCCTTCGTTTTGACTCCGAACACTGCGCGAAACTGAAATCACATCCAACTTGGGGTGTAGGGCCGCTGCATCGCACGGCAAAAACTCGAACTTAATTTTTTTTTAAAAAAATTAACCTCTAAGTAGTGATGTGCTGGCTTTGGCTTGAAGCCAGAAGCCAAGCCAGCCAAGCCATGGTTTCACGAAGCCAGGCCAGGCCAGATACCTGGCTTGAGCTGGCTCTGGCTTCTGGCTTCAGATTTGTCAAGCCAAGCCAAGCCAAGCCATGAAGCCAGGGCTCAGCCAGGTTTGCAATTTGTGCCTGTAAATCACCCCCAGACATCGATTTTGACGTCTGGATATCCCTCTAGCATCCCATTAATTACATTAGATTAAGAACTAACCCACTCAACAACAATGTCGACTGAGTCTGCCCAAATTGGGACAACCCGTTTCAGACGAACAAGTTCAAATGCTAAGATTGTGGTCAATATCTGTGTTTGAGCAGGTATCATGTACTTTCTGATCATGAAGAACCACCCATAGTCAATTAAAAGTGTCAGAGACGAGCCATGGTTGGTTTCAAAATTTGTGGTTCAAGCCATGGCTCAAGCCAGGGCCAGGCCAGGCCAAGCCAGGATCCCTGGCCCTGGCCCTGGCTTGAGATTCCTCAAGCCAAAGCCAGATGAAGCCAGGCCAGAGCCATGGTTTCCGGGCCAAGCCAAGCCAGCACATCACTACCTCTAAGTCGGTTGACTCAAAATCTTGTGATTCCATAATTCGGAAATTGTGAATACTGTAATGCTACTCACGTTCTCTGAGCGGTAACGGGCAGTTTCTGATCAGCATAGCGGCTCTCCAACGTAATGGTAACGGAATTTGGACTCGCACCGGAAAGTGGCACGTGACCCTCCCTTGCGTAATGTCACCACACTGCGTCTACTCCTTCTCAAGGAATCAATAGATTAGTTGTCTTGATTCATTCTGACGTGGTTTTTTCTTTATCGACAGTCGCCGATTCGAACACCAGCGCCGACATTTTTCAAATTTTTGAGCCGCCGGAGGCAAAAGCTCCACGCAGGGCGAGCGGCAGCCCCGCGCAGCGGTCGGGGTCTGGGGTGGAAAACCCCAGCCGTCCGCACCATGTGCCTAAAAAACTTGCACGTCCTCGCCAACATGTGCAAATCTCTGATGTTGAGATTCTGGACTATCGCCTGCAATATCTCAACCGGCAAATATGCCATCCCGCCATTCACCAAGTCTGAGATCATGATCAGATGAAGTTATAAAGTCGAACGAGCACTCACAGGTTATGGGTGCTTGCTGCAGTATATGCTGTTTTGTCACTCCCTTCAAATATTTCTTGACCACAGCCCAAGTGGTAGGCGAAGCAAGGCTGACACGGAACAGCTTTATCTGGCTGTATTCTTGAAGGACGTTATCGATCAGGTAGCTCTCCCCAAACATGGAATGCAACCTAGTGACGGAGGTGAACGTCGCTGGACTCCTGATTCAAGTATTTGTCTGTGGGGGCAATTAAATAAATCATTTCCTGGGTTAGTTCCCGTAACTCGAGCCATGGTTGTTTATTCAGAGAGAGAGGGACGTTGAAGCAGTAGTCAGGTAGCTAAGTTTATATATCTTCAAACGATACGGTCCCTATGTGTCCTGCAATAATGGTACCCTAAAATCCACCGATTGATCACTGTAATCGTAATATCTTATTCGAAGCACTGGCCCAATCGGTGTCTGCAATGATTGATCAGGCAAGGCAGTGATTGATGCTCAGTGGCTTACCTGCTGTATTGGCCCTGCATTCTAAATCCAAATATTCCACGAATGGCCCTGGTGTGATCTTTAACCCATCGCATTCCAACACACCCAGCGACCATACAACTCCGGTTTCGATCTTTCTACCATTACCCTCTAAACCCCACACACCTTCGTGGAACGGGGCAACAAAACACGTTTCGTCTGTAGTAGAATAGATTTGCGAGGGACACGAAAGGTTGGAAGTTCGACAAGCGTCATCGTGGAAGTGATAGTTTCGGACTTTGACGCCATGATCGTTGGCGCGGCCCACTTCGGCTTAAACTTCCTGTTGTCTGCATTTGTATTAAGAGGTATTGATGATTAATCAAAGCGTCGCCTCCAAAATTAAATGCCGCGTAAGGCACGACGATCCCGTAACCGGTCATGAAGGGAAAATTGCAAGTAAGCTTCTGGCGAAAAGCGGCCATTTGAGGATATTCGTCTTCCTCTGCGACATGAACTGCGATTTTAATAGGGAAAAGGTGTGGAAGCTCGTGAACAAGAGTGAACGTAGAAGAGATCCAATAAGAAGGTTTCTTTTTGACCCTGTCCTGCTAGTCGGGTCAGTCGCTTCTATTTATATATATATATTTTTATTGTGGACACGTACTATTTTGAATCCTGTTGTGATTTCGAAGAATCTGGAAACCGCTCCAGCAGCAAAATCATGGACGAACATATCTAACACGTCAACGTCGGTATTTCCACGCGCAGTAAACCCTGGGAATAGGAGACGGTGGATCTGATACCCGGAGAGTAAGCTGTCGGTGTGAGCGAGCATGAAGCGTAGATTGGGCCAAGACAGCCCTATCCTGGCGAATGTCTTCTTCATAAACCGGCCGATGTGACGGTTTACATTCAAGTGTATCGCTTTGCAAGTCGCGCTGTAGTCGTACAACATGCGGAGGTCCATAAACAGCAGAAGACGAGCCCGGACCTTGACAGGTAAATGCTGAAGAGGAAAAGACGCAATAGCAGGGGGCCCAGCATCTTCATTGAATTAGTGTGACCCTAATGACATTGATTTAAACCCACAATTTATCGTGCTTGCCGGATGGGTGGGCTGGACAGTGGCTTTCGCGAGATAAGTTGAAACAATATTCCAATGGTCGTCCGAGTGAAGAGCAATTCGAAATAACTGATCATCGTCGTACGTTTGCAGGATGGTGTCCAGGATTGACGATGTCGAGACTAGGTCATGCACGGTCTTAACCAGAACAGCTTCATGCAAGTCCCGACCAATGAAACGATCTAAGCATGGTTGAGTTGACATACGGGCATCGAAATAATTATCACCTGTATCTGGCATTGTAGATAGTATTCTCGTTCAGCCAGGGAACTAACACGGATACACTCAGTAATATATGGCTTATGCAACCAACTCCTTTACTACCCTGTCGATTGCGATCGAGCACGTATCGCCGAGCACGCCCCTTTAGGTCATTACGGGTTCCTCCGGTGATCTGTAATGTAGGCCGACAAGTCGGCCGATTCGGCAACTCCCGGACTCGTACACGGTATCGGAAGAGAATCACGCAATCGGACTCAGAATTAATAACCCGTGTAGCCCGCTGGAGCGGCAGTGCCCGCTATTCTGACCACCACCACAAGTTGTTACTGTATGTCTGGGACAAATTTCTGACTATGTGGGGTTTATGGTCATACTCTTGAGGATAAGGCAAATTATACTTATTAGGAGAAAGTTGGACCACAAAGTAGCCGAACATCACCCGGCCCAAAACTCGCTCGGTCACCGCTGCGCGTCGACCAGCTCGCATTGGGCCTCCTTTGGTATACACAGCTCTGCCAGGGGGATTTAAACCACCAAACTCCTCACCGAACTCAGCTTGCCAGCCTCTTCATTGTTAATTTTCTCCAAGCTCAGAAAGTTAGGGATGTCCAAAACATCGAGACATTGTGCTTTTTGCGTGATTTATGTAAATTGACCTCAAGATACCTTAAGATCGAGTTAACGGGTATTGCCGACGAGAAATCCCCGCCAAACAGGCGCACACGTAGAAATGCGAATCAGCACTTTCAAGATCGAGTCTGCGGGAGTTGCCGATGGGAACTCCCCGAGCCAAACAAGCGCACACGCAGAAACGCGAATTAGCACTTTTCAGATCGAGTTAACGGGTATTGCCGACGGGAACTCCCGACACCAAACAAGCGCACATACAGAAATGCGCCAGAACCATGTTTTTTGAAAACACCATAAAAACCCACTATAGTAATAGCGGGAATAAGGTATTCATTCCTCCACGAGGGTCCGCGTTTCTTTCCATCCCTTTGGTAACCTCGGGATGTTAGGGAATGCCTTTTTGTTTATCAAACTGTATCAGGTTCCAGTGCCTTCTACTCTCTCCGGCCACGTAACTCGCATTGAAATACTGCCTGAACCCCGACACTTTCGCTTGAACCAGTTTACGATCCTCAGATGGGATTACAAACGGCAGTACGGTGTAACCGCGCACAAGCTTTTGAGATTGGTCCCCACACATCATTCCGTATATGGTAACATCAAAACGTGACCTCCGGAGCTCCGGAGGTTGTCGAAAGTTGTTTGTCCCTTGCTCAACACCTCTTTCCTCTGCACCACCACTATGCAGCGCAGTTCTTCATCTAAACTCCCCAGAAGAGACCATATTCACCCTCTGATTTTAACCCCTGGTGCTCTGGACCTTGGATCCCTGTTTCTGTCGGCACTGGCACTCAAGACTCTGGACTTGTTGAGGCGGTGGCATGGAAGCTATACCCTTCTGCCACCCCACAGTACATGTAATTCTACCCTTTGGGTCCCTTCTATACCCTTTTCTGTCATTTCCGATGTCTTTGATGCGTCGAGGCGCATCACGTCGCGTCTCAAGACTCTGGACTTGTTGAGGCGGTGGCATGGACATCTGGAAACGAGGTTTTGGCTGATAGATCCGGCGCTGCGCCGTAGATGTGGCTGTGTCTCGGTAGAACCCGATAGAGCCGACGCCTCTTGATAGAGCCTCCTAGAGCACGACCGTCTACTGTAGACTTTGCTTCTACAGTAGAGATTCCACTCCTCTATTGTGCTAGCTAGGGCACCACTTCTACATCAAGACTGATCAAGCCGCCACCGAATGAGCTGAGTAAGCCCACCCGGGGTCAGGACTTTAAAAAGAGACCAGGCATCATGATCCTTGCGCCCTTTCTTGCCTCCCACTCCCATCAACTTCTCCCTCAAGTGTACTCCCCCAAGTTCTTTACCAATGTTTCCGCGCAAGTCCATCAAGTCCTCTATCCTAGGCCTGCCAGCAAACTTGCGCCCGCATCAAGTTCCTGAATGGATGCTTCAAACTTCAAAATCCTCAAAAAAAATGGCCAATGCAAGCCCCTTGCAACGATCAAATCCCTTGGCTTTAAGCTTCAAGTCGTTCTGTTTTCAGCCCTTATGATACTTCGGCTTGACTCCCGGATGTAGTTAGCTGTGATAAATACGATAATAAAGTTTTTTATTCCCTCATTTTTTTCGTCGAGTGAGCGCGAGGCACCAGGAGGCCGGGGAAGCGCATATTCCGCCACGTGGGCATGCTCTCTACCGAGCTCTACCGAGCTCTATGGCTCTATGGCTCTATCAACTATGGCTCTATTTGTCTCTACGTAGAATGGGGGGGTGCCTATGGCACTATGTCTCTCTGGGAACCTATCAAGCACTACTGAGCAACTGGGCTTTTCCCAGATGGAAGCTACACCCTTCTGCCACCCCACAGTACATGTAATTCTACCCTTTGGGTCCCTTCTATACCCTTTTCTGTCATTTCCGATGTCTTTGACGCGTCGAGGCGCATCACGTCGCGTCTAGATGCGTCGTCGATGCCGACACACTAGTATAATAGTACACCCCACCGTAAATACCCTTGTATATTACCCATGTATGCAGATATCCACCAATTCAAATGCTCCTTTATTGGAACAGACTTTCATGATCTCCAACTCTCTCTCAGCCTCTAGAGCTTGTTGTATCTAATTCATAGTTTGGTTTGGTTCGCCGGAGCCACCGGAGGTCACGTGGACAAATTACCATATGCAGTTTGATCTGTGGGGACAAATCTGGCCATCTGCGCGCACACAGGGGAATCATATGGTAGAATTGATGTACCCAAAATGCACCCCTGAGGTCATCGTTCGATTCGGGGCGCTGCTGCTCCTCATCCCCTCTCATTGTATTCATTTGTTTGTCAACTTGAATTCTACAAACTCCTGGCATTCATTGTTCAGTAGGAAACTCCCGGTAAGACACAGTATTCTAGACTCTTTGTTCTCATCGTGCAGCAAGGAGCAGAATCCCAACAGGTACAACCGGTCTCTAAATTATCTGCTAGGAGTCGACTTGAACTACAGCCACCGTAGGCTACTGATGTAGAAGGCCGCACCTGTTGCTTGTTTACCTGTATACAATCCAACTCAGGGCATCTCCCCGGGTTAGGCGGCACGGCCAATGGTGATGGATTGCATATTACAACTCTGGCTACTCATCCCTGTAAATTTGTGCCCGGCGTCATTCATGGGTATTGTTATGGGTGAACCGTTTCTATCCCATGAAATAAGATATGCCTCCTCGGAGAAAGTGTATAGAAGAATACTGTATGCCCTTCTCAGGATTGCTCTGATTATCAAATATTTGGATGCCGAATTTAGACCGAAATGTTATTCGGCTATGTCGGGAGCCACTAAGGAATATATGCGTGCCCCTGACATATCTTGACCACACTCCAGAGGAACCGGGAAAAGACCGTACATTCGCAAGCTCGGCAGAATATCTGAGTTTATTAATGCACAATGAGATGGTATAGAACGGGTATCAAGTGCAAAATTCTTCTGAAATCGAAACAGTGTTCATTTCAGCAACGTTGGTTCTTGGCGACTAATACAAGGCTTCGAAGCAACCTCGATGCCATGGCGAACAGGCATGGGAGTTGGTTCGCCCAGATTCATATAGTCACGGTTTATGTGCTGCATGAAAGAGATGAGGAGGGAATGAATATGCGCGAGGAATGAAGAGGGGATGTATAAGGGATTATTGAGTGCACCTATTTAGGGCATCGAAGCAACCCGTATTTTTTTTTCTTCAACATGACAGCCTGTGAAAACGGGTACATCCCCGTAATGTCACCATTGCCAGGCTTGACAGTTTCGGACGGTACTGGGACGTGATGGGGAAACTCGTAACGTAGCCCCTGTAACCCTCCATTTACACGTAAAATTCGCGTTGGCAAATTAGCATCTCGAGGATCACCAGTCGGATCGTACGGAACACGTTGCCGACTATCGCAAAAACAGAAAGGGGCAATGTCAGTATCAGTGCCGCAACATATCAGTGATCCCACGCAGTCCGATGAAGCTTGCCGGACCCGCCGATACCTCCGATCTTATTTGGGAACTTGGATCCGACTGATTTTGGTGCGTGTGAGTTCGGGCACAGATTTTTCTGCAGTGCGAGGATGTCTGTGACCAATTTAGCTCCATGATAGCCCTAAAATCTTTCAAACCTCTTGGATTGGCAAAAGCCGTAAATGCGGACGGACGGAATGTATGGGACTCGTCCCATTTGGTTCATCGAACCTGCTGCTGACAGATCTTTCCTGGTGTATCCCCTGCCACCTTTCGGCCCTGGTATTGCAGGACAGAAAAGCACGTGATCGATTCTGTAGGTATAACCACCACTGGAACAAGTGAATGACTTGGTGATACATTCATCCTTATTTTTTTTTGAAAAAAATAAATAAGCAAAGGGAGCCAAGGCTTGCCAAAGAGACATGAATGGTCGTTCTTACTGGGGAAAAAAAAGAAGTTTGCTCCGGGGTTCGAACCTTTGCCAGCAGGAAAAAGTTTTACGTAAGAAACATAGCCACTAAAAGCATTAGAAATTTTTAAAAACATCACATTATATCTAACGGCGGTGGCGAAGCAATGTAGTGTTTTCGAAGCACAGCCACTATTTTCAATAACTTCATCTTGATGTGACCAAATTGTACGCACCCGCGAAATCCTACCCATGAGTTTCCTAAAAGAACGATCACTTATTACATAAGTTCTCGTAACTGCGTATTGCGACGTTGGATGAAATGAGGTCTGTGCACATTTTTGTTAGTATATAATCCGGATTCATGGATGTAAGTGCTTTTTTTTTTTACCTGAATCGATCAGTCGAATCACAATTAGCATCGGGACGAATATCGCCTTCTTGTTGATCTCACATATTTCATTCATATAGTATTGCCCTGGTCGGTTGTCATTGTGAGGCGTTGACAACTGTTGTTAGGCATGTCATTTAAAAGTTACTTGGGACAAGGAGAGTCGCCTTGTCCTTAGCCTGGACTGTCCTATTGTTCTCCACAAGTAGGAGCACGTGACCCGGTACCGCGCCCTTGAAACGCTGGTGCCAGTGGCCACAGCGCTTGAATATATACCCTAACTCTTCATCCGCGACCATTCTACTACCACCATGCCCAAGTCACCGGCCCGCTCCTCACATAGACTCGAAATCCCCGACCTTGACGGCCGGCACAGGATCCCTGTGGAGCTCTGGGAGCAGATTTTTCACAAGATGGCGGATCCGGAGCTGTTGACGACAGCGGCAGTCTGTACGCTATTCAACCAGCTCTGCAGTCGGCTCCATTTCCTCGAAGACGAGGTACACTTCGCTTCGGCTCTCGCAGGGTCGTACACCGTCACTCCCCGATTGCTTCCCGCACTTCAGCGCTCATTCTACACGCCGCCGATCATTCGCCTCGCCTGTAGCTTTCCGGACGCCGAGATACTCCAAGGTCTGAAAATACTGGCGGTTATAGTTGCGAGCGCTCCAAGTTTACAGGAACTCGATCTCGGATTTCCTGAAACGGCCCTCCTCCCGAGAGAGAATACTTCATCGAAGGATAGAGATTTCGGCATGGCATTCATGAACCTCATGTGCGCCATGGGCCAAAAGGTCGATGGCCCGCTCATTTTCGTGCACCACTCCACGGCTATTTGCCGTCCGGGAAAATCATCCATCTTTCGTATCCGTGGCTATGAAGGATCTTTTTGTTCTTTCAGGTTGCGTCTACCATCGAGAAAACTTCCGGGGCGCAGCAAAAAAATGGGAACGGTCGAGTACATCTCGGGCCCTTGTGTTTCCGAAATCGGCTTTTCGCTTTGTTCCGTCAATATGCGCTTTTTGCGATCGGGAACCGGCCAGGCGTTCACGCTCGTTGTCGCCGCTCCGTCTCGTGAAAGCTTTAGCCTTCAGAAAGAGAGCGGTTCTTCCATCTCTGACGCAGAATTCTCTGCCGTCCTCCCTCACCTGTCATTCCCAAACCTTTCCCACGTCGATATTAACGAATCTGGTCTGGATCCGAGCCAGCTATCCGCCTTTCTTTCTAGGCACCCCGGCATAAAAGAAATCAACCACCGGCCTTGGACCAAACGTATTACCTCCAAGCCGTTGATCGAGCCGAGGGTTCACCTTCCTGCACTGAATGGGATCTTGAGCATTTCTCAAGATCTTCGCCATCTTCCCCGACTCCTCAACGGAATATTCCTTCCTGAAACCCGCAGTATTTCAGTGTCCCTCGAGTATCTCCCGTTTCCGACATTTGGCGATAGTTCATTTGCCACAATTCTTCCAAAGATCTGTGCGCGGGCAGTGGAACAGGGAGCCCGACTAAACGTCTTGATTCAGCACGAGAAATATTACAGCCCAGACGTGCTTTATACGCCTGGACGCAAGGAACTACGGGTTGCGGAAAATCTGACTGGCGTCGAAACGGTAAGGGTGGTAGCCCAAACAATTGAACATGCCCGCCAATTTCTTCCGTGGTTAATGTGCGTTCCCAGTGGCATTGAAGTCTCACTGCTGGTACAAGACGGAGATGGCCAGTCCAGGACGGCCTTGCGGCAGGAAGCGGCCCAGAGGCGTGGTGGGCCTATCGTCGTCCTTTAATAGCTCAAATTATCTTACCTTAGGCATAAATTGTATTGTCCGTTGAATTCCGTGGCCGAGGAGGCCAAACCGGAGTTGAATCATAAGTTCGGTCCCGTTGCTACTGGGACGAAAAATCCGGCTACGCGCAACAATTTGAAAAGGTGGAAAGAAATCTAGGAGAATCTTCGGTGTCAAGCCCGAAAATGGCGACCACTGGCGGTCGAAAAAGACCCCCCTTTTTTGACTACATCCGTCGCACACGCACATGAGACGAAGGTCCATCCGCCCGCCGATTCAAGCTGCGAACAAGACGTGCTCCTCCCCAAGGATATCAGAGCTCTTACCATCCGCCCGCACGGAGTCGTCCGCGAGAAATCTAACGAACAAGTGCCCGTTGCTGTGCGGGTGCAGTCAGTCTATGACGGGAACCAGCGCGCGATGGGTCGCTCGCGCATACGGAAAAAACGATGGATGTGTCAAGTGTGCCCCGGCGACATGTGGGCGTCTGGACATCTGGACGAATCAGAGTAAAGCCAACGTTTCGCTGTGCCAGGTCCGAGTTTCTTTCAGAAAAGAAAAAAAAGGGTGCGTTATTTGAGGCTCCTGATTGGCTAATCGCCCGAAGCGCGGGTGGGCCGTGCAACGGTCTCTTCATAAAATCTGCGGTTTTCTTCGATACAGTAAACCTGTGTGGAGAGAAAGAAAATGAATCTGTGCGGGTCCACATGCCAGAATATACCACGCATCGTTTCGCATGAGATATATGCAGGGAAATTTACCAACGACACTAGTACAGAGATTCCGAGCGAAGAGCATGAGATACCAATAGACTGGTGAGTATGCAATGCTGGTGAGAGCGTCATGACTGACTTTGAAGCGAGAGACACCGAGCTGACAATGACTTTCAGCAGCTGCATAATATGAACTATCGTAAATCAATCCGATTAAGCGCGAGATGGAGATGTTTCTACAAGGGTCGGGCCGTGACCGCACTTGGAGTCTCCGCTACCTCCAGGCCTCCCCGTCGAGCTTGATGTATTCAGTGATATCACCCGGGTCAGGGCTCACCTCGCGGATGAGAAACCCCGTGGCAGCAACCGCGCGCAACCGTGCCTCGACCTGCTCCTCATATCGCGCATCGGGTTCGCTCGAATGCGTCATCAAATAGAGATTCTCCAGTCGAGGGAATGGCGAGTTCTCGCCCTTGTTCTCGGACAGAAATTCCGCCATGTCCGCAGCGGCGGCACCGTTCAAGTCGTAATCCAAGCCCAGGGCAAGTTTCGTGAGATGCGGAAGAGAAGGGGTGGGGTGATGCGTGAATATTCCGAACAGGGTGGGATCGGTGCAGATTCTGCAATTTATAAGGCTAAGTGATTCGAGTGTGGGCTGGGATTTGATGAACAGGAGAAGTTGCTCTGCGGTGAAGTCGTCGACGCGCTCGAGGTAGAAATGGCGCAGTTGGAAGCCGGAGCGCGTGTAGAAGCGGCGAAACTCGTGTGGGGACAGGAAACCCACTTCGAGCGACAGCGTCTCCAAGTTCGGGAGCGAAAACGCCTCGAAGAAAGCCGCGGAAGGAGCATCAACGTACACCGCGTAATAAAGTTCGCGGAGATTCGGAAGGGTAGTTGTTGGCTGCAGCCCTTCCAAGTTCCCCAGGCGCAATCCAAGCGAGATGCGGGCACTCTCCAGTCGTCGGCATTGTACCAAAACATCCAGTGTATCGGCGAGGGTGATACCCAGGAAGATACGCAGATGGGTCAACTGTGACCATGGAAATGTAGAAAGGGCGAGAGAAGAGGTGGAGGAACCTTCGTCGAAGTGTATGTCGAGGGAATGGAGAAATGGTGAGCGTCTGAACGAACGCAAAATTCCAGAAATATGTGATGCAAAGGGGTCGGGGCCTGTTCTGTGGATCGTGAACGACAGGAACTCGAGCTTGGGAAACGCTAAGTCAAGATCGAAGACGCGCAGCAGGAGATGCTCAAGCTGGCTGGTGGAGATTTCCAATGTTAAGTCTTGGAACCTCTGGTACGATTCCCAGATAATTTCGAAAAAGCGGGTGTTCCCATTCCCGTCGACCGCGTGAACCCCCCATGGCCAATTTACGTTCACGATCGATAGAGACAAGGGAAGATTCTGCGATCTAGCGAATAGACTGCGAGGAATGGAGTCCGTATCCGGATCAACAGTGGCCGTTCTTGGGAACACCATCTTCGTCCAGAGTTGGGGAACGGTACGCCAATATGAACAGACCTGCCCTAGAACCTGCGGTGCACTACGCTGGTCGGCAATGTTCATTCTTCTAGTCTCGGTCCGCAGGACCAACGCAAATATCTCTCCCAGTATTTCGGGTGGGAAGCGGCGAAAATGTGGATACAGCACCTCTAAGTGGGTTTAGTGAGTCAGAGAGGCGGGTGATTTGGGAATTTAGCTCCGCAAGCAATAATGAAAGTGTCGCCGAGGTCTTTTGGAGCTGCGAGAGCTCAGCATCGCCGGCGTCAATCAGGCGCTTGAGTTGCGAAGCCTGCGCGTCGGTGGGCACACCGTTGTGTCGGAGGAGCGATTCCAGCAAGGGATCCATGGATCTACGGCGATGGGTAGGCGAGGAAAGGCCGTAGTTAATGCTGGGCAACACACCTTTCTAAACTCAAGTCCATCCAAGCCACTGGAAGCAGTCGTTTGGCCTGGGGTCGACGTGGAGAAAAGAGATATCAACACGTGATAATCGCGCACACGTGCTGATGGTCAGAGCGTCGCGTCGCGTTATAGTATTAGAAGTTTTAGGCGCCATTTTCCTAGCTTCCGTTCCAACTGTCTCAATTAGAGAAGAAGATGCGGGAGTCCTCAAGTTAGTCAGCAGTGCATTATTATATAGCCCGCCGGGTGGATGGGTAGCCAAGCCTTGATTAGCGCAGATGTGCTGGATTATGTCCCGATAATTCTGGACTCACCGGGCGCGGAGGTCCGTCAATCTTCTTGAAAGCTACTGAAGAACCTGTCTTCCCCTGAATCTGCGGTGCCGGCAATCCATGCATTGAACCCATTACTATAAGGATCATCATGTTGATCTCCCCTGTAGCGATAAAGATTTCTGGGTTTCGGTACAAGCGGAATTAGATTCATTGAATAAAATTCCGCGCTAGAGTGACGGTGCATTACAATTTTGTATTTGAAGCCCTGTGTTAAATTGGTGTCTTGTGGTTCGTCCAGACGCTGTCTGTTGATCACCTTTTAACTGTTGAACTGGGAATGAAAATTCCCAGGTGGTGGAGCATGCATTGAATCAGAGTACCCCCTCTCCCAACGGTGTACGGGCTGCAATCAATGCAGATTTGTTGGATTGCCTGCCAAAGCTGGTAGAATCATCGCACATAAAGACCCGCATATGGACTTGGCGGCTGGTGGAGAACTTGGCTTCTAGCCACAAATCCGTGGTGCATGTAATATTGGAATTCAAAGCTTGTGTCTTGCACGTGGCCCTTTTGCGGTGAGAAATGGGGGATACTTAATACATGCAACATGCGTAATTTTGACATATTCGTAGAGAGACCGGTGTCAACGCACGTACCAGCGCCATTCGGCCCTTTTCTCGGATCAGTGAATACAAAGAAGGAGTCGATTTCCTAGCATACACAAATGTCTTGGAGGCTCTTCAGGAACTAAACGAGGGAGCACCACGCGTTCAAGTCGATATACGTACGATCCAAGAAAATCTCGCACAGTACTTATGAGAAGGGCGACGTGGATTCTGAGGAGATTTCGCGACTTGGCAGTCCATTTCGAAGCAGCGTGGAAGGATAATGTACCGTAGTTGTTAGTTTGCGAGAGGCGAGGGGAAGTGATCCGGAGTTCGATGCGTACTCTCATGATTGGCAGGTCATTGGAAGCCCTTGTAATTCTATGCATCATGGGTGAGATTGATGAGTAGACGGTCGAAAATCCATCAATACATCCATTTCCCGGCCGCAGAGTACGTACATCAGATTCGTGGCAGATCATGGCAGAACGATCGTCAACAGTGAACAAGGCAGGAGAGTTTGAGAACCAGGCGGGACAGCCAGCACAGAACGGATTAGGAGCAGAGAATTTGACCGAATCTACGGATTGAGTTCCAGTGCTCGACGAGAGGGTATGGGTTAGTTCGAAAGATCGCGTCAGCGCTGAGTGGTACCTTGAGAATCCAGGTGGATCACGCATCCTTGAAGACGCTACCGACACAATGGAGTGGCCCAAATGAGGCCATTGGCAACTACAAACTGCACGGATGGAACTCCCAAGCACTAAGTGTTTCGAGAACAAGGCTCTGCGGATGTCCAGCGCGAGCCTCGCATCACCGTCATCCGCACCCCTCCCTCCCCGTCCACGCATACTTTGGCGTCTTCACACGCGATGCGTTCCCTCACCACCGGATGCGAAGGAGAAGCGCTGAACGCGCGCAAAGGGAGGCGGTTGCAAGAGTCGCGAGAGTATCGTGATCTCGCCAAATGTTTCGGATCGGCGGTATACCAGAACGAGTGACTTCGTCTCCCTCATCACAGAACTCGCACCCAGGCGAGATCCGCGAATGCTGCGGCTGAGCCAGCTGCGACCGGGGAGGAGGAGGACGAGCTTGGCTTGGCAATTCCGCGAGAGCCCAGGAGAGCTGCTGGCGGCCGCGACGCTGCATGCGTATGGTTTCTGGAACTCGGGTACGTGACGCCGACCACTGCTCCCTATTCTTAAGGTCGGAGCCCGTCAGCGAGTGCAGTATTACTAGGCGACGACACACACACCCCTCCCAGTTCTTTTCAGCCGTGTGCAACGCAAGTGGGGACGGCGATGAGAATAATGGAAGGAGAGTCGAGAAGGTGTGAATCCGGATACCAGAATGTCGTAAATACGCGGAGAGAGCAGGTTTGACGTGCGACACAGGCAGATACATGCCGAATCTGTACGAGAGATGGTTGCGCGTCGGGTCGCACTAGTAACCGTCGAGATCCACTTGCCCACCACTCACTGACCCCGGTGGTCGATAGCCTGCGCAATGAGAAACGAGATGGCGGAAGGACGAGGCAGCAGGTGAGTGCATGAACGAAAGAGTCGGGATCGGAAGGCGGGACTGACGGTGCCGGAATGCCGTGGTTTGGCGTGAAGTTTGAACCACGATCACGTGTCGACTGATGACGGAATCAATGACAACAGTTGGACTTTCATTGGTTGAATTGGAACACGACTGTAACAATGACGGTGAGTCACTGAGTGACCATGATCGTTTTTTGTAAGGTGCTCACGGAAATCAGCGAAGGAAATTCTGTCAAGATCCGCCATTTTCCATGTCAACATTGGGGAACGTAGCAATTTCTCCGTAAATGAATTGCGGGCGGGGTTCAACTACGGCGGGAGAACCCGTACATTACAACAGGTAATGTTCGGGAGTTTCTACAAATTACGCACAAATGCGACAAAGGCGGGCTCACGAGCTACCGGAAATGAAATCACAATCAAAGTGTCGCCTCGTGTATTACACGTGTACGAAGCCAGCCAGGTCCACTGCAACGGGTACATTCGATTTCCTGGGGGATAACCACCCTTCGTTCCCGTGCTCCAACAAATGTTTGTAAACTAGCAGCAGAACATGCGCAGGCCGGACCAGACGCTTGGTTTCAAGGCTCACGAGTTAAGCTTCATGATGTCGCGCACCGGATTTGTGGGTTGACAGGGAAGAATCTAATGACACGATCGATGGCGTACAATTAAACCGTTTGGGGACACTGTGGAATTGATATAATACAAGACACCGAACCCGTTCCTCCTTGGCCTTCCCTCGGATTTTTCGTTCTGCATGCAACATTTCGCAATCCATCATGCAAGGAGACAACAAGAAAACAGCCGAGGTGCGGATAGACGACGCTGTCATGCTACTGGTGTTAACATTGTCCCCAGCCTCGTCAGGGCCCCCATAAATGTATCTTCCAGATTATTTGTCCGTGGCGCAGGTCTAGAGGACCCGCCACATCCGTTGTCAGTCATGTGCCGATGATTCCCCGGTCCTCATATCCAGCAGCGCCATCAAGCGCTATTCGTACATCAGTCGGTCACGCATCATCTCCCCGACCCCTCGATCTCCCCCTCCTTCTCCATTCCCAGCCCAACCCTGAGCGATCGGGTTTGATGGGAATCCTTTCAACGATCGTGCAACATGCGGCTTTTCCCTGGCGGTGGACTACTTCGAAAGAGCCTCCGGCGTACTCTACCATCGCCAATGATCTGGTTATCACGACGACTCCGTCCGCCTCAGCAGCCGAATCAATGAATCCACACCCCTATTTTTATCCATCTAATATCACAGCCCATGATGCTTTTGTTGGACTTCCGGGTGTCCATATGGACTGCACCATTGACACCACAGCTTACAATATCCCAGAAAATCTAGAGGCCTGCCTTCGCAAGAACCCCAACTGTATTCATATTCTTGGAGTCCTTTCAGCATTTAGAGAGCCACCATCTATTCTCCAAATTGCGCGTGTCCTGGGTTGGACGTCAGAAGTAGCCTTTGAAGTGCTGCGACCCATTTTATGGCATCTCGGGCCCATCACCGACCACTTCTCAGATCTGACTTTAGAAGAACCCTTGATTGCCTGGTTATTTGACCCTGCAAAATCGGGGACTCTTTGTTGCAACAAGACAGAATGCAACAACTTGATTGCTCGATGGTGCTTGGCAGATAACAAGAATTGTGATGTCCGGTAAGTAACTGTTGTTACCCTCAAACCAGCTCTCACACATAGTTGTAGTGATATTGAATATGCTACCCGGTACTGGCTATACCACATAAACCAATCGATTCCGACCCAGGAGTTGTGTGCTATGATCATGGCTTCTCGTTTTGTTCTTGCGCCCTCATGGAGCAAGAAGGTAAATGAGATCGAAATATGGCTCAGAAAACATGTCTGTGGGGATTTATATTTCCGGTCTGCAGATATTTTAAATAACTCATCACCTTAGAGCGAAGGAGCTGAAGTGAAGTACCTCGACATGTCCAGGGTGTTTCAGCAGACGACTTTCCATAACTTGTAGTGATGTCTATGGCCTGGCTTGAAGCCAATTTGCGAGCATGCAGGCAATCCTCCTCGTCCTCAAGTTGAAGCCAAGAAGCCAAAGCCATGGCTTTGTCAAGCCAAGCCAAGTCAGACGCATGGCTTGAGGAAGTCAAAAGCTAGGATTCCAGCCATAGCTTTCACCATGTTGGTGTTCATATGATTTTTAAGAAGACTTGGTATGCAGGAAATCCAACACATATTTAACTGTTAGATTCAGCACTTACTGTAGATCACCAAGTGGGGTTGAATTGATGCTTCCCAGGAATCAGAACAGCCCGATTGCATGTTCAAAGATTTATAGCAATTTTTTCAGCCCCTTGATAAATTTCAACATACTTGAGTGGTTTTGTAGGTGAATATGACCATTTTTTTGACCTTTTCCAACCTCTGAAACCGTGGGAATTGTTTGATCTGAAGCCATGGCTTAAGCCAAAGCCAGGCTAAGCCAGGCCATGCCCCATGCTGTTGGCTTTGGCTCGATACCGGTGTGGGTGGGTGAAAATAATCAAATAAAGAAATAAAGATAATAAAATATACCCTTATTTGTCGAGAGCTTCCGAGACATCAGCACATGACCACTGGGTACCGCCACCCGATAGCGAAGATAGTTTATTGGCTTCTCACATGGTCTCCTATATTCTCAAAAATATTTCGGGGGACTCTGTTTAGGTAGGTAAGCCTTCGATCTTTTTTAATTCGGTAACTATCCAGAGGTGAGTTCTCATTCGACTTTTCTGAATCTTCGGCAAGATACCGACTGAGTTTGATTTCGTGATGACCGAACAAATCCGATTTCGGTGATACGGCCGTTGGCTCACACTGGCAGTGTCCCGCGCAATCGCTGACTCTCCCTCTCCCTCCGGCCTGTTGCACATAGTCTATGTGTGTCATGCTTCTATCTACTCCCTTTATCTTGGCCCTCTGCACAAGGCATGCTCTGAACTTGCAGCTCAACACAACTTGAAAATCTCCAAAAATCCAGGATTATTCTACTGAGAAACCCGGTTTTCAATGGAAACCCCTCTAAAAGATGGTGTGTTATTTGGAAACCCATATTCTGGGGGTTTCTCCCACTGGTGGCGGTCCGAAATTTTGACCCACGGATCAACCATCACTGATATGTGATCAATGGACGCCTAAAGAGGACCAATATTTAATCCGAGCGTTCAACACTCTTGCCACAAGGGTGGTGCAATTCTGTATCTGGGCAAATTACAAAGTTAAGCAAAATTTGTACCGAGTCATCCTAGAGTGATTTTGCCCCTGCTGTCATCATAATGCACACTTATATGTCCTACCAACTCGTGATTTCTTCGGCGGAGGGCAGCCTGGGGCCCGAGGTTGCAGTCCAATGTGAAAGGTTCTGGGCTCGTTGAAGCCAGATGCCATGATTGAGCATGAAAAAATTGCCACAGATAAGCAGAAACAGGCCCAAACCCCATTTTTAGAAATATGTACTTGGTTGGAATTTACGGAAAGTGCATACAGTATTTTTTTTTTTGGAACATTGAATAAATTGTCTCTGGAGTCCAACAGACTCTCAAGCCTTTGCCTCTGGAGTTTGTGGGGAAATCGACGGCAGGGTCGGGGTGTTGGTTAACATTTGATTTGGATCAATTGATCCGGTGGTGGCCTTGATGTGCCGCCGGAGGGGTTTTCAATTAGACTTTTTGGTGGGGTCTCTCGGCTAGTGGGGTTTCCATTGAAAGCCGGGTTCCTCATTAGAATCATCCAAAAATCCAAGTCTTCAATTTGATGGCTGGCTCGTTCTTCCTTGCTAATACCTTGTAATTATACACCAAATACCACTGTTCACTGCCTATTTTCTCTCTACTACCAATTCCTTCTTTCCCGAGCGTCACAAAGTGCTGGCTTTAAGTTTCAATGTGAAACACATTTCATGACCTCAAAGCTCCTCCTTTTCTGCCAATCTGATTGCAGAGGCAAAAGTGGAGGTTCTCCCAGCCCACATAGGACCATCTAAACACGCAAGTATACTGAGATGCTTGTGCTCGTTGTTTACCCACTCACCAGGTGCGCAGCCACCTCTCCGTGCCTCTTGCATGTGGGCCACAACATTACTTAAATGGTTCCCCCTTGCCCATGCCCGTGAACATGCATGCACCTTCCAAAGCAGGCATGGGAGCTAGCATGTGGCTCGGGCTGCAGATGCCACAGTACATTAGAAAATGTATTTTTTTTCCTGCCTCAGGTGTCAGTACTGCCAGCCTTTGAGTAAAGGGTGGGTACCAGAAGGCCCTGGGCACTGTGAGGAGTAGATGCTTAAAATGGAGAACCATAAAGATTTTTAACAATATGCAAGGAGCTGGGGTTGAAGGTTTTAAGGGCACAGCTGTGGAATTTAGTGCAAGTGGCGGTGGCCGGGCCGCGGGCCGGAGTTTCAAACTCCGACGGTGTCTGGTTAGCGGTATCTGCCACCGCCATCAGTAACGAGCCTTGGCTTTGGCTTCAGGTTTCCCAAGCCAAAGCCAGGGTATGACATCACTACTCTCATTCCATGTGATCTTTGCAGAACTTAGGGCACGGCCGTTTTTCTTTCTGTTTTTGGTAAATTTTCACAAGAACAGCAATTGCAACCTCAACTTTCAACGGGTTTCTTTGGACATAGGCCCATTAGATTTGAATTGGAATTCCGGAGGGCCGAGTATATTAGGATTTTTTTTCTGAGAACCTTAAAATGATTCACTGGTTCAATTTTCGGTGTTTTTGACAGTCTGACAGCAGAACATGTCCCATAGGAGGTATAGTCCTCCGATTGGCCTAGATTCTCAATATGGTGTACTTGGATGTATTATGAAGGGCCTGAAATACCGGCATTTTGAATGGGATCAATACTTCAAATATACAGCTGAGTCATCCATATTGTTGATACCAAAAGTATGGTAGCTTCAAACCAGAGCTCACATTCACTATCCTGGTAGTTCAGGCCCTCCGGAATACATCCAAGTCCATCATATTAAAAATCTAGGTCAATCGGAGAAAAATACACTAGCTGACAAAATAAATGTCCGATAGGTTTTCGGACCTTTTTCGATCAACAGTGAGTGACTAAGATACCAGATAGATTAGATATCCTACGTCGACGTTACTAGCATATTGATCAGATCAAATAAATTGATGCGCCATCAGACTGGCCCAAACAAGAAATCCGGCATTTTTCAACTCAATCAGCATTTTTTTGTGGGAATATTTAAATCAGCCAAATCATAGCCTAGGATGATCTAATGACTTTGTCCATTTGAATCATGCAAAAATATACAAGGGAAGGTACAGGTTTGTTTTAGGGGAGAATATAGCCAGTTTCTTCTCTTAGCTTTTGGTTGTGGAATGTTTGAAGGGCAGCCAGCGTTGCGGAAGGATCTCAAACTCCGCACTTTACGTAATAAGGTCGACCTCCATCCGGCGCGTGGTAAACTGCAGACTATGCTCGAGGTCGCCAGCCCAATTCATTGTCTCGGGAAGAAGGTACGCATTATACATAACACCAAGTTTCAGCGCCATGAAGTCGGGGCCAGAGAGATCTTCTCCCAGTCTCGATGGCGGCGCGAGTGGCACTATTTATGACGGACGCGAATCCGCGACTCTCCCCCACGACTTCATCAGGAAAAACCTCCTTGGGATAAATATCAAATTTTATGACAAAATTTCTTGTGGGGTTGATATTTTTGATATTTTCAGCAATTCTCAAGTATTTGTGGTCAAAATATCAAAGTTTTGATAATTTTTGAGGGTCCACATATATTTATGCACATTGGTTTGATATTTGTTGGAAATTTTTCTCTTGGATGGCAGTCTCCAAGTCGTCGACTCGCAAGTCTACAAAAGTTTCTTGACAAACTTCGGACAAACTTGTAGAAGTGCCGCCTTGCACGAACATGAAAAGGCAGGTTTGAAGTCTGCAGCTCGAAGGCATGTCATAATTCTTGAAAAAGGTGACCAGTTTCCGAACTGAAGCAGTTGCCCCGGCATATCTTACTGTTCCCGGCACCCGAAGGCTGATACAGCCCCGCCCTAAAGTGTCAATCTGTCAGTGTGTCATCGTGTGAGAAGAATCCGGTGTTTGACGACCGAACACGTGGAAGAAAAGATGGTTTGTTTTGATTGCATGGCAACAAGATCAAACAACTCTCTTTTTTTTTTTTTTTTTTTTTGGGATGTTTGTAGTACGGGTACAAAGTCTGCAGAAGCATTCCCTGATCCGCCATCGGGTTGCTGGGAATTTCACCCAATCATGCTGTCGAAGGTGTCCGATTCCGAATTTAGTTGGCCTGTAATATTCCGGTGGTTCTGTGGGGTTCGAACCCACGGCTGCAACCATTACGTAAATGAATTGCAGCAGCCGGTCTTTTCCGGCTAGGACTTGTGGCACTTCCACTTAACCACGCGTCCCCTAGATCAAACAACTCTCTTCCTTTCCCCCCACTCCAAGAGGACAGCGATTCGCTAAGCGAGCTCACTATCAACAGCACGTGCCACAGGGCACCTTCCATATCGGGTTGTTGCCGACACAAACAAAGCGCCGCATCAACCACCACTGCGATGCGTCCCGCCCGACGTGCGACGCGCCCACGCCCCCGTCGGCACTCCTACGGATTGATATGGAGTAGCCACCATGCTTTCTGGTCAAGGAAATCCTCCCAACCAAGCCAGTAACTCGCAGCGCAGCAACCGTGAGCTCCCGACAAACCATCGCACCTGGTGTAAATACTGTTCTTAACACCTCTTCTACGCACTTAAATGAATCATGTTCCTCCCAATACCCCTGGAATGTTGTGTTTAAAGCCTACCCGGCCCCTCCTCGCCCTTCTCCGACGTCTTCGACGCCAACCACTGCGGTTTGGACAGCGGCCGGAGCGCGCTTACCTGCCCCACATGCGCGAAGAAGTTCGACAAGGGATCCAGTCAACAGACTGTGAATGATCATATGTTGTCCAAGGCTTGCAAAGGTGTGTTGCACTACAATTCAGAATGTGAGTTGAGCACTTATCATGTTAACTTCCAACAGCATCTCGAGGACAGACAGCCTCAATGGAGACTAATTCTATCCCACGACTTCCTTTCTGCCATTCAGATCAGCTCTGCTGAGCAACAGGCCCTCGGAATTCCCCACGACGATGTCATTGACATTCCGGCGACTGCACCACCCAATCCCTCCTTTCGTCCTCCGAGTCGCGGCCAGAAGCGGCCCGCATCGAGCCCTCCGAGTTTGCCCAGCCGCAGAGCCAACAAGGAGAACGAAGGGATACCCGCATCGAACTCCATCAACTCACACGCAGTACAACCGCCAAAGATTCGGAAGGTCATTTTGAAGTTACCACTCGCCCCAGCCCTCCAGAAAAATTCTCATGTAAAGTAGAAGATATAAAGATGGCATGTAAATATTTTTGTACCTTTCTGCTCAATGCACGGCGCATACAATCCGAGCGAACTCGTCGGCTTCCCTTGTGTGAGAGCGACCCGATATGGAAGGTGCCCTGTGGCACGTGCTGTTGACAGTGGGCTCGCTTAGCGAATCGCTGTCCTCTTGCCCCACTCGCTCTCTCTCATCCTCTCCCTCCCATCGTCCTTTATGCCATAGCTACCTTCTATCTACAGTCTGGCTACTCAGTGGTGCTGTTGGACCTTCCGAGGTCCATCTGCGGTGGGTAGATTTGTCCCAGTCCGATGTTTCGCCCTGATCCTTCGACACAGGACCGAGCATTGACCTCCTTCCAGTGCTTCACATTCCAAGGTGAGTCTATCCTCATACCTCCTAGCCTACCCTTTCTGATGCACCACCGCACAGATGACCAACTTTCAGCATGTGCCCGCATTCGTGCCCGCCCCGTCAACACCCGCCACCACCCCTCCGCCCCGGCGTGCGGATGTGGACCCCCCCGTCGATGAGTACGTCTATCTCTTCACCCCCCCCTTCTCCTTCCTCCTTGTCGTTCCCCACGTACTAATGAGTATACCTTCCAGACGCCATGCCGCCTTCCTCTCGCGCCTCACTCGCGCAGAACCCCACGACCGCCCTCCCCGCTGCGCGCACGCGCCGCTGAGTCATCTGCACGGGATCTTATTTCGACGCTATGGAGCGTCGTGGAGGGGGGTGGGGGTGTGGTCGCGGCGAGCAATGTGAACGCGCTCGTGGATTTGCTGGATGAGAGGGAGCAGCGCGAGGCGCTTGCTGCGTGGCGTGGGTTCGAGATCAAGGTAAGCTTCTTGTCTTCTTCTCCCCTGCCTCTTTTCGTCCCCCTAGCTTTATCCTTCTTGCATACATACTAATCACCGCACATGTCTAGCAACGCCGGTATTCCCCGAGCTCATCCCGTCCCAGCACGAGCTTTGGGTGCAAGCGGAATGATGATTCCAGCTTCCTCGATTAGGCCGCCCTAGTGCGTACCCCATCTCTCCCTCCCTCACGTAACAACTAACTCTCTGTTTGTGTGCTTGCTTCCCTACAGGAAAAGTACTTCATGCATGCGCACCCCCCTGCCCGCACGCAAGTTCGTCGTCTTCGGCTCTGCGCTCGGCCTGCTTGTGTCGTGCGTGAGTCGTGCGTGAACACTGTACTTAATTTATTGAATTCCACTCACTTTCTTGGCAGATTTTCAGTTCGGTGTCATAGCTTACTGGTAGGTTCTGTAGGGGATCATACATCTGTAGCGTTACCGTTATTATTGCCATGTATTATGTAGCTTTGATGATAATACAAATGTTCTTATGCATTCTATCTGTGTTTCTGAGAGTGATATTTGAGCAAACTGGCGTGCCATTCACGAAAACATTTTGCACATCTTGGAGGTATTTTGAGCACAAAATTTGATATTTATTCGGGTGAGAACATATTTTGACTAAAATGTGAACATTCGAGGAATTGAAGGAATTTGTGCACATTTTAGCTCAAAATACTAACAAATTCCTGGGGGGGGTTTCCCTGATGTTTGCAAAGTTCGGCTTCAGCCAACAAGTATGAGATCAAATAGAGTAGCCGGCACGTAGCCTGACTATGTCGTGCTGTTGAGGCCGTAGACAGTTGGGTCTCTTGAAAGAAATTAAAATCATACTCGGTTAGTTCTGTTTGCGTCTCAGCCTGAGGGCAACTCATTTGAAGAAGAAAAGACCCATCTATAGTCCAGCTTTTAAGTCGTACCAACAGCAGGGGATCAAGAGGGAGATGAGAAGCGGTGGAAAGGGTATATGTCAACGTTGTCGATGGGAAGGGGATGAATGAAGAAGGTGTGTGAAATGGGGAAGTATTAATAACAGTGGTATGAGGTAGTTGGGTGGGCGTGGATGAAGAAAATGTGTTATGTACATTAGTACGGAGTAGAGAAGTTTCCGTGATGTAGTTATGTACACTAGAATGGATTAATGGAGTGGGAAAGGGAGCGGAAGGGGATGAATATTGGTGAAGTAAAGGTAAGACAGGCGGGGAAGAAAGGGAAACGGCATGAGCTGCCGTTACGCATTTGGGGAAGCGAAAACAGATTTGTACGGCGCGACGCGCGACGCATTGAACGCGGTGATAAACCACGACGCGATATCGGCGCTCTCAAAGCACACGATGACTGTGTGGGTCCGGGCCCCGACGCGCACGGTAGTTGTGCATGATGCTGCGCGCCGCAGGGAGCACAGTCTTGATGACCATGGAGGACTCCCCGCTGATGTTCTTGCCCCAGTTGACCGGCCCAAGGCGTGCCTCCTGGTGGGGTTAATTGGAGGGAGAGCAAGTGGCATCGGTGATCACGGAGACGGGACCGAGAGTGGGAGACGGGGGCCGGCGCGGGGGGCGAGGGAAACAGGGGCGGACGCATGCACGAAAGGAACGGGCGCGGGCGCATGCACGAAGGAAACGGGTGTCGACGCGGGCGCGAAAGAGAGGGCACCGCAGCGGAGAGCGGGGCATGGGCCAGTGCACCTGGAGGTGCAACGGCGGCGGGTACGGCGGAGGCTTCCACCAGGTCGCCGAGTCGGGTGGACAGCTCGTGCATCGGCAGAGGGGCTTGGAGAGCGGGCACGCTTCGACACCACCTCCATCAGAAGCGACTCTAGACGAGCCATGCGCCCATCGATGGAGTCGGCAGAGGGTGCGGACAGCGCCACGGGAGGAAGCGGCGCCGGCCCGGGCTGTCCATGCGATGGGCCCACAGTTGCTGCAGGTGCCGAGGAGGACGCACCCACTAGACCCTGGGCCAGCGATGCATCGCCTTAGAGCGATCACGTATTTGGGTTGGGTAGCGACCAACGCTCTAGCTAGTGATGTGCCGGGTCGGGCTTGAAGCCCAAGCCCAGGCTTGGGTCGGGCTTTCAAGCCCGACCCAGGCCCGACCCGCGCCGGGCTCAGGTAAGGCTCAGGGTCGGGCCTCAGATTTTGCCCGACCCGCGACCCGGGCTCAGGCCTGGGCTTCAGCCCAAAAATTTGGCCTGGCTCATAATGCCCGTGAGGGCTGGCAGACACATTTTTTTTCCCATCAAGTTGTTTCCCTATGCCGGCCATCATGCCGTGTTCAAATCATGATCCGATCTGCGGATACTTTGACTCCAAGTTCAACGGCGATGTATAATCTATGTAACCACGGCAAAATCATTCCTTGGGCGGCATTACTATCTCCAAGCGAGATAATCACTAAAAGGTGACATTGTAGCGGCGCTCCAATTTTGAAGTGCTGGGTACGCAACCAACTACTTTTCCCCGAGATGCCGTGTTCATCTAATGAACCTGTTCTGGATAATGATGAGGTGTCGGATGAAGAGGAAGCAGTGGGTATATGGGACAAGTTTTTGGCGAACAAGGAGGACGTTGAGAAGATGACGAGGATATTCTTTATATTTTGATTATAATTGTCGAACGTCGGAATGTTCCGTAATACCATCATTGCCTTATATAGGCAGGCCTGGGCCTGAGCCCAAGCCCGACCCGACCCGGGCCCGACCCCCCAGGTCAGGTCGGGCCCAGGATTTTGTCGAGCCCAAGCCCTACACGACCCGACCCAAGCCCGGGCTTTCAAGCCCGACCCGACCCGAACAACACTAGCTCTAGCTCGCTGTTGATGGCACTCTTGACGCCGTCCAGCTGGCGATGCATCGCCTTAGAGGCTCTTCCTTTCTAAGTTCGCATTCTCCAAGGTGTTGAGCTCGCTGTTGATGGCGTCCTCGACGTTGTTTGGCACCATCCTCACATATCTACTTCCCAATTTGGTAATTCAATAAATAAAATACACGGGCACTAGATACGATGAATGGATTAGTTTGCAGCAGCGTCCCGGCTAACAGGAGCAGCCAATGTCTATGTACGCGTCGCCCCCGCCCCCTCTCCCGCCGCATTCGCATTATTACGGGTATCCCGGGTACGATGTGTACGCGCCCGCACCGGTGCAGCGTGTGTATTGGGGACGCCTTTGCCTGGTACGAGTGCGGGGGACGACGGCGCGCAGGGGCGGTACCCAAGGAAGGCAGGGGCAGGGATGGTGGGTGCCGCCGTTGCAGTCGGAGGAGGAGGGGGAGGGGCCGCGTCAGCGGGGGGTCAGCGGTGGGAAAAGCGGGAGGGAGCAGCCACCGCCGTCGAGCAGCCTCCAGAAACACAACAGCCGCCGCAAAAAAAAAACACCCCCTGTCGCCCGCGCAGTCGGATGCGGTGTCCGTGTCGATCGCGGCTTCTGCGAGTCTTGGTGGGCGGGGGCGAGGGAGCGGAGGCGGCGCGGGGACGGGACCGGGACAGGGAGGGGGAGAAGGGCAAGGGAGTGGGGTGTGTTCGGGTTCGGGAGAGTCGATGCGGGGTTGGCGACGCTTGCGTTTAGCGCCAGCGGAGGCAGGCTTCGGGACGGGGAGGTAGGTGGTGAGCGCGAGAGCGAGCGCGAGGGAATGGCAAACGAGGCGCCGAACACCACCGCCAGGCTCCCGCCAAGCGCGACAATGGGCGCGGGGCTGGTATCACTCCAAGGACGAGTACGAGCCCACCCCCGCCCCTATCCGCGCCACTGTCGGCACGAGAGGCGTTCGGACCCGATCCCGACGTGGCAAGGGTGGAGGCAGGTGGAGGCGGGCGGGCACGACGTCGCAATCCAACCCACAGTGGATCTGCGATGTCCTCGTGGCTGGCGTTCGGATGTCCCATGACACGGGCGCCGGGATACGTGATGGTACGCGCAACGTCGGGCGCGGGGTGCAGGCGCAAGGTGCGGGGACGGGACATGCCGAAGCCTACGCTGCGGCGTCGGCGCGCTGTTGTTGTGCAGTGAGGCAGCTCCGCAGCCTTGAGGCGTACGAGGATGTCAAGCACTCGAGCCCACCCCTGGCGTGCGCGCCACCGCAGCGGGACCAGCACCGAAACCAGCCGCCTTGGTAACAGGAACGATAGTGCATGCGGACCATGCCGCGGCACGTGGAATGACCTTTAGCAGCCCGAGAGGATGGTGGATAAATGAATGATGGAAAGAAATTGGCACACGCACCAGTACATCCCAGATTGGCCTCAGAATGATCCAATTGACTCAAGTATCCAATTTTCAGTGGAATCCCAATACCAGGATTGGCTGGTATGGTCGGCGAGCACCGGAGGGAGTCAGATGTACACCACCGAAAGAGCACGCTGCTGTCCCGCATCAAACGGTCGGAGGGCTGATTTTGTCAGTGAAAGACATCGAGAAACATGGATAGAGTAGCCTCCCAGAATTTCAAAGCGCTAGGTTCCAGGGAACATAGCATGAAGAGAGAGTAAGATGAAGGCGAGCGAGAGATGTCGTTTGATCGAATGTAAACAAGTAGAAACAACCCATTTGGGCCCGTTTCGGGTGGTGAGAGCCAGAAAGTTCACTTCCGTATCGCATGAATATCGCGACCTTCACAATTTTGAGTAGACCAAAGTCCTTAGAATTTTGAACCACTGACCCTGTGCCCCGAAGTGGCACGTTTGTCGGAAGTCAATGGCTGGCAACATATAAAAGCGGCCTTAGTATTCGATGGAAAGGTAGTTTCTACAGGTATTCCTTCGTAAAACATGATATCCTTTGTAACCAGGTCATAATATATCAAAAGTTTGGACTTTCAAAGACATTTTTTCTGGAGCTCATTTTTTGTCCAGTTTAGAACCACTGTTTACGTGGTACATTGGTATTCCGACGTGGTATTCCATATACCGAGTTTTTATTGGCAAGGAAATTGATTTTTTGTGGTTGATATACATCTGCTAATGTATCCTGAAGTTATTCTGCCCTCATCTACGAAGGGCTGGAGGTCAAGAGATGTCCGGAAGTATACAGCGTGTATCGAGGAGTGGATCATAAGGTTGGCGCCGTGCAGTCACAGGGCTGGCAGATAAGCTCGGAAGCAATTTTATCAAATTCCTTAGTCTCCTGGGTATCATATTGAATGAAACTTGCATCCGTATACACCGTCAGGGGACCAAGTGAAGAGGGGCACGGAGAAACGCACATCCAGGGCATACCAAGGCCAAAAACGATTTCAAACGACATGAAGGGATATATAAAAGACACCTAACTTCATATACGAGGTGGAGGTACCATGATTAATGATTCAAAAGCAAAAATACGCCCAGTGTACAGGCAGGGCAAACCAACGGGACGTTCAAAGAGAGTAGGCGCCCCGGGCGCTTAATCCACCCGAAACAAAATATTGTCTCAGATGCGCGGTAATGGCTGAATAGCAATATAAAGTAGATGAAAAACATCTGTATATATGTCGTCTGACGCAAATCGGCATACGGGATGTAGAAGGTACAGGAATGTGGTGTAAACCCGTGATTTTTCGGTGCCACTGAACCGTTCGCATCGGAAGAAAGGGATGCAGAAAAAACGCATAAATCGGGGTATGAGCGCCTGTAGGATTGCTCGACATTATGGAGCACTCACCAAGATTATCGGTGCAGGCACAGGCTGGTTCGAGGGGGGCGGCATGCGGGGAGCCGGAGTGATCCAGCGAAACAACGGGACAGAATAAACGGCTAATATCTAGGGAGTCAGTGTAGGTGGCATGCCCAAGGATGTACGTACATGCATCGGGCATATTTGCTCAGCCAGCTGGCGGTGCGGGACGGGGTGCGTGCGGGGAGCCGAAGCGATACAGCGGGACGACGGAGACAGGTAATGAGGTGATAATATAGGTTTAAGTGCGGATCTAGTGCCCCAATAAGCTCGAACATACGCCAGGCATATCGGGGTGGTGCGTAGCGAGGGCACAGACCGGGAGTGCGCGCAGAGATCGAGCGATTCAGGAGGACAGTGGCACCAGTAGCTGGACAAAAACGTGCGGAGAAGGCGTATAATGTGTCCCGTGAGCACCCGGAGCACCCACGGAGCGGATTGGAGCGGTGCGCAGGCGGGAGCCAACGGGGGAGGGCCGAGCCAAAGCCGAGCCGAGAGGCCGCAACAGAGCAGATATGGGACTCCAAAGAGTTCCTTGCGTAATATTGGTATTGTCACAAGGTTCTGGCAAGCGGGCACGAGTAGTGGCGAGCGAGGAGGGCCAAACGAGGAGGCGGAAGTGAAGAAGAGTCCGATCATAACAGGAACAAACAACGCGATCCCGTCCCAATTACGCTACATTACTACACTCGCTGCACCTCAAGCAGACACTCAGCGGGCTTAAATACACGTGTGAGTACTCATTCATATATGAGCCATGTTTGCTGACAATCCTGGACACTACGCAGACCGAGGGCAAAAACACCGAAAATGGTAATTACCGCCACCCGACAGCGCCCCGCCGTCCAGCTGTCGGGACAACACCGCCGCCTGATCCAATAATGATCGCATGTGCCCGCATAACAGGACTACCCAGAAAGGATGTCCCTCTAGACCGATGCATCGCGAGGTCCTCTAATTAGAGGGAACGATGCATCGCTCAAACCTTCTCATTAGAAGGCCGCGATGTATCAAAACCCCAGATACCCCTGACGCACCGGGGTACGGGGGAGGGGCGACAGCGGGCGCAACGACCGGCAGGACCTCCGGGATGGCTTGCGCAGCGATGGAAGGCAGGGCCGGGGCAGGAGCTCCGAGTGCGAGACAAGAGTGTTTTCACGGTGTCGAAGACGGCGTAAGCAGCCTCCGCTATGTCCGCGGGTCCGGACAACAGCCGGACTATGTGTTTTTTATTGGACCGCTGAAACTTCGAGTTTGGCGCTGAGATGTCCAGAATAAGATCCCAACATTTCCAATAAGGGCCAACGTCGGGCATTCAGAACTCAAAATGGAAGCAAGGACCCGGTACCAGCAAGATTGAAGAGATCATAAATGTCTGCGGCGCCATTCCGTAAATATGGGGTTGGTTATAGATGGTTATACAGATTTTTCAGCTCAAGCCGGATGCAATGCTCAAATCCGGTGTTCTAGCGATGGCGGCAGACGCGCTAAGAACGGTGAATGGTTGGCCGTCCAATCTGCGAATTTCCTGAAGAAGGACAGGCATAAGCGCCTACTAAGCGCTGGCCACCTCCTAAGGGCCACACCCAATTATTATTCATTCGGTTTTCGAGCATTCGTTGATGGGATTGTGGGGCCAAAGAAAGGCACTAAATCCAGAGCACATGTGGAAACTCGCCAGGGAGTGGTGAAGAACAGTGAACCGAGTGACAGGCTGACCAGGCGGTTATTTGGTATTTTTGTTTGAAACCGACAACTCCGCGCACATATCACCCGTTAGTCATTCGTGGGAGGTACCATTCTGTACTGAAAATTCACAATGTCTGATGTCTACACAGGCGCTTGAAGCCACCGTTTATGGATAAATACTGGCGAGAGAGCAATATGAAACTTGACATTCGAAGGAGGTAAACGCACGGACATCGACAAAACTTGGCTGGTGTCAAGTTTTCCCAACTCCCTTCCAAGTTCCTGAGGATATACCTATTGGGGGAGCACTGGCGGGGCTGTGGCTTCATCCAAGACTGTGGTTTCGCGTAACACTGGAAACTATCATGATGGACGGGTGCTAAAGCCATATTTAGTGTCTGAAGACATAATGCTTTTATTGCAGGTATTCACTGCGTTCCGCCCCGTAGACTCAGCCCGATTCTAGGGCTCCTAGGAATAACTACACAGATTACTGTGACTAGGTGACTAGACCCAGTCTTTTTGGCTCAATGTCGAGCTCCTTGGCTTTTTATAGGCCTGATTAGGTCTGCGTCTGTCAGTCTAGATCAGCTACACTGAGGGAAACTGATCTATCTATACAAAGTCTGTTTAGTTGACCTAATAAGGCTAGACAAGGGGCATGCTCAGCTCGACACAAAGTCTGTGTAGTCACCTAGCAGGGCCTGTCTGGCTACCCAACAGACCCCAGCAGAGACACAACCAACTAGGCCGACCTGAATCTAGGGGATCCCAGAGCACAGTAATTGCGAAGAGTGCAGTCGAAGAAGCATGGGACATTGGAGATAGGGACCATCCCGTCATGGAAATATCAGGACTACCTTAGTTTGGCAGGTGGTTTGGTGAGTCAAAGTTCACTGCGGTTGGTTGACTCTAACATAATCCACGTCTATCGGTCTATTCAGATTAATCAACAGCGGCAGTTTCCGAGCGACCGACAATAGACACACAACGGACCCGGATGAGGCAAATCCAGCTCTCGGTTCCAATACTGATGTACGAATGCTATGTCAGGTGCGTTGGATGTTCCTTGAAACTACTGAAATGGAGTACAGAGGTACCTGACAGCTGACTGCACTGGCGCCGAGGTTGAACGCAACATATTCTACGTGTAAGACAGAGGTTCTTTGTGGCGAGAGTCATTGAAGAAAGATGAATATATAGGCAGACTATGGTCTGGCCAAAATCTACGGACTTGGCTTGGCAACTGGAATGTAATTTAAGAACGAAAAAATGTCGCGGAGATTTCTTTCCCAAGCTCAGGTCCACGTTTCACTGAGGTTGGATTGGGACTGGGCCCGGGGCTTATCAGCGCTCCAACTTGAACGTGTCCGTCAAATATGGGACGGCAGCCGAAAGAAAGACCATTTTTGTGACGGGACGGTCCTGTCGGAGCAAGACGGACGCGTCCCGTCCGGAACGGTCGTTTTAAGTTCTCAATATCTTGAGAATTGGCTACGTACTGACAAAAAAGTTTGAGGAATTCTAAATGATGTCATCCTCTTTGAAACTCGGCTCACACATGGGCTAGCAAAGGCCCCCGGACACTACCTATAAAGCCTGTCCGCGATAGAGTAAATCAGTGGCCTAAACCGGCCCTTCCTCTGTCCACCATATAGAGTAAAACAACCCCAGGACGATCTATGTCGGTCCGTCATAAAATTTTTTTGAATGAGTATAGGGCGCGAGGCACCGCAAGCACAGCTTCCATGCTGTCGGGGCTATCAGAACTGAGCTTAAACATGGGCAATATGCACCGGAAAGCGCCTGCGGCAGGCTGGGAGCGAAAAAAATGAGTCCCGCAGTGCGAAAATGGTATTTTACCAACACTTCGTCCGAAATAGAGTAAAACAGGGACCGAGGACCGGATTTCATAGAGTAAAACAACGAAAAATTTTGGGAAAAAGCGGACAGGCTTTATAGGTAGTGTCCGGGGGCCTGCTAGCAAACGGTCAAAGCTAATCGGATCAAACGGGGATGGTCAGATCAAATGTCGGCAGATCGTGGCAGCCGTGTCCACGTAAGTATTTGTGGCACACCAAAGATCGATTTACTTTACGGCCAAACTTTTTCCCATGTGGATGCAAGAGTCAAGAAACGACGTATGTTTGGACCAACTTTGACTCACATTTGCGCCCAAGAACGATGGGCCGTCGAACCTGTCAAACGGGCGGGAACGTATCCCATAGGTCAACCCGCCCTGTGGCGCTGGCTCAAAGACCAAGGCGGGGTGAAACCCGTCCGTCCCGTCCGTTGACCCCGTCAAATTCAATTGAGCCCTAGGATTGAATCACATGCACCAGATATTTACCTTGCCACAAATATTGTAGGTTCATGGAAAATGAACTGTGAAACTATAGGTTTCGCAGCTGCGTTCAAACTTTCGGGGATTCCTCAGTCTCGTTGCCCAGTATCTCCAAAAGTAGATTGTCAAAAATGGTCGGATTTAAGCGGTCAGCCCTTGGAATGGCGGTCCATATCTCTTACGACATATAATATATCCTACATAGTGGGAACTTGACCAGTTGCGCTGATGGAAGTTTCACCGTGGCGTACCTGTGCCAAACCTGGCAGACGGCGCTGCGAGGACATTTCCAATATACCCTATAGGATTCTGATTCAATTGCACTGCGCTATTCCAAATGGTGGACCGGATCGTGATATCGCCGTTTATTTAACGTGTTGTCGTAAACTGCTACTATATCTACGCGATTCGAATCGGATGCTAATGACACCCACTTCAACGGCCACCTCGTCTACCTCCACGTCGATGGCTGAGTCTCAATTGTCGGAAAACTGGCATCATATCAACTTGTCCGACCACATCGCCAATATCTGGACCGCCGTTGAGGCTCTTCCATGGTTGAATTGTGTCCCTATTCTTATGCGGTAGACTCGACTGATGAGAAAAACAGTTCGTTGGAGGGAGATTCGGCCAATACCGTATGTTACAACAGACAACTCGAAAATCTCAAGTCCAAAGTTACCGCTCTCAAAGACGCTGTCAATGTACGTATAAACATCACATCTGACCCGAGCGTTTATGCATTCGCTCACAGATACCAGATCCCAAGCGTCTTGGTAATGCCTATGCCTATGTTTAACCATTTTTCATGATTTTAATCATCGAAATCAAGAGGAATTTACTCCAAAGTTCACAGAAATGAACGGTGTCGAAAAGAACCTCTGGGATTATCTCCCTCTCCAGGCTGTCGCGGAAGCACACAAAAGAGAAGGCAAGGCTCTGAAACGCAAAGGAAACAAGGATGGCTTCGAATCCAGCCGCATTCCACAGATCTATGAAAGGTATGTCAAGTACCTGCTATTAAGTTCTGAAAAGAGTTCCGAATATGTGAGTGCCTGTGAAACCGCACCGTTGAACTCTATTTAAACTCGTGTTGTTGCAGGAGGAGACATATGAAAACGCGCTCCATTATAACCATCTAATTCGAGAGCAGAAGCCGACTATCGAGGTACAGAGCCTCCTCCTGCCATCATGTGTGATTTTACTTACCATAGATACCAGGAACGGTCTTCTCCCCGCACACCCGTTGCCTCGTTGCCTCCGAGAGACTCAACATCCCGCGCACCAGAATTACAGTCGCCCACACTCCACAAAAAGAGACGTATTGGGGCTCCCTAAAATGTTTCTGAAACTAGTAGTATCAATAAATGTACAAGTAGGTCTGAAATTGTACCTGAAATGGGAGGTTGGCGGCCATCTGGAATGGTAACTGGTACCCTTACTA
The DNA here is from genome assembly GCA_029289565.1 of Mycena galericulata. Classification (NCBI taxonomy): domain Eukaryota; kingdom Fungi; phylum Basidiomycota; class Agaricomycetes; order Agaricales; family Mycenaceae; genus Mycena; species Mycena galericulata. The sequence goes on from JARKIA010000048.1 coordinate 579,724, forward strand.
TAGGCGACTGGGTACTAGGTAGCCGGCCACTTGCATTATATTGAGATTGTAGCTGGATATTTGAAGGAACTTGAATTGACAGAAAGGAATACGACCTCTGAGGTTGGTCCGCGCCAAATTTCAAGGCAAACTGATGTGGCGATCAAAACCTGTGGCGGGTTCGATCCGATGCGGAAGGGTGGGAATGCCGTTTTCTTAAATCCGAACGGCGCCAACGGCCATTTCTCTACCAATACTTGGCCGATTTGCAAGCTGAAGGGCTCATTTTCATTCGCCAACTCTGGGGCACCAGTCGACATGTTACCAAGCATGAAAAGCTCTCCACCTGTTCCCTGTGCTACTCACAGGGATGTCGAGCGGCACAATTGGCCCACCCCGATATCGAGCGACCCAGAGATGGTACGGACCTACAGCTGTGGATATACATTCACGAGATACGCCCCTATACCTCTATGTGTTCGTCAACTTTTTAATGATCGCCCTTGGCCCTCACTACGGCCAACTCACCCAAACCATTATTTTTTGGTTGTGCAACAAGACAGATGTTTGTAGGATCGGCTGGGGTGTTATACAGAAGATTCGTCGCCAGGCATGTTCAAATACTTTCCGCTGAGCTTTCTGATCATTTTCCTGGGTGTCCGTGCTCGCAGCGCTTGGGGACCTTCGTTTCGCCGACACATCCATCCAGTCTTTATTCCCCGGCTTTAGATTCAAATTGTCAGACCCCACATGTATCTCATATATATTGGTTATTCATGTTGAATCCTACTATTATATTCCATGGATCATTTGGGATGCACGGAGGCCACAAGCCTGCTCTCGCATGAAGGACTCAACCGGCCACCCCGTGACTTGCCGTTGTCGGCATCCCCGCGGAAGAATATTCATCACGCCATTCAAATCAACATGTAAAATCGGCCAGTGGTCTCAACTCATTACCAGGATGTAGGCCTTTGTTTCGGAGCCCAGGAACCTATACTGACTTAACTTAACAGACTTGTCCGAGGCCGAAAGTGCTTAGGTGGCCGACTACCCGGTGATCAATAGTAGTTCCCGAAACAATTTCCGCGCCCCCGAAACCTTCCGTCTCCAGCGCGGTTTATCCCGACCCAAAACTGCTCCTGAAACTAAGAGTTTCAGCCCAAAAGCGGGTCCCAATAACAAAAGTATAGGTGATATACAATGCAAAAATATGGCACATATACTGTGCAAAAATTATTTGGATAACATCCCTGTGGAAACTAGGGTTTTTGGTTACACTGGATGAACAATTCAATTTTTTCAGTGAGAGAATTCCGGCTGGATGCTGATGGCGGTGTCCGATACCAGAATCGGATAGCAGCGGAGTTTTAAACTCCACGTGACTCGGCCCGCTCTTCCCGTCCGCTTCGCAGTGCCGGTCTTTTCAGAGGATAGCGACAAATGAAAATATGTTTGAAGTTTTACTGGGTACCCCTGTCATTATAAAGTATCCTGAGTGCAAATTCATCTTGATTTAAGAGCCAGACTCTCGGAAAATGGTTGACAAACACGCCGAGGGAAATATGCCTGTAGTACTGCGTTTTGTGTCGTGTTTTTTTTTTTTTCAGGTCAGCTCCATATAAAGGGAGCTTCCAGAGTATTCCATCCCCGTCTCTTTCACAAAAACAAACAGGGGAACATGATGATCCAATGGAATTTGCCACACATCAAATTTGGAATTATCAGAGCAGATGTGGCCCCACCGGGGTCTTCACAGTTGTTTGCATTGAAAGAGGTGCATAAATGATAGTATATCTCTGAAAGAAGTTTTGGGCCACGTTCATGACCTTGCCCATATTGGATTGAAGGGAAAGTTCAAAGATGGCTACAAAGCCATCAGCCGCCGGCAGGCCAGATTTCGAGAGTCTGATGCTGCAGCAGGGACACAAATGGACCACAGAACCTCATTTGTCTCCATGAAAGAGATCAGGGCTCAAAGAAAAGATGTGGTGTACAAAATGAAAGACTCGCTCAAAAACAGAAGAGGCTGCCATTGATCCGATGTCAAGCTCCGCCGGAAACCAGCGGAGTGGTATCGGGAAATGGCCGTTGTTTTATTGTTTCCTTTACAACCTCCCGACCGATACCAATTCTGAGTAGCTAGAAAATTTTGAAATAAATCATTCCAAAGGTTCCATTTTTTGAGCGTGATAGGCACCCCTTCTGAGTCTGTCAGACAGGTATCGGATACCATGCTGAAGTAAGCTGAGTGATCGGAGATCTCCCCTCTTCTTATTGCGATTTATTTTCTTTATTTTCTTTATTTACCCCACCGCCATATGGCGGTTTATGTGCACATTTAATAAAACCAAGTGTATTTTCCCATTTCCGTGGTTTTTTTGTCTTTTTGAGCACATGGATAAGTTTTTTGGACTCCTCAATTCTTTTAGCTCGCTGTGTAGATAGAATTACCATTTGAGCAATTTTTATGACCGTACTGAAAAGTTATACTCGAGTTCAAAAAGAAAGTTTCTTTTTTTTAAAAACTTTTTCTTTTCTTCTTTCAACATGATTGTTTTTTTTTGAACATGAGTGTTTATTTTTTTTGAGAGAACTTTCTTTTGTGTTCAACATGAAACTTTATTCCTCGGGTCAAGAAAATAAGTTCTGTTGGGTGGCTGTGCTAACCTTAATATGATGGCCGTGCAGCCTGTTCACCCCCTCATCCCTGTGCAGATTCTTCTGGACATGGAAAGTTGGCAACACCCATGAGCAGAATTAATACTTGACCTTGGAGTTGTACCAGATAGGCCTCCAAGTTACGAGTAGGTGGATGCCAATGGACCCATGCATGTTGATGGAGATGCGTGCCGCACTTGGCATCGACATCAACACCTACGGCAATCCTGTCCTTCGGGACGTGGCTGCTCATGATGATCGCAAACATTGCAATGCTGCCGGTTATGCCGATAATGCCGACATACACACGGGATGGGGAGTAGGCCTCGACAGTTCAGAACGAACAGCCGGTAAGCGGGCCGCACGGCCATCATATTAGGGTTGGCACAGCCACCCCATGGAACATCAACGCGAGAAGAAAAAATTGTGTCAAACAGAAAAGAAAGTTGTTCTCTCTTGAAAAAAACATTCATGTTTTGAAAAAAACATCCTGTTGCAAGAAGGAAAGCAAAAGTTTGAAAAAAAAATAAACTTTCTTTTTGAGCTTTGGTATAACTTTTTGGTAGAGTCATAAAACTTGCGCAAGGTCGTAATTCTATCATGAGAGTGGGATAAAAGAATGAGGTGATGGGTAACGGCCTAAAAAACTCAGTATCTGCTCAAAACAGTAAAAAAAAACACTGAAGTGGTAAAAAAAACCTGTTTTTATTAAATGTGCACATTGACCGCCATACCGCCATTGGTATCGGGCCAGAATCGGTGGAAAACTTTGTTTGTTTTTCAGACATTTTTTAAAAAGTAAGTTATCTGAAAAATTCATAACTTTTTCAGGGATTCTCGTTTTCTTTCAAATTTTTCACCTCAAGTTGAAAAAGTACTGAAAAATTTATAAGTTTCTCACATACTTTTCCAGTGAAAAATGTGTGAAAAATGAACAACATTTTTGACCAGTTTTTCCACTGAAAACATCAAATTGTTCAACCAGTGCTGACATCTTCAAAATGGAAACATGGTTTGGGGATGCATCTGTTCAAAATGAGACAACTTTTGGTTTGGGTGCTTATCCATGAATCTGCACACACCTTCAAACTCTTGTCCACAATTTCAAACTTTTCAGCTCAAGCCGGCGGAAGGTCGTGTAACTGATGTCATTGATCCCAACAGTGATCCGAAGATCTCGCCGGAGTCCCAAGAGGGATTTTTCGAGCTTCACAGAGTAGAAGACATGTAAAATGTGGAGAAATGTTGTGTCAAGTCAATTCAAGTCCCTTGTTTTGATAGAAGAAGAGTCATGAAGCATGTGAGGATTTCGGCAAACTCCTTCTTCCGAAATGTCAAACTGCAGCCTCTCTGTTCAGAGTTCAACTTCAGACTCTGCCTTATATTTCAAATATCTGTTGATATGGTCCTCAGTCCAAAGAAACACAGCCAAGGGGCCTCAATAGAGGCAGAAACACATTGTGGCCGACAGATGTTGAATCAATCCCGGCCCGCCAAATTCGGATTGATGCGAAAGTTCCGGTAATCAATCCGAGTTTAGCGAGATGCGCGGCGAGATGTCAGTCGTTTAACAAAGATGCGAGCTGTTGAAAGGAGTTGCATCCAAACATAGGATGCAACCTCTTACAGAGGTGTCAACCACAAATGTAAGTTGTTTGCAAAAACCCTGTAAAATTTCGCTAATTTTTGTGTATGGGCGATATACAGTATACTGTGCAAGAATTAGCGAAATTTTACAGGGTTTTTTATTACAACTCACATCTGTACCGGTCATCTTGGGTGACAACTTGAAAAGAGCTCACATCCTGGATTTGGATGCAACTTCTTCAAGTGGCTTACAACTCTGTAAATGGTTCACATCTCGGTAGTATTCGGATTGATCGCCGAGCCTTTCGCATCAGATCAAGATCAGCGGGCCGGGATCAATTCCAACTCTGTTCGCCCCCTCTCAATTCACGATACCAAACCTCCCCCCGAATACTCTTATATCCGCGCTGTATCAGCCCATTCCACGGTCATCCAGCTTTATGCGCGGTCTGGCCAGATCGCCGAGACCCTCGAAGCTCGCTCGAAAATCGACTCAAGGACTCTGTAACAACGTGTAAACCCGGTGCCCGTTTACGGACCGAATACCTTACATAAGCTAGTCTTTCTCGTTCTTACCATCTTGTCGCCGTACGCGCCCCGCGCTCACTCTCCTCAATATACCGTGATCATATTGATCTTGTGTGATTCTTCTGTCCTCAGTGTTTCCTGTCCAGTCGACAGGCTTCCACAACGGTGTAGAGAGCATGCACCACTTACTGTACTATTTCGACCAAATGATCACACCATGTCACCCGTCACCTAAGATGTTCATTTTTCTAGGTGTTCATTTCTCGGCAATCACGCCAAATTCCCATAAATGGATGTCCGGCAGTTGCCGGATCAAAAACTTTGACGTTGTGAGGCCTATTCGGGCGGCTATATTCAGTTTGTCACCGTCACCTATCCCAAATTTGTTCATTTCACGACCCTCCGTCACCCGTCACCTGAACATTTGGTCAAAATAGTACAGTATTTGTGGATTGCGCTCGCTTTGATGATTGGCGAAGAGATGCTGCCAAAGAAGTGGAAGCCCGCACCGGACGGAAATCAACAGAGGCTGGGATTACCGCTGAGGCACAGGCTTCGATATTACATACGTTCCGATCGGCAAGCCCTGATTTGGTGGTCGAGGGAAGCGCTGGGGACGGGGAGCGAATAGAGCCGTATAACTTAGCGGCTAGCTTCCAAAAATGCATGAAAAGAATCGGCTGAAAACCCACCTATTTGTACCCGTTTCGAAGATTAGATGTGGGAGTACAGTGCAATTGTCTTGCGACAGCGGAATATTAATGACAAACGATCGCACACCGGGGTTGAGGAAACCTCCAGTCTACAATTTGATCGGGAAACTGTGGGAATATACTCATCGTATCATTTATCTTATACTAGGGGACCATGTCAGCATAATATACCTCATCCTCCTCCTCCTCCTAGGTGAGCTCGTGATCCAAAAACGTCAAAATTTCGGGACGTCATTTGAAAGAATACGCGAACAATAAGGGGACATAGCGTGCACAGTTATGCTGTGGCTTCCAACGCTGCGCAACTTACCCCGTGGCCAACATTCTGTTCTTTCTGTTCCTGGTAATGGACACCAGAATCCCATGCAAGTTCACACACCCGCTCTTCTACCGTGATATCGTTATCATCGTCTGGCCGGATCTTGGCCATACTCAGGACCACCGACACTTGGGTCCACATAAATGTAATCAACCTCCAAATCGCAATGTTTCGGTCCGTCCTGCGGTACTGCTTTGATCGAAATTTCGTTCATAAACCCTCGGCGGATCCCAGAATAAATTTGGGCGTAAGAAACGATCTCGACAACATCTATAAATCCGCGGGAATTCTGCGCAGAGAGTCAGAGATGAATCCGGCCATACTTCCCGAGGATGGGCCAGGATTGCTGTCGTATGGCGGAACACCGTATGGCGGCATGATCTACCGCGGTTTCAAGAGAAGGATACAGGTTGTGATCGATTTGTGCTTACCCTTATTCACTCAGCACTGATCCGTAGGATAGCGTGCAGGCGGCGTGGTGGATGTCGTATCGGGAGGGCGGGGGCCGCAGCTCCGACGTATGTGCCCGCGTGGGCAACGGCCAGTGGCGCCGCTTCAGCCGGTGCACCAGCTCGGGTGTCTAGCACGCGCTGTGGCGTGCGCGGTGGGAGAAGCGGATGCACCGTCCGGAATGTGTTCGTGCAGGCAGCTCGGCTGAGACTGCGCCGCTGAGCATCTCTGGCAGCTCGCAGATGCAGCGTGGCCACGCGGATGGTGCGTCAGCAACAAATCGCGCACAAAGGCAAAGTGTGTCTCGGGTATGTGCGTCCGCGTAGCAGATCGACCGAGACTTGAGTCGCATCTATGTCTGCACGAGCTTGCTCACCGTTTCACGGTGGGTGGGCCAGTTCCGTGAGGACCGACATAAGGGCGGACAGGTGTGCAACGGCACTTGCGGCCGTCCCTCAAGCTGCGGGTGCCGGTACAGGTACGGGAGCACTGGCGCAGCGGTCCCGACGATTGAAAAATGCACTGCGAGACGGATGCGGAGGAGCCGAGCCTTTCGGGTACAAGGTCCGAACAAGGGGAACAGCGTAAGGGGACCGAGGTTGGGAGACGATTCCATTGCTTCCTGCCCAAATTCAGATCGGCATCCAGATCAGGGAGCGAGATGGTAGCTAAGAAACATGTAAGGATATAGCACAGCTGTGATCAAGCAGGAGACATACTTGATAACCCAAGATTCTGCCTCCTGCGTCTGTGCTCGGCTTGTCTCGCATCCGGTCTCTTTTCCTCATTTCAGAAGTGTGTATCGCTCGCTTGGAACAGGGCGTACGCCACAATGCAATAGATTGTATTCTAGGTCCTACCCGGTGTTTAATTGGTGTAGTTCCCTCTGAGTGGGGCGGAAAAGCAAAAGGCGACGTGGCGGACAAGAAGTGACTAGAGCGAAGCATCTGCCGGATAATTATATATAAAACAGAGCGGAGGTCCAGCAGGGAAGTGACGAGATAACTGGAATCGTGTCCCCCCATCGGATTGGGCAAATGTTGACGGGAGAGCAAATCTTTCTTGAGCGGTTGGTTGGTGGACGAGGAAGTCACCGTCACTTCGGATCGTAGGCCGATCTGATGGACCCCTGCACCGGCATTAGAACCGCATTGCAAGCGACCGGCCGGGCTTGTCCGGACCTACAGTATGCGGCAGTCATTCGGCATCCACCGCTCTCACGGTGACCGCACCCACTTTTACTCCTCCAAAATGGTTTGGGCAGCTTCCTGCGCAGCATATCAAGACTCTTCGGGACAAGATTCAGAAGACACAGTATACGCACATCTGTCCGAATTGCACAAAACATATTGTTTTAGTGTGAATCTGTGTGATATTGATGTCGTTCCGAGCAGTGAGGTTAGAGCCGGAGATGGCCATGTAAGTTTCAAGTTGGGACGGAATGGCTCTCAAACTCTTTGTCGGTGACGGCAGAAGAGTGGTTGCCGGTGGCTTGATTGCCGTTAAAGGCGGAGCACGGGCGGTAGTAGGCGAGGTAGAGTCGAGAGGAGCAACCGTGGCTGTAGGTTCTAGTGTTATTTCTTCACGCGACGCCTGTTGGTAAGACGGCAGTTGACCGATATTCCGGTCGGCCGTAGCCGAATTAACCTGTGTTTCAATCTAAGGTAGCCGCCAAGCAAACACCACCAACGTTCCAAATATGGACAAATGGACAAAATAAATGCACCAGATAATCATGCAGCAAGATTAGCCAAATCGGCTCCCAACATTTTATGGAGAGATGCTCTATCTGCCTTGTTTACCATCCCACCACTCCATTGTGAGCAAGGAAAAAAAGTTTAAGCAAATTTAAGTCGGGATCACGCAAATTTTCTCACGGGCCACTCGACAACTTGCGAGGCTTTAAACTTTGTCAGTTCTGAGTTTGAGTCCAATCTGCTTTGCAAGTACATGAATGGGATGTCTATCTACAAAATGTTGGAGACAGATAACAATTGTAGCGCGCTTTGCGGCAGAGCCCACTAACTAGTGATTGGATCAGTATGTTCGAACTCCGACATCCACAAAGAAAATTTGGGTTGAAGCACACATTGAGCTAGATCTCTGTGAAAGACCATCATGCAAAGTTGCCAAGGTGAAAGAAAGAAGACAACTCTGTGATGTGTTTATAACTAGAAGCCCCCGTTTTTGTTGCCCGCATGGCTAGTAATCAAAACTCTGAATCAAAGTTTGTGTGCCAGTCGGCTAGTGACACTACAAGTACATGGTGTTTCGCGATGAGTATAGCACACCCCCCAAAAAAAAGAAGATATAGTGATGAACCTCCTAGCGAAACGCCACGTGGGAGCGAAACACCAGAGTGTTCGGCCACTTAGAGTCTACTATGATCCCAGGATTTGGGGAGCTGAAAGTACTCCATATAAAACTCTTATCCACTGAAGGAATTTTGTAAAAAGCTTCGGTGGTGCCCATGCAATCCAATTTGTTTTTTTGGTGTTTATTTGGCCTATTTCCATGGTAGAATGGGCGTGCAAATGAGGCTGCCCCTGCTGCTCCCATAAATTTACGAGTCCTAAATTTATTTAGGAATCGTTATTTGTCATTCATTCCACACCAAGATTTGAGGTTTTTGGGCTATGACGTGATTGACTTGTGGGAGTCTTACTTCCTTTACTGGTAGCTTACAAATACATCAAATTGCCTTATACGTCGACTTTACTACTCGGTTTTTACGCTTTGACCTCTGTACCGTGTCATCTTTTCTCTGTCAATCGCCTTAGCCGAGTGCACACTGTCATTTTTGCTGTGTCCGAATTGTGTTAAGTCACTCCTTATAAATCATCTATTTTGCATAACTACACACGCGAAAGATGCATTTTTATTCGACTGATATATTGGCCCTCGAGAAGGACAAACACACGAAACGTGCCGCTCGCGGCGTACTCGGAGTCGGGTGTGACCGGCGAGAAGCGGGCCCCAGGTCAAATTCCTCGCATCGCACTTGGGTGCCAGTTCAGTGCCGCCGCCAACAGGCGATGGAGATGATCATGGATTTTGGGATGAACAGAACAGGCCGCAGGGTGAAGATAAGAGCTAAGGATTCGAGAGAAGGATCAGAGTACGGGGCGGGCAGGACAAAGACTTACGCCCGATCGCATACGAAATCCCGCCATATGACGCCCACTTAACAAGGGTACCCTGCGCAAGAAAGGGACATGTTAACCGTTGTTCACTTACTCAAGAAATGGGGCGTGGATATCGCGGGTTTGCCAAGTGTGGTACGTACCGATCACGAATCTCTCAAATACTTCAACACCCACCGCCATCTTGACCGCCGACTCGCTCACTTTCACGACGACATCACTCATTTCGATGTCCAGATCATCTACCGCCCCGGCCGTTCGCAAGTCGCTACCGACGCGCTCTCTCATCGCGAAGGTCACGCCGATGTCCCCGATTCTGAATACCAGCCGCTCTACGCTTACGCCGCTGAGCTCAACCCTGCAGATCATTCAGAAATTTTCAAGACACTCGAAGGGTACCATACCAATATTCTCAAAGGCGCCACCGTTGAGAATGGGCGATACTTCGTTCGCGGAATCACCCTCTACAAAAATGTCAGCGCTGACAAAAGTTCGCCGCCGCAGTACGTTGTCGTACCCCCAGCCTCAAGGATGCCCTCGAACTCGTCAAAGTCCTCCACACGGACTTGGGTCATCTTGGGATCAACGCCGTCCAGGATGCGCTTCGCGTTCGCGCCTGGATGCCGTTTGCATCGCAAATTGTTGAACATAATGTGCGTACCTGCGAGACCAATCTGTACCTCAGCGGCTTCACCCTCTTCCCCGTGTTGACGCCTGCGACCTCTGGGCATTCGACTACATCGGGCCATTGCCTAAGACGAAGAAGGGTAATCAGTATCTTCTGACGACCATGGATAACGGCACTGACTTTACCTTCACTTGACCTTCTTCCGCTCACTCCGCCGACGCCGTCATTGCCCTCTTCGGCCTCATCATCGGTATCTTTCGGAAAACCCAAATCAGTCCTCACCGACAATGGCGAAGAGTTCATGGCCTACTTGTTCCAAAACATATTCCAACGTCTTCGTGTTCAGCATCTGCACACCTCACCGTACCATCCGCAGACCAACGGCAGCCTCGAAAGATTCAGTGACTCCCTGGTGCAAATGTTAGCGCAGCTCACGGCTTCGGATCGGCAGGGTCAGTGGGATGAGTACGTACACGACGCCCTCCTTGCTCACCGAGCCCACACCAACACCAGCCTCGGCGCATTGCCTGGGTACATGATGTTTGGCCGTAACCCGCCTTTGCCCAACGACTCGGTATTTGATTCCGCTCGACTTCCTCCCACGGACGCTGAGATTGAAAAGCTTCAGCATGCACGCCTCGAACACATCAACAACCTTGAACGTTACCGTTAGGAGTCCAACGCGAAGGCCTTGGCGCGTCTCGAAACCGAAACAAAGAGGAAATGGCGGAACGCGGTCTTGAAATGGTGATCTTGTTCTACGCCGAAAATAATGACAGTCAATGCTCCACCCGCGCTGGGATGGATCTTTCATTATCTACGACATCTCCGACAAGAATACTTACCAGCTGATGACCAGATCTGGTTATATCTTGCGACACCTCTACAACGGGAGTCGGATTCGACGCTATTACCCCCGACTCGGCTCAAGACCAGCCGTCGAGGTGCCAGACTCCGTTTGGTACGCGTCCGGGGATCTTCAGCACCGAGACGCGCAACATCGCTTGAGGACGTCGAGGATGCCAGCAAAGCCGTAACTATGTATCACTGTTTTATTCAGACGACGATAGGTCACTCGCGCAAACTTATGCAGTTTTTCCATTCATGACTCTCGACTTCTACTTCGTTCTTATACCCCCAATTGGTTGACTCCGGAATCTCTCTCCTCTTTGCCTCGGCTCCCTCTTCTGCCTTTTCAGGCGCAAAAGAGTTAACGACGTGTATCATCGCCTCGGCAGTTCCGACCGGCCCGACCCTTCACCGCCACCTCATCATTTCCATCTAAATGTCAATCTTGTTCTCGCAAATAATAAGGGCAAAGGGTTCCTCATTCTTATGACTTGCAGTATGATTCTGACTTGCATTTCGTGTACCTTCCAATTTATTTCAACTTTTCAAGGCACTCACATGATTCAACGATTTATCTGACTTATGTTTGCAGGTTTCAATGGCCGAAGATACGGTACCACTACATGTGTAAAATACTTAGGTACCCTACGAATTCACCATCTCGCCCTACTCATTGCCTGACCAGCTTCAGACCCGCTCTCGATAGGACGATACCACATGGTGGCAATGTGGCACGCTTATGGTATGCTGTGCCACATCTGTTCAAAAAAAAGCTTTTATAGCTGTCTTTAGAATCTTTGTCTTGGGAAGGGAATTTTAGTCTTTGAAACCACATTTTTGAGTGTCTTAGTCTTGGGGTTGAAATCTTTGTCTTTGATAAGTATCTTTTCACTGTCAGCATAGTTTTTTTCAAAACATTTCAACAAATGAACCAAAGTTCAAGTTCAGGAATGGTTCACTAAAGCATGTTTGCAAACAGGGACTCGGAGGGAGTTTGCTGAAACCAGGACAAATCCGGCGGTGGACTCTCAACATGGGCTAATCAAGTTCAGACAGAGCCCTGACTCAATTTTTTCAGGAGAAAGGCAAGTATACTCGAGTTCAATGAGAAAGTCGACTTAGGGGATTTCGTTGGAAATTAAGCGCTTCAGAAACCTGGATCCACGTGGTAAATCGTGGTTTGCCGAGAATAGCCGATGAGCCGAGATCAGCTTAATTCTCACGGTCTCTCGTATTCGATTGCTGCAAATATTTGTCCCCCAAATAAAGCTGACTGTACCGAAACTCAGACTCTTATCTGCTGGGTGACTTCCTAGTTGCACCAGTGCAGAGGGCATCATGCGAGAGCTGTTATTCATGCCTTGTTGTACATGGCAAAAGATAGAACAGTGATGCCGCGGAGCGGCACAAGGACTCGTAATGCCATGCGCATGCAATGGCCTAAAGCCCAAGTAGGAATTGGTCTGGGAAGGGGGTTTCCATGGGGTAGCATTCGTAATATTAACAATCTAGCACTCCAAGCTAGACGGGCGAGCTACAATTGACTGCATTGTAGTGTTTCGCTCCCACGTTATTCAGCCAAATTTGGCCTCTCACAATTGATGTGCCTCATTCTCCACCAAAACAATGCGAAATGTTGGGGATTTACCCTGTGCGCGGGTGGGGTAGGGGGTGCGAGCTCAACGCGGAGTTATCCGGAGTTGGCCCCGGATCATGGGATTCACATGGTGCTACATGGTGTGACTGACATGTAACGTAGCATAGCGCATTTGTTTTAACGGGTTCCCTAATATCGTCGTAGCCTGCGTGCCCCAGACTGTGGGAGTTTACTCAACATGAAATTGGACGAAACTTGGTGCTATCCCAATGCTATCCTGTAGCACGGAAGCTACTCTATACCCTCAGCTGAAGTCCCAAGGGAAATGTCTTAAGTGTCAGCTCATGAAGCACCCCGTGCTATCGGCATTTTGCTAGGGGGTTTTTCACTGCACATATTTTATCATCTGAAGTCGAGATTGCGCAGCAGAGGGTACGCACTCTGACAGGGTTGTCATTGTGAATTTCCCTATTGAGCTGTATATTTGAAGGACAAGTTACATTCACTATCCCGGCCTTCAGGCCCTCTGGAATGCCTCCAAACACATCATATTAAAAAATCGGAGCCAATCGAGTGCTCTGATGTCAGATAGTGGAAAACACCGAAAATTGAACTGGTGAATTATTTTGAGGTGCTTAGAACAAGTCGTGATACAAAAGGCCCTGTGGAATTAACCTGTTTGCACAACAACCATATGAGCCACCTGATGGCTTTTTTGCGGTGCGCACCATATGGCTTTCAGACGGTATGACATTTGAACCAGTTCACTTATTGAGCTTCCTTTGAATGTATTCTAGTCATACACTGTGTATAACACTGTCGTTGCAACTTCCTCGGGTGGGGAGGCCCAATTCTGGCAGGGAATTCCAATTTTCTGGGGATTTTCACTGTAGTAGATTGGTGTGATGGTTAGGCAATTAGTTTTTTTGGAGAGAACTTGACATTTAGAGGAATAACAAGAATTTCTGAGGGGAAACAGGGCAGAATATCCCCAGGCTTGCAGTGCAAATTGAATGAGCCTATTTCCAGAGAGAACTGTTTAGATTTGAGCTTGCAATTGCTGTTCTCGTGAAACTTACCACAAACAGAAAAAACAGCTGCGCCATAAATTCTGCTAAGGGCTATAACAGACTTCTCACTCTGATATGTAAGTGTGTTTGAAGAGGCTGGATATCTGAATACATAGACTCTGATTTTGTCATAGCTGTTTAATTGCGGCTGGAGTAGACCGTGAAGGTGAAGGCAGAGCGGACAGAGTCGGAATACCAGCAGACAGCAGAGGGTCAAAAATTCCTGAAAACTAAAGGAACTGACCAGCCATGGCCATCTGTCTGCTTCCGCGGAAGCCCATGGCAACAGGCCAAAATAATTGAGGACTCCCTAAAATGGCAAAAAAAAAGGTAACCTACGGGACTCGAACCCGCACGGGAAATACGGTTGTTTGTTCATGATTGCCGTGGGAAAAAGGTGTACTTGAAATAGGGCTCTACAGGACCCACTACCTAAAGTTAGTGGGCATTTTGCCTATTCTCTCCGGACACTGTTTATCAGACCTGATTCGAAATTTTATCCCGATTTGGAACGTTGGTGGTGTTTGCTTGGCGGCTACCTTAGGAAAGTAAGAAGATAAACGTCAATTGTACTCTACATGATGATGCTGTTACTGAACGCACTCCGAACACGGCAAAGTCATCTGAGTCGCTCTGATGTGGGAGAATTCAGTCAGAAAAATCTACTACTACGAAAGATGGCTTTCAAGACATACATATTTTCTGAGCCATGTTTTGATCTCTTCCAGCTTCTTGCTCCATGAACGCAGATCCACAAAACGAGAAGTCATGATCGTTTTGCACCGCATTTGGGACGGAATTGATTGGCATATATGGTATATCCAGTACTTGGTAGCGTATTCGATATCGCTACAGTGATCCGTGAGACCTAGTTTTTAGACGACAGCAGTTACTTACCGGACGTCGTAATTATTGGCATCCGCCAAGCACCACTGAGCAACACGGTTGTTGTATTCCGTCAAGGCGAGACAAAGGCGCCCAGATTCTGCACGGCTAAAGATCCATTTTCTCGGAGATTCCTTTATAGCCACAACTGAGTAGACATCATCGTCGAGTGGGTGGTCAAGATGCCTTGACATGGTTCGCAACCGCTTCAACGTGACTTCTGGCTCCAAGTTCAAGACACGTGAGATCTGTAGGACAGATACGGGTTCTTGGAAGACAGTAGCAACACCGAGAGGGGGGATACAGTCGGGGTTCTTGCGGAGGTGTGCTTCATCCTCGGGGTCCATGGGATGTAGATTTGGTTGAGCTGCCGCCCAACTAGACTATCAGGGTGGTTCAGTGTGCAGGAGAAGAGGTGGACTCACCCATAACAGAGATAGCGATAGAGGGACCAGTCGGTTCAGAGTGGGATGCAAAGGCAAGATACCGAGTCGACTCCGTCATGTCGGTCATTATTAGACAAACCTGCATGTAGCGTGCGTGCAGAACACGCGCTTCCATGCAGACTGATGCAAATGAATACAGAAGAGTCCACGTTCATTCATTTTGAGGCCAAATGAGTGCCTAGAGGGAGAGCTAGAGGGACATGTTGATTTAGAGTGGGATGCAAATACGGGTCAACTCCGTTATGACGTCCTATCCTATACATGAAAACAAGACTTTGACAGGAAGTCACGCGTTTCTTCCTTATACGGACGTCTTCACGTGAAGTCGGTCTTATCGGCCGTCGGGCGAACCGGGGGACTCGGAATCCGCCGTGCGTTGGCGAACTGAGAATCCGCGGGGTTTGGGGCGGGAGCCCCAACGAGCTGTGGACCCTGCCGAAGGCGCGGACCGAGCGCAGCGAGTGTCCGCGCCGAAGGCACGGGTCCTAAAGCTCGTTTCGAGCAAATGTCAATGATCACACCATGTCACCCGTCACCGAAGGTGTTTATTTTTCTCGGTGTTCATTTCTCGGCAATCACGCCAAATTCCCATCAAAAAAATGGACGTCCCCCAATCGCCGGACCGAAGATTTTGTCGTTTTTGAGGCCTATATGTATTTGGGCCGCAAAATCAGTTTGTCACTGTCTCACCTGTCACCTGAGCATTTCGTCGAAATAGTACAGTATTCAATGGACAGCGTCGTGGTGCACACGTGCTTCCGTGCAGACTCTTTTGAATGACTGAGCGCAGAGCAGTATGCACTCACTCATTTGCACTCATTTGGATGCCAAATGAGTGTCGAACTTGTACAATTTTTCCGGTGCAACGGTTGAGGTTTCTGAGTAAAAAAATTCAATACAGACTAAGCCAGAGCACTTGTAGTTCACAGTGTGGGACGAGTGCTGCACGAGGTGCCGAATTGTCTTTGGACCGTGAGAGATGAGATTGAGATCTGCGCCACACCGATCCTGCACGTGGGGAGCACGACTTTGCGGGCTGCACGAGCTCAAACACGTTTTTGCACGTCTACCCTGGACAGTGGACTCCAATGAAAGCTGCCCTATGACGCGTGGCCCGCCGTCATAGACCTGAGCCTAGAACGCCGTAGACCTACCTCGGATGGGTCTACATCGGGCCGGAACGCTTTTGATATTCATCTCTGACTATCATACCACCATCTTCTCTCGACCGAAGGAATGTTCCTCGCACGCGATAATGCGGCGGCCAACCAGGCTATTCTGAGTTCGGCGAAGTAACAAACGCGTGTCGCTCGCTCATTTCTCGCACGACGTGCCCACGACCCATGACTCCGAAACAAGTTGAATTTCCTTATTTTGGCGCATACGCACTTCTGCAGGCTGGCAGTTATCAGGATCGATGTCGATAAAGTTTGGATTTGTCTAACTCCTGACGCGCCTTGGAAGAGTGAGTGTCTAGTCATTTCCGCTTCAACTGGCATGTGATCCGCTTCTTACAAAAATAAATTTCCAGTACAAAATTCTCGTGCAGAGCATAAACGAAAGATGATTAGCAACTGGGAAATTTGGAAATGCCCATTGCAACCAGCCTGCGTGAGGGTACAGTAGACACGAGCAATACATACGGTGACACTCCATAACCTCGTTTCCGGTTCATTTCAACCTGTTGACTACGCAATTGCATCGTGTAGACTGTTCCTTTGCATTGAGGCGTGTTTTGTCCATCCAATTCGATTTCCAAATTTGCGCTTTCGGGCCGATATTTGGCAGCCCCGGTTACTGGTATGGGGTACGATAAGATAAGATTACAGGGTGGCCCGAGGTCGCAATAATCACAACGAGAATTCTTGAGAGTATTGAATATGTGGGGATTACAGAGGATACAGTCGTAAGAAGCTTGCTCACAAGAATCAGAACCCGAGTGTGTACACGGTGGACCTCTGTGGTGCGTGCTCAGCTGGTTTCACACTCAATGGTGTCAAGCCGTAGCAGCACGCGCTCCAAAGGCATTGTGGCAGGCGCAAACGGAAGTATTTTTTTATCTGCTCCGGCGTTGCATACACGCTAACGAATGCATGCTTGCCGGCGGCGGCGAATCCCTGGTCCCTCGGTGCGCCGCGAGTGCAGAGAAAGAAAAATGAATCGGATATGATTGATTTAGAATTGTGTGTGGCTCGTTGAGAAGAAAAGAAAAGAAAAAAGGAGGGCCTGCGAGCGAAGATGAAGAGGCGAGGGCTGGTGAAGGGGTCGAAGAAAACGGTTTACCGACGGATCAACTGGGTCACATAACCGTTATGGTGCCCCAGCCACATGACCGCCGGGTACGCCTCACACCTACAATATAATTTGGGGTGTAGGGCCGTGGCGTTGCCCGGCAAAAACTCATGCTTTGTTTTTTTTGAATCTTTCTACGGTCAGAAAGATAATCAGATAATGTGTGTGTTGTTTGCATCTGGGGCACCAGGGTAAAAACAACAACAACTCCGAGTCAATTATTTTAGGGTATGCAAAAATATCTGCCAGTCATTTAGAGACCTCACGTGTTCTCCCCTTCCCCAGCAATCCTCAGAAAAAAAAAGAACTATGCTTGTTTGATGCTTGTTAAGGGCCGGGGAAAAAAAACATACTTTGACCACTGAGTCCACTATTCTAAGGTATGGGAAGATAACTGATAGACCTCTGAAGACCTCATTTTACTTGGTATACTGGGATACATTTTTCTGGTTAGAAAGGTCATCAGATCACATATATAATATTCGGATATGGAGTAACATTTCCTGTGGCCCTCTGTAATGGAATTCATAAGTTTAACCAACTATATATGAGCTGGGCCTCTATCAGGATTGAAATGAAAGCATACATGAGAGATAATTTTAATTTGCAGGGAAGAAAGAGCACATGCAACTATTGGTCAAGCAGAGCATATACGACAGCTGCAGACCTTGTTATCTTACCTCTAGAGCATGAGCATGAATCCTTTTTGATTCGGGTTTCTGCCTTGCATTGTGAGAGGTGAAGTGGGACTGTCCACCATAGACACAGAAAAGCTCGCTGCCAATTGTCAGATTTATTGCAGGATGAACACCAATTGAATTGTCTACTAATGATAGATTCAGAAGCGGAGGGGCCGAGTCTACTTTCCTGTTACAATTTCTTCCGATGATACATCTGTATTTTGTCTTCTAGATGGCTAGAACAGTTCGATCCGAACACAGGGAAAACTACCCAAACCAGAGCTAGGGCTGCCACCCGTGCCCGTCACGGGCACGGTCGTGGAATTGACGGCTTTTCCACGGACGGCCGTGCCCTACGCGGGCCGTGAGGTCGATCTTAGAGCTCCAACGGGACGGCACGGTCCACAGCACGGGCGTAAACGGTACCACGGGTTTGTCGGGTCACTCGGTGCAAAGAAAAAATTGTTTATAGTGTTTATATTACAGATAATTCAACCGACAATCTGCTGAATAGCGGTGCGAGCCAGGCGGAGGCGTTGCTTCACCAGCATCAATGTTAATGGTGTTAAGGATTGCGCGTCGGCTCACGGTGCCAAACCATTTCTGATCCGGGATCACTTCGTGGTTTGTAAGGACTTTACAGCCCTTTGCGGAACATAGGGCGCGGTGATTTTTTTTTTCCTTTTTGAGACATTTTCGTTCTTTTCGACCATTTCCCTCGCTGTGGGCTCAATTCTCAATATATCACTCTGAAAACTATATGAGCTGAACCGCACCGGAATTCTGCATTTCTTCTCGTGCTCCGTTTATTTTTATTCAACCTGTATAATATGTAGTATAAGATTATTCCTCTTTCAAGCAGATCTCCTCCCACAAGGGGAGATGTTGATACCATGCCCTAGGGCTCGATTACAGCAAACATACATGTATTTCAGAGGTCACCTCGTCGCTGTATCTGTTTTTTTGTGCCCAAACAATGCAATCTAATGTGAAATATTAGTGTCTACTCAAGTACAGGATTCCTGCATTATACATCGACTGGTTGCTTAGATGTTTGTTCTGGGCCCCCTATGAGGTCTTGAGAATAATCCCCACAACTCAGATTCTGGGTGCATGCCCTCACGATGGAACGCGACGCGCCTTAATTTGACATCAGTTACGCATAACAGGACCACGTGACTGTTACAGATGGCAAATTGGAGCGTGTCGCGTGCCAGCGCGAAAGCATTCAATGGTAATCTGAGTCGTAGGGTCTATTCTAAATACCTCATAGGGGGCCCAGAACAAACATCTAAGCAACCAGTCAATGTATAATGCAGGAATTCTGTACTTGAGTAGACACTAATATTTCACATTAGATTGCATTGTTTGGGCACAAAAAAACAGATACAGCGACGAGGTGACCTCTGAAATACATGTATGTTTGCTGTAATCGAGCCCTGGGGCATGGTATCAACATCTCCCCTTGTGGGAGGAGATCTGCTTGAAAGAGGAATAGTCTTATACTACATATTATACAGGTTGAATAAAAATAAACGGAGCACGAGAAGAAATGCAGAATTCCGGTGCGGTTCAGCTCATATAGTTTTCAGAGTGATATATTGAGAATTGAGCCCACAGCGAGGGAAATGGTCGAAAAGAACGAAAATGTCTCAAAAAGGAAAAAAAAAATCGCCGCGCCCTATGTTCCGCAAAGGGCTGTAACGCATCCATACGATTCAGAGGTGTTTAGGCGCGTCGTAGGGAGCTGGTGTCTCGTATAAACACAATGATGCCATCAGAATTCATGGACTCGGGCCAAACTCGGGCGGTGTGTACCCATTCGGCTGTCCTCCGAAAAGAGTCTATAGATCGTAGAAAGCTGGTGATAAGAGGGTCCATTAGAGAGACATTCAGACAGTAGTTTTGCTAGGTCCGGCCAACCCGTGAGACGGCCGTGACGGCCGTGCTTTCAACGGCTCACACGACTCACACCCGTGCCGCGCCCGTGCCGTGAAGGGTGCCGCAAAATCCTCGACGGCACGGGCACGGCAACCGTGGCACGGGTGCCGTGGAACCGTGGCCACGGGCACGGGCGGCAGCCCTAACCAGAGCTCTTGGAATAGATGGAATCTGAGCACTTTGAATGAATGGGCTTAGTCTTTGAACAGACTTTCAACCAGGTTTGGAATGCTATTTTTTGGATCTCAATGGATTTTTCAACCTGCATGTTGAGTTTTATATGATTTACACAAAACAGCATCTCACGCGTGAATTTCTGATCAAATTTCTTTCGTAAAAAGGTTGAAATACACTGGAAACGTCGTATAAATGCGATTGATATTTTATGACTCCGAAGAAGCTGCGCGACGACAGTACAAGGATAACATCCCAATTTGGGCATGGGAAACGGTCACGTTTCGCATCAAAACGTGTGATGATCAGTGTGCCGGATAACGCGATCTCCGACC